>JAMPIV010020008.1:0-672500 GCA_024509875.1 Oreohelix idahoensis | reverse complement strand
TGGTACATAGTTTCACTGACATCTCTTCAATACGATTTGCTTTACCTAACTCAATGAGCACAGTCAGCATGACATACATTTACATTGGGTAGACTGGAGCATAACGATTACGAAAATACATACATACAAAAAGTAATGATACTGTAGGAGGATTACATACATAATACGCTTAACATACCAATACTCTACAACAGACAAACATACAGTACGTTAATAGAATTCAGATACAAAAACCATAATACATACAAAGTCTACCACGGTACTATGTTTACCACATACATCACATAAGTCATACATACATACAAGACGTACTTTGCATACATACAACATTTTATATAATAATACAAACAGGACATACATATCAATACATACAAGAATTAACATAGGCGATACACTATTACATAACATACATACAACACAATCAAACTTTATGCATATTATAAGCTTACAAACTAGAGAAGATAATACATACATACTTACATACTCATACAGGAGGCCACATACATACTTGGGTTTATACATACATACATACAGCTAAAAGATAGGGAACTACATACATAACATAACCAAGTGGCACTGATAAAACACATACATACATACTGATTCAACATAATACCATACATATACATACATAGGATTACATAATGAGACATTCAAATACATACATACCAGTACCATTTACATACATAAAAACATATTTGGATACCATACATAATATACTTACGCTAATCACCACAATACATTTGAATACATACATTCATATTAAAGAATACATACTACATGTACGAAGCACGAAGAAACATACATACATACAAACATAGCATAAGCATAAGAAAAGAAGACAGAACATACCTAATTAAGGATACATAAGAAGAAGAAACATACATAACATCATACATACCACCGAAGTGCGAATACAAGGTACATAAAGATACATACAATAAGATAAAATAAAACGGGGATTATAACATACACTCCCAATACATACAAATAAGGGAGAAACAATAATAACGATACATATCAACCTTAATACAATATGGGGAACATAAAGATATCAAACAACAAATACATGATAAAAATAATACATCAACATACGTAACATGTGGAACAACATACCATTGTCGTGGGGGGATACCTCATACATACATACGGAATGGCAAGGGACAAACAATTACAACAATACATCTCACTCACATTAATCACATAACAGAATACATACAATGGTACATACTAAACCTCATTGAACAACATTTAATCCCACAACCTCATACAACAAAAATATGTACCAAACTAAAAAAATGATTAGTAAACACAAATTTTATGTAAATATCGTACAGGTTACATCAGAAAACACAATTGAAAAAACAAACATAAGGGATGCTGTAGATGCCATACTAACACCCCCATGTGCAACATACACTAAAAACTACAACATACTACATACATTGCATATGAGGCATAAAAGTAACAAAGAATCTAAATACTAAATCACATACATTGTACAAACAACCATCTACAATACATACCATACATACCATCTCCGTAACCATACATACCATACATAGCATCATAATAAACATACACCATCACATACATAATAAATAAAACATACATAATACATACATCATAAACACAGTCGACCAATTACCATAACATACATTACATACATCACATAACATAACATATCCATAACCATTACATACATTACCATCACAGATTACACATGCACAATTACACCGTAATACATAACACTTGACCTTTTACCGATAAAAGTCAACCAGTAAGACCATCACCACATTACACACCATCACCAATCAACCTATTACCGTACATTAAGAGGTAAAATCCATACCCAATAGTAATACTAAGAAATATCACAAATTACAGATCAACCATACATCGTCAGTTATCCAGGGAACAAAAGACCTTCAAACTAATTCACGCACCAAGCATTAATGTTCAAGTTGCCATCACCTCAAAGTAAAAAAAGTTCACCATGTATTCATTTATCCAAAAAGATTTATGTGTCAGGTCATGGATTTTTCTATGTGTATTTCTGTACTGTTCATCTCTGGTCTCTCTGTTTCTACTCACTCTCTCCTCATACTCTCTCTACTCTCTCTCTCTACACGAAATCTCTCTAAAATCCCTTTACACTTGGAGTCACACACAGAACAAAGAAAGGACTGCACTTGTAATTACCATCAAAAAATCTGTCGCTCAGGTCTGTGTATATCAAAAATGGGGTCAGTGTCCTGTTATATCACATCGTTCAGGGTCAAATGTTAATGATCCAAATCGTAGGGTCTGTTATATCGGATACGAAGAATAAGGGTAAATGATGTCTACTATCCATTGTCCAGGGTCTGTTATAATCCAAAACGTCAGGGTCTGTTATATCCATACGGTCAAAAAAGCGTCTTCACATAAAATAATAAGAATATCTTTTCAGGCCCCAAAATTCTGATGGTAATTTGTTACTAAGAAAAACCATTGTATGTTGAAAATATAGTAAGAAGTAAATGAGTTAGAAAACACAAATAATTACAATTCATTTTTTACAACTTATTAGTTCAAAACCCATTTGGAAGGTCTGACTTGGTAAACCGACACACATAAAAAGGTATTTTCTTAAGGAGAGTTATAGGTTCTGTACTTGATTTTTTACACATTTTAACACTGGTGTGTGGTGGTTATCAAAATAAAAATATTGTAAATAATTATTCATGGTTTCATTAGATTCGATTTGTGCGGTGGGCTGGTGGGGTAAAACTTGATGGTGGGGTGTAGTGGTAGTGGAGTTGGTTGTTTTTAGTCACTTTAGTCTTAAGAAAAGCTGGCTGGCAAAGGGAAATATCAAAATGTGCACAGGTGTTTTGAAGAGGACCACTTTTCGCAAGCTTCCTGAAAGTAGAAATTAATTTTGTCATTGGAGATTCATTTTTAACAAATCAAGGAGTTTAGGGAGTTTTAAACTTTGAGGAATGTTTTTAAGTTTTAACGCCGCTGGTTTAATGGGACAAATAATGCTGGTTAACACAGGAAATAACAGTAACTCTTCCACGGGGAAAGATGTGTGTTCATCTTTGTGGTGGTGATGAAAGTAGAATGTAAAGGCTGGGGTGAATGGGGGGGTGACTCTAGACTTGCAGACTGGAAATAAAATAAGTCATCATATGAACATCTTAGAAAAGGGCTGTGGGTCGTGTTGCCATAACGATATCCTGGAAATGTCTTAAAATGATAAAACATTGATGTTAAGGTAAATTGTGTTATTGAAAAAGTATCTGAAAGTCGATCGTTAAAATAAGAAGTGCAAGGACCAAGGAATCAATTTGATTGTGAAACTCAAGATTTTTATGTAGTGTAATTGGTGCGATAACTTGCTGCCTAAATACATGAAAAGAAGTTGTTGTGTAATAAGTGGTATCGTGATCTATAGCTCGTTTTAAGAACAGACTGGCTTGAATGTTTCAGGGGGTAACAATGGGATAAACAATTATTAATTAAAGGGTTTGGTGTGCTTGTAGGTGGACTAGGGGTATGTGTAAAGTGTAATTATTGGTTTGTGTGGGGTGGGGTAAGGCGTTTGTATTGTACGAGTTTGGTGCTTGTAGTTATTATGGTGTAGTTGCATAAATGCACAATGATTGGATTGTAATACATATAGTTTTTCGGCGTAAGATTCGTTAAGTTCGTTCGCCTATTGCCTTCAAGCGTTTTTATTTGATGTATAACTGACTTTGGCACGAACCAAAAAAGGGTGGTGTACCCTATGTTTCACAAATGAGTCCATTGAGACAATACGTTACCACTGTTTCCAAGTTTCAATGAACGTATTGTGCCTGAGGAATACATTTGTAGAAGGCACGGGGACGGACTAGATAACCAACCGCATATAATGTCACGTTCTCACATTGTTTCTAAAAATAAAACTAACTTGCTAGCAATTGACCTTAGGCATGGGTTTTCTGAATACGAGCGAAATACGTTAGAAAATGTTGCGACACTACGGTTATGAAAACAAAGATTAGCTCTTATTGCGAATGAAGTATTTCTAGTCGTGTTACGGGAGACTGCTAGTATTTAGCTTTGAAAAGTAATGGGAAAAAAAAAGAAATTCGAACTGGAGGTGGAGTTAGTATAAAAATAAACATAAACACTAACATAGATATAGGATAGATACTAGAATTTTCAACAAAAGCCACGTAGCCCACAATAAAAATCATATTTTCGTGTTCCTGAAGACTTTGTTGACACAAAGAATATGTAGTTAGTTATCTAATATAGTTACATTAAAATAATACAAAATATTGATATTGATAATTAGAGATAATCGGAGATTAATCGATCCAGCTTCAGTAGTCATGTTGCTCTAGATTTGGATCTAGCAAATATTTTTTTGGGAAATAAATTAGGTGAAAGAAAGGCCTCATGATAGTTCGAATGAGTGGAATGGGATGACAATTTGAAAGGAAAGCACAGGACACAATTTTTGGCTAACCTTATTTTCAGAATATTGTATTGGTATTTGTATACGAATTAGTGGTTTTTGAGATATTTTTTTTTATAAAAAGGGTTTCATTTCAAAAAAAAGCGATGAGTTGGGTCTCACAGTGGCCAAATGCACTTTTTACAGGATAGGAAAAAAAGTAGGCTGCTCGCTGCAATTTTTGTTCCAAAATTATTGTCAGAGGAGCAAGCAGGATGTGAAGGACTGTGTCGTGTTGTTTTAAATATATACTGAAATAATTACAGAAAGCTAGGCAGTGAACAGAACGGCAGTGAGTGATGATAAGTGTGCCAATATTCTATTTGCTAATTCTTCGTGACTTGTTTATATTTGCCGTAGATATGGTGGTAATATTGGAATTTATTGACTTTTTAATTAAAATAGGGTGTGTGTGAAAAAAGAAAAGGGCCATGTTAATAGATTGTAATTTAAATTGGTTCCATGGCAGGACTTAGGCATGTGCCTAGATGTTAAATCCAATCCTATAAAGGGACTATTATAATATAAAATTTTAAAACTTAGCAGGGACTATATATTATGATGGTCATTACAGGAACCATTACACCTAATCTTTATCGAATGGAAAAGATTAATGCTAGGATAATGATCTTGATGGGGGCACGTTCGCATTTCACAATTAGGGAAGAGAAAAGAAAATGGTTACATTTGTTGCATCAAAACTAAAGTGAAGAAGCAGGGATGTCAAGAGAGTAAGCTGGACCATGTTCATTTGTATTGAATGTTATGTTTTACATGTAAATTAGGAGGGAATTAGTTTGATATTAAGACCAGAACAATTAACTTGCAATTGACCAGGGATTCCTGATGGAACTTGTATGGTGCTAGGGTACTCGTATGATAGAGAATTTCAGCACTATTTCATAAGAGTACTTCTGGCAACCTGCTGGTTAATTAAGAAGTTCACAAAGAACAGAGGAGAGCTGATAAGTGTGTTGGCCAAATGTCACTGCAATAACTGCTGTACTTCCAGGATACACGATATAGTGCATTTATCTTGCCCTGGGACAAATTATGTCACGACTAAAAGAAAAATCTCATTGTGTATAGACAAAAAACGTTCCTCCAAAAGACTAACAGAAACAATTCTGGTGAAAACAAAATAAGAACGGCGGTGATGTAAGTAAATCCCCACACCTGATCCTATCAGTGTACCAGGAGTTAAATAAAAGCACTAAACATTCAACTTGAAAATTTACGTAACAAATGAACTATGGACCCATATTTGGGGTATTTTTTAATTATCTCTTATATTATATTTGTATTATGGTTTATCTAATTCCATCGTAAATTGATTCTCATTGAACTGTAGTCCTGACCAAAAACAACTTTAGGCTAAGACCAACAAAGTTCTAACAACAAGATAATTTTAAATATAAAATTTTACAGCTGGAGTATAGTTGGTTCTTTCCATAGTATTTATTAATTTTCTTTTGTATATGATATGTTTTTTGTATTTGAGATTCATTGAACAACACTCTTACAATTACACCTAGACAATTTATGTAGGCTTTCCAGTCATGCTAGTCAATAAAAATATAAAAACTTAGAGTGAGATCGTAGGTGAGTACAAGAAAGGTTACTCTGTAAACACAGCTGTCCATTGTTTACGCTCAGAGACATTTCAAGTTGATCTCACTCAATGTACAACTATTGCACCAACAATTCTTCTTAACAATCTAAACCAACCACAATTTTGGTCAGTGGGAATAAAAAAAACATGTAGAATGCTTTTATTGTATAAACACTAAAAACTTGCAACCACGCGCATTCACTTACATATATATTATATAAGTGTTGTCGAAATATTAGTGTGTACTTTGTACTACTTTATTTTTGTAAGTTGTTGGCTGTGTTATATGTATCCTGTTACGGTAACCACAAAAACATGCTAACATATATCCAGGTTGTATGTTAAACGGTATGTTGTCCTCAAAACTTATTCTTTTCTCATTCTTTCTTATTCCAGTGTCCTTAGCCACCGACGTCAAAGCGCTGTGGCATTAAGCATAGTGGCGTCTCGTGAAGGGACTTACTGACAGTAAATAGGTTTTATTGACATTGTTTCCAATCACGCCTTAGCGGCACGTTTTTAGGGCATAACGACAAAATCAAAACCACATTTGCTGTTGTTTCCGTATATCGAAGTGACTGGCAAACGGAGTGAATCACCAGCCCGTGTGGAGTCCTCACAGTAATATCTGGGTATGGATAATTCTTGTGGGTGATCACAACCATCAGTCTCACTAGCGACAATCGTTCTATAATCTCAACAGAAGTCTGTTGTACACGCCTATGTACAATGTTATTATTTAACCAATAATAGAAATCCGTGGACATCACGGTTAACATCGTATATGGCTAACATGAGAATTAAACAAGCTGCAGGGTTATCATAACATGGGCTGTTCAGACACATATCATGTTACACGTGCTCACCGATAACATGACTAGATACTGGACCATTCTTGCTGGACATTGCTTGTGCACCTCTGTCGACCATTACGTCTATATCTTGGTCTCTGTCACAGGAATTGGAATAACTGCTTTGAAGTAGGTGGTCCAAAGCTGGCCAACAATAACGTCAAAGAATGATCACGAATGAGGGGTATTGCAATTTGTCTACCTTTCGAACCAAGATTAACATGCACTTGGCAGACGTTGTAGGGATGAGATGGATATGATGCATTTCTATCCTAAAGGGAGATTTTAATAAGGTATTTGCAGAAGTCATGATCAATGTTGCGTTGTGCTATGGGCCAATTGTTGAAACTTATTTCGAATTCGACTCCTCATTTGGTATGTGTTTTGAAACTTTTTATGTGTGCTGGAAGCGTTGACTTGAACAAAAATCATGGTTGGTTTGATGTGTTATTTTTGTTGCCTTCGCGGGGTGGTGGATAGCTGGGGCGTAGTGTGTGTGGTTTGGTTTGGGTAGTGTGTATTATATTTGCATTTTGGTGGTATTGGAGGAGGGTTTGGGGGTGTTGGTATATTGTTACTTTGGGTTGTTGATTAGTTGTGGGTTTATGGGTGAAATTTTTTGTTTTTTTATTCGAAATCTTATATTTTGCTGAATTGCGCATGTTGGCTTTGGCGTGTTTTTGGGTTAGAACGTCATGCGTCCGGACAGTTTTTAGGTTGGTATTGATGCGCGACAATTGGAGTTTATTTTCCTGTGGGGCTTTTGGGATATCTGGTGCTGATAGTGTCACGGGTGTTCTCGCGTATAGAGGGTCCAAGATGTTGTGTTAAAGGGCGCGTTGGTCATCTGTTCACTATTGAGGTTCTGGTGAAGCGTTGTAAACTGTCCCTAGCTGGTCGTAGACCAGTGATGACTGTTTATCACATATGTTCCGTGTGGCGTGGAGTGCAGGTATAGGATGGCACTAGTCACTACATACATCTGTGTTTCAAGAGTGTGAGTTTCTATAGTGGGGGCTTCCGCGGTACCCTATAAACATAGTAGGTTGAAAATGAATGAGAAACGAATTACCTCATGCTGTAGATGAGTTTCCGTCAAATGACTTGTGAGGTGGCCCCAATTATTCCTATTTTCACTTTCACATACTCTCCCCAGATTTAAAAATCGATGAGGAATTAAGCTTATTCCCTCTTTGAGAGATATATTACTTTCTTTATCATGTTTAAACATGATTCAGATTTAGATTTTCTTGTTACTTTCAAACGAACATATAGGTTGTTTGTGCTATGTTTGGTGTTACTTGTGACTGCATTACACTGTGAACTGGAAATATTGTTATTTAATATTGAAGGGAAATATTAATTTGCACAATATTTACATCACTACTGGTTTTGATAAGCTTGAAACGTTCATTAATTGTGAAGGCGAGTCGAATGTGGATGCTTCACAGGACATTTACACAGGTTTGAAAATCGATATGAATATTATATTTAGACTGTACGTCATTTCTTTCTCATCTTTCCACTCCCTTGCCCTCCATAATGGAAATCGGGACTAACTATGGGCGTTCCTCTTTTAGAAATAGCTAATAATAAGCCATTGTTGTCACCATGCCATTGCTGTTGTGTTTAATGGATTTTCATTTTTCTTTTTATTTAAATAAAAAGTGATGGGTGGCCAGATTGAGATTACTTGGCATTGAGAATTCTATATGTCAGGGTCTAGTGCTATATTGTATCTGTTGATAAAGCAGTGGAAGATGGCATTATAGTGCTTCTTTTTTTTCATTAGTTTTTTTTAATGAAAATTATGAGATTGTAATTTTTTAGATATCTAGTTCTCTTGAGAGGATTATTTTTGCACTGAGGAGCAGGACCTTTTAAAATTCTAAATTTCTGAGTTACTCCTACAAAAAATGACGGGTCGCTATTTAACATCAAAGTAAGAATAAATCGAATGTTAGAATTAGATATGAAGGATTTACTTCGTGATATTTAGATTATAGTATTGGTGTTAGACGTAAATAATGAAATATTACGGAAAAATTTCACAGAAACAAAAGAGAGTTTCCCTGACTATGTTTCGGATTAGGGAGGCCCAGTGGATGTACGTACAGCCCTGTTGCGGGCTTACTTTAAAAGAAGTAAATTTCAGTCAGAGATTTAACGAATAGTATGTTCTAATGATCCTCTAGTTGTGGGGGCTTTACCATCTATTGTGTGCCAAATATGAATCGTGGGTGTGCCGCAAGTGAGTTTGGTCAGGGTACGTGATTATAACAGTAATCGCTAACTCTTCAAGTTGTGGGATTTTTGGCTGCTAAATTTTCTGTTCTTATTCTGGGAAAAAATGTATTAATCTAAAGTTTGTTAATACATTAGTATGTGCCATATTTGTATAGTAAGTAAATTAAGAGAAGAAAGTGATAATACATGTTGCTTTGTGGTTTAAGAGAAAGGTCCAATCTACTATTAAGGAATTTTTTTTAGGATTAAGTACAGGTTTAAGGAGGAAATTAAATTAGTAATTTTTGTTTAGTTTTACATGTAGAATATGCAAATACGCGAGATTGGGCCAAGCCAATTAGTTTGTTCTATTAATAATAGGTTTTTTTAAAATGAAGATAGTCTGTATACTATTAAAAAGTTGTACATGGGCAGGTGACTCATGTTCTTTATGACTATGTTTGTGTATGTGTCTGATTGAGTGGTGTCAATTATTTATACATTGCGATGGTAAAAATTAGTAATGGGAGTTTTGTTACTGCTGTGACCACCGGAATCGTAACTGTAATAGAGTTTTGAGGCCTGTCTTTGTTGCTTAGCTTTGAAGTGTAGCCACATATCTGTGCCATAGTAGGTCGTGTGATGGATGAATCGCTGGCAATTAATTGATAACAAAGCGTGGTAATTCAAGTTTGTGGGTACCTTGATGAGAGGGAGTTTGAGATGTTTCCCACAATGCACGACGAATGTGAACCAGAAGGGAAATTGGTAGTTGCTGCTTCCTGGGGGTATTCTGAAGGGGAAGTTCGATTTCTGAAGAATCCTGTCCGAATAAGTTATGGGGATGTCATAAGGGTTATAACCCGGAGGTTGGGTTGGCAACTCTTATATAAACATTGCTCAAGAGCAACTGGAGTTAGGGAGTAAATGGATGGACAATGCCAGATACGGTCTTAACGTGCCAAAGGGGTTAGTAGTGGCGTGTGAGACTTTATTGTGCGGAGGCAAATGATGACACAAAGGAAATAAATGCTAGATTTAGTGAACGAGAGTTTCTTCAAGTTCTGAAGGCCTGTTGAATTGAGAAGTGTAGACTGCCAGCGTTCTTCTAAAGAATGATCTATAGTCTATTAGCAGGAAAACCCTGGTCGATTGTGTGAATTAATGAGTTCTGCCTGAAAATGGCAAAAAAAAAAATGACGGCCCAATTGATATAAGGCCTTAAGTGTGAGCGGTGGTGAGTGCAGACTGGTTTGTGTCACTGGTTTGACGGATTGGTAATGGTTGATTCAGTTTGGGTAAGGCATTTTTTAGATCCGCATAATGAGGCTCGGGGGACATAGAAAAGCACTCAGCCTTGTTTAACGCCATAAGAGCATTGGTGAAAGGTTAAGGTTGCCGGGTGGTGTGAAATTTGTGTGGTGGTCAAGAAATGGATAGTGGTTAAACATATTATCAACTATGAGCTCATGGAGATTTGTCAATTGGGATCCCTATTTTATGTATGGTAAAGAGAGCTGCCTATGTGATGATGCAATTATTTAGTTGATGAGGTCACATCCCGTTTAAATTTAATCTAAGCATGTTGTCCAAATAAGCGACATTGTTGATCTAGGTTGTTATATTGGCGATCATGATGGGATGGCCAGGTTCTTCCTGCTATATTGTGATTTTTCCTGTGATAGGCAGCCTGTAAGGATCAAGACGACGGTCGTATGTACTGTTAATGGATAATAATTATTTCGGACTAGTAATTCCACTAAATTTGTCAATCTCATGGTGGCATAAAATATGGCGAAGCAGTTAACTTGGGTGAATGGTTTTAATATTGATTTCAGTTTTTAGGGATTTGGAGTAAAAATCTTGTTAAAGTAATACTTTATCGTTGTGATTAGTGTGTGTTTTTTAACAATGCTTTTTATGGCATAGAAAGTTGATTGATCAATTAGTCTCATAATTTGGACACTTGTTTTATGTGTTGAGTAGTATGTTTGACACAGTTTATGTAACAAGTTTCATTCTTACCTGCCAAAGTAATTGGGCATATAATGTAGCTGGTTGTTAGATCCACGATTTGAGTTGTAACGTACAGCAATAACATTTTGTTAGTACTTATTATAAATTATGGTGTACATAACGTTTAGATATTCTAAAATATTTCTTGTTATCCAACAGCGTACTTATTTATTGTGTTTTGTTTTGCTGTTTAGTTAATGCACAGTTTAATGCACTGTGTTATTAATTTATTAGAGGTTATCACACGCTTACTGATTTTATTTGGAAACACGAAGCTATCACCTAATCATTAACTGGGGTAAAATGCAACTTTTGTATGTCTTTGTTATAAAAATATCTAGAGATGTAATACACAGTTTTGTGTTTGTAGTTTATATTGAACCCTGTTTAGTATGATGTGGGGCTTGAGGGCGGGCAACATATATCCAGTGGTACTTATATATTGGCTACCATTTAACATATTTTATGGCCCGAGGCTTTATTATATGCTAGTTATGGATATTTTAATACCATATTATATATATATATATTATATATATAAGCGCGACGTATATTATTTAGTTTATCTTAATAAATTAATTTTTGGAGCCCACTGAGGGGAACAAACAGAGTGATCTCAACAGTACCAGTGATTTAAATGTTATTCATATTACTCGGAGCATAAACTAACTATGTCAAACTTTGGTTAGTGAAACAGAGGACTACAGTGTCAAGTGAACGATGAATAATCCATGTCCTCGTCAACCTGATGCGAAATCGCATAGTGTTGTTGAAATGAAATAATGCATCTTTGAATAATCAATGTAATGATGATTTTACTAGCGTGTGCCTGCCAACATTTGTGGTGGTGGGTTTATGACCATTTGATGGTGACGTGGTAAGAAATTTTGATAAAGACATTAAATTATACATTCAGCTTACCGATTAACACGCCTTTTGTAATAGTACTATAAATTGAGCTTGTATATTGAATTCTGTTGGTTCTGGCTAAACAATTGTTGAGGCACGTGTACTTTGCAAGGCGTATCTGCATACACAGAATACCATAGGATTGTTTATCAAATGCGATTCTGTAGTACCACAGTGTGAGAAGCCTACGCGTTTTGCAGAAATCAACATGGAATTGTATCAGAGTACAAGTATACAGCAATTAAATTATAAATATTAGGCAGTCGTATACTGCGATCTGTATGACAAAATTAGTCAAATTACAGAGTGATGATTAATTTTACTATTAAACAAATTATTAAATTGTATCTTGTTCTTGTTTTTTATTCTAGCAGTTTACTTAGTACTAGTCATTAATTGATAAAGGAAAGTTTATAACATGTGATGAATATTCTTATGGATTACAGGAACTAAAACAGCGTGTGTGCCAAATTGAAATGTCTATAATTATGCTTAAACTAAAAATGAGAGAATTGCACAATTTAGCCATGCAGACCTTGATGGAGATTATAATCTTAGTTTTTATTGCTTACTCGGCATATCAAGACTTTTGCGCACTTCTATTCAGTATCTTTCACTAGCGCGCCTTTCGATGTCAAACCGTAACTAGAGCACTTTATATAAGATATTTTTACATAAATTGACTCGAGCTGAGGAGTCAATATATTTTTAATTACAACAGTCAATACATTCATGACTTCTGTGATTGATTTCATCGTTTGTTTTTATATTGATATGTTTGTGATATTAGTTAGGACTCTTGCCCGAATTGTATGTTTGTACTGAAATTTTTACAGCTGCTTACAGCAGACCAAATCTGTGAAGTTAATGGCAGTGGGAGCTGAAAGTTGATTGATTTCTGTAATATTTTTCCTTGCTACTTGGATTGTCTGCACGAAGACCGGCAGATCTGTAAGTAGTGTCTATAATGCATAAAAACAGGTCATTAAAAATATGGGGAAACACATCAGAATTATCTGATATTCAACTAGAACATTTAAATCAAAGCCATGTTAGATCAGTAATGTTAGAAGTCGGCTGCATATATAATAATGTGAATTTGATATATATACTTAATACTCACGTATGTCATGTCTTTTGTGTTCTTCTGTGTGGAGGTACTACTGGGCGCCTCGTTTTCAGTTATCTTCGTTTGGGCTAGATTAGTTATTATTGGGCCGCTGCTGGTTATCGCTTTTCTTTTATTTTAGGCACATGTTGGCGCTATGTCTATATTTACTGCGCGCTGGGCGTTTCGTCCCCCGCTTTTATCTTGGCCTACTTAAAAATATCACAAGCTGTTATTTATTCGCCTTTTTGATATGGCTCTGATGGATAAACACTGAAATATATCTTTTTTCTTAGAGCATATATAAAAAATATATTCTTACACCTCATTTTCTTTTTTTTTAGGCTTTTATTTTATTGGCAATCATTGAAATATCTTCTACTTGCTTAGTTCTTTTCTCTCTCTGGCTCCGCACCGGCACGTGGAATCAGCTGACAGTTCACATGGGACACCGTACCGAAAATATATAGGGGAGGGCGACAATAACATTGCTTGTGTTACTGGTGTGGGGGTGGGGCCTCATGGGGTGGCTACCTTACACGGCCCCATCTACATATCTTCTCCTGATTTTGTTGTCTCCAGACAACATCACTCCTAATGTCGATTAATACTTGTAACCTCTCAGATCGTTGTTGCATGGCGCGAGGATCTCTATTATCTGAGGGACCGGAGATTATTATTTGGTCTATGAATTATGGTATAATCGGTTGAGCAACCCGGGCTGGGACACTCACTTGAGTCCGTGATGCCCCCCAGTGGGGAAGTTGGCGGGCGGGCTGCCGCTCCGAGGTCGGTCTATTGAAAGTCTCGATCATACGGGGTGTGCACGCGGCGCTGCCTGCCCGGACATTCTGCTGGTCTGTGCTTGAAGCTGGTTCTGTGAGCGTTGTTGAAGGGAGAGATTGCTACTTGTCTATGTTTTCCACATACTCATTTTGTTTGTGGCACGGTGGGACTCGTGAATAGATTCCCACAATCTAGCATTGTGTTAGAACAGTTCTCCTCTTGACAGAACCTTGTTTTTGCACTCCACTCCATCTGCTCTGAATGTGGACGGCGTTCCTGACCACTAGATCTAAGGCAACTTTTCTCGAGGCGCCTAATCTGAGCTGGTGACAGGATGTAGTCGTGGCCCATCTCTTTGCGCTTGAGCATCCTGATTGGCAACTGGGTGATATAAAAAATGGGACATTCGTAATGGAAAAGTGCTCCTGGAACTGGAGATCGTGCGGCGTATGTCAATATGTTATGGGTAATTTGATTCACAAATATTCTCTTAGGGTGGGGGCAAGGTGGGGGCTCTTGGCTGCGCCTTTGTGGTCTGGACTGGTATCCCTACATTCGTTGCATTAATTATACTTTCTGGGCTTACTTTCCTCTTGCTGCAGCATATTGGGTAGCTGTGACTGGTTGCCCTTTACATAATATTGACACGCCAATGCCGCATAACAAGGACGCTTCCAAGGCCTGGCAGATGGACAGACTGGTTTGCTGTGTCCAAAAAATTGACTTCCCGTGTGCAGTCGTCGACGACTCCTCGGTAAATCCCTTTCTGTATATCTTGGTCGATTGTACGAATACATCAATACCTCACAATCTATCTGGCGTCCCTTGGAACAACCCACCATACCCTAGTGGACTTCCAACTGATTCACTTGCACTATCCCTTTTTGCGCACTTGTCGGTGACACCACAGCCTTTTATTGGTGATCGTCAGATCACAGCTCCTTGAAGACATGCCGGACTCTCAACATGTACAAGATGGGCCCTTCTATGGGGCATGGTTCTTGCGGGATCACCTCATAGTCCTTGCAGTTGGGATGGTCAGTACAGGACATCTCCTCCCATCTTGGCGTTGGCTGTCTCTCCCCATCACTGCCTGGCTATGGGTGCTCTCATTTGCTCTGCATCCCTCCTACTGTGTGCTGTGGCGAACGTGGTCTTGATCATCCATGTGCTCTGGAGACTGTGAAGGGCATAGGAGAATTGCTGCTGGAGATGCTCCGATCAATTTGATACTTCGGCACTGGCGTTCTGTCCAGTTGTATCGAGGCTTTTTTCTTTCTACCATAAACATGCATTTACAGAAATGGGATTTTCCCTAGGTCATCTCACTGACTGGTGGATTGCTCCGGCTGTTAAGGCTCTTTTCTAGTCTATCTATTTGGTAGTGAGACGGCTCAGACGGATGGCCTGGGGCAGCCGAACATGTATCCGTAATTCTCGAGCATGACCCATCGGATTGTTACGTGTGGGGTCCATTTCATGTCTAACTGGTATTCTTGCACAAAAAGGGCGCCAGTCTTCCACGCGGCTTCCAGATCTCCCACCATCTCTTGCGATATGTGGGTCTCCCCTCTCCAACTAAATTGAACCTTTATCTTGGCTCCATCTCGGTTACCAATTTCTTCACTGGCGCATATTGTGTATCACGAGTGCCTTGCATTGGCTGACAAGTCACGCATGTGGTGTTTACCAATTTTTGTGTCGTTTGCTCGATTGCTCACCGGTCTTCTGAGTGTCTCTGTCTGCCTGATCCTGCGACGACGCCACTTTGGTGGGGGGTTGTGGGCGAGGATGGATGAGGCTTTGTATTATATATAATTGATGGATATGTGTGAATCACTCTCATTGGTCACATCGCACCGAACCCGAAAAAACAATAAAACTCTTTATTCTGTAGATGGCTGGGGCACTATATATTGTTTTAACAAAACCATATCAGTGAACAAACGCAAACATTTAAACAAATAAATTGTAGCGAACAAACATAACAAAACAAAACACCCAACATGTTGCCCTCGAAGCGTAATCCATGAAGGAATGCAAAAAAGCACAGCAATAGGTTAAAATCATAAATTTAATACCTGAATGAGACAAATAACAACACGCTCTCACCTGTTGTGCAAACTGGCCTGTCGCCGCCACCTGACACACTCAGTCCGTAGCATCGCACACACAACACCACTCATTTGTGTGTGAGGGGCCCATTGCGGGATTGTTTTGGATGTTGATGCATGTGGCTTGCCCTAACCTCTCCTTGTAACATCAACAGATTGCTACCAAAAAAAACCCTCTATCTGCCCATGAAATTATCAGAATAATACCACTATGTCTAGAGCAAGAAACACAAGTCTACAAAAACGTAAAGGCGTTTTTTTTGGCTTTTTTGATGGCCTAATTGACAATATGCTTCGTAAATGTCAGACAGAATTGTGACTTTGCTACTCAAATAACCCAGAGGAGCGGCAGCCAGTCATACGTGAGATGTGACAGTCAAGTGGGCTCCTGACCGAAATATATGGGGACCGACAAAACATGGCCTTGAACTGAAAGTGTGTGGGAGGTGGTGTGGGCCTGTCAGGTGGTTGTACTTCCCCCTGTGGCCTCATCATTACTATAAGTGATGTTGCCTGTCTTTGTGTGACTTATATTGCCGAATTCACTTCGGTTCTCCTTTATTGTGGTATCAGGTGTTAAAATAGTTCACTTGGATTGCTGAGCAGGTCGGTGAGCGAGATGTGTCTGTCTATTCCCCCATGATCTGCAAATGCGATACTATGGCTAGTGGAGATCTAATGTGCGTGATCCTGAATGATGTGTTGGATGTATTAGTTAAGGAGGTGAATCCAATTCTCTTGAATGGGGGTCGGGTGGACTAGAGGTCCCAAATGCTTTGCTTATTGGCCTTTGCGGTGTTCCTTGATGTTGGTTCGGGCTTCTGCTTCCGCGTTGAGGGGGCAAGGGATCATTTTGTGACAGGCTCTTCGGTGGCATGTCTAGGCCGGACGCTATCACGTTATGCCGTAATAAGCGTATTATATCGGTATATGTGTTTTCTCGCAGCTTATAAGCTCAGTGTACTCGGTGATCGTCCAAAATCTCAGCTTCTGCGTGTTCACATTATGGTTTGCTGTCTGTCGTACACGAGGGATTGTTTTTAGACACGGTTGAACGTGTACCCGCTACTTTTTTGCGTGGGCCATAGTAGAGTTTGATTACTATACCGTCATACATTTGTTTAAATGTTGCCACTGTGTTTTGCGATCGATCTGGTATGATCTCAGCTGGATGATGGTGCAAATAGTATTTTGACTGGGCAGTCGTGCAAGATTTTGTTGTTGAATTTGCTTCTCGTATTGCATTCATGGAATCTGTAGGTGTTACTAGCTCTCGCCCGTTGTACGTTTTGTTTTCATTCATAGCTCTGCGCTACCCCCTGTGCTTTGAGTTGGGACAGGTGCCGTTACATTCTGATGTATAAAGCATCAAACACTGTCATATTATTCTGAGCTTTTTGCCGTTCTGTTTTTCCTTGCACCAAAGGTGGGTCGATAGTGCGTGTACACTGATTGAAATTAGGTATCCGTAGATTGCTCCCTGTTCCTCGGATAAATTGCTAATGAACACCATGCTGATGGGGCTCGCTGGCACTTTCTGGTAGGTCGCAAGTAAATATTCGTCCGGGCGTTTTCTGTGTCAGGGTGATGAAACTTGATGGGTTTATCTGGTTGCGTGGTTCCTTATTGTCTGATACACGTTAGCAGTTTTCTTGGTTCGTTGCTCGCCCTGATTTTGACATGAGGCCAAAAAGACATGAACGTGAGCGGTTTTATCACACTGTACTGCATCTTTAGGTAAACTGTGCGTGGAGATCACTAGAACTGAGAAGTTGACTTTTATGACGTGTATCAGGTACAGTTGGTGCACAAATGTGACCGTGGATCGGGGTTGTCTCCAGGTTCTACTTTATGATTGGGGTTTTTTTGTCGTGGACTATGTTGAGTGTCTGGTAACGAAGAGCGTCTAGGGTGGACACTCAGTACTTAAGAGCCGGTTGTCCATGGTGTTCAAATTCATATTGGCACACATTGACACATAAACTGCCACAGACATGCGCAAAGGCCTTCAAGGAAAAACTGTATCGGCACCACCATCTTCTGTAGCGTTTTTATGTCCCAAGGGCTAGTAAAATGCTGTGTCGTGCAATAAGGTAGATATTTGATTGTCACTGTAATGTGATTGAATATTAGCAGTTTAATAATCACATTTAGCATCGGTGGCAGAGGAAAGTACCGGAGAGCATTCACACTGACACATGGGGGTTGGGTTCTGGTGCTTAGTGGCCAATAGCGGGCCGTTTACAGGAGTTCTGATTCCTTTCTCGCCTGGTTAAACCTTTTGTGTTTATGATTTTTTTTGTACCGCCTTAAGGTTCTTCGAAAGTGTGAGTATTGAGGGTTATTTGTTTATCATCTTCCATTGGCAATTATTTTTTGGGTAGTACTTGTACTCTAGCACAGTTCTGAGTATGAACCTGCGCGAGTTCAAGGAAGTCGCACCTTCGTTTGAATAAGATAGGAGGGGCATTGGCAGTTTATTTGTTCTTGGGAGGGAGTTCCATGTAAAGAGGTTTTTCAGTGACCGGTTTGGTTTCGAGTCGTTTGTACCTTGGTATTATTGTGTAAGCGTAGTTACAAGACCTGTAATTGAGCGTTTGTGGGTGTGTGGATCTTTGAGGGTGTTTTGCATTGTGTGGTGACAAATTCTTTTCTGGTCCTCAGTTGTAGGGCGGTTTGGTCCCCGTAAGCCACATGGCAACCATATTGGGAGGATGAACGGATAGGCGTGGTGGGATAAGAGGCACTGTGGAGGCGACAACAACATTATTGACTGGTGCTTGCCCAGCCGTGTAGCGCGGAAGGTTAGGCTGTCCAGGTGATGATCCCTTGAATCACCTCCTTCCCACTGGTCGATACGAGCCGCAGGGCGCACACCAATTGACCTTCGCTACATTTTTGGGCACAAATGGCTTATAACCGTCGCTAAATGATACTGTGCCAGTGTTTTTGCCAATATCCTATTAGGGTGAAAGTGGACGGTGTCATTGTACAGGGCCCCGTGAGTCGGGCACAGTCTTTCATATGGCGAGATGCATAGTCGTGTGCACACTGCAGCTATGTGCCCCCCTCTTACTCTGCATGGGTAGAGCCAAAGGATATCGCAGTTGCCGATACAGTGTTTTGCTAGCGTGAGTCCTGCCATCCAGGTCGCAGGGCAGGACGATTGCAAGATTTAATGTCGAATCGACGCATTAATAAGACTGGCCTTTGGACTCGACGTACGGATTTAGCTTCAGGGTTTACGAACGATATGCCACAAGATTACTCTTTTGAAATGGATTTACAGCTAACGGATGCGGGTGGGTGTGGTAGATTCTGAGTGTTACTTCTCGTGAGATATAGCTACAATACCAAGGATAATCGAGGCCCTTGTTCTGTCCCGGGAAGCAGACTCCGTCTGCTGGTTTTTGTATAGCCGCCTGTCACTGGCCTTGACCTTCTCCCCAGGTCAAGTGAAAAAAATCAGTTGCCGCCGGGCTGTCAAGTTGTGAGCACAAACGTGAAGGCCGGGAGCTGACCCTTAGTGTGTGTCAGAGGACTGCTTTGAGGCGCGTGCCATAGAAGCTTTATCTGCGCAGTGTAGAGCTTATCCATCACTACAAACTCCCGGGCTGTATAAACAACCTTGTTACTATGGGGTGTAGAAGTGTTTTCTCCTGGGCTCTAAAGTAATCAACAATATTTTAAAACACAGGCTCCGCGGTCTGATAAATGGAATTGATTCAGTCTTAACTCGGGCAATTCTCCATGTAACTAGACTTGTGGCTAAATTTGTCAGATTATATTGTAGGTTTTTGGTCCCCTACTTGTGTCCGCGGCTGTTGGGACAAACGCCAATCGAACGCAGTTGTTATGCACGCCTCAATGTATCAGCCATATCTTAATTTGAAGTTTAATATGTTTATGACACGTTTGTATGATGATCATTATTTTGTGCATGATCGTGAACGTGTGCAAAAATTTCAAACGTTGAATTTTCTATTATTGGGCAGTAATACATTACGATCATTTAACCTGGTCAAGTTACGTCTTCTCACCACTTCAATACATGTCCCACCAGATTGGGGGAGATTATCTGTACTTGCCGTTCCCACGTAATTCAAACCATCATTATCAGACGTGTGATTGACTCGCGCAAATTTCCGCCATCGTGTTGGACATTTCGTGGTTGAACCTCGCACCTCCAATATCCAAGTCTTTATTTTTTGTATGAATTGTAAAAGGATTACCTCACATCTGTACAAACTCCCGTAATTCATTATAGCCTTTCTATAACTGAGATTCAAATGTGGGAACTGGCACGCATATTGTGACCGTTCTTCTTATTCTTTTTCTTGTTGTCCTGAAATAGGTCGTTGATTTAGATTGGTGTACGTTTACACCGAAGCATGATGCGGATTGCGCCTTTCGGTCCGGACAACAGCACCGATGCTGCAAGCACGGGCCCGGCATTTTTTGGGGACACGGTTTTGCTTTCCATCTTCGACCCTACTTCCACTCAGCACAGAACGGCAGGATTGCAGCCTGTTTCCAGGACCACCATCTTCGGAGGTATAAGTTAGGGTCTATGGTCGCTCTTGGTTCACGACTGAACCCTGAGAAAGCAGTCTTAGCCATGGGTCGCTATATGCATTTTCTCAACTGTTGGGTCGCGTATTAGTTATACACTAATTTGTCCCCCAGGGCTGTCTGTGTGCGATTATTGAAGTCGAATTGAAATTTGATAGTTATTGTAAATACATTGTACCTTTAGGTTGAGTATTTGTTAAGTGTTGACATTGTAAGGGCATGGGCCCAATTGATCGGAAACACAACAAAAATATCACGCACCACAGGGAATGGAATGCAATCCTGACGGAGTGGACAATGAGAGCAACACAACCGTTTGTTGGGATACTCCTGTCTTATAGTGCGGCATGCACCTCGCACCAAGGAAAGTCTCCTAGTCAGATATCCCACTGATAACCTTCTGACCACATATAACTCATAAAGTGTCATCAAAAACAACAGACGCGGGCATCTTATCCTCGCGTATACAACTTATATCTAGGTCACTATCAACATACATCTTTCTAGTGCATTCAAAACATTGCGCATTCTAACATCCACTGCTAGGCTCTACAGTCTTGCAATTTTCACTGTTCAGATGCCAATAAACATCACATTCGACCCGTTATAAACATCACATTCCGACACCCGTTACTCTACCTACGCGTCAGTCACACAACTCTCTCTATCATGTGTGCAATAATAATACTCTCCGTTCATGACGACATTTCAATACCCATTCTTCTGTCCACGGGCTTACGTGAATCTCCCAAAAACTTACGACAGCCACCTAATACTGCTCTATAAGTTATATTACTTCAGAAATAAAACATGACACATGACATGAAAAGAACTTCCCCTAACGGGCTGATCACACCGTTACGCCAGGCACCTTTCGGAATACGGATAACCAACTGCATAATATGGAATGATTTCGCCGCGTTTGCCCTAAAGTACGCAAATAGGGTTCCGTGATGGGAAACATTCGGCAAAGGAAAACCTTATCTGCTGGTTGCCTAAGCGCCGCAATTAGGCGTAATGGCCCACAGACTGGTGATTTGACGGTCGGTGGCCATATGGAGGGGGGGGTGGGGGGGGGTGGCACCCGGAAGAAGAAGAAGAATGAATAAAGAACTCGCATGTGTCCAACACATTGCTCGGTGGGCATTTTCGCCATTACAACCACTCACTCCTTGTTACCCACACACACATTGAAAACACACACGCATGTGTATCATTTCATTATACTTTTCCATGAGCTAATCCCATCATCAGGAAAAGGTAGTAAATTACGGATAAAATTTGTGCACCCTGCCCCTGTTGCGCAAACACTGTGGATATCATTATAACACCACATGCTAAGACCGTATTCTTTGTGATCAAGTGAATCTCTGTCACGCGATTGCCACTTTATCGCAACTGTTATGTGATTAATGATGACCATTTCTCTTCTTTAATACCCTGTCACAGGATTAACTGTCAATAAAGTAAATTATATACGGCGTTTAAATAATATGAGAAACATTCTGGTGTGTAACTTAAACGACTTCTCTGCCACAAACCAGTTATCTGTGTTATAATAGCATTTGAAGTATAGACAGTCAACCACCCTGCGCCATAGCTTGGTGTTCCTGCCAAAACTTTTATGGTAATTTGTGAATTACGATATTTTTTTTTTGTTTGTTGGTGTGACCCAGGTGTCACATGCTGTTGAGTGGATTTGTACTGCCCTTTCGTCACAAAATGAATTTTGGTTTCGTTCTAATCATCCGCTCTACTTGTTGTCACTATGGCAGTATTCATGGTCATTTTCGTGCTTATTGATTATTTTCGGGTTTTCAGTGACAGGGCCTCCCTCTTTCTTTTCTCTGCACTTGTAGCAGGATATGTTGTGGATTGTTCAGCATTTCTGTCTCTAATTTCATTATATGTTGTCTCGTCTGTTTAACTTGTCCATTCCCTGCTGGATATTAGTTAGATCAGCGTGACCGCAATATTGGAAATCGTACACGGAATATTCTCGCGTACCCATACCTTGGCGCTTACCGGTTAAAACACGAAAATCGCCAGCGTATTTGTCTAATTGCTGATAAGGCCAGGGTGCGCGACAGATAAGAGATTACTTGTCTGGGAGACACATTTTGGACAGATAGGGATGACCTAATCGCTTCCTGTCCGACTTGTTATGACAAGATTACTTTAGATTGTAATAATGTGTTACTCACTCACTCATAACCCTACACTCCCAAAGGAGCATAGGCCTTCAACAAACACATGCCAAGTCCTCCTGTCACGTGCCATCATCTCAAGATCCTTCCACGTTCTCCTTATCATTTTCATCTCTGTTTCCAGCTCTCTTCTCCATGTGCTTCTTGGTCTACCTCTGCCTCTCTTGCCCTGGGGGTTCCAGAACAAGGACTGCCTTGTAATGCTATCAACAGGTTTCCTCAGTGTGTGTCCTATCCATCGCCATCGTCTTCTTCTCGTCTCTTGTTCCACTGGCACTTGTCTAGTTCTTGTCATCAGTTCCACGTTGGTAACCTTGTCATACCATTTTAATCTCCCTATTCTACACAGTCGGCGTCTGTGGCCTAATGGATATGAACGCAGTTTCATAATCCAGATATACCAGGTTCGAAACCTGCTGCAGGCGGTTTGGTAGCAGATCGCTTTGTGTGGATTTTTAACAATGGTATAAGCGCCGTACCGTTCAGAAAGGAATGGCAAACTACTGAATGAAAAAAATTGCCTAGAAAAATCACAAACAGCCAATAAAAGCTGGAGTTGATTGCCACGTCCTGTAAAGGATAAGCAACTAACTTATTCTACACAAGCACCCATTTATGAAAGTCTGTAGCTTTTTGGTTGTTGTCTTTGTTGTTCTCCGTGTCTCAGAGCCATACAATAGGACTGACTTCACATTTGAGTTGAAGATTCTTATTTTCGTGTTGGATCCGATTTCTCTTGATCTCCATACATTTCCCAATGCAATGAAAGCTCCTCTTGCTTTTTGTATTCTTATGGTGATATCACTGTCTGTCCCTCCAACTTTGTCTATATTGCTGCCAAGATATGTGTATGATTCTACATCTTGTATTGGTGCTTCTTCAAGTTCAACCCTTTTTTCATTACCTGCATTTATTCTCATTATCTTTGTCTTTTCCCTGTGTATTTTCAGACTCAATTGCTGTGACCTCTCATCGAGTGTTTTCAATTTGTCCTGCATCTGATTACGGTTATGGGACAGAAGAGCCAAGTCATCAGCAAAATCCAGATCATCCAACTGCTTAGTCAGAGTCCACTGGATTCCATTTCTGTTGTTGTGTGTTTTTGATGTTCTTATAACCCAGTCTATTGCTAGTAAGAAAAGAAATGGAGACAAGAGGCATCCCTGTCGCACTCCTGTTCTTATCCCAAACGGTTCTGTAAGCTGTCCTTCATGAAGAACTCTGCATGTCATGTCTTCATCTGTTTTCTTTATTAAATTAATGATCTTCAGGGGAACTCCATAATGCCTCATCAATTTCCAAAGTGATTCTCTGTCTACACTGTCAAATGCCTTTTCGTAGTCCACAAATCCGATGTATAATGGTGAATTCCATTCCAGACTTTGTTCAACTATTATTCTCAAAGTGGCTATCTGGTCTGTACAAGATCTGTTTTGTCGAAAACCTGCTTGTTCATCTCTCAGTTTCTTGTCTATGGACTCTTTTAATCTCTCAAGGATAATCCTATTTAATACTTTTCCTGGCACTGATAGTAACATTATTCCTCTATAATTTGTGCACTCTTGTAAATTTCCCTTCTTAGGCAACTTAACCAGATATCCTTCCTTCCATTCTGCTGGTATCTCTTCCTTTTCCCGGACTTTACCAAGTAATTTATATAACATCTCTGTAGCCGGTTCGATATCTGCTTTGATGGCCTCTGCTGGAATGCCATCAGGTCCAGACGCTTTTCCATCTCTTAGAAGCTTTATGGCTTTCTTTATGTCTTCCTTCGTTGGTCTTTCACCGTTAATTTGTAGCTCTTCTTCTGCTGGCTGGATGTCCGGGGGGTTTTGTGGAGCTGGTCTATTGAGAAGGTCCTCAAAATGTTCTGTCCACCTCTTCATTTGCTCTTGTATGTTGCTGAGCAGTTTTCCATTCTTGTCTTTTATGAGGCAACTTGTTTGCTTGTATTTCCCTGTCAGCTTCTTTGTGCTGTTATACAGTTCTCTCATATTTCCTTTGGGTGCAGCATCTTCTGTCTCTCTTGACAACTCCTCAATATACTTCCTCTTGTCTCTTTTGATACTTCTTTTAACTTCTTTGTTTGCTTCTGTGTACACTTCTTGAGCCTTGGCTTTGGAACTTCTGGTTTTGCTTGTGTTTAAATCTGCTTTCTTGTTTTTTCTGTCTTTTATCTTATTGATGGTTTCTGTTGTTATCCATTCTTTTTGTTGTCGTTCCCTTTTCCCCAGTATTTCTTCACATGTCTCATTCCATACCGTTTTGATTTGCTTCCAATAGTCTTCAGTATTCTCTACATCTTCCAGCTGTTGGAGCACTTGGAATTTGTTGGATATTGTGACCGCAAATTTGTCTCTTGTTTCTTGATTTCTTAGATGTCCTACATTAAATTGTTGTCTATAATTTTGCACTGTTGCATATCTCTTGAGTTTCATTTTTACTTTGGCTATCAGAAGGTGGTGATCTGATGCCACATCTGCTCCTCTATATACCTTTACATCCTGCAATGATGATCTAAACTTCTTGTTTATGCATATATGATCAATCTGATTTTCTGTTCTATGGTCTTGTGATATCCATGTTGCCTTGTGTATTCTCTTATGTGGAAACATGCTTCCTCCTATAGCCAGTTTATTTGAAGCACAGAAGTTTGAGAATAGTTCCCCATTTTCATTCATTATTCCTAGCCCCTGTTTTCCCATGACTTCTCCTGTAGTCTAGTATAAAATGCTTCTTTTGTCACGGACTTTCTTTGTGTCATTAGTTGGTGCTTAACATTGGATGACATTTACATTTATTTTCTTTTTAGCTGTTTTAAAAGTTAGCTGTTATTATTCTGGATCCCAACGGCGTTCCCATTCAATGAGTGCTTTCTGTGCTTCTTTAGATAACATAAGAGCTAGCCCATCACTGTGGTGTGAACTTTCGTACGTTCATGTCTCTTAGGGACAGCACCAATTCACCTGTGATGAGTTTCTTTCTGTCTACCCCCTTCCACTTTGTTTCACACAGTCCCAGAACCTCGATTTTATATTCCCTCATTTCTGCTGCTACTTGTGCCACTTTCCCTTGTTCGTTTAATGTCCGAACATTCCAGGTGCCAAATCTGGAAGTTCTCCTAGAGGATAGAAGGTTAGGAAGAAGGTTAGTCAGTAACACAGACTCCTTTCGGCTTTCTCTGTGTTGCATCATACGCTCCTCCACTGCGAGAGGAGCTTCCCTGTCTTGGATGGATCTGCAGTTTTTTTTCTTTAATTGACACTTGTTCATGTTTGTTGAAGTGTTTTTTTGTGGTTTTAAAATTTTTTTACAGGATGGGG
This sequence comes from Oreohelix idahoensis, assembly GCA_024509875.1. Lineage (NCBI taxonomy): Eukaryota > Metazoa > Mollusca > Gastropoda > Stylommatophora > Oreohelicidae > Oreohelix > Oreohelix idahoensis. The sequence goes on along the minus strand of JAMPIV010020008.1, from coordinate 646,284 downwards.
TTACCCGGCCCCATGCCCAACCTCCTCTTGCAGCCGCTTTCTTACGACATTGCTTCGGCATGGAACAGTGTTTACTAGTCTTTGCTACCCTTTCGGTCCCCTGGTAACACACGGGTGGATAATTTGTTACACCTGAAAACAAAAAATATGTAGTATGAGTTTTCGGATGTGTTGGTGAGTTCGCTGCCACGGCTACCGGCATGTTTTCATACCTATATATGGGAGACGTGACCTTTGACATGTAACGTGCAAAAATTATTCCAGGTCGGAATATTTTGAAATTTAACCCCACCCAACACATTTTTGTGTGAAACGATTGGCGCTTTCTTAGCTTCTTCTTTTTAACAAAACATATGAGATAGGGTATGACAGGCATATAACCCGGACACGTTCCAGTGTTATTTCACTGTGAGAATCGCTTACCAAAAGAGACACACCAGTAGTTAGAATCAGGATTCAAACCTTATCAGTCTGGACACTATTTTATTGGCTGTATTCATAAGGACACTTACACAACAGCCCAGAAAAACTCGCTATCAATTTAATAAGGAAAGCCAACACTGTCTGGAGGAAAATGAATACACGGAGTCATAGTGGGAATTATCGTTATAAAGAGTAAACGACCCCAAACAAAGAACACGTTGTGTGTAAGATGCACTAATCAAGTGCCTTAAATTCATTTATGTGAGCAAAACGTCTCTGTGAAACCATGGATTGGCGTAAGTTGTCAGTTTACATTCTATATTTTTGCATTACTAACAGTGTGAACTAGTATGTATATATGAGAATGTTAATATTAATATGTGAAAATCGCCTTGTGGATGTCCAAGTCATTTGAAGCTGCCAACCTTCATCAAATAGATATGATGATTTATATTGAAACCTACCACAGCAAGGGCTGGTGATGCTTTATTGCTAGTTTCTTACTGAGAACGAAAAGCATAGGTAGTCCAAAGTTCCGTAGATGGACAGCGACCCCCCCCCCACCCCCCCCCCACCCCCCACCCCCCCCCCAGGAGGGAAAATGAAAGAAATTTATGTACATTCCTAAGTATATAAGAAATACAGTTTCAAAAACAGTGTAAAACGTGTATGTAATACTTCATTCACTTTAAAATTAATTAAAGTTCAAATTTTTATCTATCAGTGTAAAATGTAATAGAAAAACATATTCAATTTTTTTATTGTCGAACACTTTTCAGTCACAATTGGAAATGAAAATGTAAACATATTCTATCTGTATTATTAACCTTTTCATTTAAATGTAAAGAAAGTTATCTCTCGAGGGATTAAGTTTAATTCTCATCGAGGGTAAATTCTGAGTTATATAGCATAGTGGAATAGGAAGGTTGGGGGGAGGGGGGGGGGGGCGCCACATAGGTATGTGTCGGAAAACGCAATACTCAGGAGAGCGTTTCGTTTCTATTCTTTTACCATAGTTGTTGGTGGTACCAGGAGGGTACTAATCTCTGGAACAAAGTGACGGTAGAAGTGGACTGACGTTTGAACGAGGAACCTGCTTGTGTGACCGCTTGACATACTTACTTACTTAGTCGTTCCCCTTCTACCGCTTGACATAATGGAAAGTTTTGTGAGAAGATGCTAATCTGGGTTTTTTCCGTTGTTAGAGAGAGAGCCGTGTGGAAAAAGTCGAAAAGCTGAGAAAGCGTGAGCAAATGTAGATGTTTTGTACCGTGTGAAAAATAAAGCACCGTGTGAAAATTGGCGGGAAAAAAGAAGAAATAGTATATAAAGGAGAGACGTGGGCGATAGAGAGGTTTTTACAGATTTTTAGGATTCAATAGGCGAGAGGATTTTTACAGAACTTCGTCTTTGAGATTATCAAGACAAGTTTATTTTAACTTGACAAGTTTTTAAGTAGACAAGTTAGTTTTCTAAGTACACCAGTTTATATTTTCTTCTGTTTGATACTTTTTCATGCTGGATATACATTTTGCATTTTTGGATACTCACTACTTTGTGTAAGCAAGAAATTAGTACTTCACCATTGTGTCAATAACATTTCTGTTCTGATCACGTTAATAAACTATATTTCATTTTTCTACATTGCTGAGTTTTCTTTGGAACGTTACAGTGGATTACTTTAACAAAACCATTATACGAGGTTGCTTTTCACTAAACACAAAAAGGGTACGAACGAATACTGGGAAAAAGAATAAACTAAGGTCAAGAATTTCCATCTCAGGCGGACAGGCCTGTAACGACTTGAACCAGAACGTACAAGAGTTAGCTCTCGTCAAAAGTATTTACCTGCGCTCAACACCATTAACTGAACTGACCCGGCCAACTGACGGACACACACATTCTTACATTGATGTTGTAACCAGCCCGGTTAAACGATACAACTTGGCGCCGTGACCAGCCCTTTTCGTTAGTGAAAGCATACTGTAAACATTGACGCCGCGACCAGCCCTTTTCGTTTGTGGAAACATACTCACTCTGGCGAGCGAACAGCCACATTTTTTTAGTGATAGCTGACAGGCCTAATCACTATTAATCACTATCATGGATCCACAAACGTTGCAATAGCGGCTTGACCAGCAACAACACTTGATTAATATCCAGCAACAGCACCAACAACAACACTTAATAAATATCCAGCAACAGTAGCAGCAATATGATTTTCAACCATACAAACCTAAATGGGAAAGAGACACTGTCCAAACACGAGCAGATTGGAGTAGTTTACATAGAAGACATCAACGAATAGCTGTAAGAAATTTTGTTAGTCAAATCAAGAAAGGAATGTCACTACACATAACTAACATCAACAGTGGGAAGTGTCAGTTAACAACCGAGAATGGTTGGAAAATGTATGTACAGCCGGTATTTCCTATGCACAACCTTCTCCAACCACAACGCAAATATATAGAAGAAAATCGAACAGACAACTTCGACATCCTACAGGAACAAATGAAAGACCCGGAAGTCGTTACACTAATGAAACAAGTTACAGAAATTCCAGCAAAAGTCAAAAATAGCAACACATCTTTAAATGCAGAAAAACAACAACAACAGACTCTACAAGATGCCGACACTCATATAGATACACAACAACCTTCCGATACAGAGTTATCACCTGCCTCATTAACGGAACGAAATGCTCCCGTTCCAACTTCTACACAACGCGATGAGTCAGACTTTGATACTGAAGAACACCAAAGTGATAACGATGATGATAACGAGCATACCGACGATAATATGGACACATCCATTCGGTTCGCCTCGAAACGACCCTACGCATCTTCATCAAACGAATCGCTACCACAGACAAAGCTTATACGCCTTCCACAGGAGCATGTTCGTGCAAAGCTGTACACGAAACGTCGAACTAAACCAAAGAACATCGCACAGCACAGTGCATCAACATCGCAACACCCTACCTGTAACACTACATCAACCGTCACTGCTGTGGACACTGAGAAGAAACACGATAGAAGATTGTCTACGACAGACGCTCTGTACAGCAAAAGTTCAACAAAGCAACATAACATCGCACAGCACAGTGCATCAACTTTGCAACACCCTACCTGTAACACTGCATCAACCGTCACTGCTGTAGACACTGAGAAGAAGTCTAGGAGAGAACCTATATTAGAGATGGCCTTAGAGATGGCCAAGTTGCTCTAGCTGGGCTACTCTCAATGGTTCCGTTTTTTTTGTCCGTGTACGATAGCAGATTTGTCCAGGAGAGACTATGCTATATTACAGTTAACCCAGCTTGCTCTGGCTGGGTTACCCTAAATGGTTTCATTTTTTGTCCGAGTGCCATAGCATTGTCCTGGAGAGACAATGCTATATTAGAGTTAACCCAGTTTGCTCTGGCTGGGTTACCCTAATGGTTTCATTTTCCTTGTCCGAGTGCGATAGCACTGCCTAGGAGAGGCATGCTATTTTAGAGTCGGCCGGCGTGCTCTTGCTGGTTGCTCTAAAACGTTTTTTTCTGATGATGCCAGCCACTTTCTATGCCGTTCAGTTGATGCTATCAGCGGCAGTCATAACCGCCAGTGAAGGGAAAAATCTGCAGAGGCGCAACTCTATTCAACATGCACAGTTACAGTATTCAAACCATTATATTTGTATTAGAAGATTCAAATTACATTTTTTTGCACTTAGAAATATATGTATTGTTGTATATTATAAACTTAACCAAACACATGCATGTACTAATTGCCACTAAGGCAGAATCTCAAAGGTTAAGGAAGACATTGTTTGATCTTAAGCTACACTCTCATGATATGAGAAAAGCACATCAACCAAGACGGCCGATTTTGCCGTTTGTACACAATGCGCTACAGTTTTTGTTGCAATCGACCACAACTATGACAGTATGTCATAATATTAAGACTTTGGCGGAAAACCAAAACATTATTACCCATGTGATTAGCCGGAGCATCACAAATGGTGAACGATACTCAGAGCATTTTTTTTAACACATGTTTCTACAGATCTGTTCAGGAGTTGCTGAAACTAGACATGCCATGGATCGATTTTATGATTACTTGTTATAAATTGTTTGAATTTCATGAATATCACATAAGTAACTATGTACCATATATCATGTCTTTTTTTAACAAATTACTGTGTTGAGACACACAGATGTTGTACTCGTCCAGTGCAAATTATTCAAGCTCTAATGCGTATTTAAAATGTTAACCCACACCTCTCTTCTCCATATTCCCTACGCTGTCCAGACGTAGTGACCTCAATAACACCGCCTGTAATTCGCTATGTCAATCCAACCTTCGTTTTTCACAATCCTTATCTTCCCCCCGTGTAAATTTCCCCTGCGAGTTTTTCTTCTTCTTTGTTTTCCCTTTCTCCCGCGCCTTGCGTTCATTCATTCATCCAAACCCGAAATACGTTCTCTACTCCCCCCCCCCCCCCCCCCAGCTATTTCATCGCACTATACCCCATGCTGTCCCTTAGTCAATGGGACTTCTTAAAAATATCCAGACAGTGTGACCTTTCACCGCTCCCGTTGACACTCGCGGAGGTCATGGTCACACGTAAATAGCTATGGTCAGTTACCATTCAGATGTAAATATTAAGATAGGATACACTCATTGTCCTGAGTGTTGATTAAAAGTTCGAGTTTTGTTTGGCATGACCAAACCTTATATGTGTTGACTTTAAATAAAAAGTTCAATAAGTTTAATATTAATTATGTATATTTCATATCATAACTCCATATTTTTATAATTAATACTAGCCTTTTTGTTAAATAGAGATTACATAAGTGTATTGATACATGAATAATTTACATTGCGTATTGCACATAGCTATCCATGTTCCATTCTGTTTAATGACATACTGTATAAACAACTTGTATTTGTCCCCCGTTTTACGCAATATAAATCTACCTGGTCCCTCGTTTTACGAAAATATATTTTTTCTTTTTTTTTTGCTCACATGTATAACTGAGATCTTGTAATAAATTTTTTTTTTCAGTTACCTTACAGGTATACTGAGATCTTGTAAAAAAAAAATTTTGGCTCACATGTATACTGACATCTTGAAACATTTTTTTGTTATTTAAAAAATTTTTTTTTTTTTTGGCTCACATGTATACTGAGACCTTGTAATTTGTTTTTCTTTCTCATTTGGCTCATAAGTATATGCATCCAGTAAATGACTTATACCAGTAACATAAATTTTTCTCAACCATTGCCCATTGCCAATCGACTCATAAATATATGCCCCTAGTTCATATTTTTTCCAGTATGTATGTTAGATACTTAATATTTCTAGTTGATAGGACAAAACTGTCTCCATATGGGATACATTTTTGTGGCCCCGGGACTTGTGTGACCGCTTGACATACACTACCATTAATACGTGTTAAAACCACATAGAATGAGAATAACAACGTTAAAAGCAGTTAAGACATTTGTGCACAAAACACAGTATCATGAAAAATTCACGGCTTTGAGAGAAGCTGTCCCAGAACCACAAATAGTAAATGCATGTTTCTAAATGGAAAGTTTTGTGAAAAGTTGCTAATCTGGGTTTTTTTCCGTTGTTAGAGAGAGAGCCGTGTGGAAAAAGTCGAAAAGCTGAGAAAGCGTGAGCAAATGTAGATGTTTTGTACCGTGTGAAAAATAAAGCACTGTGTGAAAATTGGCGGGAAAAAAGAAGAAATAGTATATAAAGGAGAGACGTGGGCGATAGAGAGGTTTTTACAGATTTTTAGGATTCATTAGGCGAGAGGATTTTTACAGAACTTCGTCTTTGAGATTATCAAGACAAGTTTATTTTAACTTGACAAGTTTTTAAGTAGACAAGTTAGTTTTCTAAGTACACCAGTTTATATTTTCTTCTGTTGGATACTTTTTCATCCTGGATATACATTTTGCATTTTTGGATACTCACTACTTTGTGTAAGCAAGAAATTAGTACTTCACCATTGTGTCAATAACATTTCTGTTCTGATCACGTTAATAAACTATATTTCATTTTTCTATATTGCTGAGTTTTCTTTGGAACGTTACAGTGGATTACTTTAACAAAACCATTATACGAGGTTGCTTTTCACTAAACACAAAAAGGGTACGAACGAATACTGGGAAAAAGAATAAACTAAGGTCAAGAATTTCCATCTCAGGCAGACAGGCCTGTAACGACTTGAACCAGAACGTACAAGAGTTAGCTCACGTCAAAAATATTTACCTGCGCTCAACACCATTAACTGAACTGACCCGGCCAACTGACAGACACACATATTCTACATTGATGTTGTAACCAGCCCGGTTACACTTGGCAGTTACTCCTTCACATTTCTGGGAACGTGCTGCGTCTTTAATCTTGACTAGAGACGCGAGAACTCCAGTGACCTATCTGCACCGAACCAACCCATCAGCGGGAGCAGAACACACCATAGGAAGTTAAGTAGCCTTATAAGCTACCAAGTGACCTCCTTTAAAACTAACTTCCCATCACAACCGTGATGAAAATCCTTTTTTACTTATAATCCATTATTCAAATTTTCTAAAACTTTGTTAAACTTAAATGATTATTAAATCTGTTATTTGTAATTATACAAATGTAACTTCGATTCAATCATTTTGAATGTACTTACATGTTTGTCTCAGTCAATGTACTAAACACACTCTAAGCAGAGCTATACCAGAATAATAAGAATTCCACTGAGTAAATCAGAAATGGGGGCTTGACGAGCTTAAAATAATAATTGCTTAATCCTTCGTAAAAGTTGCTGGCAGATCTGTCGCGAGAGGTTTTGATGTTATTAAAGAATAAGATATCCTGGACATAAAGGTGTATCAGATGATACCAGGATAGTGCCAGATAAGAGTCTGGTCTTATTAGTAATACCCCCTTCTCTGAAGAGAGTAAGGGTGTATAGACACAAAGGTAGGGTCAAGCTATGTAAGTTCCCAGAGAAGATGGTGATGTAGTACTCTGAGTCCCTAACTGCTACCTCTCCTGATCCGCCTCTGTGATTATGGTATTTAATATGTTTCTGACTCTGCTAGGGGTAATTTATATAACTATATTCACCAACAAGAACTGTAATTCAACTTAAAGAATCTAAGAAAGTCTTCTGGTGAATATTTACAATTTAATTAAACAGTTTCTCTTTTCTGTTTGAAAAGTGTTAAACTCAAATATTTTACAACATTAAATAAATAATAATAGTTAACAAATGTTTTTCTCTTGGGTCAAAATGTCTATCATCTTGTAGACAACTTTCGCTTGCTTGATCATTCACTTGTAGGATTGTTTATTATGATTACTATAAGTTTATAGAAGCACTATACTAGTTTGGTCATCACAAACTGGATTCGTATATGTATTTATTGAGTCTGGATAAGCTGCACAGTTGCATTAAGCAACTTATCTTCATCACTGCAGATGGCTCCCTTATATGCTGGATATACAATTCAGATTAACTCGTTCCAGTAGCTACAACGTGATGACGGGCCTGCTATCACCAACTGGCAATGCATAAGCTGCAACTTTTGTAAGGGCAGCCTCTTTTGACTTGGAGACTTTTTGTTAAAGGATTAAACCTGCAATGAATTCAAACGCAATCCCTGTATTTTTCTATCCATATCCCTCTTATGACACAGATGGGGACGATAAACAGTTTCAGATAAGCGTGCTAGAAGATGCACCAGGTATAGTATAGTTATCAACAATCATTTTAATTCAAAGTGGTCAGAATTTACTTCTATCTTCTTAATTATAAGTATTTTCCCATGATTCGCATCCATACAATAATTTATTTGTGAGTAAAACTATTAAATAATATGTAAAACGATACTGTGAATCAATCCCTTTCATCCTTCTTTATGTTCCTGGTAGGTGTCTCATTCTATTCAAGAAATACTTCTTTAAATATCTTTCCCAACTTACAGACACAATTTGCCATCTTTCTCAATATATTAAATATTTCCGAAGGCGGGCTTTGCCTCTAGATGTACACATGAGCCTGTACGTTTCATCAGAAGACACAGTCCATTCCTAACACATCTTATACACATCGTATCGCACAGTTGGATTAATCAATATAATTACACACAATTATATACATTTATATATATAAATATATTCGTTTTTACCCTCAGGTACACACACAGACTAGCTCCCAATGGTTGAATAAGGTCTGCTAACAACTGCAGAAGGCAAACGCTGGCATTAATATATGCTCTGCTTTCCCCGCTCTCTGTGCTTTGTTCAAATCGTGACTGACCGAGGTTTAGCAAAACTTACATAAAAATATACACTGGGAGTACATGGATTATACCATACAAGAGTCACTCATTCCTGCTTTCTTTCTTTCCATACAACCGTGGCCACGTACATTCGTTCTTACCCAACACTTGACTTGCACCTTCTGGAACAATCTTTAGGACACACACATACAGCAAATCCAGTGTTCTTTTGGCAAAGAAAACCCTAGCTCCTCAAAGACAGATTAAATCCACTTCTCCGGGGAGCATTCGCTTTGTTACTTATATTTAGGATTACTGTTTATGTCACTTTTATTAGTCCAGGTAAGAAATTTTAACAGTGCTCACAGTGTCAGAAACTTGGGATTTCCAGTACATAGGAATGTCAGGTCGGTAACTTCTCTCAGTATAATAATTCCTTGACAAATGGTCAACGTCGGGACATGTCTATGTTTGTGATTTCGCCACTACGGGCTGAATGTAAATGCAATTTGGGAAAGAAATATAAATCTGGATCTATAGGCCCAGTTACAATATTTATTATTAATGTTCTTTGGGTTGGTACTCTGTCTCTTTTTGGATGCATACACGAAGCCAGACAGGTTTACCTTGAAGACCCAGATATCAATTAAGAAATGTTCTTTCGTAGGGTTATTCTCATATATATATATATATATATATATATATATATATATATATATATATATATATATATATATATATATATATATATATATATATATATATATATATATATATATATATATATATATATATATATATGGAGGCCGCTGGTAGACTTTGGGTTTGACCCAATACTGTGTAAAGGAGAAAAAATACAAATGCTTAACCATAATATAGTATTCTCAATCCTATCCTTAACCCGCGTAAAATATGCCATATATATCTCTACTTCAGTTATTTAACTTAAATTGAAACTGCAAGCTTAGAACTTGTCTTATCGTTTAAAAACTCTCGTGAACTAAATTCTAGTCATTTAAAAAAACTAATCATCATGAATTAGAAATAAATATATATTTCATCAATACTCATAATGAACAGTGCATCTACTAGTCGGTTAAAATATTCTCTGACTGGCTACTAGCTATTAATTAAATTTACTTTATAGCTGGAATAGTTTAGCTAGAAATTATTATTTATTCTGCTAGCCGATGTACCACAGTAAATCCTAGAGAAATATAAATGACGGACCTATCTAGTAAATCACTCTGCACAAAAATCTTAGAGAAATATAATATGGACTAACTAATTAATCACTCAAACTTCTAGTATTGTATTTACCACAAACACAGAACTTCTAAGACTATCTCCAACGAAAAACTAAGAAACTCCACTAATACAAGTGATCTAGAAATCAAAGCTAGATGTCTTTAAAATCTGTGGGTACTGGATAAATTGAGTCAAAATTACTTACTTACTTAGTCGTTCCCCTTCTACCGTGAGGTGTAGAGGTTTGGAAGAGAGAGCGCCAGACTATCCTATCGGCTGTCTTCCTCCTGGCCTGGTTCCATTCTAGTCCTCGATCCTTCAAAGATTGTCTAATGTTGTCCTCCCAGCGGACTCTGGGTCGTCCTCGGGGTCTGGATCCTTGGCTCTTTGTTTCCCATGCCTGTCGTGGTATCCGATCTTCTCACATTCTGCAGACATGGCCAAACCATCTCAATTGGGACTGTTCTACTTGGGTCTGCAGGGGGTAGGATTTAAGGCCTTGACGTATTGTCTGGTTGCGTACCATGTCTCTTCTTGTTACTTCAACCACTTTCCTCAGATACCTCATTTCTGAGGTTTGGATCTGGCTTTTATGGGTTGTAGTCATTGCCCATGACTCGCATCCGTATGTCAAGACTGGGACATAGGTGGAGCGGTATACAGCCATCTTCGTTTTCTTACCAACCTCTCTCTTGCTGAGGAATCCTCGATTTATGGCCTGAAAAAGTCTCCCAGCTGCTGCTTTTCGAGTGGCCAACTCTTCTTTGATGCCTCCCTTTCGGTCTATAATAGCTCCGAGGTATTTAAAGTGGTCGACCTGCTCCAGGACCTGTTCTCCCAGCTTAATCTGATGTCTTCTTTCTTCTCGTGATATCACCATGGATTTTGTTTTAGAGCTGCTTATGACCATCCCTCCCTTCTCCAGCTCTTCCTTCCAGACTTGCAGGTTGGATTGGAGATGTGCCTCTGATTTAGCAATCAGGGCAACATCATCAGCAAATGCCAGCTCCGAAATATAGACCTGTCTCATCCTCCAGTACCCCACTGAATACTTTCTTGTTCTCTCCTTACATGCCTTGATGACATCGTCCATAAGGAGTATGAAGAGGTAAGGTGATAGGATATCACCTTGTCTTACACCTGTGGTGGTCCTAAACTCTTCCGACTTATGGTTTGCTGTCCTCACATAATTTCTGCAAGACTTGTAGAAGCTCTGTATAGCATGAATCAGAGGTGCTGGAATATTCTTCCTTGCCAAACAGTCCCAAAGTTTGCTCCAGGGGACCCTGTCAAACGCCTTTTCCAGATCTATGAAACAAAGATGCATCTCACTCTTATACTCAAGGGCCTTTTCACTCAGCTGTCTGAATGTGAAGATTAGGTCTTGAGTACTTCGGTTTGCTCGGAATCCGCACTGGACCTCATCCAATTGTGGCTCAGCTAGGCGTCGCAGTCTCTGCTCTAGGATTCTAGAGTAGATTTTACCAGGGACACTGAGAAGGGATATGCCTCTATGGTTTCCACACTGTCGATTGTCACCCTTTTTGAAAATTGGTGTTATGATGGCAATCTCCTAATCCTTTGGTATTGTCTTGTTGTACCACGCTGCTTGTAAAACCCTTAAGAGTAATAGGTCGCCTGATGCTCCCATGAACTTAACCATTTCTGGTGTTATACCATCATGCCCTGCTGCTTTGCCCATCTTGATTTTCTCCAGTGCTGCCTTCAAGTTCTTCCATCTTTATGTCATCTTCACCATCATTGGTTTTCTCTTCTGTGCTAGTGTTTATCATTTCTGATGCTTCACCATGCTTATCATCCAGGAGTTCTGAGAAATATTCTTTCCATCTTCCCATTACTTCCTTCGGGGCAGTAAGCAATTTGCCTTGCTTGTCCTTTATAAATTTTACAGGGCATTGTTTTTCCTTCCTCATGTTCTTTAGGGTCTTATAGAACAGTTTCTGGTTTTCTTGTGCATCTTTTTCTAGCTTTTCTCCAAATTCTTCCCAGGACTTCTGTTTTGCTGCTAGCACTTTATTCTTTGCTTCTGTTCTGAGTGTCACATATTCTCTATATTTGTCCATTTGTCCTGTTGTGTTTTTAGCTCCTAAGTATTGTTTCCATGCCATTTTCTTCTCTCTTATTTTCTCTTTGACTTCCTCTGTCCACCAAGGTGTCCTCTTTCTCTTGTTCCCAAGTCGGATTTCACCGCATGCTTCTGCAGCAGCTGTCTTTATGATATCCTTGAATTTAATCCAGAGGGTTTCCAAGTCATCAGGTCGTTCTTCTGTGTTGCTCACCGCTGCAGCAATAAGCCCCTGATATCTGGTCTTAATTTCTGGCTCTCTCAGCTTGTAGGTCTAATGCTCATTTCTCCTGCTCGTTTACTTGGTTTCTTGCGTGATGTTGGGCAGTTCCTAGGCTGAGCAACTCTTTCAGTTGTTCTTTGGATTGTTAGCAGGTAGTGATCACTTCCAATCTCTGGCCCCCTCCAGACTCTAGCATCTCGGACATATTTGAACGAGCTTCTCCGAACAATGGCATAGTCGATCACTGACTTCTCATTCTTTGTTGGTTCACATCTAGTGTATGCATGTATGCGCTTATGGGGGAACTTTGTGTTTGTAATGATCAGATTCTGCTCATTGCAGAATCTAAGGAGTCGCTTTCCATTGTCATTGAGAGTATCTTCTCCATATCTTCCGATAACTCCACCCCATCTAGCATGGTCATTTCCAACTCTGGCATTAAAATCTCCGAGCATGATAACTTCATCTAGGCAGTCATCCACTGTCCTTTGAAGCAGCTCGAAGAATTCCTCCTTGACCTCTGCTCTCTCATCCTCATTTGGCCCATACACTATGACCAGGTTGACTATGGTTTCTCCTTCTTTTAGTTTAACAACCATAATGCGCTCCGAGACAAAGTTCCATCCCTTGATACTATCTTTTTGATTTTTGGCCACAATGCAACCCACGCCCCCTTTAGCTCTTTCAGACATGGGTACACCACTGTAGAGCAGCGTGTTGCCATCGAGATCCATGACTCCTTGTCCTTTTTTCTTTGTTTCAGTTATAGCCAGGATTTCTAGTTTTGCTTTCCTCATCTCTTCCACCAGCTCCTCTTCCTTCCCATTTATACTTCTTGTGTTCCAAGTTCCATAAGTCGTAGTCCGTAGTCCGTTCCAGTTCGTCGCCTTTAGAATCCATCCGGTTTTCTCTCTTGTGTTGCTAGTAATCGTGATTTAAAGCAAACAGGTGATTGGCCTGTTGTGCCTTTGCATGGTGGAGGGGCTGCCTCCTTACGGCCTCCATGCAGGCCGCCCTCCTCCTTTTTCATCCGGGCTTGGGACCAGCATTGGCGGAGTTGAGTCAAAATTGCTGGGGTTTATATATTAAATCTCCAGAAAATCGCTCGTACTTGCTAGATATGACACCTTCACTCAGATCTCGGGCTTTTCCTCGTTCGATCTGCGAATCTGAGGAAATTGTCGCGCTTTTGCCGCTTGCAGACTCTGCAATCGAGCAAAGCCCGTCCTTTGATCGTGCGATTCTCACCGTGTTTAATTACCTATCAAACGAACGGATTCAGGGGAAGGTAATAGAAATTGTCTCCCCTTGGTTCCAAATTATCTGCTCCTTCTGCTCATATTATTTCCCCTGATCACTGTCTAACGAAAAGTACGTTTTAACTATATTAGCTTATCTCCCCTGAGCCAAAAATTACGTCTACCTGTCTGATCCTTATTACAACGATTTTCAATCGCTGGCGTTAATTTACAGGTAACCGACTCAACATTAGCTAAATAGGTCTGCTGTTAAACATTCCTAAGGAAATAGAGAACAAAAAAATAAAATAGGCGTGCTAAATTAGAAAAAGAGACAGATCTCTGAGTGTAGGAGGGTTTTTAAGCTAACAAAATGGGCGTAGGTGAAAGCCAGGTGAAAGAAAAATGTATATGATGAAATAGATATATGAAAGCTATTATCATAATATGTCACACAAACCTTGACTTGTTTGGCAGTTTATGTCGTCATGCATATCCTTTGACATATGCTTAGCTTCCATGTCTTCTAGTTCCTTGCACTTTGTTTCTATCCAGTGTTATTTTTCTTGTCTACATTAAGTACATATTTCTTTATTGATTATTTTATATTGTGGAATGTTTTTTGCTTTTTCTTTCTGCCATTTTATTGATACATGAACTAGATAAAGAGATGAGAACTAAATAAGATTCTGACTATCCATTAAAGATATGGCTGTCACTTGCCGTGAGGTACTATCACTCAGTACTTTGCATTGTGCTTCAATCGAAACGTCTTACTAAAACAGCAAAAATCAGAAAGACTGATATGTTCGTGCCATCATCAATAATTACTGAATATCACAGCTTGCGGCATATAGCCGTTATATCATTCTGATGACGATAAGCAATGCATTTTTGAATAGTGTAGGATGCTTTTGTACGCTTCAGTGCCATTTCTGAAGCTATAGCACTGTCTGGGAATAAAGTGATCATTCAATAAAGTGATCTGCTTGACTGAAAGGAGTATTGTGCTCAGTAATGAACACGGATAGCATTATTTCGGCTTTAGCAACTTTATCATCAATATCATCACTTTTTCTTGTCTTAAACATGGAGTCAATCTTAATAGTGTTTATTTTAATCTCAAAATTTTCAAATCCTTTGCCGACTTCTTATGGCTAAGAAGATTATACTTGTTTGTATTAACCAGCTTCGATCCACAAATAGTGCACACAACTGCATATTTGTTAATAGTCTTTTAATTATATATCTTTCAGCCATTCCTCGTTGAATGTTTGATTGTAATAAGTTTATAATGCACCTTAGCTCAGCAGCGTTGGCGTAGCTGGCGAGTCTTTTTTTAGGGCTTTATGCTAGCAGATAGATGATGTTAGTCTTTTTCAGGATTTAGTATCTATCAACGCTGGTCGGGTTAGCAGTGAACGGGGTTTATTTATTTTGTTGGATGGTAAATGCGTTCCCAGTAACCAAATAGATTGAAAGGAACGCGCCTCGCCACAAGAAGGCAAAAACTGAACCAAACCTTGAAATAAGTTTTGGTGGTTTATCTTTTCTTTTGCTGGAGGTTCTTTTTGCAAAAGAAATTTATCCATAATGAATTCTTAATTACAAGCACAAAATCAATGACAATAATATATTAAAACTTTACAAGCAGCGATATGATGATCAGCGTTGTCTCTCCTAAGTGGATTCACCTAGATTCAGGGTTGCCAAATTAGCTTTTTTTGACGCCAATTTCACAAATCTGGCTGACGTTGTAGAAGGTCGTTGTTATCATCGTTACTTAGAAAGAGTGAGAGAGAAATCGAGACATTCAACTTTCGTCATGCTGCCAGAAGATAATGTTTATGATTCGATTACTGCTCAAAACTGTTTCTGGAAGATTGACATCGTTAACTTTAATACTTAGTTTTCTCCAGTCATTCTTCTTCTTCTACTTCTTCCTCGTTCGTCCTGAAATGGCATGTACATTTTTGAAATGGCATGTACAGTTTTCAGTACAGAGATTGTCTTAGTGTCGATATAGAATGTTATGTTAGATCTTTGGAATAGTAATTTTTTTGTTAAATACAATTTATCGAAATTATTATTATTTTATAAAAAATATTAATGTACATTTTTCACACACTACACACGCGCGTGCACGCACGCACACACACACACACACACGCACAAACACACACACACATATATATATATATATATATATATATATATATAAATATATATATATATATATATATATATATATATATTTATATATATATATATATATATATATATATATATATATATATATATATATATATATATAATATTATAAAGCTTGGTTTCTTGGCTTTTTTTTTTTGACGTCTTATTTTGTCTTTTTTCAAAATTTTGACTGGTAACACTGGTCATTCGTTGCGTATTTCTCTAAAAGAAGAGTATTCCGTGTTACAACTGACTGGTCTGTAATTCACTAACTTGCATTAGCCCCAGAGGTAAATGACAAAACATTTCGGGTAATTTTCGTGGAGGTTATTTGTGGTATAATTTGTGTATAATGCCGAGTACGCTATCACCAGAGTGGTTTAGTTAGGCTATACTGGCGCTGTGGTTTTTTATCGTACAGTTACAAGTCGAGAGAAGTAGGTAGGCCTACACATTTAGAATAGGCCTACTGCCATCCTAATAAGTCGACCAACTAGGTGCAATTAGCATTAAGATTAGGGCTAGAGTTAGGTTTAAGATTCCTAATCAATACCTCTTATTACTGCATCTCTTAATTATATTTTAAGGCCGTGTCGAACACACCCGCCATACTGTTCAAAGAACAAAAGTTAATAGGCTAGGTCTATAGCCTAGTAATTGGGAAGGTGAAGGTCTGAAGATGTTCTTACAATACATGTGACTTATGGCAAGTGAAAGTCAATTAAATATCTAACACCAGACCTTTATACCCACTCCTCTTGAATATTATTTTTGTATTGTCTCGTTTTTTTGTTTTTTTTTTAACATACAGACAAAATTGGTAATTTTGATTTGCCATGTTTACAATGATGTGATAGAAATGATACCACTTTCCCGTATCGGCGTTTATTCATCTTATTTGGAATTGAAAACACTATATATCCTTATTCAAAGACAACAACCAAAAAGCTACAGACTTTCATAAATGGGTGCTTGTGTAGAATAGATGGATTCAAATGGTATGACAAGGTTACCAACGTGGAACTGATGACAAGAACCAGAGAAGGCCAGTGAAACAAGAGATGAGAAGAAGACAATGGCGATGGATAGGACACACACTGAGGAAACCTGTGGATAGCATTACAAGGCAGTCCTTGTTCTGGAACCCCCAGGACAAGAGAGGCAGAGGTAGACCAAGAAGCACATGGAGAAGAGAGCTGGAAACAGATGTGAAAATGATGAGGAGAGCATGGAAAGAACTTTAGATGATGGCGTGGGACAGGAGGACTTGTCATGTGTTTGTTGAAGGCCTATGCTCCTTTGGGAGTGGAGGGTTATGAATGAATGGATATATCCTAAATGTAACTCATCAGAGACTGAACAGGATATTTCTCATCACCAAAATAAAAAATAGGGAACTTAAAAATTCCTAGCAAAAAATCACATTAGGCCTACTTAGACTATAACTGAGAATAGTTTATTTTAATATAGTAGAATTTAACTGTGCAGAATGTCTACAATAAAATAATATGAAAAACAGAGAATATCAATATAAGATTATGTATAGGCATGCAATTCACCCATAGCAGTAGAAGAAGTGTTGAGAATAGCCAGACTTAGAGAACTGCATGATCAACTGATGGGAAAATTGATAGGCGTCAAAATGTGCAATATCTCCATTAGTATTAACAAAATCATAATTTGAATTTATAAAAACAATGCATGTAGAAGAAACACACCAACAAAGTTAACAGTAGAATATGAACTTACTGAAAGCAGTTTATTGTTGCAGTTAATGAAACATGCTTTCCTAGTCTTGGAACATCAAGGTAATTCATATATGGCCATACCTACAGTGCCATCCGTATAAGTAGAAATTGCTGGGACCATCTACAAAATTTCTGTTTATCCGAAATTCTGCTTATCAGGAGTTTGCTCAGAGCTGGACATTATGCAGTCAGAATAAAAGAGAAAGTAAAAAGTAATTATTTTTTACCCTTTATTTACAACTGTTTCATCATTTGAGTAGCATTTTTGCACCTTTTCTACTTTTCAAAAGCAAATTAAAAGCGTAAAGTATAGCATCATGTCCTTTGTTTGTACCTTAGATGCAAATACCAGAATATTTAAAACTACATATTTCATAATGATACACAGTGACATTCAAAAATCACAAAATATTGCTTTAATAATTTTAAAACAAGTACAGTATAATAATATCACATAAAATATTTTAACAATTATTTGTGGTTTTAAAAGTTTATCTGTAGCTTTAGGTTAAGTTCTGTTGTTTTTCAAAGGGCAAGGCAATACCCACTCATCATCTAAATGTAACACTCCTCATCTCTCCCATCATTTGATAACAAATTATGACTATCAGCTCAATTCTCTTCATTGTCAAATATATTTTTAAGTAAATGTGACACATTCATTTTCTCAGGAGACTTAGAATTTGTAGATACTTGGCTTGTGATATTTCTGTGGTAATATAAAGAAAACCATAATCATGTGATTCGTGACAAAACTATAATAAAAATGTCAAAGCATGTACACATGCTATTTAATTTCACTCGGATTGATTGCTAAAACTGTAACAGAAGTCACTTTATGGTTTTAAGATATAGACTAGATCAGTGGCAGGCAACCTATATGATGTGAGGATCTACTTTAGAAACACTGAGCTCTCTAAAGATCTGCCTTGGTACAATCATCTGTTCAAGGTTCCTGAGTATTAAAATTGTTGAAGAAATGCAGCATTTAAGTTACTTGCATCTCTGCAAACTCCACCTATGCCGGTCCCAAGCCCGGATGAAAAAGGAGGAGGGCGGCCTGCATGGAGGCCATAAGGAGGCAGCCCCTCCACCATGCAAAGGCACAACAGGCCAATCACCTGTTTGCTTTAAATCATGATTAAGCGAAATATAAGAGAGAAAACCGGACGGATTCTAAAGGCGACGAACTGGAACGGACTACGCACGGCTGTTTGTGCCCTATACCAGAGCGCTCTTTTAGTTTCGGTGACCGGAATTCTGACACCGGGTATAAAATTTTGTGTGCACCGTAAAAGACTATTTAAGTTTTTGGCGGGGAAAATCAGCTGATGTGTGAGTAAAATCAGTAAAATATAAATCATTACACACTCGTTCTGGATAAACACAGCGCTAAAATTCTTTTGTGTACTATAACTTTGTTCTGTGTTCTATTTTTGATTGCATTTTTATTTGTTTGAAATTAGTTTTGACGGAGTTACAGACTTTTGAAAACAGCGTCATCATTTAAGGAAATTCATAAAATAAGTAATCTTTTTATTAATTTAATATCTAAAAATCGGCCCATTCGTTTGAGTTTATAATTATATAGACTTCTCGAAGGGAAGCTAAAGATTATTTCCACATACTTTTTTTTTTGGTTTCATATCTTGAGAATGTGTGGTAGTCAGTTTTGTGAGTGTGGCATTACAAGAACAAGCATATTGTCACCAGATTTTATAGCATTTAAATCCCTTTAAACGCATTCCTGATACCCACAAATCTTAAATAAGGTAGTAAAAAAATAACTTTTTGTAAAGCACCATCTGTTTTTGCATTTTCATTCATTTATAATGATATTTAGCTACATATATAAGCGTCAAAAAACATGTAAAGCTATAGATAGATTACTTCCACATAATTTGATCTATCTTTCAAGTCTTGTTAATCTTCTATTTATAATATGAATTTTTTTTTTTTAATTGTGTGTGAGATAAGGACTGTTCCATTGGTGTTCTTTGGTAGACAATCCTGTGCACACGACGGCTGCCAGCGAATTCTAAGTAACTGTTTGTATATCTTCTTTCATTCAAAGTTACAATGCAGGTAGTAAATTTAGAGAAACCAAATTCTAAATCTAATACCATCCTTTTATCAATGGCTAGAGTCAGAGATACATATGATAATTTAGAAATATTTATGAATGGCATGAAAGCTCAGATAGAGTCACTAAAATATTTAGAGTGGGATGGTAAACAAGTTGTTTTCTTATTCGGGGATTATTTCCTTGTTTTGCTGGAGACACCACAGACATGGGTATATTCCTTGAGCTCCAGACAAACCAAACATTTTCATCAAAGACATCCAGAGAGCATACAACTTGCAAACCAAGAAGTTTGGCCATGTTGATAAGAGATTACAATAGATATATGAAATATGGGAAAGGGAATAAAAGGCAAGTGGCACATTACCATAATTGTTTACACAAACCAATGTTAGAGATTGAAATTGAAAATGTAGCTCCTCCTTACCTTCATATTTTATTAGGCATTGTTTTGAAACACCACAGACTTCTAGAACAGGTAGCTGATACAATAGACGCAAAGATATTTTAGAATTCGCAAGAGATACATGCAAACATTAGTACTTTTAAGAACTTGAAGAGATTTAGTAGGAACTGGAAATAGGCAGAAGAATTAGGAGCTAAAATTGAATTTTTCAGGTAGGTATTGAACTTTGTGAGGATAAGGAGGAGACAGATAATTTTAAAGTTAGACTTGAAAATGCACAAGATGCGCTGGCCAAACTTCAGTTTCAAGATCTGTGTACTAGGTCTGGTCCAGTTTGCTCACACATGGACAAGGTACTAGCCAAACACAAAATCATACAACAGGCTTATAATAGCAGAGCATTTATAGGGAATCACTGCCACAGATATCTCACACAAAAAGTTTATAAAGATCTTACAAGAGCAATCATTACACAAACACTGAAAATTACAGACAAACAAGATATAACTAACATAGCTTTTATTGCCCAAGAACAATTCAACTCACTGAAAGAAGCATTTGAGAAAGTACACAACAAAATATCACACAGTAAACCAATTAGTAAAGAATCAATAACAGCATCGATAGAGACTTATATGTCTTTGTTCAGAAAGCTATTCCCTAGTAAGACAATTCATAAATAGCACATATTAGAAAAACATTGTGCAGACTGGATCAGAACTCATGATGTATGATTGAGATAATTGTTAGCTCTCATGTTCTGGGGACAATTGGGTGTGTTATTTTAAGGTTATAAATGTGGACATGCAATTTAAACTTTCAATAATTAATGTTTGACGCATGAAACCAAAACAAAACTTTGATATCCATTTTCTGCAGGTTTTCTACTTTTGATTTCTGTAATTCGTTATGCATGTTGATTGTGACCGTTTTAGTGTAAATTGAATTAGAAACAAACCATAACAAAATGTAAAAAAAACCCGTAAATTTTACACTATTTCAGACTATTATATCTTCTGTTCTAATTGTGATAAAATGTTTGTTCTTGTTCTAAAATTTACTCTAACATTTCTAGTCTAGCTTTACGCAAAATTAAAGCCGGTATTTATAATAATAAAGTAGCATAAAAGCAATTCAAACATGTTTTGGGGGACAATTGGGTGTGTTATTTTAAGGTAATAAATGTGGACTTGCAATTTAAACTTTCAATAATTAATGTTTGACGCATGAAACCAAAACAAAACTTTGATATCCATTTTCTGCAGGTTTTCTACTTTTGATTTCTGTAATTTGTTATGCATGTTGATTGTGACCGTTTTAGTGTAAATTGAATTAGAAAACAAACCATAACAAAATGTAAAAAAAAAAACGTAAATTTTACACTATTTCAGACTATTATATCTTCTGTTCTAATTGTGATAAAATGTTTGTTCTTGTTCTAAAATTTACTCTAACATTTCTAGTCTAGCTTTACGCAAAATTAAAGCCGGTATTTATAATAATAAAGTAGCATAAAAGCAATTCAAACATGTTTTGGGGACAATTGGGTGTGTTATTTTAAGGTAATAAATGTGGACTTGCAATTTAAACTTTCAATAATTAATGTTTGACGCATGAAACCAAAACAAAACTTTGATATCCATTTTCTGCAGGTTTTCTACTTTTGATTTCTGTAATTTGTTATGCATGTTGATTGTGACCGTTTTAGTGTAAATTGAATTAGAAACAAACCATAACAAAATGTAAAAAAAAACGTAAATTTTACACTATTTCAGACTATTATATCTTCTGTTCTAATTGTGATAAAATGTTTGTTCTTGTTCTAAAATTTACTCTAACATTTCTAGTCTAGCTTTACGCAAAATTAAAGCCGGTATTTATAATAATAAAGTAGCATAAAAGCAATTCAAACATGTTTTGGGGACAATTGGGTGTGTTATTTTAAGGTAATAAATGTGGACTTGCAATTTAAACTTTCAATAATTAATGTTTGACGCATGAAACCAAAACAAATCTTTGATATCCATTTTCTGCAGGTTTTCTACTTTTGATTTCTGTAATTTGTTATGCATGTTGATTGTGACCGATTTAGTGAAAATTGCATTGTAAACAAACCATAACAAAATATTTAAAAAAACGTAAATTTTACACTATTTCAGACTATTATATCTTCTGTTCTAATTGTGATAAAATGTTTGTTCTTGTTCTAAAATTTACTCTAACATTTCTAGTCTAGCTTTACGCAAAATTAAAGCCGGTATTTGTAATAAAAAAGTAGCCTAAAAGCATTAATTAAGCCCTATCAAAAGTAAACATCGCCACATGTTTTTCCCATTAGGAAGCTGACCACGTGACCTCTGTCAAGTGGGCTATAAATAGCGCGGTCGGGGAAAAAGGGGAAATAACTAAAAGATCGCTCGCAAACAGCCGTGTACGACTTATGGAACATGGAACACAAGAAGTATAAATAGGAAGGAAGAGGAGCTGGTGGAAGAGATGAGGAAAGCAAAACTAGAAATCCTGGCTATAACTGAAACAAAGAAAAAAGGACAAGGAGTCATGGATCTCGATGGCGACACGCTGCTCTACAGTGGTGTACCCATATCTGAAAGAGCTAAAGGGGGCGTAGGT
This sequence comes from Oreohelix idahoensis, assembly GCA_024509875.1. Taxonomy (NCBI): domain Eukaryota; kingdom Metazoa; phylum Mollusca; class Gastropoda; order Stylommatophora; family Oreohelicidae; genus Oreohelix; species Oreohelix idahoensis. The sequence continues at coordinate 623,732 of JAMPIV010020008.1, read as the reverse complement.
TGCATTGTGGCCAAAAATCAAAAAGATAGTATCAAGGGATGGAAATTTATCTCGGAGCGCATTATGGCTGTACAACTAAAAGAAGGAGAAACCATAGTCAACCTGGTCATAGTGTATGGGCCAAATGAGGATGAGAGAGCAGAGGTCAAGGAGGAATTCTTCGAGCTGCTTCAAAAGACAGTGGATGACTGCCTAGATGAAATTATCATGCTCGGAGATTTCAATGCCAGAGTTGGAAATGACCATGCTAGATGGGGTGGAGTAATCGGAAGATATGGAGAAGATACTTTCAATGACAATGGAAAGCGACTCCTTAGATTCTGCAGTGAGCAGAATCTGATCATTACAAACACAAAGTTTCCCCATAAGCGCATACATGCATACACTAGATGTGAACCAACAAAGAATGAGAAGTCAGTGATCGACTATGCCATAGTTAGGAGGAGCTCATTCAAATATGTCCGGGATGCTAGAGTCTGGAGGGGGCCAGAGATTGGAAGTGATCACTACCTGCTTACAATCAAGAGAACAACTGAAAGAGTTGCACAGCCTAGGAACTGCCCAACATCATGCAAGAAACAAAGTAAACGAGCAGGAGAAATGAGCATTAAGACCTACAAGCTGAGAGAGCCAGAAATTAAGACCAGATATCAGGGGCTTATAGCTACAGCGGTGAGAAACACAGAAGAACAACCTGATGACTTGGAAACCCTCTGGCTCAAATTCAAGGACATCATAAAGACAGCTGCATCAGAAGCATGTGGTGAAGTCCGACTTGGGAACAAGAGAAAGAGGACATCTTGGTGGACAGAGGAAGTCAAAGAGAAAATAAGAGACAAGAAAATGGCATGGAAACAATATTTAGGAGCTAAAAACACAGCAGGACAAATAGAGAAATATAGAGAATATGAGACACTCAGAACAGAAGCAAAGAACAAGGTGCTAGCAGCAAAACAAAAGTCTTACTTACTTACTTACTTAGTCGTTCCCCTTCTACCGTGAGGTGTAGAGGTTTGGAAGAGAGAGCGCCAGACCATTCTATCAGCTGTCTTCTTCCTGGCCTGGTTCCATTCTAGTCCTCAGTCCTTCAAAGATTGTCTAATGTTGTCCTCCCAGCGGACTCTGGGTCGTCCTGGAGGTCTGGATCCTTGGCTCTTTGTTTCCCATGCTTGTCGTGGTAGCCGATCTTCTCCCATTCTGCAGACATGGCCAAACCATCTTAGTTGGGACTGTTCTATTTGGGTCTGCAGCGGATAGGATTTTAGGCCTTGACGGATCGTCTGGTTGCGGACCATGTCTCTTCTTGTTACTTCAACCACTTTCCTCAGATACCTCATTTCTGAGGTTTGGATCTGGCTTTTGTGGGTTGTAGTCATTGCCCACGACTCACATCCATATGTCAAGACTGGGACATAGGTGGAGCGGTATACAGCCATCTTCGTTTTCTTACCAACCTCTTTCTTGCTGAGGAATCCACGATTTATGGCCTGAAAAAGTCTCCCAGCCGCTGCTTTTCGAGTGGCCAACTCTTCTTTGATGCCTCCCTTTCGGTCTATAATAGCTCCGAGATATTTAAAGTGGTCGACCTGCTCCAGGACCTGTTCTCCAAACTTAATCTGATGTTTTCTTTCTTCTCGTGATATCACCATGGATTTTGTTTTAGAGCTGCTTATGACCATCCCTCTCTTCTCCAGCTCTTCCTTCCAGACTTGCAGGTTGGATTGGAGATGTGCCTCTGATTTAGCAATCAGGGCAACATCATCAGCGAATGCCAGCTCCGAAATATAGACCTGTCTCATCTTCCAGTACCCCACTGAATACTTTTTTGTTCTCTCCTTACATGCCTTGATGACATCGTCCATAAGGAGTATGAAGAGGTAAGGTGATAGGATATCACCTTGTCTTACACCAGTGGTGGTCCTGAACTCTTCTGACTTATGGTTTGCTGTCCTCACATAATTTCTGCAAGACTTGTAGAAGCTCTGTATAGCATGAATCAGAGGTGCTGGAATATTCTTCCTTGCCAAACAGTCCCAAAGTTTGCTCCAGGGGACCCTGTCAAACGCCTTTTCCAGATCTATGAAACAAAGATGGATCTCACTCTTATACTCAAGGGCCTTTTCACTCAGCTGTCTGAGTGTGAAGATTAGGTCTTGAGTACTTCGGTTTGCTCGGAATCCGCACTGGACCTCATCCAATTGTGGCTCAGCTAGGCGTCGGAGTCTCTGCTCTAGGATTCTAGAGTAGATTTTACCAGGGACACTGAGAAGGGATATGCCTCTATGGTTTCCACATTGTCGATTGTCACCCTTTTTGAAAATTGGTGTTATGATGGCAATCTCCCAATCCTTTGGTATGGTCTTGTTGCACCATGCTGCCTGTAGGGCCTTTAAGAGTAATAGGTCGCCTGATGCTCCCATGTACTTAACCATTTCTGGTGTTATACCATCATGCCCTGCTGCTTTGCCCATCTTGATTTTCTCTAGTGCTGCCCTCAGTTCTTCCATCTTTATGTCATCTTCACCATCATTGGTTTCCTCTTCTGTGTCAGTCTGATGCTTCATCATGCTCACCATCCAGGAGTTCTGAGAAATATTCTTTCCATCTTTCCATTACTTCCTTCGGGGCAGTAAGCAATTTGCCTTGCTTGTCCTTTATAAATTTGAGAGGGCATTGTTTTTCTTTCCTCATGTTCTTTAGGGTCTTATAGAACAATTTCTGGTTTTCTTGTGCATCTTTTTCTAGCTTTTCTCCAAATTCTTCCCAGGACTTCTGTTTTGCTGCTAGCACTTTGTTCTTTGCTTCTGTTCTGAGTGTCACATATTCTCTATATTTTTCCATTTGTCCTGTTGTGTTTTTAGCTCCTAAGTATTGTTTCCATGCCATTTTCGTCTCTCTTATTTTCTCTTTGACTTCCTCTGTCCACCAAGGTGTCCTCTTTCTCTGGTTCCCAAGTCGGACTTCACCGCATGCTTCTGCAGCAGCTGTCTTTATGATATCCTTGAATTTATTCCAGAGGTTTCCAAGTCATCAGGTCGTTCTTCTGTGTTGCTCACTGCTGTAGCAATAAGCCCCTGATATCTGGTCTTAATTTCTGGCTCTCTCAGCTTGTAGGTCCTAATGCTCATTTCTCCTGCTCGCTTACTTGGTTTCTTGCGTGATGTTGGGCAGTTCCTAGGCTGAGCAACTCTTTCAGTTGTTCGTTTGATTGTTAGCAGGTAGTGATCACTTCCAATCTCTGGCCCCCTCCAGACTCTTGCATCTCGGACATATCTGAATGAGCTTCTCCGAACAATGGCATAGTCGATCACTGACTTCTCATTCTTGGTTGGTTCACATCTAGTGTATGCATGTATGCGCTTATGGGGGAACTTTGTGTTTGTAATGATCAGATTCTGCTCACTGCAGAATCTAAGGAGTCGCTTTCCATTATCATTGAGAGTATCTTCTCCATATCTTCCGATAACTCCACCCCATCTAGCATGGTCATTTCCAACTCTGGCATTAAAATCTCCGAGCATAATAACTTCATCTAGGCAGTCATCCACTGTCCTTTGAAGCAGCTCGAAGAATTCCTCCTTGACCTCTGCTCTCTCATCCTCATTTGGCCCATACACTATGACCAGGTTGACTATGGTTTCTCCTTCTTTTAGTTTTACAACCATAATGCGCTCCGAGACAAAGTTCCATCCCTTGATACTATCTTTTTGATTTTGGGCCACAATGCAACCCACGCCCCCTTTAGCTCTTTCAGATATGGGTACACCACTGTAGAGCAACGTGTTGCCATCGAGATCCATGACTCCTTGTCCTTTTTTCTTCGTTTCCGTTATAGCCAGGATTTCTAGTTTTGCTTTCCTCATCTCTTCCACCAGCTCCTCTTCCTTCCCATTTATACTTCTTGTGTTCCAAGTTCCATAAGTCGTAGTCCGTAGTCCGTTCCAGTTCGTCGCCTTTAGAATCAGTCCGGTTTTCTCTCTTGTAGTTCGCGTAATCATGATTTAAAGCAAACAGGTGATTGGCCTGTTGTGCCTTTGCATGGTGGAGGGGCTGCCTCCTTACGGCCTCCATGCAGGCCGCCCTCCTCCTTTTTCATCCGGGCTTGGGACCGGCATTGGCGGAGTTCAAAACAAAAGTCCTGGGAAGAATTTGGAGAAAAGCTAGAAAAAGATGCGCAAGAAAACCAGAAATTTTTCTATAAGACCCTAAAGAACATGAGGAAGGAAAAACAATGCCCTCTCAAATTTATAAAGGACAAGCAAGGCAAATTGCTTACTGCCCCAAAGGAGGTAATGGAAAGAATATTTCTCAGAACTCCTTGATGGTGAGCAAGGTCAAGCATCTGAAATGATAACCACTAGCACAGAAGAGAAAACCAATGGTGGTGAAGATGACATAAAGATGGAAGAACTGAAGGCAGCACTGGAGAAAATCAAGATGGGCAAAGCAGCAGGGCATGATGGTATAACACCAGAAATGGTTTAGTACATGGGAGCATCGGGCGACCTAATACTCCTAAGGGTCCTACAGGAAGCATGGTGCAACAAGGCCATACCAAAGGATTGGGAGATTGCCATCATAACACAGATTTTCAAAAAGGGTGACAATCGACAATGTGGAAACCACAGAGGCATATCCCTTCTCAGTGTCCCTGGTAAAATCTACTCTAGAATCCTAGAGCAGAGACTCCGATGCCTAGCTGAGCCACAATTGGATGAAGTCCAGTGCAGATTCCGAGCAAACCGAAGTACTCAAGACCTAATCTTCACACTCAGGCAGCTGAGTGAAAAGGCCCTTGAGTACAAGAGTGAGATCCATCTTTGTTTCATAGATCTGGAAAAGGCGTTTGACAGGGTCCCCTGGAGCAAACTTTGGGACTGTTTGGCAAGGAAGAACATTCCAGCACCTCTGATTCATGCTATACAGAGCTTCTACAAGTCTTGCAGAAATTATGTGAGGACAGCAAACTATAAGTCAGAAGAGTTCTGGACCACCACTGGTGTAAGACAAGGTGATATCCTGTCACCTTATCTTTTCATACTCCTCATGGACGATGTCATCAAGGCATGTAAGGAGAGAACAAGAAAGTATTCAGTGGGGTACTGGAAGATGAGACAGGTCTGTATTTCAGAGCTAGCATTTGCTGATGGTTGTCCTGATTGCTAAATCAGAGACACATCTCCAATCCAATCTGCAAGTCTGGAAGGAAGAGCTGGAGAAGAGAGGGATGGTCATAAGCAGCTCTAAAACAAAATCCATGGTGATATCACGAGAAGAAAGAAGACATCAGATTAAGTTGTGAGAACAGGTCCTGGAGCAGGTCGACCACTTTAAATATCTCGGAGCTATTATAGACCGAAAGGGAGGCATCAAAGAAGAGTTGGCCACTCGAAAAGCAGCGGCTGGGAGACTTTTTCAGGCCATAAATCGAGGATTCCTCAGCAAGAAAGAAGTTGGTAAGAAAATGAAGATGGCTGTATACCACCTATGTCCCAGTCTTGACATGGATGCGAGTCATGGGCAATGACTACAACCCACAAAAGCCAGATCCAAACCTCAGAAATGAGGTATCTGAGGAAGGTGGTTGAAGTAACAAGAAGAGACATGGTCCGCAACCTGATGATACGCCAAGGCCTAAAATCCCATCCGCTGCAGACCCAAATAGAACAGTCCCAACTAAGATGGTTTGGCCATGTCTGCAGAATGGGAGAAGATCGGCTACCACGACAAGCATGGGAAACAAAGAGCCGGGAATCCAGACCCCCAGGACGACCGAGAGTCCCCTGGGAGGACAACATTAGACAATCTTTGAAGGACCGAGGACTGGAATGGAACCAGGCCAGGAAGAAGACAGCTGATAGAATAGTCTGGCACTCTCTCTTCCAAACCTCTACACCTCACGGTAGAAGGGGAACGACTAAGTAAGTAAGCATCTCTGCAACGTAACCCTCTTACTGCAATTCTTTCAACAAGGCATTAGAAAAATTGGAACCAAATTATATTTTACCAAATGATAACATCACTTCAATAAAGGATCCCTTTCTTATCTTATGCAGTTCATAAATAAAATGAATTTTAATCAGGCTTCTCATAGATTATCAATGGAAACACAGAATAAGTACCTTTAATCCAAGGGATATCCAATTTTAAATGCCTTTGAGAAAGAGTCCTTAGTTTGCTATCTTATTGTTTTAAATTTATATAGTGTAAAGATCTACCAAATCATCCCCTGTGATCTACTTTTTTTTTAAGTTTGGAGATAACTTTGATGATTATGGTATGTTCACTGCTGGTGTGAAATGCATTAAACAGATGTGGGGATAGGGGAGGATAGTAACTGTGGGTCACAGAAACTTTGAAAGTGAAAAAGGAAAAGAGAGAATAAAGAAATTGAAAATGATAAAGTATTTATTTTAGAAAAGCATATTTGTTTATTGTTAATGCAGTTGCATTAGGCCCCACCATTTGACAATGATTATTACTGTGAGGTAATGCTGCTTAGGTATTGGTGTAATTATGAAGAATGAAAATATTGACATTTGGAAGCTTTCAAGGATGTCATGGTATAATGTTCAATTCCTGAGACAAACAGAAGAATGAAAATATTGACATTTGGAAGCTTTCAAGGATGTCATGGTATAATGTTCAATTCCTGAGACAAACAGAAGAATGAAAATATTGACATTTAGAAGCTTTCACGGATGTCATGGTATAATGTTCAATTCCTGAGACAAACAGAAGAATGAAAATATTGACATTACAAAGTAAGTAAGACATTTGGAAGCTTTCAAGGATATCATGGTATAATGTTAAATTTCTGAGAAAAAAGAATTATTTGCAATATGCTGAACATGTAAAGAAATGATTTTGAACAGTTTTTCATGAGCATTTTCATAATTTATATTGATCTATACTGGGAATTTTTTAACTAAAATCATAGTTAATTATATGTAGTTACTTAACAACTAAAGTTTGTGACTTGTAACAAAGTTTTTTTTTTTTTACCAGGCACCAAAGAATATTAAAACAAATGTCCCAGTTGTAATTGTAGGAGAAAAGCAGGATTTTAAAGTTACTGGTTTTTTTAATTTTCATCATCATAACCCTTCACTCCCAAAGGAGCATAGGCCTTCAACAAACACATGCCAAGTCCTCCTGTCACGTGCCATCATCTTGAGTTCTTTCCACGTTCTCCTCATCATTTTCAAATCTGTTTCCAGCTCTCTTCTCCATGTGCTTCTTGGTCTACCTCTGCCTCTCTTGCCCTTGGGGGTTCCAGAACAAGGAATACCTTGTAATGCTATCAACAGGTCTCCTCAGTGTGTGTCCAATCCATCGCCATTGTCTTCTTCTCATCTCTTGTTCCACTGGCACTTGTCTAGTTCTTGTCCTCAGTTCCACGTTGGTAACCTTGTCATACCATTTTAATCCTTCTATTCTATGCATGCACCCATTTATGAAAGTCTGTAGCTTTTTGGTTGTTGTCTTTGTTGTTCTTTATGTCTCAGAGCCATATAATAGGACTGACTTCACATTTGAGTTAAAGATTCTTATTTTCGTGTTGGATCCGATTTCTCTTGATCTCCATATATTTCCCAATGCAATGAAAGCTCCTCTTGCCTTTTGTATTCTTATTTTGATATTGCTGTCTGTCCCTTCAACTTTGTCTATATTACTGCCAAGATATGTGTACGATTCTACATCTTGTATTGGTGTTTCTTCAAGTTCAACCCTGTTATCATTACCTGCATTTATTCTCATTATTTTTGTCTTTCCCCTGTGTATTTTCAGACCCAATTGCTGTGACCTCTCATCGAGTGTTTTCAATTTGTCCTGCATCTGATTACGGTTATGGGACAGAAGAGCCGTCATCAGCAAAATCCAGATCATCCAACTGCTTAGTCAGAGTCCACTGGATTCCATTTCTGTTGTGTGTTGTCGATGATCTCATAACCCAGTCTATTGTCAGTAAGAAAAGAAATGGAGACAAGAGGCATCCCTGTCACACTCCTGTTCTTATCCCAAACGGTTCCTTAAGCTGCCCTTCGAGAAAAACTCTGCATGTCATGTCTTCATCTGTTTTCTTTATTAAATTAATGATCTTCAGGGGAACTCCATAATGCCTCATTAATTTCCAAAGTGATTCTCTGAAGTTAGCAGGTTCCTATTAAAACTGGGGGTGGGAGGGGGCAGTTGCATGTCTAAAATATCTTTAAAACTTTATGACTTGATAGCCGCCAAGGTTGAGGTGCTTTACAATTTACACTCTCTACTGCCATTCGAGTTAGACTGTTTTCAGTCGAAAGTTTACAGAGATTCTTACCACACACAAATCAATGAAAGGAAGGGGGGAAAATGTTCTTGTACAGTTATGAATTGAATCATCTTCTACAGAAGAGAAGAATTATGTTAAGGAGAGAAAGATATCTGATCAAGTTACCATATATGAGATTTACAGGAGTGCACAAATTACAGAGGAATAATGTACAAGGTATATATCAAATACCAGCAGTATGGAAGGAAGGTTATCTGGTCAAGTTGCTTAAGAAGGGAGATTTACAAGAGCACACAAATTACATAGGAACAATATTACTATCAGTGCCATGAACAATATTAAACAGGATCATCTTTGAGAGATTAAAAGAGTCCATAGATAGACAGCCAGAGATAAACAAACAGGTTTTAGGCAAAAAAGATCCTGTACAGACCAGACTGCCACATTGAGAATAATAGTGGAACAAAGTCTAAAATGAAACTTGCCTCTTTACATAGGATTTGTGGACTATGAAGATGCACTTGACAGCGCGGACTGACAATCACTTCAGAAATTGGTTAGACATTATACAGTCCCCCTGAAGATCATTAACTTAATTTTTAAAAAAACAAATGAAGACACGATGTTCAGAGCTCCTCATGGAGAAAGTTTTACAGAACTATTTTGGATAAGAAATGCAGTGTGACAGGGATGCCTCCTGTCACCATCTCTCTTCCTACTGGATATAGATTGAATTATGAAAACATTGACCTCAACCAACAACTTTAGTCACCAGAAATGGTATCCAGTGACTAAAGAACTTGATAATGTAGATTTATCAGATGACCTGGCTTTCCTGTCCCATAGCCATAATCAGATGCAAGACAGAATGAAAGTGCTTGATGCGAGTTTACAGCAAGTAGGTCTGAAAATACCGTCAACGATGGCCACTTTGGGACCAAGCCATGTAACCGAACACAATGTAAGACATGTCAGTATGTAATCGAAACACGTTCAGTCTCGTTCCCTAAGGCCAAGTTCATCATCATCCATGGCTTCACATGTGAGTCACGCAACGTCATTTATGCTATTATATGCAAACGTTGCACCATTACTTACATCGGCCAAATGGGCACACGACTGGGCGACCAATGCTGCAGACACCTCTATTACATCTCTCAGTTTAAATCCACACCTGTGGCCATCCACTTCAATGGCCCTGACCACTACGGTGCCACTGACATCCAGGTGACAGCCTCGGACGCCAACAGTCGGTTTCGCCAGGAACAATGCCTCATCCATCTTATGGGTTGCCTCAAACCACACGGTTTGAATACCCAACATTCTTTTGTCTGAGACGCCTTTCTTTATCGAGTCCCAGTTGTATTATGACTGTCTACTTTGATGCGATCACGCTTTTCTTTTTTTTTTTTTTTAAATCGCTTTTCCCTCACTTTCTATATTTTTATATATTTTTTATTTATTTATTTACTTATTATTATTATTTTTAATTTTATTTATTTATTTTTATTTTAAATTTTTTTTAAAATTATTTTATTTAATATTTTTTTTTAATTTTATTATTATTATTATTTTTTTTTTTATTTATTTATTATTATTATTATTTTTGTTTAATTGATTTATTTATTGTTTTGTTTATTTATTTTTTTTCCTCACTCTTTTCCAGTCCTTGTTTTCATTATTTCTTATTTTTTTGTTTTTAATGTACTATCGACTTCTGCTTTCCGGTTTAGTGGCAGCCATCTTGCTTCACATGTGACTGGACATAAGGGAGTTTTTTTCTCTTATTTTTATAGTTTCATGTTCTCTACTTAATTCTCATTTTATTTCCCTCCTGTCTCGTTTGTCTGTCCCTGATGAAGGCCTTGTGGCCACAACGTAGGTTTTTCTTGTCCTTTCTCCTTGTAAGACGTATTACTATTGGTGTGTGTGTTTTTTTTGTTTTTTTTTTCCATTTAGCTGTCTGATGGACAAGTAGTATGTTACAGTAATTCCTTGTCAAGCCCAACCATGATAGATACCAGTGTTCCTCAGGGTTCTATTCTTGGTCCTCTATTTTTTGCCGCATACATAAATGACCTTCCACTACACATCAAGCACTCATTCTGCAACCTATTTGCCGATGACTACCATTTACACAAGTGATAAAATTTGCAACACACTAGAAATATTATTACAAAGTAACACAGACAATCTTATTGAATGGAGCAACAAAAATTGCAGCACATAAATATCATTAAAACAAAATGTATGATGATATCAGCTAGACAAAAATTACAAAACTTATAGAAAACAACACTTCAGCTCTTCATTGGTACCTCGGTAATTGATAATGTAAATGAACACAAAACACTGGGACTCATAGTTGACCAACATTCAAGTTGGAATTCGCATGTACAGTACTAGTACTGACCAAACAAACGGCACAGAAAGTTTACCAGTTAGCTAAGAAGATAAAACATTTTCTAGATGAGGAGGAAAGGAAAAGGTTCTATATATCTCAAATACAAACACATCTAGACTATTGCTCTACAGTCTTGGATGGCTGCTCCTTGCCCAACACAAAGAGACTCTATTCATTACAAAAACGTGCAGTGAACCTTGTTTCTGAAAAACACCTAATCTCTATATCTATTTAAACACCTTAACATATTATCTCTACGAAAGCACTTTCTCTTCAACTAAGCCAAATTCATTCACAAAATCCTATCACAGAATACTCCAATGTATCTATGGCCCATTTTTAAAACACAATGAAAGACATAGCCAACTCTAAAACAAATTACACATGCCCAAGCCAAGGCTTGACGTTTTCAAGAAAAGTGTTGTTTTTTCTTCTGCTTATCTTTCACATGACCTAAAAAACACCACATTCATTTAATCGCAGACTATTTAAATACATCATGAGTGCAGGTTATATGCCACCCTAATTTAGTTATGTTCCCAAATCATGTTTATGTTTTAAGGATTATTTTGGCCTGTTCAATATTGATTATGATAAGGTCATGTAAATGTGTGTAACTTATCAAACTGTTCCAATGTTGGGACTTTAATTTGTTTTATTGTATTTTATTGTGTTTATTTTATTATTTTAATAATAATATTTAAATAATAATTTAAAATGCAAATGTAGGATAAATGGATTCAGTATGGGAAATGAGAGAAAGGATGAGCAGAATGGTAGACAGGCCTGCGTGCCTAATTCTTAACCTTTTAAAGATAAAGCTCGCTCTATTTATCTGATTCTGCTTTTGAGTTAGGAAAGGCAAAGAAAAACACATGAAGTCCTGGTGCCATTACTTCCTTAGAGAAGTCAGCAGGTCTGTTAATGGATCAGATATATTTGATGAAAATAGTCAGTGATTTAGACAGTAGAAAAGGCTGTGCAAAAGATAATTGAGTAAGTTTTTGAAAAACACATGGGATATTAAAAGCTGTGCTTATTTTCACATTTATAACACATAAGGAAGGGAAACCCGAGGCCTGTAAACAGTAAATAAATATTAGACAAACATAAAGGTATGTTTTCAGGCACTCGTAAGAAATAAAGAAGTAGAACACTAGACAACAGAAAAACAACAGACGTGAGTGGCTTACCCAGGACTCGAACCCAGGACCTTCCGTGCGACAACGCCTAGATGGCAGGGAGGCTAGTGTGATTCGCTTGCATAGCTAGGCGTGGTTGTCGCACGGAGGGTCCTGAGTTCGAGTGAATGAAAGGATACAGTATGCAAGATAAGTGAGAGTAGAAGGGCAGAATGTTAGATGGACCTGTGCGCCCAGTTATTAACCCTTTGAGAATAAAGTTTGTTTGTTCTCTTACCCTCAAGGTTCCAGAACAAGGACTGCTTTGTAATGCTATTAACATGTTTCGTCTGTGTGTGGTCTGTCCATCACCAGCGTCTTCTTCTCATCTCTTATTTCACTGGCACTTGTCTGGTTCTTGTCATCAGTTCTGCATTGTCATTGTCTTACCATTTCAATCCTTCAGTTCTACACAAGCACCCATTTATGAAAGTCTGTAGTTGTTTGGTTGTTGTTTTTGTTGTCTCCATGTTCCAGATCCACACAGTTGAACTGACTTGACATTTGAGTTGAAGATTCTTATTTTTGTGTTGGACTTTATTTCTCTATATCTCCATATATTTGACAATGTAATGAAAGCTCCTCTTGCTGTCTGTATTCTTATTTTGATATCACTGTTTGTCCCTCCAACTTTGTCTATATTGAACCCAATATATGCGTTTGATTCTTCATCTTGCAGTGGTGTTTTTTTCCAGTTCCACTTTGTTATCATTTCCTGCATTTATTCATATTATCTTTGTTTTTTTCCCTTGTGTATTTTCAGACCCACTTGCTCTGACCTCTGATCGAGTATTTTCATTTTGTCTTGCATCTGATTACAGTTATGCGACAGAAGAGCCACATCATCAGCAAAATCTAGATCATCCATGTTTTGTCATATTCCACTGGATTCCACTTCTGTTGTGTTGTTGATGTTTTCATAACCCAATCTAGTAAAGAAATGGAGACAACAGGCATCTCTATCATACTCCATTTCTTATCCCAAAAGGTTCTGCAAGTTGTTCTTCATAGATAACACTGCATATCATGTCTTCATACGTTTAAAAAAAAAAAAAATTAATAATCTTCATGGAAATTCCATAATGCTTCATAAATTTCCAAAGTGATTCTCTGTCTACAATGTCAAATGCCTTTTTATAGCCCACAAATCAAGTGTAAAGAGGTGAGGTTCGTTCTAGACTTTGTTCCACTATTATTCTTAATGTGGCTATTTAATCTGTACATGATCTGATTTGCCTGAAACCTGCTTGTTCATCTCTCAGTTGTTTGTCTTTGAGCTCTTTTAGACTCTCCAGGATGATTCTTTTAATTTTTTTTCCTGGCACTGATAATAACATTATTCCTCTGTAACCTGTGCACGCTTGTAAATCTCCTTTCTTAGGCAGATTAACCAGGTATCTTTCCTTCCATTCAGCTGATATTTCTTCTCTCACCCAGACTTCCCAAGTACGGTAATTTATATAAAATCTTTGTAGCAGTGTAAATATCTTCTTTGATAGCCTCTGCTGGAATGCCATCTGGGCCACTTTTTCATCTCTTAGAAGCTTTATGGCTTTCTTTATTTCTTCATTCAGTGGTCTTTCACAGTTTAGCTCTTCTTCTGCTGGCTGCATGTCTGGGAGATTTAGTTGGGCTGGTTTATTGAACATACTGGTATGCAGGAGATGTAAAAATGGTTTATGTCTGTGGAAACTGATCCAGAAGCAGGCAACAACAGGTACCTTTTGCTGGTACCGGTAATAGAAAAACTTAATGTAAACAGGGCATGAAAAAATATCAAGGTATATTTAGCCATTCATAAATCAGAGAAGGAAATGAGTGAAAGATCATCATTACCTATCAGCTCCCTGAGGAGCATAGACTTTCAACAAATTCATAGCACACCTTCCTATCCTATACCAGCTGTTTGGAGTCTTTCTATGTTTTGTTATCCATTTCATGACTGTCTCTATTTCCCTTCTCAATGCTTTTTAGTCTCCCTCTACCTCTCTTTATGTCCTAAAGATAACTCCATTTTTTATATGTTCAATTTCTTGGTTTTTGTTCCCTTCCAGCTTGTTACATTTAAATTACTTAAGAAAGGCAATATGATTATCCACATCAACTGTTGAGACATAAAACTTGGCAGTGGCTGAACAAAATTCTGACCTGAGTGATGCTAGACCTTGTGAAAGAAGCTTTAGATAAACAAACTCTTGGAAAAACAAGCAGAATTTTGAACAGGAAACAAATTTTAGATCAGATGGCAAGGCTCTGAATCATCAGTGTCAGGCACATTTATACATCAACTCTGTGGACAGTGAGAAATTATTTAATGGTGTAACCAGTCTTTGTTGTTTATACAAATATATTTCAAACACTCTGGAACTGTTGACTGTCTCAAATTTGAACCATATGATAAAAGTATTGGTTGGTGGTGATTGCAAAAATCCTTCACATAACCTATGATTTTGTTTGCATGTTGTCCAGGAATGTTACTGGACTAGAGTCTCTAAAGATTCAGACATTAATTCCCAGACAGTTGAAAGCATGGACAGGACAAGATCAGGAGAGCAGAAAGTAAAACAGTCTGATATATGGAAAGATGAAGAAGGTAAGCATGTAAATAAGCTTCTTGTACTAATTTTTTAAGCAAAGAAGCATCTCACTTGAGGCTGAATACTGGTGCATAATATGTAGGCTTGTGTGCTGTCTTTATTGTGTTATTTCAAGATGTTTGCCACCACACGGATCTATCTCCTTCTGTAACACTGTTTTCTTCCATTTTGATGTGTAACCATAGACTTCTTGAGTTTGGCAGTCGCTGTCTGTGCGACAGATGCCAAGGCTATGTATACCTATGTTACCAGAGACAGTTAATCACACCCCTGAGGTCGGGTGTATTAGTGGTAGAATCAAATGATGGCGTGAATGTAGTACTTCGCATTGTTTTAAAAATCAATTAGTTTAGATTATCCCTTGTCATTCTATTGTATTTCAAATTTGAACGAGTCATTTTTCAAGTGCAAAACAAAAACATTGATGAACTCAGTGTGGACATGATGCAGAACTGGACATTCAGTAAAAATACAACGAAGTAAATCAACTCCAATTCAAAAAGCTACAGTTCAAAAATCAAGTTCCTGTGGTTTTATTTTTCTTCTCATCTTTAATCTTTCTTTTTATTTCAGCAGCGTTATCTCGGGTAGATTTATGTAAAGAAGTAGTCATGATGGAGTGGCAGTGATTTTGTCTAAAGGCTCACAGTCATTAGATATCATATGTGATATCTTTCTTTCTAGATGTATAAAAAAATTTCTGCTTGAGTAGTAAAGTTCTTCCTACTCTATGTTATCTTTCTATTCGGTGCCATAATCATGCCTCACAACTTCTATGTGTCAATCCTCTTAAATAAACTAAAATGTACCGTTACGAATAAAAATACTAAAGTTAATATTTGATGGCCACAAATATCGAGCCTGAGAGATACATCTCTCTACTCATGTGGATGCTTACTGGTATTTGTTGCAATGCAGAAAAACAAAGTTAATCTTCCCTTTCAGGGATGAATCATCGAACTGACATCGTAGTATTTATTCTGGGAAACACATTACTTCAGGCTTCCGAATGATAGGTGCAAACCACATAATATTTTTGCCCTGTATACATCTCTCCTCAACACGTTCTGAGAGAATATAATATAGGTCGACAGACTCCTGCTGCCTTCTTGAGATCTTGTTCAGAGTTTAAAAAATGCTGCTGCAGCCTTCTTGAGGTCTTGTTAAGAAGTGATCTATTCTACTATCCTCTGGTTGCAGGGTAATGCAAAACACGTCACAAAAAAAAACTAATTTCTCTAGCGTGTCTTTGGCAACCAATCATTTAATAGCTCATGTTTCATGCCCCTTCCAGTGTATTGGTTTTGAGGCTATCATTTTATTACTTCATTGTGACGTCATAGTGAGAGACCGTTAAATACCGGTGGTAGTTAAACTGCCACAGATGTTATATTTAACAGGTGGCCTTCATGAGGTGAAATTTGGAACTAATAGCTAATTTACTGGAAGAGAGTTAAAACAGTAGTCATGGTAAATCAAACATTAAAAGATCTTAGAACTTAATACCATGGTACCAAATATTGCCTTTGACATCGTTGATGCACTTGTCTGTAATCTAGTATCACCTGTAGGTACAAGCAGAAATAGTAGCATGTTGAACAAGATTATACAGGCTTCCAGTCTAGTATTGTCTAAAGACTGGGCTGTAGAAAGGTGTAGCTTAGTACCAAAACCTGTTTCACAACTGTCAGTAAAACAGTGTTTCATAAATTTTTTTCCCCATAAGTAAAAGATTGTACTTTCTTTGCTCCTTGAAAAGCATGGAGTCACCACAGCATTTTTGTTGATAATTTCTGAAATGGATTCTCTTACATAATGAGATTGCAAGCCCAAAAACTTAAACATGTCACTTCTTAAAATGTGCTATTTTTTAAACAGTTTTCCTCATCTTTTGTTTTCTTATAGAATCCACTAAAACTACATAGATTTTTATCCATGAAATAATCTTGAATAAAAACATATATATGAAAACATTCACAGGCCCTGAAAATTTGATTTACTCTGAAATTAATGTCAGCAAAATGTATTTGTGGAAATATTAGCTTAATTTAGGTCAAAGATCAGTTTTATGTTCAGAAGGGCTGTATATTAAATTAAATTATTCTAATTATTATACTCATTGATTAATTCAGAAATTCAAACAATTTTTTTAATTGCCAGAATTTTACAACAGCATCTGTGTTTTTTCAAATCAATAGTGCATTTGTGCATGTGTATGGGTATATATATATATATATATACTTACTTACTTAGTCGTTCCCCTTCTACCGTGAGGTGTAGAGGTTTGGAAGAGAGAGCGCCAGACTATCCTATCGGCTGTCTTCCTCCTGGCCTGGTTCCATTCTAGTCCTCGGTCCTTTAAAGATTGTCTAATGTTGTCCTCCCAGCAGACTCTGGGTCGTCCTGGAGGTCTGGATCCCTGGCTCTTTGTTTCCCATGCTTGTCGTGGTAGCCGATCTTCTCCCATTCTGCAGACATGGCCAAACCATCTTAGTTGGGACTGTTCTACTTGGGTCTGCAGGGGGTGGGATTTTAGGCCTTGACGTATCATCTGGTTGTGAACCATGTCTCTTCTTGTTACTTCAACCACCTTCCTCAAATACCTCATTTCTGAGGTTTGGATCTGGCTTTTGTGGGTTGTAGTCATTGCCCATGACTCGCATCCGTATGTCAAGACTGGGACATAGGTGGAGCGGTATACAGCCATCTTTGTTTTCTTACCAACCTCTCTCTTGCTGAGGAATCCTCAATTTATGGCCTGAAAAAGTCTCCCAGCTGCTGCTTTTCGAGTGGCCAACTCTTCTTTGATGCCTCCCTTTCGGTCTATAATACCTCTGAGATATTTAAAGTGGTCGACCTGCTCCAGGACCTGTTCTCCCAACTTAATCTGATGTCTTCTTTCTTCTCGTGATATCACCATGGATTTTGTTTTAGAGCTACTTATCCCTCTCTTCTCCAGCTCTTCCTTGCAGACTTGCAGGTTGGATTTGAGATGTGCCTCTGATTCTGTGTGTGTGCGTGTGCGTGTGTGCGCGCGCGCTGTTTTGATATTGTATGATTATTTCTGAAGGACGTGATCTGCACTAGTATTTTTTGTGTGAGGTGACATCTCTTTTAACACACACACCCGCGCGCGCACACACACACACACTCACCCCTCCCCCATCATCACACTTTGTCACAAAATTTTGGAATTCCTCTCCCCCCTCACTGCATGACATCATATATGGATGACCCTCAAGTCCATACTACAGATATTCCATATACCTCTGTCACATAATAATAATAATAATAAATTCTTTAAGCGCCAAACACGGCGCATAAGGCAGAAACCAGTGCTCTCCAGGTTGTTCGTTGTGACGCCACTCCTCTTAGCTCTTGCACATTATTTAGGCCCAACGTTCTTCCTTCTCTTATTATTGTTCTTCTGAGTGTTTCTTTTGGTCTTCCTTTTTTCCGCTTACCCTCAGGAACCCAAGTGAGCGCCTGTAGTGGTATTCTGTTGTTTTGCATTCGTAGGACATGACCGATATATGACCATCGTCTTTTCCTTATCTAGTCGGAGACATATTTCTGCCTAGAGTCTTCTCTTATTTGTCGATTAGTCTTGAATTCTTTCCAACTGATGTTCATGAGTTTTCTAAGACATTTGTTCTCGAATGTATTCAGCTTGTTCTCCAATGATTTTGTTATTTTCCAACTCTCACAGCCGTATGTTAACACTGAGATAACATTTGAATTAAACAGACGAAGCTTGGTATGTATATTCAATGATCGTAATTTCCAAATGTTAGATAATCTATTGAAGGCGCTAGCTGCCAAAGCAATTCTAGTATGGATTTCTCTTGTTGTGTCACCATCCTGAGTCATTTTACTGCCTAAATAATTGAAAACTTTCAACTTTCTGTAGTTTTTCCCCGTTCAAGATGATATCAAAGGTCTCGTTAGAAAAGTTCATAGCTTTAGTTTTTAGAGGCATTTATTTGGAGACCTATTTTAACCGAGAGATGACACAAATTATTTATTGCTTCTTGGGATTGTCTTGGTGTTGAACTTAAGAATGCTACATCATCTGCGAAATCCAGGTCCCAGGAATTTTCCATTTGTCCATTTTATACCCAATTGTTCATTGTGGGTATAGTTTCTCATAACCCAATCAATAGCTATTCCAAAAAGTAGTGGTGACATAATACAGCCTTGTTTCACCCTGTTTCTACTGTAAACCATTCTGTATTCCCTTTATTTGTTCTAACACAACATCTTGCATTGTCATATAGCGCTTTGATTATATTCACATATTTTGTTGGAAAACCATAGATTGTAAGTATCTTCCACAATGATGGGCGGTGTAGACTATCAAAGGCTTTTTGAAAATCGACGAAGGTGATAATCAGTGGCGATTGCCTTTCCACTGATTCTTCTATAATTGTTCTTAGTGTGAATATTTGATCAATACATGATCGTTTCGGCCTGAAACCCGCTTGTTCTTCTCTGATCTTTTCGTCAGCATGCAAATTAAGTCTTTCTAACATCATGCAACATAATAATTTTCCAGGTACTGATAATAGAGATATACCACGCCAGTTATTACAGTCTGATAGATCACCTTTCTTCGGTAACTTTACAATAATACTGTCTTTCCATTGTTGTGGTGGTTGTTCTTCTCTCCATACTTCATTTATAATATCTAAAATTCTCAAGAGGTTGTTGTCATTAACTGCTTTAATCATTTCCCCTGAAATTTCGTCAACTCCAGCAGCTTTAAAATTTTTTAATCTTTTAACGGCTTGTTTGATCTCGTCCAGCGTGAATTCATCGCAAGTTATTGGCAAGGTGGTTGTGGATGTTTCATTATTAAAATCAGGTGTTACTGTTGGTGGTGGTCTGTTTAGCACCTCCATGAAGTGCTCAGCCCATCTCTTCATTTGTTCTTTTTCTGTTGGTATTGAATTCCCTAATTAACCTTTAACAGGTGTTTCCATAGCAGTAGGCTGGTGACATAGTTGTTTTGTAATTTGATAAAGGCACCTACTATTACCAGTTCTTGCAGCATTTTCAGCTTCTACGGCCAGTTCATTGATGAAATGTCTTTTATCTCTTCGAGTTTTTGTCTTCACTTCTTTATTTAACAAGTTATAAGTTAGTTTGCAAGATTCAACTGCATTATGTGTACTTGCCGCTAGTAGTTTAAGTTTTGCTGTTTTCCTTTCTTGTATTTTATCCCAAGTATCTTCTCTCATCCATTTTTTCTTTTTATGTACTAGGTATCCGGTGGTCGCTACAGCTGCTTCTGTCATTGCTGTTCTCAGTTGTTCCCATTTAGTATCGATTGTCTTGGTGGTGATATCGTTGTCAATTTTGCCTAAAGCATCAAAATAGTTGTTCATTTTGACATTATATTCCTTCTTTATATCATTTGTCACATGCTCTGTATTAAAAATCCATGTGTATTAACAGTCACAGACATAGAGTAGACCGGTCAATCACCAATACAGTTGGAAATTAATAGGAAAATAATTAAGGAATGGTATATACCCTTAACAAAACACCCAACCAGTATAAGCAGACATACCCTTGACTGAAGCCAACAAGGCAAGGAAAATTGGGGAGCCAAAGAAAAATATGAAGAACAAAAGTGAAAATAGAAGCTACAGCAGCTGGGCTATCACAGGCAGAGTTGGAAAAGGCACGCCAAAAAAAAATCAGTGTTGAGCAACAGAAACAGCCTTTTGTTCCGCACAGTTTTGACAGTTTATATACGAGGGGCGTTCAGAAAGTAATGCACCACATCATTTTTCTCAGCTAATAATGAAGATAAAAGCATGAAATTTTGCACACTTCAAATATGGCATGTGCCAATTGTGTGCACCAAATTGCACCGCAACCGGCCAAATAATACAGCTGCCCTAAACCGTTGAAATGGAGCATGTTAGCAACTTGCGTTATAAGCAGCGATTTGTGATAGAATTTCTCGTTGCAGAGAAGGAAACTGTTGTGAACATTCACAAGCATCTATGTGATGTGTATGGAAGTTTTGCAGTCGACAGGAGCACAGTCAGTCGCTGGGTTCAGAGAATCAAAGAATCAGGAAGTGGAGATACGGAGCTACTTGATCGGCCGCGCTGTGGACATTCTGCCACAGCCACCAACGCAGAAATGTTGAAATGCGCTGAGGGCATTATTCTTACTGATAGGCGAATCACTACTCAACAGTTGGCCTTACAGCTGTCAGTCAGCATTGGTAGTGCAAATGCAGTTGTAAAAACTCTCAGATTTTCTAAGGTTTGCGCAAGATGGGTTCCTCAAAGTCTCACAAATGACCACCGATTGCAAAGGAAAGCAATTTCTTCTGAATTGTTGGAGCGTTTCAATGCTGATGGAGAGAACTTTTTGGCTAAGATCGTTACAGGTGATGAAACCTGGGCACATCATTTTGAACCTGAGACAAAAAGACAGTCAATGGAGTGGCATCATCCGCAATCACCATGAAGAAAGAAATTCAAGACAATTCCTTCAGCTGGAAAGGTCATGATCACTGTCTTTTGGGACATTGAAGGTGTGATTCTTGTGGACGTTATGCCAAGAGGAGAGACAATCAATTTGCAAGCTTACATTAAGACATTGAAAAAACTCAATCAACGTTTTCGCAGAGTTCGGCCGCATAAGAATCCAGCAGACCTGCTTCTCCTTCACGACAATGCGCGCCTTTACACAAGTCTGCCAACACGGGAAGCAATCACCAAATTGGGTTGGACTGTACTACCCCATCCACCCTATAGTCCCGATTTGGCACCCTCTGATTTTCATCTATTTGGTCCGCTTAAAGATGCACTCCGTGGGACAAGATTTGAAGATGATGAAGGAGTGATTCATGCAGCGAAGAAATGGCTACATGATCAAGACAAAATCTGGTACGGGCTAGGAATACATGCACTTGTTTCGTGCTGGCTTAAAGCCGTACAAGTTGATGGGGATTATGTTGAATAATACCGATGTTTACATGACATGTCCATGTATATTGTGTATAAATTTCATGCTTTTTGAATAAACAGCTCCTGAGAAAAACGATGTGGTGCATTACTTTCTGAACGCCCCTTGTATATATATATATATATATATATATATATATATATATATATATATATATATATATATATATATATATATATATATATATATATATATATATATATATATATATATAAAGAAAAGTTCAAAGTCGTTGTCACGGCTCAGGCTGGGTGCACTATGTCGCACCTGAGAACTCTTGAGACTCATGATTGGACTCTGCAAGATGGAAAGGAAAGCACCTGTTTAACTCATTTCTATCCTTAGAAAACCTGACATATACGGGAGGTAAATGTTGAAGTCGCAGAAAGTACTTTAAAACATTTCTTTTTTCCAAATTAATATTGTTATTTTATAATAAAATACTACATAAAATTTATTTAAAATGGAAAAAGTTTCTTTTAAAGCAAGTTTTATAAGAAAATAATCAACAAGACCGAGCACCATAACACTCGCCACTATTAAGATCTTTTTGATAGTCGGATTTTACTGTAGCGAGAAAAAAATTAAAATGATGAACTTCGGTGATGATTTCAGTGATGAATTCATCATTGATTCTGCAAATGATGATATCTGGGAGACTGAAGTATGGATTCAGACATGGATATCATAGCTTGACTGCTTGCGTCAGGGTCAGCGAACCAGAGCTGACCAAGACCGTACTCCACTTCCATGTGGTGGTCCTGGAAACAGGCTACATCACTGCAGTCTGGCTGAGAGAGTACGGATCAAAGAGGGAAGGCAAACCCGGTCCCAAAAAATGCCGTGCTGAAGTCGGATGTGTCAGCCGAAAGGCACAGATATCGCAGCTCCGATGTAAACAGACACAACGCAACCAACGTCCTTTTCAGGACGAACGAGGAAGAAGAAGAAGACATGGATATTGACCATAATGTCTCTGCTGACCCACTTTATCAAGCAGACATGGCAAGGTAATTTTTGAGTACTAAAGTCTAAACCTGGCGCTAGGGATTTTAATGAAATGTTATAGCCTCTTTACCTAATTATTTTTTTTTAATTACCATTTAAATAGTTACTAAATGTGAACAATATTTTCTTTACTTAATGTTTCAAAGGTTACCTGTCCGTAGCAATGGTTGCTAAAGAAATTTATTTTTGCAAAAATGAACAGATACATAGTGAAAAAAATTAATTAGACCAGAAAGTAGTGAAAGTTATATTTTTTATTTTTTTCGATGGATAATGGGTAATTCCAAAAGAACGTTGCTGATCATTCCACACCGAATATTTACTTGGAGTTATTTCTCTTTAGCAGTTTGTTGTGCTATAGCAGTGTTTTGTGGACATTTATCATAATGTGTTAGCTAATAGCGATTGTAATTAGGAACTGTCACGCTATTTGAGGTGCAAAACACAGAGACAGTTAAACAAAATAAATTTTTAAAAGAAAGAAAGGGTAAAGACTGCTGATTTTACGAACCGATTTACAACTTGATTTACGAAAGTCTGTCCATCAAATTAGCATTTTATCCGTTGCCTGCCAGTCAGCCCAACAGTCAATCATAAGGAGTACATCAGTCAGTCACTCGGTCCATCAGTCACTACATAAAACAGTCCTTTATTAAGTTAGACATTTAATATTTCATCAATCTGTGAGTCAGTCCATCAGTGGGGGGGAGGGGGTCTTATAAAAAAATTATTATGACAAATAAAAGTTAGTTAAACAATAAACCAAAAGCCTCATGCTTTAACACACACACACACCCCCCCCCCCCCCTTTTTCCCCTTAAAAAAATTTTTTATTTTTGTTTATAATTGTCTCTGTGTTTTGAACCTCAAATAGTGTGACAGTTCCTAATTACAATCGATACCTGGGCACTACGATATATGTCCACAAAAGACTGCTAAAGGGAAATAACATTCTTGTGGAGATTACAAAATAATGTTTAAAAATATTTAAAGTTTGTAACTTTTAATTTAACTTTTTTTTTAATTTTAAAGATTAAATTATAAATATGGAATGTATGATTTAAAATAAAATTACCCTTAGTTTCTCAAACTGTAGCTAACAATATGTTAAATTTTTTCATAACAGATCCAAAGGCTATAATGATTTGGATGGTGGAGCCTCTGTGTCAGTTCTGAAGTTTCTACCCTGTCAAGAGCCTAGGATTCATCTAAAGGAGGAAAATATGCTTTCTGTTTGATTTCATTCATAAGAAATGCCAGAAACTTCATCAGCCTTGACAACATCTTTGCACTAATTAACAGATGGTTCATAATAAAGACAGGTATCCTAAATTATTTAGGCAGTATATTAGAGATAAGCCAACTAAATGGGGAATAAAATTATGGATCCTTGCTGAGGCTGAAATAGTACATACATATGATTTTAAAGTTACCTTGGCAAGGATACCCAAGGTTCCTCATTTGCTTTGGCTTATAATGTAGTTATGAGCCTAATAAAGTCTCATATAAATCAAGGTTGTTTTTTTTTGATAATTTTTACACTAATGTACAAGTTTTAAAATATTTTTTAAAGAAAGGTGTTTGTGTACGGGGGACTATTATATATTAAAAAAATGTTTTTTAAAGTCTTTAAAATAATTAAAATCAATTGAAAACAAAATCACGGGGGTCGGAATGGCTCAGAGGTATGGTGTCCGCTGTTAAGTCCTTTTGCGCGTGTAATTAAATGTTGAGCACATCTAAGAAAAATATATTTGATTAATTATTTATGCGCTATCATACACTATGTTGAACACAAAAGCGCAAACGGATGCGCTCGTTGTTGTGGCCAAAAAACAATTACGTTATGGGGAGATGCCTAATGGTGATGATCTGAGATGGTCATTTTTTTGGACGGAGCTGATTGTAAGCCTTAACCAAATTATGGGAAGCAGTCATGGAGTTAGTCAAAGTCTCCTGGTAAGGAGTATTCACGTTAGCCAATACAGGGCTCGTTTGTATATTAATTATTATGATATATTTGTCATTTTGCCGAAACCTGACTGAACTTCAATACGCATATGCCATGACGTATTGCTAGTGGGATCCAGAGTCTTACCGAAGATTATCGGAATCATTCGTCAATATTTAAAGGGTCACTCGATAAAACCTGTCGTTGTAACCAAGCTCTGTAACGAAAGCCATGATAGAACTATTTGCCATAACGTTCATTGCCGTCCTTGAGAGGTCGGCCGTTATCTAGAATGTTGATCAAGTACATGATCAAGGTATATAAGAATGCTATGCACCATGATGCCTCAATGTAATTACCTACGTTATTGATGATGCCTGCTGCTACTATGATTGAATCTGTATTGTGTCTACGAATAAATGTATCGTCCATGTTGAGCCATGAATCCTGCTTACATCTTTTTCCAGTTTGGTCAAACTTCATGACCACACCATTTGTACGATGTTTCATTGAGTAACTTTTTGATCTATCTTTATGATCCACAATTTGTCAGCCACCTGTAAGCCCGACCTGAGCTGATAACATTTAAATCAGTAAACAATAATAACATTTGCTAACTGTGCCACCCTTACCCACGCAAGAATATAAATAACACCCAACAACTTCAACATCCGCCTCGTATTCAAGACGTACCGGGTTCGAATCCCAGTTGAGGGATTATAATTTATTGAAATATTTTTTTCAGAACCAGTGGTCTTAATTACGTCATACTCCCCCCTGGTCTCATGGGTAGTGAGATCACATGCCTAGCCTTCTCGGATAAGGGCAAAAAAATAGGAGGTCCCGTGTGCAAGTTGCGCACGTTAAAAATCCCACGGCAGTTGGAAATCGTAAAGAGTAGGCTTATCAGGCAGCTGCCCTGGCAAAATTTAAAAATTAGGAAACCTACCCACCACAAAAATATTTATAGAATGTGTGATTCCCATACATTATATACACACATTGGGATTCTCGCCGGTGCTAAGGAGTTTGTGCACTGTGCTGAGATCCTCCTTGTGTGATCTAAGGGAGGAGATCGGAGCACTGATGGCGTTGTCCGTGTGCAATGAAGATAGTCCTTAAAAACCAAAACAAAAAGAAAACAAAATCAGCTCATATCGACTTCTGTTGCATCAGGGAGAGGGAGATGTTAACAATACAGTGGATGGATAATAAATCAGTTTTTATCATGTCTAATTTTATGAAGCTAGTGGATAGTCAGAAGTTACCAGAGGAACAAAAGTTAATGGGAAATTCAGAGAGTTGAAAGTTAAGCAGTTTAATGTAACACTTGTATGAGTGGGGCAGACAAAATTAACCAATTAATTAATAAATACCATGTTCTTAGGACGGGTCAGGAACCTTTCAGTGAAAAAGAGCCAAATACAGTTGACATTAAAAAATCCGGCAACCTCCGGACCTGAAGAGTGCCGGATTTTTTAAAATGCCGGATTTTTTAATGGTTATATATGCTGTACACCCATACCTCACTCTTTCGACAGGTTAGGGACCAGAGCTATGACGAAAGTCGAAAATCGATGAAAGTCGAAGCATAGCCTTTATTTAGCTTACAAATGCATTAGGGCCGCCAAAAAACGTAAATAACTAACTATATAACACTTACGAATGCGTGCAACACCTAGATAAACAGAAATAAACATAAGAGTAAAGAAAATATAGTAATAAATAAAAAATACGTGAATAACATCTTACCTTAAAATCATTCTTGAGCAAGTAGACGATGAATATATACAGTATGTTCAGTTTTGAATGTTGGTAATTTAGGGAGATTCTAGACTTAGAAAATC
The DNA here is from genome assembly GCA_024509875.1 of Oreohelix idahoensis. Taxonomy (NCBI): domain Eukaryota; kingdom Metazoa; phylum Mollusca; class Gastropoda; order Stylommatophora; family Oreohelicidae; genus Oreohelix; species Oreohelix idahoensis. The sequence continues at coordinate 597,479 of JAMPIV010020008.1, read as the reverse complement.
AGATGGAGAAAATTGAGGAGGCTCATCTTCAGAACTGGAGGATTTCAATCTAATTCTTATAGGAGAAGGGCACTTTGAAGGAGATCTAACAGGGGCTGGGGCTGATGTTGATGGCTCGGAATCTGAAGGGTTAGAGGAAGGTGTGACTGAAGTTGGTTGTGGCGGTTGCGTCTTGAAAAAGGAGAGCAATGACGTTTGCCTCATTGATGTCTTCTTCCTTTCCCTAAGAAGTTCTCTGTAACAGACTATTTGGTGTTCTAACCCGCTATTTACTTTAGAACTTCTGCCGAAATTGGGATCCACCCTTTCCCAATATGCAATTGCATCCTCTATTTTGGCGATTCCAACCTCCAGTTCTTTGGTGGTCATCTCCTTAGGCTGAGCTGTATCTTCAGGCATGGCGTCCTGTTCATTCAACAGTTTTCTTTGTTCTTCCATCGCCAGTAGATCCTCATCACTTAGGTGCTGATTATGAGACTCAAGCAGCTCTCTAACATCTTCAGCCTCTACTTCCAGTTCCAGCTGCTGGGCCATTTCCACAACATTTGAAGTGATGGCCTCCACTGTTTCTTCAAACCCTTCAAAGTCGTACATTAGGGAAGGAATCAACTTTTTCCAAGCGCCTTTAAGATTGGATTCTTTAACATCGGCCCATGCATCTCTGATAGTTTTGATGGCATCTAGAATATTGAATCCTTTCCAAAATGCTTTTAATTTATTTTGTTTAGGCCCCTCATCAACATCAGCATCTAGTGCAGCTATAGCCTTGGCAAACGTCCATCTGATATAGTAAGATTTAAATGATGAAATTACTCCTTGGTCCATAGGCTGCAGCAAAGAAGTTGTGTTTGGAGGCAGAAACACAACTTTAATTTCTTTGTGAGCCTCAAGCACAATTCTTGGGTGGCTTGGAGCATTATCCAAGAGCAGTAGGATTTTAAAGGGAATATTCTGTTGTTTGCAATAATCCTCAACTGCAGGCTTGAAATTATCAGTGAACCAAGTTGTAAATAATTCACCAGTCATCCAGGCTTTTTTTATTGGACTTGAAATGAACTGGAAGGGAAGACTTTAAATAATTTTTCAGGGCCCTAGGATTCTCAGAATGATAAATGAGCAGAGGCTTTAGCTTGCAGTCACCAGCTGCATTAGCCCCTAGCAACATAGTAAGCCTTTCTTTGGCAGCTTTAAATCCAGGCATTGATTTTTCCTCTTTGGCAATAAAAGTTCTGGATGGCATCTTCCAAAAGAGGCCCGTCTCATCTACGTTGAAGATCTGCTGCTTTGTGTAGCCAACTTCTTCTATAATTTTTTCAAGCTCCACTTGAAAAGCTCCTGCAGCTGCTGTATCTGCGCTTGCTGATTCTCCCTTCACTGCTATATTATGCAAATTTGACCTTTTCTTAAATTTCTCAAACCAGCCCCTGCTAGCTCCAAATGTCTCTTCAGCTGATGTCTCTCCTTGTTCAGCCTTCATTGCATTAAATAAAGTTTGTGCTTTAGCCATGATAAGATCTTGGCTTAGAGGAATGTTGTGGCTGACTTGGTCTTCAATCCACACATTTAACACTTTCTCCATCTCACCAATTAAATTGTGCCTCTTTCTAATAAGTTTGGTATGCACTGGCATAGCATTTTTAATTTCCTCTAACACTTTAGCTCTGTTCTTTACAATTGTGCTAACTGTAGTGCGAGGTACACCTAGCCTGCGGCCTATTTCAGCATTTGAGATGCCTTGTTCATTAAGTGACGAAATGCGACGAAAGAGCGAAGCGAGCGACGAAATTTGGAAACGTGGTTATAATTGTAAACTGTCGAAAGAGCGAAGCGACGAAACTCGAAGCAACGAAAGTCGAGGTATTGGTGTATATATTTAACAGAAAATGACTACCTGTACAGTCCTTTAAAGAAAGAAAATTAAAAACTAAATGAAAAGCAAATGAAATTTTAATGTTCATCAACTAAATAAAACAGTTCTACAGGATTTTAGTTCAACTGAATAAAATAGTTCTACAGAGTTTTAACAGAAAACAGTGGCGCGCAACATGGTAAATTTTAAAATGCGCTCCGAAATCCATGCCAGAAATCTGAAGGAACCAGATTATCGATGGCCGGATTTTTGAATGTCAACTGTATTTAATTTTGTCTCCATTTTAACAAATTGAAGAGCCGCAAGAAAAAAATCACATGGTATCCCTTATTCACCAAGAATTAAACGGTAGAGAGCTGAGAGCCACACGAGATGGCTCAAAGAGCCGCATGCGGCTCGTGAGCCGCAGGTTTCCAACCCCTGTCCTAGGAAAACAAACACATTTTGGAAAACCTTTTCTTTTATCATTTTCTTGACATGGCTAGGGTTAACAGCTATATTATTTTTAAAGAGTGGAGAAAGGATCATCCTGATTTTGAAGAACTAAGACCAAATCATTACCTTCAAATAGATTTTCCGGAGGAACTAATTAAGGAACTAGTTGGACTTTAAAAAAACCATCAGAATATTCCTTCTTTACAGAATGCCATCAAAAATAAAATCAGCACCACACACTCAGTTATACCAGAATGTAGTGCTACTAGACAAAATTGTAAACATTGTTGGGCAACTCTAGGTGCTGAAAAAAAAAAAAAAAATGCAAACAAAATAAAGTGCATGCAACACCTTTCTTTGATTCCTGAAAAATAGAAACTGCCTTTTTGAATACCATAAGTCCTAAAATAATCTTGATATCTTCTATTTCTTTATTCATCTAATTTATAATGATTATGAATTTAATTTGTTTTCAAAAATCTTAATTTTTCTTTAAATTAAAAAGTTTCCATGTGTGCCCAGTTCTTCGTTTAATTATTCTCTAATTAATTTAGTTATTATAAGAATCTTTTAAATTTTTTTTCAAAATGTGTACATTATTGCTTACAATCAAAAGAACAACTGAAAGAGTTGCTCAGCCTAGGAACTGTCCAGCACCACGCAAGAAACCAAGTAAACGAACGGAAGAAATGAGCATTAAGACCTACAAGCTGAAAGAGCCAGAAATTAAGACCAGATATCAGGGGCTTATTGCTACAGCGGTGAGAAACACAGAAGAACAACCTGATGACTTGGAAACCCAGTGGCTTAAATTCAAGGACATCATAAAGACAGCTGCTGCAGAAGCATGTGGTGAAGTCCGACTTGGGAACAAGAGAAAGAGGACACCTTGGTGGACAGAGGAAGTCAAAGAGAAAATAAGAGAGAAGAAAATGGCATGGAAACAATATTTAGGAGCTAAAAACACAGCAGGACAAATAGAGAAATATTAAATTTATAAAGGACAAGCAAGGCAAATTGCTTACTGCCCCGAAGGAAGTAATGGAAAGATGGAAAGAATATTTCTCAGAACTCCTTGATGGTGAGCAAGGTAGAGCATCAGAAATGATAACCACTAGCACAGAAGAGGATACAAATGGTGATGAAGATGACATAAAGATGGAAGAACTGAAGGCAGCACTGGAGAAAATCAAGATGGGCAAAGCAGCAGGGCATGATGGTATAACACCAGAAATGGTTAAGTACATGGGAGCATCAGGCGACCTATTACTCCTAAGGGTAATACAGGCAGCATGGTGCAACAAGGCCATACCAAAGGATTGGGAGATTGCCATCATAACACCGATTTTCAAAAAGGGTGACAATCGACAATGTGGAAACCACAGAGGCATATCCCTTCTCAGTGTCCCTGGTAAAATCTACTCTAGAATCCTAGAGCAGAGACTCCGATGCCTAGCTGAGCCACAATTGGATGAAGCCCAGTGCGGATTCCGAGCAAACCGAAGTACTCAAGACCTAATCTTCACACTCAGGCAGCTGAGTGAAAAGGCCCTTGAGTACAAGAGTGAGATCCATCTTTGTTTCATAGATCTGGAAAAGGCGTTTGACAGGGTCCCCTGGAGCAAACTTTGGGACTGTTTGGCAAGGAAGAACATTCCAGCACCTCTGATTCATGCTATACAGAGCTTCTACAAGTCTTGCAGAAATTATGTGAGGACAGCAAACTATAAGTCAGAAGAGTTCAGGACCACCACTGGTGTAAGACAAGGCGATATCCTGTCACCTTATCTTTTCATACTCCTCATGGACGATGTCATCAAGGCATGTAAGGAGAGAACAAGAAAGTATTCAGTGGGGTACTGGAAGATGAGACAGGTCTGTATTTCAGAGCTAGCATTTGCTGATGATGTTGTCCTGATTGCTAAATCAGAGACACATCTCCAATCCAACCTGCAAGTCTGGAAGGAAGAGCTGGAGAAGAGAGGGATGGTCATAAGCAGCTCTAAAACAAAATCCATGGTGATATCACGAGAAGAAAGAAAACATCAGATTAAGTTGGGAGAACAGGTCCTGGAGCAGGTCGACCACTTTAAATATCTCGGAGCTATTATAGACCGAAAGGGGGGCATCAAAGAAGAGTTGGCCACTCGAAAAGCAGTGGCTGGGAGACTTTATCAGGCCATAAATCGAGGATTCCTCAGCAAGAAAGAGGTTGGTAAGAAAACGAAGATGGCTGGATACCGCTCCACCTATGTCCCAGTCTTGACATATGGATGCGAGTCATGGGCAATGACTACAACCCACAAAAGCCAGATTCAAACCTCAGAAATGAGGTATCTGAGGAAGGTGGTTGAAGTAACAAGAAGAGACATGATCCGCAACCAGACGATACGTCAAGGCCTAAAATCCCACCCGCTGCAGACCCAAATAGAACAGTCCCAACTAAGATGGTTTGGCCATGTCTGCAGAATGGGAGAAGATCGGCTACCACGACAAGCATGGGAAACAAAGAGCCAGGGATCCAGACCTCCAGGACGACCCAGAGTCCGCTGGGAGGACAACATTAGACAATCTTTGAAGGACCGAGGACTAGAATGGAACCAGGCCAGGAAGAAGACAGCCGATAGGATAGTCTGGCGCTCTCTCTTCCAAACCTCTACACCTCACGGTAGAAGAGGAACGACTAAGTAAGTACATTATTGGATAATCTTTTTAAATAAAAGTACATTTATTGTATAATTTTAATGAGCTAGTTTTTTTTATTCTTGAACTTCTCAGTTTATGTACATTTTTATGACCAATTCTGCAATTATTTTGACCTTTGATAATTACATTGTAATAAATTATTGCTCTAAATACCCAAACACACAGTTTAATCATTTTCTAACATACTGATGCATAATATGCATTGGTTTCATGCATTTTTAAAGATTTTAGATGTTATTTTATAATGTCACCATATTCATGTACAAATGCCCAGTTTTTGCTCTTTTCTGCATAACAATTTAATAATATTTGTATTGATTAATTTATGATCAGATTCATCTAATTTTTTTCAAATCTTATACAAAATTGGACATACTTTTAAATAAAACCCAGTTTTGTACATTTTGCATTTGTTTGTTTTTTCCTTCTTTGAATATTTCACTGTATGCAATTTGTTTTATTTTTTCTGCATCTAATTAGATAATTAACTTGTTGCTACCCAAGCAGTGTCACAAAATCCGAAAATAATAACTACTATACTAAAGTCCATTCAATTACAAACACATTGATGTTTAATACCAATAGGTTTAAAATATTTAAAAAATATTTTACTTGCTTTTAAAAAATGTCACCTAGAAACCACACAAAAAACCCTTAATAAATCAAGAATTGAACTGAGTTAATAGGAGGCACTGTGGTAGTGCTTGCAGATGACTTTGAGGAAACATTACCTGTGACAATAACACCAGTAGATGAACTAAACACCTCTACACCTCACGGTAGAAGGGGAACGACTAAGTAAGTAAGATGAACTAAACACTTGTTTAAAAGTTTCACACCATTGGAAATGCTTTCAGAAAATAATACTGGCTACCAATACGCAAATTTAATTTATTTCCGAATAGGACTGCACAGAACTTTGCTCATCAGCTTTTGTGCCTCAGTGATGACAAATTTTCTGTGGATCCCAAAGCTGATCTGGTTTCATTTCCATTGGATTTTCACACAGTGGTTCCATCACTTCAAGAATTACAGAACATTGTTTTTCTCACCATTTGCAACACTTTAGAAACCATACATAGTTTGTAAACAATCTATTCTGTGACTTAAAAATGAGAATGTTGGTAGTATGAATTTCCAAACACGTAATCAGCTGTCTGGTGCTGCCACAACAAACACTTCAACGGACACTGTCATGGATAGCCATCAGGCTGTATTTTATTTAACTGAGTTGCTCAGCTGTTGGGAACCACCTAGAATGTCACTGCACAACTTTAAAAAAAAAAAAATTTAAGCACAGATAATATTATTGCTTGTTCTTGATTTGCTTAAATTATATAATGGAACCAGACTATGTATGAAGAACCTCATGCCAAATGTTGACAGTATTTGCCTGCTGTGCCAGAAGATAAGATATATTCATTCCATGAATTCCTGCGATACCCACTGACATGCCTTTATTCACAAATCAATCAGAAACAAACACCTCTTCTAAATCATTCTTAAAGTTATATGACTTTTAATGCATGCCTAATATAAAACTATAAAACGTATGTGTCACAGCATGATTAACACAGCTGTGGACTGGCGGTGCTCCACTGGGAGCAGGTACGTAATGTGTAATGTCAGTTGTGTAGGAGAGGTAGTCAGTAGAGTGGTCTGAACTTAACAACACGAAACTGCGAGGTCAGCAGGTCAGGGGTGAATGCAAGGAGAGTTCTGATTGGGGCAGTGAAGAAACGGGGGTCAGGAGAGCGAGGTTTTTTGGTGGTGATGGTAGACTTGAATTGTCGAGTGCGAGAAGATATTTATTTTGTGTGAATATAATGCATTTTGTGATCTGGGATTCTCATGAATGTGATAGACTTCACTGACAATATATATTGTTGTAATTTTGTGGTGACAGTTATTTGAATACATTAGACAGAGTTGGGAATATTGCTAGTGTTGGTTATTACTTGAATGTGTTCCATTCCATCCCTCTCTCTCTTGTTTAGTATCTCGAGGACTAAGACATATGTATGTTTAATATAAAATACTCTGTGTCAGTATGGAATTATCTGAGGTTTTTTAATTATTTTTTATTCAATGAATTTCAGGTGACCATTCCGGTAACCAGGGCTCTTATCTACACTCTAGTGTTGACATTCCAGATATGAAAATTATGAACAATTTTATAAAGAGTGAACCAATGCAGAATGCTGCATTCATAACAATGTTTCCAGAATTCACACAAAAAGTTGTGAATGAAATGAAAATAAGTTCTGCAGCTGCAACACTAAATACAGATAATAACATCGAGTCAAGATTAAACCTTATAAATGTGATGTTTGTGGAGCAGAATTTTCTCTAAATGGTACTTTAAAGGATCACAAATGGACACATACAGGAGAGAAACCTTATAAGTGTGATGTTTGTGGAGCTGAATTTTCTCTAAATGGTACTTTAAAGATTCACAAAAGGACACATACAGGAGAGAAACCTTATAAATGTGATGTTTGTGGAGCAGAATTTTCTCAAAATGTTCATTTAAAGGATCACAAAAGGGCACATACAGGAGAGAAACCTTATAAATGTGATGTTTGTGGAGCTGAATTTGCTCTAAATGGTACTTTAAAGAATCACAAAAGGACACATACTGGAGAGAAACCTTATAAGTGTGATGTTTGTGGAGCTGAATTTTCTCAAAATGTTCATTTAAAGAATCACAAAAAAACACATACAGGAGAGAAACCTTATAAATGCGATGTTTGTGGAGCAGAATTTTCACTAAATGGTAATTTAAGGGATCACGAAAGAACACATACAGGAGATAAACCTTATAAGTGTGATGTTTGTAGAGCTGAATTTTCACGAAATGATGAATTAAATATTCACAAAAGGACACATACAGGAGAGAAACCTTATAAATATGATGTTTGTGGAGCAGACTTTTCTCAAAATGTTCATTTAAAGGATCACAAAAGAACACATACAGGAGATAAACCTTATAAGTGTGATGTTTGTAGAGCTGAATTTTCACGAAATGATGAATTAAATATTCACAAAAGGATACATAAATGGAGAGAAACCTTATATATGTAATGTTTGTGGAGCAGAATTTTCTCTAAATTATACTTTAAAGGATCACAAAAGGACACATACCAGAGAGAAACCTTATAAATATCATGTTGTGGAGCAGAATTTTCATTAACTCTTACTATACGGGAGCTAAAAACCGCGTTTTTACATGCTAGTTTAGCTATCGTTACCGTCGCGCGCCACTTCACGGGGCGAGCCGTAAAATTGGTACTAAACCCGCGCCACTTCACGGGGCTTGCCGGATTGTAAGAGTTAAAGGATATTTTAAAGGATCACAAAATGACACATACAGGAAAGAAACCATATAAATGTGATGTTTGGAGAGCTGAATTTTCTTTATAAGGATCACAAAAGGACACATACAGGAGAGAAACCTTATAAGTGTGATGTTTGTGGAGCTAAATTTTCAAAAAAAAATTCATTTAAAAATTCACAAAAGGATACATAAATGGAGAGAAACCTTATATATGTAATGTTTGTAGAGCACAATTTTCTCAAAATGTTCATTTAAAGAATCACAAAAGGACACATAAGGAAAGAAACCTTATATGTATGTGGTGCAGAATTTTCTCAGAATGGTGCTTTAAAGAAACCTTATAAACGTAAAAGTTTCAGAGCAGAATTTTTTCTAAATGGTGATTTAAAGGCTCACAAAAGGATACATACAGGAGAGAAACCTTATAAATGTGATATTTGTGGAGCAGAATCTTCTCAACATAGTACTTTAAAGAATCACAAAAGGACACATACAAGAGAAAAACTTTGTATGTGATATTTGTGGAGCAGAATTTTCTCATAATGGTCATTTAAAGGCTCACAAAAGGACACATTGAGGAGAGAAACCTTATATGTGTGATGTTTGTGGTGCAGAGTTTTCTCAGAATGGTGCTTTAAAGAAGCACAAAAGGACACATATCGGAAAGAAACCTTATAAATGTAAAGTTTTCGGAGCAGAACTTTTTCCAAATGTTCATTTAAAGAATCTGGAAAGGACATATACAGGAGAGAAACCTTATAAATGTGATGTTTGTGGAGTAGAATTTTTTCAAAATGATCATTTAAAGAATCACAATAAGACACACATATGAGAGAAACTTCCTAAGTGTGATGTTTGTGGGGCAGAATTTTCTTTAAATTGTGTATTAAAGAATCATAAAATTACACAAGTAGAGAGGATATCTTATATGTGTGATGTTTGTGAGGCAAATATTTCTCAAAATGAACAATTAAAGAATCCCAAAAGAACACATTCAGGAGAGAAACCGTGTAATTGTTCTTTGGTGGTTGCATTTTCTGACTACTGGGGACTTTCTAAGAGTGGTGTTGAGTTTTCTCAAGTCTTTATTCTAAATCTGCACAAAACAAAACATACTGGAGAGAAACATTGTAAGTGTGGTGTCTGTGGTGTTGGGTTTTCTCAAGTCTATATTCTTAAACTGCACACAAGACATGCTTGAGAAAATATGTAAGTGTGATGTTTGGTTTTCTCAAATCTGTATTCTAAAACTGCACGCAAACAACAAGACATACATGAGAGAACATTTTTAAGTGTGATGTTTGTAATGCATTCTACTCATGTATTATTCTTCAGCTCCACAATGGAGCATAATGCCTTCGAAAAATGTTACTCTCAGTGGTACTGTAGATACTCTCACATTGACACATGTAGCAGAGAAGACTTCAAATGTTATATTTATGGGGCAATGTTTTGTAATATTGGTCATCAAAATGAGCATGTATTGATACATGCAGAAACCTGACTTATATAATGTTTGTTGTACATTTTTTTCTCAGGATTATGCTCACATATAAAAATGCATGTCATTTGAAATATCAGCCTGGCAAGTGAAATTTCTGTTGCTGGATAGTACAGAAAGTGTACTTTTTTGTTGTTGTTATGATTGGTCTCTACCTCTACACCTCACGGTAGAAGGGGAATGACTAAGTAAGTATGATTGGTCTCTTCCTGTTTAACTAAGAAAAAACATGTTCAGACATACAGAAAGGAAGCCATATAACTGTGATGCTTATGGTGCAGTACTTTCTATGGCTGCTTGAATTGTTTCATTCAAAAGAATAGTGCTATAAATATGAGGGGGCTTCAAATGAAAACCTTAAATTTTTTTTTTCTAGAATTATTAAGAAAAAGTGATGCCCAACTGTATCATTTTTCGAATTAGTCACCATTGTGTTCTATACAAGTCCCCCAGCGCCTACAAAGTGCATGAATTCCTCTAGAAAAGAATTCTTTTGGTCGTAAGTGTAGCCACTCATGCACCACCTGCTGCACCTCTTCATTGGACCTGAGTCTTTCCTCCCATCATCTCTTTCAGTGGTCCAAAGACATGGTAATCACTTGGGGCTAGGTCTGGCAAGTACGGCAGATGTGGAAGACACTTAAAGTGTAGGTCCTCAATGGTTGCAACCACTGCACGGGCAGTATGGGGCCGAGCATTGTCATGTTGCAACAAGACACCTGTACTCAGAAGTCCACGTTGCTTGGATTTTATTGCGGGTCGAAGATGATTTCTGAGAAGATCTGTATATGTGGCACTGGTGACAGTGTTCCCCCTGGGCATGTAGTGCTCTAAAATAACGCCTCGTTCATCCCAAAAGAGAGTCAGCATAACCTTCCCTGCAGATGGCTGCGTGCGGAAGTTCTTCGGTTTCGGTGAGGAGGTATGGCGCCATTCCTTGTCACAGATATATATTACCCCAGACCTAAGGGTCTTTTATATTTGGACATGCGCCCTAATATAACTGACTAGGTTAAACGGGACGCGCCTCGCCAAAACGAGACAAAAGTTTTACATAAAAAAAATACTTGCTGGAGTGACAGGCATTCATCACCATACTGGACCTTCATTGACCGATCAATTTCTATAGGTTTCACCCTTTCGCTGTTCAAAAAACAGAATGCTGCTCCTCTTTGGTGCAAGTCACTAGTGGAGCGGCCATCTTTAAACTCCTACTGTGATGTTTTGTGGTTCATCTGCATTGTGATGCCACCTGCAAGACACTCTTGACATCCTTAGCAACAATACTATCAACTTACATGACAATGGCATGGAGTTTCGAATTTCTATATCAAATTTAAGGTTTTCATTTGAAGCCCCCTCGTATAATATGTGTAGTACTGTTTGTTTTTTTTTGTTGGTCACATTGATAATCGTCAATACCCTTCATTTCCCTTAGAAGCAACAAATGTAAGCCAAGCCTTTACATCCTGTGTCATCAGTTCAATGTCTTACCATACCTTTTTTTATCTCTTTCTTATCTGTCTCCAGTTCCCTTCTCTGTGTGTTTTTTGGTCTCTCTCTCTTTTCCTCTGTCTAACGATATATAAAAATAAATGTACATATGTATTATGACACTGGTGTAAGACAAGGTGATATCCTATCACCTTACCTCTTCATACTCCTTATGGACGATGTCATCAAGGCATGTAAGGAGAGAACAAAAAAGTATTCAGTGGGGTACTGGAAGATGAGACAGGTCTATATTTCGGAGCTGGCATTTGCTGATGATGTTGCCCTGATTGCTAAATCAGAGGCACATCTCCAATCCAACCTGCAAGTCTGGAAGGAAGAGCTGGAGAAGAGAGGGATGGTCATAAGCAGCTCTAAAACAAAATCCATGGTGATATCACGAGAAGAAAGAAAACATCAGATTAAGTTGGGAGAACAGGTCCTGGAGCAGGTCGACCACTTTAAATATCTCGGAGCTATTATAGACTGAAAGGGAGGCATCAAAGAAGAGTTGGCCACTCAAAAAGCAGCGGCTGGGAGACTTTTTCAGGCCATAAATCGTGGATTCCTCAGCAAGAAAGAGGTTGGTAAGAAAACGAAGATGGCTGTATACCGCTCCACCTATGTCCCAGTCTTGACATATGGATGCGAGTCGTGGGCAATGACTACAACCCACAAAAGCCAGATCCAAACCTCAGAAATGAGGTATCTGAGGAAAGTTGTTGAAGTAACAAGAAGAGACATGGTCCGCAACCAGACGATCCGTCAAGGCCTAAAATCCCATCCGCTGCAGACCCAAATAGAACAGTCCCAACTAAGATGGTTTGGCCATGTCTGCAGAATGGGAGAAGATCGGCTACCACGACAAGCATGGGAAACAAAGAGCCAGGGATCCAGACCTCCAGGACGACCCAGAGTCCGCTGGGAGGAAAACATTAGACAATCTTTGAAGGACCGAGGACTAGAATGGAACCAGGCCAGGAAGAAGACAGCTGATAGAATGGTCTGGCGCTCTCTCTTCCAAACCTCTACACCTCACGGTAGAAGGGGAATGACTAAGTAAGTAAGTAGTAAGTATGTATTATGACCGTATGTATGAAAATACATATATATATATATATATATATATATATATATATATATATATATATATATATATAACAATTTTTACTTTCTCTCTTATTCTGACCACGAAATGTCCAGCTCTGAGCAAACTCCTCATAAGCATATTTCAGATAAGTATAAGTATATATATATATATATATATATAAATATATATATATATATATATATATATATATATATATATATATATATATATATATATATATATATATATATATACACTACTGGACAAAAGTTAAGGGCCGCCATTCAGTTTAGACAAGGTTTATATAATTGATTGGCAAACTGTAAAGACAAGTGAAAATGTCATTAAAACTGAGCTCAGAGAAATGTGTTTACATTTATGTGTGCACTAGGTTAATTTTTTTAAATGTCCAAAAACTGGGTCACTTTAACCCGCATGTGAAAATTGCCATTTTTGCTGCAAAAACTCATGGTTTTTGCAATACGCCCCACTAGTTCAAAAGGTTAAAAAGTGAGTTGAATTTGAATGCACGTGGAAAATGTGGTAAAGAGTGTTCACCGTTGGTATGCAATAAATCAGTATGACAAGTCAAAATGATCACTGCATTAGCCATGCCACCAATCAAGCTACCGGACATTTGGAAAATCGACCCTGCTCAGGAAGAATTATATCAACCTTGTCTAAACTGAATGGCGACCCTTAACTTTTGTCCAGTAGTTTTTATATATATATATATATATATATATATATATATATATATATATATATATATATATATATATATATATATATATATATATATATATATATATATATATATATATATATATATATATATATATATACATACACAGAGAGAGAGAGAGAACTATTTTGGTACTTTTGGGGGGAGGGGGTCTTAGGTCATGACTCCCAAGTATATGCATGGAGGCATATCTTGGAATGGCAGTAATATAGACAAAGTTAGAGGGACAGACAGTGATATCAAAATAAGAATACAACAAGCAAGAGTAGCTTTTATTGCAGTGGGAAACATTTGGACAACAAGAGAAATCAAGTCCAACACGAAAATAAGAATCTTCAGCTCAAATGTCAAGTCAGTCCTATTGTATGGCTCTGAAACGTGGAGACCATAAAAAAAAACAACAACCAAAATGCTAGACTTTTATAAACGGGTGTGGAACAAGAGCTGAGAAGCAGATGCTGGCGATGGATAGGACACATTGAGGAAACCTGTTGATAGCATTACAAGGCATTCCTTGTTCTGGAATCCACAGGGAAAGAGAGGCAGAGGTAGACTAAAGAACACATGGAGAAGAGAACTGGAAACAGAGGTGAAAATGATGAGGAAAACATGGAAAGAACTTGAGCGGATGGCACAGGACAAGAAGACGGCATGTGTTTGTTGAAGGCCTATGCTCTTTGGGGAGCTAAAGGGTATTGAGTAAGTGTAGTGTTAAAAAATTTTTTAAGCAAAATTGTTTGCATATTAGTTGACAGTCATGAGTGTGTAACGTGTTTGATAGCTTTTCATGAGTGAAGCTAGCATGTGACGAGAGTAACATGAGCTTGTGGAATGCAAGTTCTACAGTGAATGCAGTAGTGGGGTTGAGAAGATGCTGAATTGTATGAGGGAGTTTGTGATTGTACGTCAGACAGGACAGTTCGGGCACAAGCGTTTTCTGTTATGGCCTGTGACTAGAAGTCTTACTGGATGGTTGATGTATGAAATATAGCCAGGGACTGAAATTCATTGTATCCCAGTTGTGACTAGATGTCATTGAGACAGTTTGGAATAATACTGTCAGTAGTTGTCATATGGAAGTGATCACATGTAGCTCAGTGCTATTTATTGTGTAGTTAGACATGAGAAGATAATGCCATGTCTTTGGTAATTCTAGAAGAATGTGTCTATGAACAAAGTGTATACCACACTGAAGTTTATGTAGTGCTCTGGCCGGTAGTGTATCAGTGTTGTAGTTTAGTAGTATCCAGTATCTACATGATTAAGACTGTACCAGAGGTTTGGTGGATGGCAGTAAATATTACCAGTGTAATTTTGTACTGCTTATGTGTTGCTGATGTATGTCCAGGATAGTTACTGAGTTATAAATATACACAGAACTGTTGGCTTTCTGTCAAGTTATTGCGTCTGTCAAAAGTGAGATTGTGTTATGGAGCATAAAACATCTGTGTCCCAATGTTGAGTACAACGAGCCTATATTCTTTAACTCTGGGACCTGTGTCACAATATAAACCATTAACAGTAGACAACTCAACAATATCGGCAACTAAAACATCTTTGCAACAGAACCAACTTGGGCCAACTGACCCTCAGTATTTTAAGCAGGTAAACCATCTGTGGCCTAATGGATATGAACGCAGTTTCATAATCCAGATATACCAGGTTCGAAACCTGCTGCATGCGGTTTGGTAGCAGATCGCTTTGTGTGGATTTTTAACAATGGTATAAGCGCCGTACCGTTCAGAAAGCAATGGCAAACTACTGAATGAAAAAAATTGCCTAGAAAAATCACAAACAGCCAATAAAAGCTGGGGTTGATTGCCACGTCCTGTAAAGGATAAGCAACTAACTAACAAACCATCATTCCAGATCCTATACACTTATTAATGCACAGGTACACAGACACAGATGTCAGTAGCAACAGGAAAATTATTAAGTAACATCAGAGCAGAGTCTTTGAAAACTGCAGCAGAGGTTCTAATGGCAGAGGAAAGCACCAAGAGGCAAGTTGCTTTCTTCACAGATTCACTATCAGTAACTGCAATGCTGAAGAGGCAGAATATTGCAGGCCTTAATGACCTAAGAGTAGTGCTCCACAAACTATGTCAACAATTCAAAAGAGTTATGATACTATGGATCCCATCTCATTGTAGCATCCATGGCTATGAAGAAAGTGGCATAATGGCAAAGGAAAGTCGAAAGCTACCTCAGCCTGATACAAGCAAAAATTTTGATGAGGCAAAGTTTTTTTTTTATCAGTATCTGATATAGAAACAAATTGAGATGCATGGCATCCAATCAACACACAAAATGATGCATATTACCAGCTCAACAGAGCAGAACTGGTGGTAGTTTTCAGACTCCACATGGACCACAATAGATTAGAATACCCTCTTTTCAACAAACTAAAGATAGGAACTACCAATGAGTGTAAATGTGGCATTGATAAAATGACTGCTGAACATCTGCTTCACAGATTCCCCCTTTATGACTGAGGAAGAGAGAGAGAGCACATATGGTAGTCACCAGTACCATTCCTGGAAAACCTCTATGGAGATGCAAATAGCCTCAAGATGACCACTGCTTTCTTTGAAAATATTCAAGTAGACATCTGAGAGTGTACAAAGAAGAAGACAAAAAATATGGAAATGCATGTTGCAAATTTTGCTAAGTAAAAAGTCTTTCACTCTGTGTTGTATCTGACTGTTCATTTTTTCAGGGATTTGGAGTAATAAAATGTTTTATTAGCTCTGCTCCAGCACAGATTACCGACTGCTCCAACTCCACTCCAAACTCCAACTTTTTTTTTTTTTTTAAAGGTTTAAACAAAATGTCCATTGTAACTTTAGAAAAGAAACTATTTAGTTGAGATTTTTCAAACAATTTAAATGTCAGTTAGCTAGAATCATTTAATCATTCTTATATTTATTAGACATTTTGTAAAAAAAATATTATTGCTGCAATCAAATTGTCCTTCACAGCCTCATCATTTAAAATTAACTTTAACACTTTGCTGACCAGCGATCCGGAGCATTAATGTCTCCCATTACCAAGGGTGTTTGCAGATTTCTTTAAAAATAACTGTTTTTTTTTTTTAATTCATAAAAAATTGAAAAACAGACATAGGGTTTTGAAATTTTCAGAGCGCCATTATGAATGGTTGCTACATCTATAAAAATATATTTTATGCAAATTGGTCACATGATCATGGCGGCCATCTTGAATTTGTGTGGCTATTTATAGAAATTTCAGGAGATGTTTTAAAACCATGATATTTTTCCAGTGTTTAGTGAATTTGTTTGATGTCAGTGCAATAAAATGTTAGGGACATTGATGGCAATGAAGAAAATAATCTTAATTGACGTACTGATTTAACGATAAACCAGCAATCCAGTGCATTAATGTCTCCCATTAACAAGTTTGTTTGCCGATTTCTTTAAAAATAACTGGTTTTGTTTTAAATTCATAAAAAATTGAAAAACAGACATAGGGTTTTGAAATTTTCAGAGCGCCATTATGAATGGTTGCTACATCTATAAAAATATATTTTATGCAAATTGGTCACATGATCATGGCGGCTATCTTGAATTTGTGTGGCTATTTATAGAAATTTCAGGAGATGTTTTAAAACCATGCTATTTTTCCAGTGTTTAGTGAATTTGTTTGATGTCAGTGCAATAAAATGTTAGGGACATTGATGGCAATGAAGAAAATAATCTTAATTGACGTACTGATTTAACGATAAACCAGCAATCCAGTGCATTAATGTCTCCCATTAACAAGTTTGTTTGCCGATTTCTTTAAAAATAACTGGTTTTGTTTTAAATTCATAAAAAATTGAAAAACAGACATAGGGTTTTGAAATTTTCAGAGCGCCATTATGAATGGTTGCTACATCTATAAAAATATATTTTATGCAAATTGGTCACATGATCATGGCGGCCATCTTGAATTTGTGTGGCTATTTATAGAAATTTCAGGAGATGTTTTAAAACCATGATATTTTTCCAGTGTTTAGTGAATTTGTTTGATGTCAGTGCAATAAAATGTTAGGGACATTGATGGCAATGAAGAAAATAATCTTAATTGACATACTGATTTAACGATGAACTAGCAATCCAGTGCATTAAAGCCGATATACTTACTTAGTCGTTCCTCTTCTACACCAGGGTGCAGAAGTTTCCCAGAGAGCGCCATACTATCCTATCTTCTGTCTTCCTCCTGGCCTGGTTCCAATCTAGTCCTCTGCACTTCAGAGAGTGTTGTCCTCCCAGTGAACTCTGGGTCGTCCTGCAGATCTGGATCCCTGGCTCTTTGTTTCTCATTTTTGTCTTCTTCCATTCTGCACACGTGGCCAAACCATAAAAATTGGCACTGTTCTACTTGGGTCTGCAGGGGCTGAGTTTTTTTTTTATTAGGCCATGATGTACCATCTGGTTGTGAACCATGTCTCTTCTTGTTACTTCAACCACCTACCTCAAATATCTCATTTTTGAGGTTTAGAGCTGGCTTTTGTGGGTTTTAGCCATTGCTTATGACTCACATCCATATACTGCACTAGCTTGAATTGGTGGCATAATTGAAGCGACTCTACAGGCAGCCTGAATGTGGTGTGGGCATCTGTAAATTGCTTCAGAAAAAGAAAACTTTTAACATTCCAATAGATTCCATTACATTTTACTTCTTTTATAAAGCATACACAATAATAATTTGAAGGAACCCAGTATCGAAGAAACCCGAATTCTTCAATGATCATGCACAGCTTACAACATACGGCAGCTTTGGTTAAGGGAAAAAACAATGTTTATAATCAAATCAACTACATGCTGGTATACAGGAGATTTTAAAAATGGTTGTTATCTGTGGAAACTGGGCCAGGAACAGATTGCTGTAGTGGCCATCTGCTGGTAATAGAAAAAAATTGTTTTATTCTTACATTAATTCCCAGAAAGTTGCAGGCATCAGCAACAGTCTGATATATGGAGAAGTTAAGGTACGCATGTAAATAAGCTTCTGCTTTTTTAAGCAAAGAAGCATCTCAGTTAAGGCTGAATACTGGTGTATATAATGTAGGCTCGTGTGCTGTTTTTATTGTGTTACTTCAAGATGTTTGCCACCCCCTGGATCTATCTCCTTCGGGATCATTCTGTAACACTGTTTTCTTCCACAGCTAATTTATTGGAGGAAGATTTAAGAAGTAGTCATGGTGAAATCAAGCATCTTACTGCTTAAACTTCCACATACAAAAATGTATTCTGACATCTTTGATACTCTTGTCTGTAATCTAGCATGACTTGTAGGTAAAGTGGAAATAGTAGCACATTCAACAAGACAGTATGCACATGCTACCAGTCTAGCTATTGTCTGGAGACAGGGGCTGTGGAAAGGGGTACCTTAGCTTAGTGCAAAACCTGTTTTACAACTACAGGTGCGTAACCGAGAATCCGAAATGCTCGGGTACAGCCGTTTTTCGGTTTTTGGATTTCGCCCGAAATCGCAATTTTTTTCCAGAAACATATTTTTTTTAACTTTAAAAATAAACATTAAATACCCGCACATGTAGCCTACATTCAAGCTCTGATCGTCGTCATCAGTTTGGAGTCAGACATCTGTTGATGGACCAGGAAAAAGGTTTTCAACTGATGAATAGGCATTTCCAAACCTCAGAAATGAGGTATCTGAGGAAGGTGGTTGAAGTAACAAGAAGAGACATGATCCGCAACCAGACGATACGTCAAGGCCTAAAATCCCACCCCCTGCAGACCCAAGTAGAACAGTCCCAACTAAGATGGTTTGGCCACGTCTGCAGAATGGGAGAAGATCGGCTACCACGACAAGCATGGGAAACAAAGAGCCAGGGATCCAGACCCCCAGGACGACCCAGCGTCCGCTGGGAGGACAACATTAGACAATCTTTGAAGGATCGAGGACTAGAATGGAACCAGGCCAGGAAGAAGACAGCTGATAGAATGGTCTGGCGCTCTCTCTCTCTCTTCCAAACCTCTACACCTCACGGTAGAAGGGTAACGACTAAGTAAGTAAGAATAGGCATTATGACAGACTTTCTGTAGACTTCGTCAAGTGTCATCTGTCTCATTAACAATGGTTTCTGTCTAAGCAGTCTCTCTTTAATCCCATAAACTGTCATAACTTCTTGCCAACTTATGAATGCACGTCGTTCAAGACCTTTAATTAACCGATCACACATGTTAACCATTTCATCTATGGGGATGTTTTCATCGACATCCACAATGTCATCATGCTTGTCTTGTAGAACCATTTGGGCAATTTCCCCATCACTCAAAGAATGCACAACAGGTGCATCATTATCAATGTTTAGCACTTCCTCTATGTCAGCCTCCTCTAACTTGTTACAATTTTCCAATGTTACGCTTCTGGCGAAGGTTAAGAGGTCTTATATCATGTTCTTCTCTTTACTGATACGAAATCCTACAAACTCATCATCTTCCGATTCATCATCGTCAAATATCGTTGCCGGCCAGAGTCTGTGCCACGCTTTTGTTAGTGTTACCTTGTCAACACTACTCCATGCACTTACAATTGTATAGATTGCGTCTTTAATACTGAACTCCTTGAGAAATGTTTCTACTTCTACACCAGTGGTCACGGCATGCAGCATACAATTCAAATAAGCATGTTTGTAATGGCTCTTCATAGATCGTAAAATCCCTTGGTCGCAAGGCTGTATTAACGATGTTACATTTGTAGGTAAGTACATTCCAAAAACATTATTTTTGACGAAGTTCCGCGGGAGGGTGTGCAGAGCAGTTGTCCAAGAACACAACAATTTTACAGTTTTTATCTAGTACAGCTTGTGTGCAATGAGCTCGTACTGTTGGTACAAAATGGTTATTAAACCAGTCAGAAAACACTCTTCTCGTCATCCATGCTTTCTTATTGGCATAATAATGGACGGGTAAATTGGTTACACCCTTTTTTTTTTTTCTTTTTTTTTTTTCTCTAACCAGCGGCACTCGAGCTTTCCAGCCCTTTTGGCCCAATGACATGTCATTGCGAGGCTGGGGAGACAGTGGACTTTCCTTCCAACCCGGTCAGGAGCTTTGTTCCTTCCCATCCACAGAGGGTTTATCTGCAGGAGCAGTTCAGGTTATTCAGTCAAATTCCCGGTCGATGACACTCCTACAAATGCCGGCGCCCGGGCTTGAACCTTGAAAACCTGGTCGCTAGCGCAACGTCTTAACCATTACACCAGCGCGGCTCCCGGTTACACCCTTAAGACATCTTGGATGATTACTTTTCCCAATGACTGTCAATTTTAACTAGTGTTTGCCTGCAGCATTGGCACAACCAAGAACAGTCAACCTGTCCTTTGCATCCTTAATGCCTATTGGTGCTCGCTCTCTCTCTCTTCAGCCGTTGTTAAAGTTTTCCTAGGAAGGTAGCGCCAGAACAGAGAAGTTTCGTCGGCATTATATACTTGTTCTACAATCAAGCATTCGACGAGGAATGGCTGAAAGATCCATAATTAAAAGATTAGATAAAAGCTGGCCCTAGTAATGTAGTAACAAATGTGCAGTTGTGTGCACTGTTTGTGGATCGAAGCTGGTTAATACAAACAAGTATAATCTTCTTAGCCATAAGAAGTCGGCAAAGGATTTGAAAATTTTGAGATTAAAATAAACACCATTAAGATGGTTAAGAAAGGAAAAAGAGATGATATTGATGATAAAGTTGCTAAAGCCGAAATAATGCTATCCGTGTTCATTACTGAGCACAATGGTCCTTTCAGTCAAGCAGATCACCTTATTGAATGTATAAAGGCAGTGTTTCCAGACAGTGCTATAGCTTCAGAAATGGCACTGAAGCGTACAAAAGCATCCCACACTATTCAAGAAGGCATTGCTTATCGTGTTCAGAATGATATAAGCGCTATACGCCGCAAGCAGTGATATTCAGTACCGTATTGATGACAGCACGGACATATCAGTCTTCCATATTTTTGCTGTTATGTAGTAAGACATTTCGATGAAGCACAATGCAAAGTACTGAGTGATAGTACCTCACGGTAAGTGACAGCCATATCTTTAATGGATAGTCAGAATCTTATTTAGTTCTCATCTCGTTATCTAGCTCATGTATCAATAAAATGGCAGAAAGAAAAAGCAAAAAAATTCCACAATATAAAACAATAAAGAAATATGTACTATATGTAGACATGCAAAATAACACTGAATAGAAACAAAGTGCAAGGAACTAGAAGACATGGAAGCTAAGCCTATGTCAGAGGAAATGCATGAAGAAATAAATTGCCAAAGAAGTCAAGATTTGCCTAGAAGAAGAGAATAGCGATGGCCAAAACTACACTAGGAAACATGAGACAAATAATGACATCTAGCTAACCAAATAATACACAAATTGAAAGTAAGAATCATAAAATATCAAATACATTATTGTATGGTGTAGAATTATGGACAATGAACAAAAATGTGGAAGAAGTAATTGAGGCTCTCGAGATGTGGATATATAGAAAAAGAAGAAGGGGGGGAGAGACATAGAAAACCTATGAGTGAAAAGAGAATTAATGAGGGAGATCAGAATTAGACAACTAAAATATTTTGATCATATGAAAAGACTGAAAAACCATAACAGAAGGAAGAGTTGAAGGCAAACATGCAAGGGGAAGACAGCGCTGTTTATGGGAAAATAACATGAAGGTATGGACGGGTATGAGTCTATCAGAGTACACCATCAAGACAAGAGGCAGAAAACGTTGGAGATTCATTGCAGCCGACCTTCATTGTGGAGATGGCAACAGATGAAGAGGATGAGTAATTTTGTGCCTTATGTTGTACTTGTGATACTAAGTGTTTTTCTAGTTTTCTTTTCTTCTTCTTCTTTGATCCTTAGCCACCGACCGTCGTCAAAGCAGTCAGTAGCCATCACACCTGGTGGCGTCTTGTAGGGCAGCAACAAATTGATTCCACTTTTTTATGTCGGTGGCTATCCTTTGTACAGTGCCCCAACTCTGGTTCATTCTTTGCATCTCAGCCTCCACAGTCCTCCGCCAGGTTGTTTTTGGTCGGCCTCTCTTTCGTTTCCCTTCAGGGGTCCAAAGCATAGCTGTTCTTGTGATGGCATCGGGGTCTCTTCTGAGGACATGGCCAACCCAACTCCAGCGTCTGCCAGCTATGATGGTGTGCATGTCCTCTTGCTTGTGTAACAGGTGTATTAACTAGGTGGTATCACGATTGACACTAGGTGGCAGATGGCAGGCCTAGTGTTGTAATTCAAGTTTTACAAGTTCTCTTTTGTTTATCTTCCAAGTTATTGGTTAGAGATATCTGTACTGGCCATCTCCGACAGAGATGTTAATTATTGGATGAGACACCTTTCCTATTCAACTCAAGATCCGTTCCATTCCTTCTTCGATGTTACTAGTGACTTCGTATAGTGGTAGTTTTAAATAGACATGGCCTACATACAGCAACGTTCAAAAGATGAAATCAAAACCATGCTTATCCTTCAAAACATTTATTTACATGGTACTATTACCCAGCAAGGCAAGTAATTCATATAATAGAGCTCGCATATAATCATATCAGAGGTACTTCGTACATAAGCTCTATATCACGTGAACATACATACTCTTCCTTTAACATTTTATCATCTCTAGTAGACTTTCTTAGTCTTCCCAAAATCTGTTACTGTTTACTTGTAGTTTCTATGCTCCATATCAGCATTCCATACTTATTGTATACGTACTTATATTCTCCCTGACAAACTAGTCAAAAAGCTCTATATCTCGTGAAACATACATATTCTTCCTTTAACATTTTATCATCTCCAGTAGACTTTCTTAGTCTTCCCAAAATCTGTTATTGTTTACTTGTAGTTTCTATGCTCCATATCATCATTCCATACTTATTGTATATGTACTTATATTCTCCCGGACAAACTAGTCAGACATGTCTCTACTACAATTCCTGAAAGCAAAACTCATCTCATGCATAACATATCAAGGTTCCCAGTCATATACTTACATGCGAGAGCATGTTGGCGGTTCTAATATGGAAGTCGACCCTCATAGTCGCTTAAATTTCATATCTATTTCTGGATAGATCATACTTTACTTATCGTGCCTTCACGATGATACATATAGTTTTCTTCCAATTGTTCATAATCAACCATTGATTCATAAATAGTCGTAATGTGCTTGACCAACTGTTGCTTCCTAAATGGTCGTAATATTTTCATATCCTCTTTTCTTCACTTAATCATAAAGTGCTCAAAGCAACTTGTCGACATTGTTCTTCTGTGGTACCTCTCCTGTAAACAAAATTCTAGTTCGTGCAATTTATAAATTCAGTCAATACTTACAGCCAAATCGCTGAATTCTTTATGAAATTGAAATACACTTTCTACAACTTACTGAGTCTATAACTGACTTCTTAATCATATAACACTGGCTAGTGATGGCGGAACTTCTGAATATCTCTATATACATATTCTCTATTTGTTAAACCACAGCAGGTACATCTTGTCAGTATAGCGATCACACCTTTCTTCTTCAAGCACAAACTCAGGACTGCCTCAACGACCTCTGGTCATTTTTCCTTGGTGTGTTTTTCTCGCCACTTCTGATTCGCTGCTCTTAATATTTTCACTTAAATTTATTAGTCGAGCTTTCTATTTACAACTCAAGACAATTACTCACTTTTAGTTAACGTGAGCCGATTTACTGAACTATTGTCTGTTATTTTCATACATTGTTTTCTTCCCTGTGAGCTGTCCCAAGTGCCCATCTCACCTTCCCAATAGCATGAATAATGCTTGCGCAAACCCCACGGCGACATACAACCCGGGGCTGCACAAATGTATCCCGTAGGGAGACATTTGCGTTCTATCAACAATTATCTAGTCTTTACTTAGCGTACTATCCTATACCTGCTTCTGTACATATATATTTACAAACTATGTGTCATAATATGAAAAGTCAGAAAACTAAAATCATGAATGTAATGTCATTCCGTCAACAATACTTAATACTTCAATTGAGGTATATCATCAACCATTACCAAAATACACAACCTCATATGATACAACCATCTGATCAATAATAATTGAATGCCTGCAATATATATATATATAAACAAATCGACATGGTAACTGTCTCTGGAAGCAGAGATTTGTCAGCACTCGTCATGTCTGTAGTATCTGCCGTCAATGTCATTACTGAATTCAAACGGTCAGATAGGCGGAGTTACACTAAATAGTATGGCGAAGCGTGCATAACTAACTGTCCTGGGGTGATAGTGAAAGACATGTGTCGCTAATCAGGTCAGAATTTGACGTGCTGAATGATCTTAGCCTTGGATGCACCGTTCAAGTCGTTAATTCTGTCTGAAACTATAGACGTCATACACATGTGTACTGAACCTCATAAAATATAGAACATCCTTGTGCCTAGAGTTAATGTCAACGTGACTATGTGGGTGTGTCATCACTATCATCTCTCAAATAGCTACATATAATATTTCTGGTAATTTATCTACTAATTCTCAAGTATAATTACTGCTTAAAGCAGCACTACTGCAAAACATGTCGTGTTCCTGGTGTCACTATGTAGTCAGTGCAATGGTAACTTGGGTACATCATCTGTGGGTGATGAAAGGGGAAAAGGGTATGAGATGTGTCGTGGGGATGTTCATCACTAGTGCATCATGTGCATTCTTTGGTACCTGTATATGGGTAAGAGGAATTTCTTACATTTCTATGCCTTGGCTATACCTATTTCATATCCTCTTTTATTTCATTTTCCTCTTTTACCAATTCAAATGTGCATATACGTGGAATCCATACACTATACACACAAATATGACTATAATGCTATCTATACTAACAATAATTATGTCTTGATCCTCTGGTGCGGTGAATCCGATATCTTGGGAAGTACATTGACAAGCTCTGTGAGTTTACCTGGAATGAGTGTTTCTACCTTTTTTCCGCTTATAGTCAGGATCCTGTGTTTTGCATTTTAGGACTAGATTACAGTCTTTTCCTTATATAGTCGGAGACATGATTATTTCTCTCTTTTTTTCAGAGTTCAATACTCTTGTGCTTTAAAGAGTTACATGAGTAATGTGAGTGTCCAAGTGTTCACAAAAATATCTATATCAACTAACTTAACCATTGAAAAACAATAAAGTGACTTAGTTTTATGTACTATGTTGATAAGAGTACCTATAAGCAATATTTCTGGGGGAGTGCTGCGATTAGTACTTTGGCTGGGGGAGTACTTTACGATGATTACACTGCCTGCATACATTTCGAAATTTGTTTTGCAAGCTCTAACAGTGTAATTTCTCTACTGGAGAGACGACTGTCGTAATGTGACGAAGTTGGTATCGATTGTGATGTTGTGTTTATAGTCGCTCTGCAGGAGAAAGAGGGCAAATGAATATTTGGACGATGTTGTAAAACTGGAATCGGCTTGTGAACTAGGCGATGGTTTCTTCTGAACTTGACTCGTACATGCTCTTGTGGTAGGCGTAATAACTTCGCCCTTGGCGATGAATCTGGTGATGAGGGGTGGTGAGAGTGCTTGGTAGCTGTACGTATCTCAGTGTTAGTAGTATCATCCATGCAATCAATGTCGCTTTCTTCTCGTTCTGTTGTCTCGAGTTCTGATTCATAAGGTGCCAAAGGCGTATCGATAATGTTCTTTTCTCTGTGTGTTTTATAGGAAGGTTGCGATGTTTCAATGTTTGTATGCTCTTCTGTAGGGCTTCGACTATGGTGGGTTATGTTGTTTCTCATTGCTAGTAAGGGCCTCTCATATTCGCTGTCCCAGCTGGGGTGTGTAGGCTGGTGTGTGGGTTGTTGTTGACTTGGGACTAGCGGTTGTAATCCTTGACTGCCATAATACGTTTGATTCGTTATGGACGGGTGGGGTTCGTTCTCATGCACTGATACTAGTGTGCTGCTATCTCTACCGTGTAAACGATTGTCTCGAAATATCAACCTCTCTCTTAATTCTACCGGCGGAATGTCATCTTCGTCTTCTGACTTGTCTCTACAGCGATTCAAACGATGTATAGCATCCTGTAGTTGATTTGGGGTGTTACACTGTTCTGTGTCAATATCAAGCTCATCATCTGTGTCGAGTTCGCTGTGTGAGGTGCTTGAGGTCTCTGTGGAATTATAGTGATTTAATGTGACTTTTCGTACTGGTCTGCCGTTCGATAAAGCTGGTGGTGCTATCGGGCGATGAGTATCTTTCTTCATTTGTGCTGCATGAGCTTTGGTGACTATGTTCGTCTCTTCATTCCATAATATGTAATTTATGGGTGTTGTCTTTTCAAGTACTTTATATCCGTCGATCCATCATGCGTCAAATTTGTTGTCTCGAACATTCTTCTTATAATAAACTTTATCACCAACTTGAAATTGTTCCAATGTAGCTCTTTTATCGTGCTGTTTCTGCCATTTCTTGAAAGCTTTCTGCGAATTGCGATTAGCTATCATAAGCTTGAGAATTTGGGGGTCTTTTCTCTGCTCCGTGTGTACATCAAATGTATCCAAGTCTACTGTTTCTTGTGTACCTGTATCTGTTGTGGCGGTGTTAAAGTCGACATCTACCCTATTGGAATTTATGATGTTGATCTCCTTCGCATTGTCGTTGATGTCAGTAAAAGTATCAGGATCATCTTCCTTTGTAGTACTAGGGTGTGGGATTCGAGAAAGGAGGTCTTCACACGTATTCTGAGTACCTGGGATGTATTCAATTCTTGTGTCATAGGATTGCAAGTTCATGGACCAGATCTGTAATTTCTTGGGCTGCGCATGTGTCTTAGTGAGCCAATTCACTAATGGTTGGTGGTCCGTTCTAATGATGAGTGTCACGAAGTGGATTTAAGACTAGAGGCTGTCTACATATAGTGACAAGACATTAGTGAGAAGAAAGACTGAAAAGATAGATTTAGATGAAAATGATAGTGCAAATGTGAAAGTTGAAACTATTGGCTCCGAGGTTGAGAACCGAGGTGGACTCTTCCTCGCCACACCGCACGTCTGAGATTGCTATAGATTCAACCACCTCTAACTACCCTAAGGGGATAAGGTTCAATTAAGATTCACATACACCACGATACAGACAACCTATAGCTACTGTACACAAATAAAGTGACTGATCCAGACTATAATATACAGTTTTATTTACACCTTTAAACAAAACTCAAATACATGTCAAATAAATAAAGTGCGTGTACGCACACCTGGAAACAATAAAACAATGTAAAAATGATTTCTCAACACCCCAACCCTTCCCCCACAATTGCCACCTGTATGGGAAAAGAAGTTAAGATTACCCACAAAACCACACTGCACTGGGTGGGGTCTCAGATGTCGAGCCTCCACTCACCTAGCTATTCTAACTTAAAATTCTAATGTTACTTCTAATTTCACAGTCAGCGGGAACTACTACGAATTGTCTACACAATCTCTGCACAGACTTCGTTACTACACAGCCTATCCTGAAATCTCATGAACACTGCTACACAGCTAACTGCACCTCTAAACTTCAGCAGCTGTCCTCTGCTATGATCTATAAAAAACTATGTCTCAGTTCTGTCTTTCTGGTCTACCACCTGTAGAGAGGATTTTAACCCTGTTGCTCTCCACAAAGTCTGAAATTGACGACTAAGGTATAAAAAGAACCCACTGGATCCTGGACTGGAAACTGTAGCTGGTTTCTACTAACACCTCTGGATTCACCTGCCCGGTTATCCCTCTCTGGGCTGTGGGCCTTCGGCTTTATTATGGCCGGGACGAAGCGAAATTAATTACGACAACGCTGGCAGCCTGCCAATTTGCGTGTGTAACAATATCGAGCATCAGAGCTCCGGATGTATCCACCAAATCCTATTCCACTGGAGAATTGTCTTCCCCTGCCTTGGGAAAACGTATTTTCTATTCTTCGTCCGCCTCTGGCAATATCTCAAACTCTGATTTTGTCTGAGATGCCAGAAAACTTTGCCGTGGGGAAATTTGTGGTGCCAAATTTCGCTCTGTCCCACTGAGCCGCTACCTGCAAACTCGAATTTCCTACTTTGAAAGGTAAATCGACTTGTCTATGGTACGCGGCTGGCAATTTCATTAAAGAGAACGAGACTATGAAATACGAGCCTATATATAATCATATACCCCCGTGCTGTACTGACGTCATTTGCGCGACTTTGTTTTAAGCCCAATGATCGCTCGGCCTTACAAATGCAGTTTGATCTCGGCCAATCACAATCGTAAACACTCTGACTCATCCTGTTACTGCACGCGCGTGGAAAAGATCACTACCCCATTTGAAACAAAGGATCGGGAATTAAGCTCAGCCCTCTACTGCTAAATGAAGAAAAATGGGCGAAAATAATTTAACTCCCGAAAATACATCTATGTGCACGAAATCGCTTTAAAAAGAAGAACGCTGGTGAAAATCTGAACTAGGCTCTACCGTCATCCTTATAAAAATACAGCAACAATTCTCTACACAACAAGACTAAACTTGACTACTATTGAAAGTGAAGAACCAAAATTGCAGATACGATAAAACTCCATTGTAATCCCTCCTTCTAAAAATGAAAGTAAATAATAGGAGGAGAAGAACATGGGGTGGATTACCTGTAATCCCTCCTAGAAATAGTGAGAATAATTCAAGGAGAAGAGACATAGGGCCATTTTAAAATAAATTGCAGTACAGTATCACAATGAGTTTGGTACCTCTAATGTAAAAATCAAGCTTCTGTATCGCGTAATGTATGGCGAAAACTTCTTTCTCTGTAGTCGACCATCGTCTCTGTGTTTTAGAGAGGGCGTGGGACACAAATGCTATGAGCATCTCGTTAGGAATCTCTGGTATGATAGGTGTCTCGTCTTCTTCTCTGGGTTGGACTAAACAAGCACCTATTGCTGTATTGGAGGCATCCGTGTACAAGATCATTGGGCGAGATATATCTGGATATGTGAGAAGTGGAATTGTTGTAAGCGCATTCTTGAGGTAGTCAAAGGATTTCTGACATTCCTCTGTCCACTTGAATCGTGAATATTTCTTAGTAAGAGCGATAAGCGGTTCAGCGGCCTTTGAGAAGTTAATAACGTGGCGTCTGTAATATCCACAACAACCGATATAAGCTCGTATCTGCTTCACTGTTGTGGGGGCGGGCATCTTTCTTATTGCTTCCACTTTATCTGTCAGGGCGAATGCCACCTTTGTTAACTATGAATCCTAAATATTTGGTTTCCGTTTTCAGGAATTCACATTTGCTAAGCTTGAGTTTAACTTGGTGGTGTCGGAGGCGATCAAAAACTTGTTCAACTATTTTTAAGTGGTCATCCACGGTACCTGATGTGTGAATAAGTACATCATCTATACAGGCTAATGCAAAAGAATGCATTCCCTGCAAAACCTCGTCCATCAGTGCCATGTATGTTGCGGGACTCCCTTTCAAACCAAAAGGCATAACATTCCACTTGTAGCTACCCATGTGTGTACAAAATGTTGACTTTTCTTTAGCTGCTGGTGTCATAGGAATACACCAAAATCCTGAGCGTGCATCCAATGTAGTAAAGTGTGTAGAATGTCCAAGTGTCGCCAAAGTATCATCAATGCATGGTAATGGATATGAAATCGTTTTAGTAATTCTATTCAATGCGCGGTAATCGCAGCAAAATCTACTTGTTCCATCTTTCTTTGATACAATTACTATTGGCGATGACCATGCTGATCTGGATCTTTCTATAATTCCTACACTCAACATGTCGTTTATAGATTTTTCCACTATTACACGGTTCTTCAAAGGGGTGTGGTAGGGTTTCAAACTAACAGGTTCCTCTGTTGTGGTCTGAATGTCCATATGTACCGTACTGGTTCTGCCTAACTCCATATCCGTTAGTGCGAATATATCTTGGTGTTTAGTGATGAACGCACTAAGTTTAGTTTTATGTTGACTCTCTACTTTCAGTGTCACCAGTAATTGCGATAACTGGTCTGGTGTGTGATTCTGTATCTGGGACTCTTGGTTTCTCCACGGTGTCTTGACATATGTGTTTTCTTCATCAGTTCTGTGAAAGTTATGTCCACTCTCTCGTTCACTACGGCAATATTCAAAGGGTTTTGGATGTCTGGGTTCATCTCTTTGACAGAATGGTTTATTTGTGTATCTCATATTGGGTTTCCGCCAAGGAGTATGCTCTACATCTGTTCTGTAACTATTCCGTCTGCTCTCTCGTTCACTACGGCAGTATTCAAAGGGTTTTGGATGTCTTGATTCATATCCTCGATACAGTGGTTTGTTTGAGTATCTCGTATGGGGTTTCCGCCATGGAGTATGCTCTACATCTGTTCTGTAAATATTCCGTCTGTTCTCTCGTTCACTACGGTAGTATTCAAAGGGTTTTGCTGGGGTTGGCAATAAATGGTGGGTAACAAGATTGACATAATGCAATTATTTTCTACTGTCGCCTGTTCTTCTGTATACCATATCGTATGCTTTTCGCTGTATTACTTGGTCCACTCAATGTGCATAACTAAGATATTTAGTTCTTTCCGTATCTGAATATAGATCTTCAGGTTCATTTCTGCAAGCTCTATCATATGGTGTGTCATCTTGATTGGTGTGTCTTCTCTCTGTGTATAGGAGTAGCATAATTGTCAGGTATATAATCAGCGCTATTCATCTTGGGCATGTGATATGTTTGTCGACATCCACGTTTCCCGTTACTCTGCTGGCTGTAAATTGTATCTCTATCTGTTGTTCTTTTTGACTTGACCAACGTTCTGGTTCCTAGAGTCTGGCGCCTAATCCTGTGAGTAAATTGGTTACCATTTGTGCTTTGCCAGTGAAGTCGTCTGTCAGAGTCGGAGGGGTGACATGGGGCATGATTTTGGGATATGCGTGGAGCGGGGGAATGATGGTGTTGACTCTGACCAACGTCAAGAATTCTATTGTTTATGGTACAGGTCAAGAACGATCTGCGTACTTTAGCAATTATCGCACCTCTGTATATCGTTGTAGCTTATCCCGATGTGTTTACAATCATGACTGGGAAGTCACGGGAGGGTGAAAATTCTGCAATACCTTTAGTAACAAACATGAGGGGTTCATCATTTATGTCCTCATTTTCCAAGGGTTCAGTCTGGATTGTTTGTCCTGGTTCGATATAATTGGAGCTCTTGATTCGCCCTTTAGCTATCACAAGCGTGTTAGGTAGTATTGTAACTGGAGTTGTCAAACGTACCAGGGATGCAATATGTATATCATCCTGTAACAGCATATATTCACCATTGATATTGATCTTATGCAGATCAAAATATATTCTGGCGTTGTGGCAAGTAAGGAAGTCTCTACCGGGGATGAAGTTTCTGGACCTCCCCGTGTAATTATAAAAGGATGTGTAAGTTGTTGCTGTCCTATGTGGAATGTAATATATGCTGTGCCACAAGACTTCATAGATTCTCCTGTCACCGGGGCCATAAATGTGTTTGATGGTCGGAAATTCACCAGATGTTTAATTTGTTTGTATAACTGTTCCCTATCAGACTAACGGAAGCGCCAGTGTCCACAAGTGCTCGGTAATTCTTCTTGTCAATCTTGATAAGACAGGAACTGGGGTCTGGGGTAATGTTTATGGATTGTATTTCTTGTTGAGGTGTTCTTTGAGGAGAAGGTATTGGGCGTGGAACAATGTTGTTTTTCTTTCTATGTATGGACCTATGATGAAAGAAGTTGTTTCCATCAATTTTATAGTCACCACTAACGGTCCTGCTTAATGGTTGACTGTTCCGTTTCCCTGGTTGTACATTCGGGATTGTCCTCTTGTAAAGTTGGAAGCTGTATGTGCTCCGCGAACATTGTGACCATAATGATTACTATTGCCATAACCATGATGTCATGGGTTGTTATAGCTTTGCTGGTGTAGGCGAGGATGTTTTCGTCGGCACTCACGGGCAAGGTGTCATCGAATACCACAATTGAAATAAGTAGGGATATTGACTTGGTGTATGTTCTGTTGTCTAGAAGGATGTCGAGCATAATTTGTGCTAAAGTGCTCCTGGTTACTCGTCTGGCTTGGGCGATGCCAACGCGGGCGGGAATGACCAATTTCCATCGGCTTGTGATCTAGGTGTAACTCAACTGTAGGTTCCTGTTCAATAAACTGGTTAAATCTTGTTTGAACATTCTCTTCTCTAATTGCTATTGGATCGCTTCATTTATCGTTTTCGGATCTTTCGAATCATGTGTAATTTGGTGTTATTCCCTAACAATCCACCAACAAATATACCTACCAGATGTTTTTCTAGATCTGGTGATGCTGTCAAACCGTCAAGAAAAGCTTTCTCTGTGTGGTGAAGTGGGATGTTATAAATATTTATAGGGGACTTAGTGTACTGACTGAGATCAGCTGTGAAGGTATCTATATCTAATAAGAGTAGTGTATTATAGATAACCTTACTTGCTGCCACATATATATATATCTCAGTCAGAATTATTCTGGAATAGTGTGATGACTACGTTGTATGTCTAGGGTATGTGTATGATGAAGTGTAAGTCATAACAACAACAGACAGATAAACAATTTAATTTATTCCACCACACTTGACAACACTGTGACACTCACATACATAAAACACTCTACAAGGATATCTTAAAGGAGTCACTGATAACTTTTCAAATAACAATATGTATTCATTGCTGTCATGAATGAATATGTGTCCTGATTCAAATACAAAGGGAACCAGGAATCACAATCAATTTTAATTACAAGTTATATGTACAGAATTTCTCAATATGAATATTGTAGTGACATATATTATTAAAAGTATCCTATGTGTGTCAGTTGTGTAGTAGTAATATGAGGTAATACTGGTTTTGTTTTGTTCAAGCTCTGTTGGTATTTGTCATCATGACTTCAATAGTTTGTCTTTATTGGAACTAGTATTGGAGATGTTCTCAGTTCCTGATATTAAAACAATTTACTTCCCCTCTTAAGTTTATGTTACAATGTTATTTTAAGATGGGGGTACATAATTTTGAGCTCAGCTGGCCACATCAGCTTATCTTGCGTGATGGCGGCAGGAAAAGACTCCTCTGCTCGATTTCTCCCCTGGCTCTGGAGACACCTCACTGATAGCTAAATGGACCAAGGAGTATGCTGTCCGACTCTGGATTCAGCAAAGCTCTGACCAGGTGCTGCTCAATACCATCAAGACCACGGTCCCTGAAAACAAGAAGGATGTACCTTCTACTTCACAACTAATTGATACTCTAGTTCTACACTGAGCACAATACATCACAAACATTGAGTTCAGAGCGTTAGGCCAACTGTCAGCGTCATCTGAAATACTTTATACCAGTATTAACCTCCTTAATGGTTACTACGCCTCTGCAATTCCAGCATTATTTCTTTCTAGTCAATCATCTAGGTGTCAGTGTACTGTTTGGCCATTCCATGCCGTTTTACTTTCCTCCGACACCTTCTGTTCAGGCTGGAGCATTATAGGCTTTACATCATGTTTGCTACTGAACTACACATATATACAGGCATAAATTAACAATTCACATTCAATTTTCATTAAAAGATACTGAATGTTTCAAGCTTACCACAATTCATAGAATAAACACAGATACGTTGACTAGCAATGAATTCTGGCACAAATACTGGCACAAATTCCCATCTGCTTATGTTCCAGGCTTTTTATTTAGCAAAAATATGAGCTGGCTTCAACGCACTGTTGCTTTATCAAGCTTATTTGAACTAGTGGTCTCGAACTAACGCTCCTAAGTGATTATATCAGCGAGTCTGGCCAATGGAGCCACGTTTCGACAAGTGTTTGAAAAAAATTTTACCTTCCTACGTCTCCCCTAACAACCAAAGATAGTATTTATAGTCCGACCAATCGTGTTTAGTCTTATATTTGTTGCGCTCCAATCAATTTGGAGTTTACATGGTAGGCTATTTCCGTACGTAAGGTTTTTTCAAACACGTTATAAAAAAATTTTATGAGCAGAAATGATTTCATGCTGTCAGGCATCCCCACTATTTTATTTTGGTTATAACTTGTTAATTCCTAGACTATTTGCGTAACGTTTTACATATTCTTTGTCAGCAAGCCCTAAGGAACCCAAATATACAAATTTAAAAGAGCTAAGTGGCTGCGTTCAAAATATGCAATTTCTTCTACCTCCTGTTTCGAAGATGTGCTGTCTGGGTACTGTAATGTTTTCAAACGTAAACCCATCTAATGTTATCTTTTCTAATAAGCGTTTTTCGTGATTTTAAAACCTAACTCTGGGAAGGTTAGTGTTTTTATCACTGTCCGTCCGAAAAAGTTAGTGCATGTGGCCTTACACGCGTGATAGTAGTAATTGTGTATCGCGTTACGCTTGTTGGGGTGGCATTAATAGCGAGACGCGTGTTTAATTTTGCATGCGTTCGGCTTTCTGCCTCTCCCTTCTCTCTATCCTGCTTTATCTGTCTTTTAGTTACGCTGTGTATAAAATGGAATGAATGAAATATTAAAATTAGGTCATTGTTCAGCTTGCGTATCTCAAATGTTTTTCCAAGAAATACAGCACACGTTTCATTGAAGAAAGCGGGTAATAATATAGTAGGCTTTTACTATCAACGTGAAAGCGTTACAATTTGCAGACGAAGCATAAAACAAAGGGGATTTTGCGTACAGCCATTGTGACAGCACTGTTCTTTACCATTCTTCTTCCTTTCTTTATTATATGTATTTATTAGGCTTTATATTTACCTGATAATTTATATATGTGGATTAGAATATTTCACGACACCTCCCCTCTTAAAACAGACATCCCATGTCAGTCCTTTATTCTATATACACATAGATAAATGTAAGTCAACTTGACTTTACTCTGCTGTGGTGCTATCATGGTTTTATGTAGTTGGGTCCATTCAGAGTAGGCACTACTCATGAAATCTGCCTCAGACTTCTACAACCAATAATATATTTCGGTTATGTTACTGAACAGCCGCAAGTGTGAGTGCTTGTCTTAATGCTGCTTCGCAACCCGTATTCACCATTTCTCTTCTCTGTGTCTGCGAACTGACATGTCCAGAGAACATTATATTTCCCTCAAAATGTTCGTTATGAGGAGATAACATATACCTGGTGATAGCAGAGTTTTCGTAGTGGATCCCATAATCTTCTTATTATCCTGTATGAAACATTCGGAATATCCTCAATCAAAGAGGCAACTCAGGGATTCATTACGTTCCTCCGAAATGTTTACATCCAACAATTTTGTCTGATCTCAGGTTTTACTGGAATCTGATATTATCCTTTACTCAGATCCACCCTTGAGAAATATTTAGCTTTATTTAGTCTGGCAAACAGCTGATTTGTATCCGGCAATGGATCCACCTGTCCTTCTGTAATAGCATTCAGTCTCCTGTAATCTATACAGAGTCTATGTTCTCCAGAGGGCTTCCTTAAGAGTACAACACCGGAACTATATGAGGATTCACTGTGTGAAATAATTCCCTCCTTCAATAGATAGTCTATCTCTTCCTTCAAAGCTTTCTCCTTAGCAAACGGAATCGAATATGGTTTCATACAGACAGGTGTGGGGTCTATCAGTTTCATATCATATTCCAATAGGTTTGTATGCCCTGGTCGGTCTGTTAACACCTCTGCATGATTATTTAGAACCTGTTGCACTCTCTCTTTCTGAGTTTTCGTTAAATGTGTACTGATTTTCACCTGTGCTGCTGTCTCACAGGGGTGTAATGGATATTCAAATGATGAAAGTGGTTCCTTTTTCATCTCCATGGCGATGGACAAGGTCAACAAGTGTGTCTCTTCCTGATGTTCTCTTTCCAAATATTTCTTCAGGAGATTCACATGATAGATTTTTTCTTTCCCCTTCTTATCTATCTTATAATTTGTTCTAGACACCTTCTCTAAAACTGTATATGGACCCTGCCATCCAATTTGTAACTTATTCTGACTCCCGGGCAAAAGAAGCAGTACTTTCTCTCCCACAGCCAAATTTCTGTCTTTCGCCTTCCTGTTATAATAGGCAGCATGTTTCTTCCTGGCTTGTTTCAAATTTTCATTGGCAAGTTTCCAGCCAGTTTTTAAACGAGTGGTCAGCTCATTCACATATTGGTATGAAGATGTAATGTTTTCCTCTGCCTTTTCATCAGTCCACGTTCTTAACAAAGCTACATGTGGACCTTTAATTGTGTGGACCTATTTGTCCATGCACCGGTATGGTCTCTTCCACTCGAAGCTTTATAGTGATGATTTTTCTTCCCAGAATTATCATGCACAAAACGACCGCTACCAATTTTTCTCTTGGGGCTTTC
The DNA here is from genome assembly GCA_024509875.1 of Oreohelix idahoensis. Classification (NCBI taxonomy): domain Eukaryota; kingdom Metazoa; phylum Mollusca; class Gastropoda; order Stylommatophora; family Oreohelicidae; genus Oreohelix; species Oreohelix idahoensis. Next base: position 560,940 of record JAMPIV010020008.1, on the reverse strand, counting down.
TCCCCACTTAAAATTCTTGATGAGAGATTTCCTCTCTACATCTTCTTCCTCCAGTTTGTTTAAGTCCGATTGAGGGATTTTCGGCTTATCCTGGGGTAAGACATCTTTTTGCACTCTCCGCATAGTGGCCATTGTAAAACAGTTAAGTGAAGCTTGTCCGTGAAAAGGGGCTTCCCATTCCATTTGGTCCACTTTATCAAATCTATTTTTCTTTTTATTATCAGGCCTAATTTTGCCCCGTGGCGTGTCCAGGTCCTGATCAATGTTCCCTCTTGTGGGTGTTCCCTCATGTGCTATGCTACACCTTTCTACAAAATTCTCAATGTCCCATCTTGCTTTGGGCCAATAATAATTGTGAGCCACCTTTTGAATGATGGTACCTATCTTCTCATGGTCCCCATCTGGTTTCACGTGTAGGCTCTTATTAAGTCTGCCCTATATCTTTTAGGAAGTACCAGCTGTCCCTGACCTTTGGATCTAGCTCCAGTCTTCCTATACATCAACTTGTTTTTCATGTAAAAATCTCCCTTGCCTGGAGTTGTATGACAAGTTGACAATTTCCGGAAACAAGGCTTGAGTGTTTTATCCCCAGCCTGTGCCTTCCTCATCTCTTCTGGAGTGGTATCCAACATAATATCCTCCTCCTGTCTTGAGGTCGACCTGACCTGAAGGGTTGCCATATACACAGGTTTCCTTCTGCAACGGTCAGTGTCATGATTGTCCATCTGACAATTTTTACACCACCTTTTTCCTTGGTTGAAAGATTTTCTTTCATCATATTTCCTTTCATCGAATTGTGGGAATTTATTTTTATTTTCATACCGTGGCCTATCAAATTGGTGCTTACCTTTGTTTTGATCCCTAGGATCAAATTTATTAAAGTTCTGTGGTGCCCTAAAGTTATCCACTTGTTTCTTTTTATTACCTGTTACCTCTGCTTGAGCTGCTTGATACCTTTCAGCAACATTTAGCAACTCACCCAGCCTCTCTGCACCTTGTTCCATGAGAAACTTTCTCAGGTCTGGAGCCATGGACTCTCTTAATTGCTCTATAAGGACCATTTCCTTAAGATCTTGGGTTTTCCCCAGAGAAGTCCATTTCTCCAAGTATGTCTCTATTCGTGCAGAGAACTGGTGATAGGTTTCACCTGACAGTAGTTTAGCATTCCTAAATTTTTTCCTATAAAATTCTGCATTCTTTTCATATCTTAACAAAAGAGCCTGCTTTAGCATGTCATAATTTTCCTGATCACCTCTGCTCATTTTTGCAAAAACCTCATAAGCTGCCCCACGAAGTCCTTGAGATAACTTTAAGCTCCACCTCTCTCTCTCTAACCCATACGTGGTAGCTAATAGTTCATACCTATTTAGGTAGCTCTCTATATCATCGTCTTTCTCAACAAAATGATCTAAATGAAAATTCATAGCTGAGGTTGAGGCTCCCTGAGCTAACCGTAGCATCAGAGGCAAAGGGACTGGCACCATTTTCAGGAGCATGGCCTTGAAACTCAAACTCCCTTAGTCGTAACTCATGTTCCCTTTGTAATCTTTTATCTTCTGCTTCCCTTTCTGCAGCTAATTTCTTCTCTTCCCTTTCTGCAGTCAATCTTCTTTCTTCTGCTTCCCTTTCTGCAGCTAATTTCTTCTCTTCCCTTTCTGCAGCCTGTCTTCTTTCCTCGGCTTCCAATGCTTTAGCCTCTTTGTCAGCCTCAATCTGCAACCTCTTAGTCTCAGCCTCAGCCTCAAATTGTAACTTCTTAATTTCCCTTTCAGCCTCTAACTTTCTTTCGGCCTCTTTTTCTAATCTTCTTTCTTCGCGTTCAATAAATTTGTCACATTCCGTAGTGACATAGGCAACCATAACTTGCCCATCTAATCCTAACTCTTTTGCAGTCTGAACAGCAGCAGATCGAAATTTGGCCAGGTCCGCCATTGTCTATCAGGTAAATTTATACAATGTCTAACCAACAATTCAATCTCTAAATACATATCTAATGGACAACACAGGCACCGTGAGCTCAACCTTATTTAATTCCACCCAAGGATACCTTTTAATTCTTATATTCCCTGAAGTGAATTACCCCCACTATTTTTAATAGGTAAAGATTCAAAATCCCAAGAGCGAGACCCCAATATATGTGGTGAAGTGGGATGTTATAAATATTTATAGGGGACTTAGTGTACTGACTGAGATCAGCTGTGAAGGTATCTATATCTAATAAGAGTAGTGTATTATAGATAACCTTACTTGCTGCCACATATATATATATCTCAGTCAGAATTATTCTGGAATAGTGTGATGACTACGTTGTATGTCTAGGGTATGTGTATGATGAAGTGTAAGTCATAACAACAACAGACAGATAAACAATTTAATTTATTCCACCACACTTGACAACACTGTGACACTCACATACATAAAACACTCTACAAGGATATCTTAAAGGAGTCACTGATAACTTTTCAAATAACAATATGTATTCATTGCTGTCATGAATGAATATGTGTCCTGATTCAAATACAAAGGGAACCAGGAATCACAATCAATTTTAATTACAAGTTATATGTACAGAATTTCTCAATATGAATATTGTAGTGACATATATTATTAAAAGTATCCTATGTGTGTCAGTTGTGTAGTAGTAATATGAGGTAATACTGGTTTTGTTTTGTTCAAGCTCTGTTGGTATTTGTCATCATGACTTCAATAGTTTGTCTTTATTGGAACTAGTATTGGAGATGTTCTCAGTTCCTGATATTAAAACAATTTACTTCCCCTCTTAAGTTTATGTTACAATGTTATTTTAAGATGGGGGTACATAATTTTGAGCTCAGCTGGCCACATCAGCTTATCTTGCGTGATGGCGGCAGGAAAAGACTCCTCTGCTCGATTTCTCCCCTGGGCTCTGGAGACACCTCACTGATAGCTAAATGGACCAAGGAGTATGCTGTCCGACTCTGGATTCAGCAAAGCTCTGACCAGGTGCTGCTCAATACCATCAAGACCACGGTCCCTGAAAACAAGAAGGATGTACCTTCTACTTCACAACTAATTGATACTCTAGTTCTATACTGAGCACAATACATCACAAACATTGAGTTCAGAGCGTTAGGCCAACTGTCAGCGTCATCTGAAATACTTTATACCAGTATTAACCTCCTTAATGGTTACTACGCCTCTGCAATTCCAGCATTATTTCTTTCTAGTCAATCATCTAGGTGTCAGTGTACTGTTTGGCCATTCCATGCCGTTTTACTTTCTTCCTCCGACACCTTCTGTTCAGGCTGGAGCATTATAGGCTTTACATCATGTTTGCTACTGAACTACACATATATACAGGCATAAATTAACAATTCACATTCAATTTTCATTAAAAGATACTGAATGTTTCAAGCTTACCACAATTCATAGAATAAACACAGATACGTTGACTAGCAATGAATTCTGGCACAAATACTGGCACAAATTCCCATCTGCTTATGTTCCAGGCTTTTATTTAGCAAAAATATGAGCTGGCTTCAACGCACTGTTGCTTTATCAAGCTTATTTGAACTAGTGGTCTCGAACTAACGCTCCTAAGCAGTGTTGCCACTCAAGTTCTAGAGATAAACCCAGATGCTCTTCTAAAAAAAAACCCAGAAATACCCAGAATATTTTATGCCTCAAATACACGGGATAGACGATGCTTAAATAATCTTTTATGTGCATCTTTACCACAAATAATCTGTGTGCTACCAATTTTTATGTATTTCTTCCTTTTTTTTTTTTTTTTTTTTTTTAATTACCAAAAATTCACAATTAAATAAAAATGATATTAATAACACCCCAATATATGAACTCTTAAAAATGAGATATTTTAACAGTAATATGCTTACATTAGTTACATTAACAAAATGTTCCTCAAATTAAATATAAAATGTCAGCTGTAACTTGTTACTGTTGAAAAATGTCACTTGTCAGAGACTCGGCATCCATGTCAACAACTTCTCCTTCGTCAAGATCATATGCATGAATTGACAACGTGGAATTTTGATTGTGAAGTTCCAAAATCTTTGCATATCTCTGCCGACAACGTCCTTCACGCACATCTTCAACCACGCTTTTACTAGGATTAAACTTATAACAAACTCCGTCTTTGGCAACTGCTTGCTTGGCTAGTATTCGATTGGAAACTGTTTCACACAAAAGCTTGTTGGTTTGTTTAGTTTTAACTAAGTTAACCTTCGAAAACACTCTTTCGACGCATGCTGAGGAGTGAGGTAGTGCCATAAGCGTGCACATGAGGTCAACCAAAACATCAAATTTCTTCTGGTTATTAGCATCTGTTACTTGTTGCAGTCCCAGCCAGAATGCGGGCGGATCCTCATCCACTAGATGTCCAAGATCTTTTCGGAACGATGCCAGTTCTCGCCATTGATCAGACAGACGACCAAGGCTCTCTTCTGAAACAACTGTTGGGAACTGCGCTGCTAATGGAATGACAGAAGGTTTGTTGATATCGAGAGCTTGCTTTGGATCCAACAGCTGCATTTGCGCCAGAACACTGTTTTGTTCAAGTGAGAACCTGCGTCGTATTTGAGTACAAAGTTCAATCAGGTATGCCAATGCATCCTTGCGAAACTGGACTTCTTTATCTCGTAACGGTTGTCGCATTAACTGCGCTTCACATCGTCCACCCAGCTCAATGTAATTCAGTTTCTTGTGCACCTGTACATCCGAAGGATCAATGTCGGCAATAGTGCGATGCACATGCTGCAATACTTCCTGCCTAATAAACATACTGAGAAGAAAACGATACTCTCTTGTTACACTCGTGTACACTTTGTGAAGACGGAAGTTCTCGGACTGGAATTCCATGTTCATGACGTTAACTTTACCCAGTATGTAGCCGACAAATAGAAGCATGTGCTTCGTGCCAGCAGTGTTCATCGTCTGCAGGATTTGCCCCGCACTGTCGACGTTGTCCACTGAAGCTTCGGATTGGAAATACAAGTGCAGAGCATCCCTTTGCTCAAGGATCCTCTCAATGACTGCTTCACGGGACAGCCAGCGTGTTTCACACAGCTTCAACACTTTATGTTTCTGGGCCTGAACTACATCTTGTATTAACTGGAACTGGAGATTTCTTTTACTACTACGCGGAAAATAGAAGCAGACATTCTTTATGAAAATTGCAAGCCAAGACGGTAGGTGGTTGCTGGCAGCATTTGCACAAAGTGCAAATGAATGACAAACACAGCCTAGTATAACAAAGGCACGTGGAATCTCTTTCTTCAGATGTGCCTGTAAACCACTTGCAGTCCCCATCAAAGTAGCACAGTTGTCTGCAGCAAAACCAATGACGTTACTAAGCGGGATTTCATGCGTGCTCAACAATTTCGTAATAGCTGTAAACATGCCAAGACCATCCCATCCTCCACCTCAATGAGGTCTAACAGTGAATCAACTACTTTTTTGTTTTGTTTTTGTGTCAGAGAATCGCACAACGACTGCCAACATCTGGTTAGTAGAAATATCAGTACTCTCATCAACGAGTATAGAAAATTTCTGATTTCTGCAAATGTTTATAACTTCAAGCCGCTCAAAATGAGCAATGCCGTACTGCATCACATAAGCAGCCTTGGTGCGCTTCAGTGACATTTTTTTAACAATTGTGCTGTCTGGAAATATCTGCTTGCAACATTCAATCAAATGATCAGCTTGCGAAAACGGAGTATTATGTTCTGCCATGAAAGCCGACAACACTATCTCCGCTTTAGCAATTTTGTCTTGGAGACAGGGCTCTTTTGGTTTGATGAAAAACTTGTTAATGTTCAGAGTTTTGCTTTTGGCTTCGAAGTTTTTCATGTGCTTCTGTGTGCTTTTATGTGTCAATAAAGCTGTTTTGTTGGCATTAGTTAATGTACAGGAACAGACCGTACAAATCGCAGCATAGCGATTACCAGAGTCCGGCTTTATCCAATCCTTCAGTTCGCTGTCTGTTAGCCATTCCGCACAAAAAGTCTGCTGATACCATGGCTTCACTTTTTTACGCGGTGGCGTGTGTGTCGTCATGCTACCACAACTACCTAGCGTACCTTCATCATCGCTCATTTTATAATCTTATAATAACAACAACAACAAAAACAATATGCTGTTTATCTGCTTAAGTCTAAAATGTAAAAAGAAGACTTTATAACACATCGCAAAAATGACTGAGTATTGCAGATGACAGCCATTAACAGAATAACAGGAAATAGATTGTTGATGTAAACGAGTCAAAAAACAACGTCATTGATGTGGTTAAAAACAAGAATTAAATTTAAGTGGAATAAAAAATATATAGCACATAATGTTTTACATTTAATTATAACATACATATAATGTATAATGCTCAGTGCACAGAATATACATACATTGTAAATGTCAATTGTCAAATATACCCAGATTAAAGCAGATTTTGAAAAAAATTACCCAGATACCCAGACGGAAGCCCAAAAACCCAGATCTAGTAAGAAATACCCAGCTGTGGCATCACTGCTCCTAAGTGATTATATCAGCGAGTCTGGCCAATGGAGCCACGTTTCGACAAGTGTTTGAAAAAATTTTACCTTCCTACGTCTCCCCTAACAACCAAAGATAGTATTTATAGTCCGACCAATCGTGTTTAGTCTTATATTTGTTGCGCTCCAATCAATTTGGAGTTTACATGGTAGGCTATTTCCGTACGTAAGGTTTTTTCAAACACGTTATAAAAAAATTTTATGAGCAGAAATGATTTCATGCTGTCAGGCATCCCCACTATTTTATTTTGGTTATAACTTGTTAATTCCTAGACTATTTGCGTAACGTTTTACATATTCTTTGTCAGCAAGCCCTAAGGAACCCAAATATACAAATTTAAAAGAGCTAAGTGGCTGCGTTCAAAATATGCAATTTCTTCTACCTCCTGTTTCGAAGATGTGCTGTCTGGGTACTGTAATGTTTTCAAACGTAAACCCATCTAATGTTATCTTTTCTAATAAGCGTTTTTCGTGATTTTAAAACCTAACTCTGGGAAGGTTAGTGTTTTTATCACTGTCCGTCCGAAAAAGTTAGTGCATGTGGCCTTACACGCGTGATAGTAGTAATTGTGTATCGCGTTACGCTTGTTGGGGTGGCATTAATAGCGAGACGCGTGTTTAATTTTGCATGCGTTCGGCTTTCTGCCTCTCCCTTCTCTCTATCCTGCTTTATCTGTCTTTTAGTTATGCTGTGTATAAAATGGAATGAATGAAATATTAAAATTAGGTCATTGTTCAGCTTGCGTATCTCAAATGTTTTTCCAAGAAATACAGCACACGTTTCATTGAAGAAAGCGGGTAATAATATAGTAGGCTTTTACTATCAACGTGAAAGCGTTACAATTTGCAGACGAAGCATAAAACAAAGGGGATTTTGCGTACAGCCATTGTGACAGCACTGTTCTTTACCATTCTTCTTCCTTTCTTTATTATATGTATTTATTAGGCTTTATATTTACCGGATAATTTATATATGTGGATTAGAATATTTCACGACACTCTGCTAGATTTAATAACTTTTCTCCATATATTGAATGGGTTCCTTGTGTTGTTGTCTAATGCGGCGAAGAAATGACCAAGCGTGCTCCGTATTGGTAATATCACTGTAGCGTTGTATTAGCTCTTTCCTAAGTGACTCATAAGTTTTATTAGGGTATGTACTGTCACGTCTTCTTAACAAATCAGTGACCAAGGAGTCTGATTATAAATATAATACTCGCTTGGGCTCTGAGTCCGTGCATGCATTTACCATAGTGGCGAATTTATCTGCATCTTTTATCCATCTTTGAAACTCCTTAGAATCTCCTGTAAATGGTGTGATAACCGATCTAATCTGGTTATACTTTGCATAATGATCAACGTTATGCAATGTGTCAGTGATGCTTTTGAGAGCAGCCATTGTAGGTTCTTGTTCCGGAGGTAGTGGAACAAATGTGGGTTGTTGTTGTATCTGTTGTTGTTGTTGTTGTTGCTGTTGATACATTAGATCAGAATGTGATGTAGCCATGTTGTCACCAAGAAGGACTGGTCGCGGCGCCAATTAGAGGCATGTAACAGGTGTATTAACTAGGTGGTATCACGATTGACACTAGGTGGCAGATGGCAGGCTTAGTGTTGTAATTCAAGTTTTACAAGCTCTCTTTTGTTTATCTTCCAAGTTATTGGTTAGAGATATCTGTACTGGCCATCTCCGCCAGAGATGTTAATTCTTGGATGAGACACCTTTCCTTTTCTATTCAACTCAAGATCCGTTCCATTCCTTCTTCGATGTTACTAGTGACTTCGTATAGTGGTAATTTTAAATAGACATGGCCTACATACAGCAACGCTCAAAAGATGAAATCAAATCCATGCTTATCCTTCAAAACATTTATTTACATGGTACTATTACCCAGCAAGGCAAGTAATTCATATAATAGAGCTCGCATATAATCATATCAGAGGTACTTCGTACATAAGCTCTGTATCTCGTGAACATACATACTCTTCTTTTAACATGTTATCATCTCCAGTAGACTTTCTTAGTCTTCCCAAAATCTGTTACTGTTTACTTGTAGTTTCTATGCTCCATATCAGCATTCCATACTTATTGTATATGTACTTATATTCTCCCTGACAAACTAGTCAGAAAGCTCTATATCTCGTGAAACATACATATTCTTCCTTTAACATTTTATCATCTCCAGTAGACTTTCTTAGTCTTCCCAAAATCTGTTTACTTGTAGTTTCTATGCTCCGTATCATCATTCCATACTTTTTGTATATGTACTTATATTCTCCCTGACAAACTAGTCAGACATGTCTCTACTACAATTCCTGAAAGCAAAACTCATCTCATGCATAACATATCAAGGTTCCCAGTCATATACTTACATGCGAGAGCATGTTGGCGGTTCTAATATGGAAGTCGACCCTCATAGTCCTTAAATGTCATATCTATTTCTGGATAGATCATACTTTACTTATCGTGCCTTCATGATGATACATATAGTTTTCTTCCAATTGTTCATAATTACCATTGATTCATAAATAGTCGTAATGTGCTTGACCAACTGTTGCTTCCTAAATGGTTGTAATATTTTCATATCCTCTTTTCTTCACTTAGTCATAAAGTGCTCAAAGTGACTTGTCGACATTGTGCTTCTGTGTTACCTCTTCTGTAAACAAAATTCTAGTTCGTGCAATTTATAAATTCAGTCAATACTTACAGCTAAATCGCTGAATCCTTATGAAATACACTCTCTACAACTTACTGAGTCTATAACAGATTTCTTAATCATATAACACTGGCTAGTGATGGCAGAACTTCTGAATATCTCTACATACCTATTCTCTATCTGTTAAATCCACAGAAGGTACATCTTGTCAGAATAGCGATCACACCTTTCTTCTTCAAGCACAAACTCAGGACTGCCTCAGTGACCTCTGGTCATTTTTCCGTGGTGTGTTATTCTCGCCACTTCTGATTCGCTGCTCTAAATATTTTCACTTAAATTTATTGGTCGAGCTTACTATTTACAACTCAAGACAATTACTCACTTTTAGTTAACGTGAGCCGATTTACTGAACTGTTGTCTGCTATTTTTTATACATTGTTTTCTTCCCTGTGAGCTGTCCTAAGCGTCCATCTCACCTTGCCAATAGCATGAATAATGCTTGGGCAAACCCCACGGCGACACTTGCTCCGAGTAAGCAGATCTTGGTTGGTGATGGTATTCGGCCAAAAGATTCGGAGAATTTTTCTTACGCAGGTTGTGTGAAAAGAGGTCAATTTCGACATTTCCTTCTTTGCTACTCTCCAGCATTCCGCACCATAGAGAAGCACAGAAAGCACACAGCTCTGATATAATCTTAATTTGGTGCTTGTGCTGTACTGAGAGGACTTCCAGATGTTGTTTAGACTAAAAAAGGCTGTACTTGCTTTGTTCATTCTGTTGTTGATGTCTTTGCTTGCTCCGCCATCTGGTGTTACTATGCATCCAAGGTATGTGAAGGTGTCTGTCTGTTCCAGTTGTTGATTCCTTATTGTTATGGGCTCGGGGTTGCTCACATTGAGTAGCATGACCTCTGTCTTCTTTAGATTGATGTTTATGCCCACCTGATGGCTATGCTTATTAAGTCTATCCGTTTTTTTTTCCTGGATGTGTTGATGTGAATGTGCTAATAGAGCAATGCCATCTGCATATTCCAGATCTTCCAATGTAGAAAACGTAGTCCATCTTATTCCTCTTGGATTGCCCTCTGTTGTCTGGCGCATCACCCAGTCTATGACTGTTAAGAATAGAGTGGTTGATAAGGGCCATCCCTGTCCTACTGTCTTCACCTCAAAGGTTAGGTTGCCCTGCCCAACACTACACGTAAAGTTGGCATAGAGGCTGTTTATGATTGACAATATGCAGCTTGGAATTCCATAAGCCCTCAGTATTTTCCATAAACTGTCCCTATGTATACTGTCAAAAGCCTTTTCAAAATCAACGAAATTAATGTACAGCTGTCTCTGCCATTCTGAGCACTGCTCTACAATGTTCCTGAGGGTAAATATATGATCTGTACAACTTCTGTTCTTTCTAAATCCTGCTTGTTCTGTCCCCAGTTTGTGGTCTACTGCTTTTGAAATTCTCTGTATAATTGTCCTGCCTAATATTTTGCTGGGAACTGAGAGAAGAGTGATTCCTCTCCAATTATTGCAGTCTGCAAGATCTCCCTTCTTGGGCAATTTGACAATTATTCCTTTGTTCCACTCCGTTGGTGTTGTCCCTGTTTTCCAGAATTGTGCAAATAGTGGTTCTGGTAGTTCTGCTGCTAGCTCAGGGTCTATCTTAAATAGCTCTGCATTTAAGTTATCATGGCCAGGAACTTTTCCATTCTTTAACCCTTTGGTTGCCGTGATGATTTCTTCCTTTCGTGGAATGTCTGTATTAACATCTAGATCGTTCTTAGCATCAGGAACATTCAACTGTGTCTCTGATGGTTCCTTGTTCAGAGTTTCTCTGAAATACTCCGCCCATCTTGTTTCCTGTCCCTTTGCTTTCGTGATGAGATTTCCTTGTTCTTTCTTTCGATTCCGTAACGTCGTTTCTTTTTACATAGACAGGGGTGTTAGCCCTATGCTAAAACCCCCAAACCTGGAGGACCAGGGTGTCTGCTTTAGCCTGACCCCTACCCGCGCAAACCTGTCTAGCTTGGTAGAACCTTTCAGGGGTAAAACTTCCACTAGCATAGCTCTGGTGGTAATCAGGGTGTGCAAGCTGTAATATAATATGATACATTAATAATACGAACCACACATTGTAATAATATGCGAATCTTCACATGTACGATATTCTGTAAATAAACATGGCTACGAACTGAACATGCTTATACTGAGTGCTCTCTGAAACATGTGTGTGCTTGTGTAGATGACGAGGTAATGCTTATATACATACATCATAACATTACATGGTGGCAGCGGTCGATACCGGACTGACGCAAAACAGCTACACGATAACACGTGAGTACAGTTTATTCGGCTAATTTTCGTCATCGAGGTCAACAATGGCAGCTAAACATTACCGCAGCGCACCGCAAATGAGATTTGCCGGTCAAGATGATAAGAGTGAAGCTTTCTTGTTATGGCGCCAACGCATAGATCTATATTCCAAGACCACTGGTCTGGAAGGACAAACCCTAACTCCATATATCCTAGAAGCATTGGACGATGAAGGTTTGAAAATTTACAACAGTTTTGCTACCGCCATGCCGGTTGAGTCGGCAACCGACCCCGTAGCCATATTGGACGAATTTGAAAAGCGTCTGACCATAAAGCACACAAACTTTAGAGCGGCAAGATTAGAGCTTCACCACCTGCGACAGAAACGTGGTGAAAGCCTAGATGATTTCTTCACTCGCATTAAGGAGAAAACAAGAGTATGTAAATATAGCAACGAAGAAGAAAAAGAGCGAATTATTGAACAGATTCTTCTTAGCACACCAATGCCAGAGTTCCAGAAATGGCTACTGAGCCAGAATGATACGCTAACTTTACAACAACTTCTGGATGAAGGCAGGAAACATGAGGCACAAGCACTAAACATTAAACAAATTCAGCAAGGTACATTAGCAGCCCAGGTGGATGCAGTGAAAAGCTATAAACCTAGACACAACAAAGCAACTGGTTCGAAACAACAAGAAAAGCACAACACAAGCAGAGGTGCTATGTGTAAATGTTGTGGCCTAAACCACATACAAAACCACTGTCCAGCTAAAGACTCTACATGTCATTACTGCAGAAAGAGGGGCCACTGGATAAAATTATGTTTCAAGAGGAAACAAGACAGTGCTCAACACAAACTTCACAGCAGAAAGTCGTCAAAACAAACACACTCTATGATGACTGAGGACCTTGACTCCAGTGAAGAAAGTGATCCTTCCACTTTTGATACTGTGAAGATACTAACTTTCAGTAATGAACCAAAGAGAACGCAGGCTTTCTGCAAGGTACAATTCCGAATACCAGGAATTAAAAGGCACAAAGAAAGATATATTCGGTTCAAGATAGACACAGGTGCCCAAGGTAACACTCTACCCTTAAGAATATTCAGACAGATCATGCCTGACAAGGTGGATGAGCAAGGATTTCCCACAAGGGATGTAAAAAGTAGGAGTGGCAGGACAAGCTAAGAGCTTACAATGGAACAAGTATAGACTGTTTCGGAGCAGTAACACTTGAATGTTTATACAGAGACTCTGAATGGACATCGTCAACATTTTACTTGGTAGATGTTGAAGGACCTGCAATTTTGGGTTTACCAATGTGCGAAAAGCTGAGTGTGGTAACTATTAACAACATTAAAGAGGATATAGGTCTTGCAGATGCTCTCAGCAGACTACCAAACCCCAACAAGACAGCAGATCTTACCCCAAACATCAAAGTTGATTTTGTCAAGTTTAGCGATAATCGGCTTGAACACATCAGAGAAGACACAATGAGAGATCCTATCCTTAACTCTCTCAAAGAACTGATATACCATGGATGGCCAAGCCCTATCAGGGAAGTTCCAACACACATCCGTCCATACTACTCGATGAGGGACGAGTTAAGCATCGAAGATGGTCTGATCCTTAAAGGAGATCGCATTGTTGTACCAGAAACACAACGCGATATCATCCTTAAACAGCTCCATAATAGTCACCTTGGTATTGTGAAGACACAACTGAGAGCAAAGAAAGATGTTTACTGGCCACAGATAAACAAGGACATAGAAACACTATGTAAAAACTGTTCAATTTGCCAAGAACATGCAAATAGGCAGTGCAGAGAACCTCTCATACCATCAGACATACCATTGAGCCCTTGGAGCATTATAGGAACTGATATTTTCTCAATCGACAATAATGACTATCTTATTATTGCTGATTACTACAGCAAATTTCCCATCATTGAGAAACTTCCACAACCCTCACCGTCAGCTGTTATTGCAGACATTACAAAGAAGTATTGCAGCATGTTTGGCATCCCAGATGAAATTAGATCAGACAACGGTCCACATTTCTCAGGTCAAGCATACAGAAACTTCACTAAGGACTGGAAGATCAAACACACAACATCATCACCTAGATACCCTAAATCTAATGGTTTCATTGAGAGACAGATACAAACTATCAAGTCAATCATGAAGAAAACAAGAACAGAGGATGTACACCTAGCACTCTTGAGATGGAGAACAACACCGGTAGACAGTAAGATCGACAGTCCAGCAGAACTTATGTTTGATAGAAGAATTAAAGACCTCCTACCATCTAAGGTCCACTTCCGTCCACAACATAGAGACAGCACATATGATCAACTTCAGCATCGTCAGCAAGTTCAGAAATTCAACTATGACAAATGTGCTAAAGACTTACCACCATTATATCCTGGTCAGCATGTGACTACCTACAACCACAACAATGACACATGGTCAAAAGCAACAATCATTTCCAGAAACCCTGAACCCAGGAGCTATACTTTAAGACCAGACAGCAGCAGCAACCTCCTGAGGCGAAACAGAGTGGACATAAGAGAAATCCCACAGAATACAACAGAACAGAGAATTCCCATGCTTTCAACAGACAATGCAGTAACTCCAGACCTTGGTGCCCCACAAAACCAACAAGCGTCAAGGCCAAAATCACAACCAACTCAAGCTAAACCAGGGACTTCCGCAGAACCACCAGCACTTTACACCACTCGTTCTGGCCGTACAGTGACACCTCCCAGCCGATACAGACAGTGACATATATATACTCACACTGAGCATTACACATACTTATCCTTTCTCACATGAAACATTTTGTTGGAAATGTTTGCACACATTTTTTTTTTCAAAAAAGGGGGGATGTAATATAATATGATACATTAATAATACGAACCACACATTGTAATAATATGCGAATCTTCACATGTACGATATTCTGTAAATAAACATGGCTACGAACTGAACATGCTTATACTGAGTGCTCTCTGAAACATGTGTGTGCTTGTGTAGATGACGAGGTAATGCTTATATACATACATCATAACATTACACAAGCCACCATAACCTCGACAAGGTATTGATACCTGTGATGGCAGTGTTTTCTTTTATTGTACAAAATCTGTGTTGGAAACAATAATGACTTTCTTTTAACTTGCAAATAACATTTACATTTTATGATTCGATGACAGCCAGCTATTTTGAGTTTTATTTCCTTAAACTTTGCTGACCAATTTCGACTCTAGTCGAATTTCCGTTATAATCCCTTGCTGACCAAATGCGACTCTCGTCGAATTAGTAACACTACGAAAGAAACAAACAGCCGTATCGATAGTTTTACGAAACAAGCGTCATCCGTGTATTTGTAGCATTCCTAAATGGCTGCGCCCATGAGTGATATCGTGTAGAGCTGTTTCTAGCGGAGATTTGATTAACATTTTGATATCTTTAGTACAAGAGCCCGTTCATTGTTTTCATCATGTGTGATGACGAAAACCAGACTTGTAACTGAGATTATTCTGACTCTGGCAGCGAATCTGGGGCCGAAAGGGAAATCTTATGGCTAAGTAGAGATGTATCACTGAATCATAATGCAACTGACAGTAGCGACAACGAATTTGGATTAGATGGAGGTGATGTAGGTACATCTGAAACAGGAGATGGGCGTGGCACAAGAGACCACAGAAGGACTGCACATCAAAATAATCCGTGGAGATGGAGAAAGCTTGCTCAAAACGAACTTGTTAAGCTTGACATCCTTCCTCCATATAAAGAACATGTCCATTGATTTTTTTCAAACTTTTTTTCCCCCGACATTGCCATAGATCTGATCACTGACGAAGTGAATAGGTACGGAGAAAATCACCTCTCTCAGTACCTGGCATGACACGAAAAGAGTTAACGTTATATCTACTGTTCACTCCAATGATGTTATGGACAAGACAGTTAGAAAACGAGGAATTCCTGAGGGCAGAACATTCAGAAGCCAGTGCTAGCAGAAAAATACAACAACATTATGGAAGGTGTCGACCACTTCGGCCAACTTGGTGCAAGCTACCCCTACCCACACAGATCCTACGAGGGGCATTCAGAAAGTTATGCATCACATCGTTTTTCTCCGGAGCTGTTTATTGAAAAAGCATGAAATTTATACACAATATACATGGATATGTCATGTAAACGTCGGTATTATTCAACATAATCCCCATCAACTTGTACGGCTTTATGCCAGCGCAAAACAAGTGCATGTATTCCTAGCCCGTACCAGATTTTGTCTTGATCATGTAGCCATTTCTTCGCTGCATGAATCACTCCTTCATCATCTTCAAACCTTGTCCCACGGAGTGCATCTTTAAGTGGACCAAATAGATGAAAATCAGAGGGTGCCAAATCGGGACTATAGGGTGGATGGGGTAGTACAGTCCAAACCAGTTTGCTGATTGCTTTCCGTGTTGCCAGACTTGTGTGAGGGCGCGCATTGTCGTGAAGGAGAAGCAGGTCTGCTGGATTCTTGTGCGGCCGAACTCTGCGAAATGTCTTAATGTAAGCTTGCGAATTGATTGTCTCTCCTCTTGGCATAACATCCACAAGAATCACACCTTCAGTGTTCCAAAAGATGGTGATCATGACCTTTCTAGCTGAAGGAATTGTCTTGAATTTCTTTCTTCTTGGTGATTGCGGATGATGCCACTCCATTGACTGTCTTTTTGTCTCAGGTTCAAAATGATGTGCCCAGGTTTCGTTACCTGTAACGATCTTAGCCAAAAAGTTCTCTCCATCAGCATTGAAACGCTCCAACAATTCAGAAGAAATTGCTTTCCTTTGCAATCGGTGGTCATTTGTGAGACTTTGAGGAACCCATCTTGCGCAAACCTTAGAAAATCCGACAGTTTTTATAACTGCATTTGCACTACCAATGCTGACTGACAGCTGTAAGGCCAATTGTTGAGTAGTGATTCGCCTATCAGTAAGAATAATGCCCTCAGCGCATTTCAACATTTCTGCGTTGATGGCTGTGGCAGAACGTCCACAGCGCGGCCGATCAAGCAGCTCCGTATCTCCACTTCCTGATTCTTTGATTCTCTGAACCCAGCGACTGACTGTACTCCTGTCGACTGCAAAACTTCCATACACATCACATAGACGCTTGTGAATATTCACAACAGTTTCCTTCTCTGCAACGAGAAATTCTATCACAATTCGCTGTTTATAACGCAAGTTGCTAACACGATCCATTTCAACGGTTTAGGGCAGCCATATTATTTAGCCGATTGCGGTGCAATTTGGTGCACACAATTGGCACATGCCATATTTGAAGTGTGCAAAATTTCATGCTTATATCTTCATTATTAGCTGAGAAAAACGATGTGGTGCATTACTTTCTGAACGCCCCCTGTATAAATGGTACCTGCCATTATATCATTTCTTAGTTGAAACTGCCCTGGTCAATGGGCACATAACCTACAACACTGCCAACTCTAAAAAAAAGATCACAGCAAAGAAGTTCAGGCAGGATGTCAGTCTTGCTCTTATTGAACCTGCTATTCTTCGACGCAATGTGACACCTTCAAAACCACCAGTCACAACAACACGACTTACTGAGCGCCATTTCATTGATAAATATGAAAGGGCAAGGTACAAACCAGATTGTAAAGTGTGTAAGGCTGCAGGGAAAAGAAGCCAGACTGTCATGTACTGCCCAGATTGCAGTGTACCTCTATGCACCATACCCTGCTTCAAGTTATACCACACAGTCGAGGATTATCAACATTCCCGACAAAGACTCTTGCAGAGGCCTACAGCTACAACTTCAAACCCAGTTATTGAAGGAAGCAGTTCAGACTGCAACTAGAGGGACTTAACTACTCAAACATTCACAAACACTCACAGAATCCACTCAAAAAAGACAAATACAAAATTTAAATTTTCTTTGCATTTTATTCACAATTTTTGTTAGCCTTTTATGTTGAAATACATGGTTAATCGTTAAATCAATACGTCAATGAAGCTTATTTTGTTCATTGCCATCAATGTCCCTAACGTTTTATTGCACTGACATTGAACAAATTCACTAAAAGCTGGAAAAATATCATGGTTTTAAAACATCTCCTGAAATTTTTATAAATAGCCACACAAATTCAAGATGAGCGCCATGATCATGTGACCAATTTGCATAACATTTTTTTTTTCAGATGTAGCAACAATTCATAATGGCGCTCTGAAAATTTCAAAACCCTATGTCTGTTTTTCAATTTGTTATGAATTTAAAAAAAACTGTTATTTTTAAAGAAATCTGCAAACACCCTTGGTAATGGGAGACAGTAATGCTCCGGATTGCTGGTCAGCAAAGTGTTTAAAAGAGTCCATAGACAAGAAACAGAGATGAACAAGCAGGTTTTCGACAAAACAGATCATGTACAGATCAGATAGGCACTTTGAGAATAATAGTTGAACAAAGTCTGAAATGGAATTCACCACTATACATCGGATTTGTGGACTACGAAAAGGCATTTGACAGTGTAGACAGAGAATCACTTTGGAAATTGATGAGGCATTATGGAGTTCCCCTGAAGATCATTAATTTAATAAAGAAAACATATGAAGACATGACATGCAGAGTTCTTCACGAAGGACAGCTTACAGAACCGTTTCAGATAAGAACAGGAGTGCGACAGGGATGCCTCTTGTCTCCATTTCTTTTCTTACTAGCAATAGACTGGGTTATGAGATCATTGACAACACACAACAGAAATGAAATCCAGTGGACTCTGACTAAGCAGTTGAATGATCTGGATTTTGCCGATGACTTGGCTCTTCTGTCCCATAACCGTAATCAGATGCAGGACAAATTGAAAACACTCGATGAGAGGTCACTGCAATTGGGTCTGAAAATACACAGGGAAGACAAAAAAAATTAGAATAAATGCAGGTAATGATAACATGGTTGAACTTGAAGAAACACCAATTCAAGATGTAGAATCGTACACATATCTTGGCAGTAATATAGACAAAGTTGGAGGGACAGACAGCGATATCAAAATAAGAATACAAAAGGCAAGAGGAGCTTTCATTGCATTGGGAAATATATGGAGATCAAGAGAAATCGGATCCAACACGAAAATAAGAATCTTCAATTCAAATGTGAAGTCAGTCCTATTGTATGGCTCTGAGACATGGAGAACAACAAAGACAACAACCAAAAAACTACAGACTTTCATAAATGGGTGCTTGCATAGAATAGAGGGATTAAAATGGTATGACAAGGTTACCAACGTGGAACTGAGGACAAGAACTAGACAAGTGCCAGTGGAACAAGAGATGAGAAGAAGGCGATGGATTGGACACACACTGAAGAGACCTGTTGATAGCATTACAAGGCAGTCTTTGTTCTGGAATCTCCAGGGCAAGAGAGACAGAGGTAGACCAAGAAGCACATGGAGAAGAGCTGAAAACAGAGGTGAAAATGATGAGAACGTGGAAAGAACTTGAGATGATGGCACGTGACAGGAGGACTTGGCATGTGTTTGTTGAAGGCCTATGCTTCTTTGGGAGTGGAGGGTTATGAATGAAATGTTCCCATTGTCGACAACATTATTTTCTTTCCTTTCCTTGACAAAGGCCGTGTGGCTGCAACGTCGGCTATTTTCTTTGTCTCTTGTCTGAATAAGATAAATCACAATTTTCTTCTTTTCTTTTTTTTTTCGCATACTCTTAACCGACAAAATTGGGAAAAGTCATATTTCGTATATCATTGGCAAGACTCATTGTCGCCAGCACAAAGGCTAGATTGTTGTAACTCGATCAGAAGTGCTATCATTTCTCATTTTGTCTTTCCAATAACATTAATGCTATTTCTTAAGCATCTCACCTCACAGGATGGGATGTTCCTCTTTTGTGATTTGATTGAGAGAATGTCATACATATGATAGAAAGAGGAAAATCAGCACGCATGGATACCATAAAAATTGAAATTATAGAAGCTCTGGAGAGCTTTGGTATAGATACAATCACAGATCTGTGCAACGATATATACAATACAGGATATATACCACACGACATGAAGACATCAGTTTTTATAACATTGCCCAAAAAACTAAATGCAACAGAATGTTCAGACTTCAGAACAATCAGCCTGATGAGTCATGCAATTAAGATACTGCTCAAAATAATACAGGAAAGAATAAAAAGTAAGGTAGACAGCGAAATCCAAGAAGAACAGTTTGGTTTTAGACGTAACAGTGGAACAAGAGAGGCAATATTTTGCCTAAGAATATTAGCAGAAAAATATACAGAGGACCAAAAAAGTATGTACATTGACTATAAGAAGGCTTTTGACAGAGTCCATCATGAGAAAATAATTGAATGCCTCGAAGACATAGGTATTGATGGAAAAGATATAAGAATACTCAGCAACCTTTATTGGGAGCAAACTGCCACAGTAAGATCTGGAAGGAACTATTCATCATACATAAACATAAAAAGAGGTGTCAGACAAGGTTAAGTGCTGTCCCCCTGCTTATTTAATTTATACACCGAAAAAAATTTTCAAACAGATACAGGAAATACCAGGACTGAACATCAGTGGAAGGTCAATAAAATAGTGAACAGTATAAGTCATGAATATGGACTCGACATTAATATTGAGAAAACAAACTTACTTACTTACTTAGTCGTTCCCCTTCTACCGTGAGGTGTAAAGGTTTGGAAGAGAGAGCGCCAGACTATTCTATCAGCTGTCTTCTTCCTGGCCTGGTTCCATTCTAGTCCTCGGTCCTTCAAAGATTGTCTAATGTTGTCCTCCCAGCGGACTCTGGGTCGTCCTGGGGGTCTGGATCCCTGGCTCTTTGTTTCCCACGCTTGTCGTGTAGCCGATCTTCTCCCATTCTGCAGACATTGCCAAACCATCTTAGTTGGGACTGTTCTACTTGGGTCTGCAGCGGGTGGCATCTTAGGCCTTGACGTATCGTCTGGTTGCGGACCATGTCTCTTCTTGTTACTTCAACCACCTTCCTCAGATACCTCATTTCTGAGGTTTGGATCTGGCTTTTGTGGGTTGTAGTTATTGCCCATGACTCGCATCCATATGTCAAGACTGGGACATAGGTGGAGAGGTATACAGCCATCTTCGTTTTCTTACCAACCTCTTTCTTGCTGAGGAATCCTGGATTTATGGCCTGAAAAAGTCTCCCAGCTGCTGCTTTTTGAGTGGACAACTCTTCTTTGATGCCTCCATTTCGGTCTATAATAGCTCAGAGATATTTAACGTGGTCGACCTGCTCCAGGACCTGTTTTCCCAACTTAATCTGATGTCTTCTTTCTTCTCGTGATATCACCATGGATTTTGTTTTAGAGCTGCTTATGACCATCCCTCTCTTCTCCAGCTCTTCCTTCCAGACTTGCAGATTGGATTGGAGATGTGTCTCTGATTTAGCAATCAGGACAACATCATCAGCAAATGCTAGCTCTAAAATACAGACCTGTCTCATCTTCCAGTACCCCACTGAATACTTTCTTGTTCTCTCCTTACATGCCTTGATGACATCGTCCATGAGGAGTATGAAAAGACAAGGTGACAGGATATCGCCTTGTCTTACACCAGTGGTGGTCCTGAACTCTTCTGACTTATAGTTTGCTGTCCTCACATAATTTCTGCAAGACTTGTAGAAGCTCTGTATAGCATGAATCAGAGGTGCTGGAATGTTCTTCCTTGCCAAACAGTCCCAAAGTTTGCTCCAGGGGACCCTGTCAAACGCCTTTTCCAGATCTATGAAACAAAGATGGATCTCTTGTACTCAAGGGCCTTTTCACTCAGCTGCCTGAGTGTGAAGATTAGGTCTTGAGTACTTCGGTTTGCTCAGAATCCGCACTGGACTTCATCCAATTGTGGCTCAGCTAGGCATCAGAGTCTCTGCTCTAGGATTCTAGAGTAGATTTTACCAGGGACACTGAGAAGGGATATGCCACTGTGGTTTCCACATTGTCGATTGTCACCCTTTTTAAAAATCGGTGTTATGATGGCAATCTCCCAATCCTTTGGTATGGCCTTGTTGCACCACGCTGCCTGTAGGACTTAAGAGTAATAGGTCGCCTGATGCTCCCATGTACTTAACCATTTCTGGTGTTATACCATCATGCCCTGCTGCTTTGCCCATCTTGATTTTCTCCAGTGCTGCCTTCAGTTCTTCCATCTTTATGTCATCTTCACCACCATTGGTTTTCTCTTCTGTGCTAGTGGTTATCATTTCTGATGCTTGACCTTGCTCACCATCAAGGAGTTCTGAGAAATATTCTTTCCATCTTTCCATTACTTCCTTTGAGGCAGTAAGCAATTTGCCTTGCTTGTCCTTTATAAATTTGAGAGGACATTGTTTTTCCTTCCTCATGTTCTTTAGGGTCTTATGGGACAATTTCTGGTTCTCTTGCGCATCTTTTTCTAGCTTTTCTCCAAATTTTTCCCAGGACTTTTGTTTTGCTGCTAGCACCTTGTTCTTTGCTTCTGTTCTGAGTGTCACATATTCTCTATATTTCTCTATTTGTCATGCTGTGTTTTTAGCTCCTAAGTATTGTTTCCATGCCATTTTCTTCTCTCTTATTTTCTCTTTGACTTTCTCTGTCCACCAAGGTGTCCTCTTTCTCTTGTTCCCAAGTCGGACTTCACCACATGCTTCTGCAGCAGCTGTCTTTATAATGTCCTTGAATTATAATGTTCATGAGAAAACATAAACTATGATAATTAGCAAAACAGACGATAAACCCACATTTAAGATAAGCGTAAATGGGAAAATCCTGTAACAAGTCAAGAGCTACGTATATCTTGGTCATATAATAACAGAAGATGGCAGATGTGAAACAGAAATCAAGAAGAGAATAGGAATGGCCAAAGCTACATTCAACAACATGAAACATATACTGACATCTAAACGTGTTATCTCACAAATTAAAACTGAGAATCATAAAGTGTTATATATATTCTGCATTTCTGTATGATGCGGAAACATGGACGATGAATAAGCATTTGGAGGAAAGAATTGAGGCTCTTGAAATGTGGATATATAGAAGAATGGGGCGTATCTCATGGAAAGAGATGAAAACAAATAAGGAGGTCCTAGAAAATCTAGGTATGAAAAGAGAACTAATGAGGGAGATCAAAGTTCGGCAGCTAAAATACTTAAGCCACATAAAAAGGCATAACACCTTGCAGAAGACCATAACAGAAGGGAGAGTTGAAGGCAAACGTGCAAGGGGAAGACAGCGGTATAAGTGGGAAGATAACATCAAGAGATGGACAGAAAAGAGTCTATCAGAGTGCACCACCAAGACAAGAGACAGAAGACATTGGAGATCCATTACAGCCAACCTTCGTTGTGGAGATGGCAACTGATGATGATGATGATGATGATGTGTGTGATAGCAACATCAATGAAAATCTATCTGACCCGAAGTCATTTTGTACAAAATTATTTCAGTTCAGTGAGTAACGAAAACGCTTGACACAGGTATAAATTTTGCTCCTTTTGTGTCTCTTCTTCTTCCGTCCTTAGCCAAAGACCGACCAAGCAGTCAGAGGCCATCACGCCTTGTGGCGTCTTAAGGGCAACAGCAGATTGATTTTCTCTGTTGTAGTTTCCCATCACGCCTAGCGGCGTCTTTATGGCAACAACAAATAGATCCATCTGCCGTTGTTTCCGTAATCGGTGTGACAAGCCAACGGGTGATCAGCCCATTGGGCTCCTTTTGTGTACGAGCGTACAAATGCAACTGATCGTCTGCCCCTCGGCCCCCCCCCCCCCCCCCCCCCCCCACATACATAAAAATAGGTGACCACACTTGCTTAAAATGTATTACCCTCAAATCAGCCGAAAATGAATATATCGACCGTAGCGACTTTACAAAGGGTCGAATAGCGGTGAACGCCTGTACGAAAAGTGATACCGTCCTTATGCTATTAAGAAAGTGAACACGGGTGTACTCAATGACTGGAAACTATTACTGGATCCCGAAACACCTTGGATCCATTGTCAAATCTACACTCTTTGACACAAGACAAAGTAAAGAGAAAACTGTTTAGATTGTTCCTACAGGCATCTCTAATCGCATGCGAATAAGTAGCCTAGATTGCATTACATTTCGAAGGAATTATTGTTTTTGTGTCCTTGGAAACTCACTGATCAAAGGTTGGTTTTAACTTATTTACTCTCTAACAGTTTTTTTCATCATTTTTCTCAGTTAGCCCCATGGCTAACTTCCTTAATTATGTCACCAGGGTTGACGTTAGATAATATACGTAAGATAATAATTGCATTGTAATATCGCAGCATGGCAAGGTATTGAAACAACATCCTGACGGTCCAGGGCGGGATTTAGACATGAGCTAAATAAGCTACAGCTTAGGGCCTCACAGTCTGTTGGGACCTCTTTTGCTAAGTTCAGTTGTTACACGGCTTTATTATCTGTTACCAAATAGGGCCTCTCTAGCTTTCTATAGCTTAGGGCAGGGGTCCACAACCCATACGCTTTTGAGATTTACTTTGGTAACACTGAGCCTTCTAAAGATCTACTTTGGTAACATTGATATACGAAGTGGCGTTAAACAAGGCTGTGTTCTGGCTCCAACCCTCTTCGGAATCTTCTTTGCCTTACTCTTGAAACATGCATTCAGAGATGCAACTGAAGGAATATGCCTTCACACTAGGTCAGATGGCCGTCTGTTTAATCTTTCAAGGCTGAAGGCAAAAACAAAAATCAGAAGGGTCACTATAAGAGACTTGTTGTTCGCTGATGATGCTGCAGTCATCACTCAAAGCCAACAGGAGCTTCAGAGCTTGATGAATCGCTTCACTAAAGCATGCAAGGACTTTGGCCTCACAATAAGTCTAAAGAAAACGAATGTGCTGAGTCAGGATGTGGGTGCTGCACCAGTTATCACTATCGATAACTATGAATTGGCAGTGGTGCACCACTTCACATACCTAGGGTCTACCATCAATGACAAACTCTCACTGGATACAGAAATCGACAGCCGCATTGGCAAAGCTGCAGCTACCTTTGCCCGCCTCACATCGCGTGTTTGGGGAAACTCTAAACTCACAATGAAGACCAAAGCTGCGGTATATAATGCCTGCGTCACCAGCACACTCCTATATGGCAGCGAGACCTGGACGACCTATGCTATGCAAGAAAGAAGGCTCAATACCTTCCATTTGCGGTGTCTACGCCGCATCCTCGGCATCTCGTGGAAAGATAAAGTGACAAATGTCGAGGTGTTGTCACGTGCTGGCCTTCAAAGTATGTATACGCTTCTTAGACAACGCAGACTTCGCTGGCTTGGCCATGTTCGCCGCATGGATGATGGTCGCATCCCAAAAGCTGCCGATCGCACTAAGTGGCGATGCTATTTACGGCGCCACCTCAGATTGGGCGAAGAGAGGCTCACACAAGAAGCAGAGGTGAGGAGAGAAAACGTCGAAAGGAGCACCAGGAAAATAAGCAGCTGAGGGCTGTCACCTCAGGGGCGCATTCCCATAGTCAGTTATAGTCTATTATTTTATTATTATTATGAATATATATATTATTATATAATATTATATTATTATATATATATATATATATATATATATATATATATATATATATATATATATATATATTATATATATAATATATATATATATATATATATATATATATAAATATATATATATATATATATATATATATATATATATATATCTATATATATATATATATATATATATATAAATATATCTATATATATATATATATATATATATATATATATAATTTTATAAATATATTATCGGAAAAAAAAAAGGGGAAAAAAAGGGGGGGGGGGGCTGAGGAAGCTTACAAAGAAAATACCGCGTTCCTATATCAAGAAGTTCACAATTATACTGTATTTTGGTATCGTGATTTTTCATTGTGAATGCAGAAAAAGTACTTTTGATCCCGGGGACGCCGCGATTTTAAAACTCTGGTTGGAGAGGTCTAGTCTGAAATTAACCTAATTTAAAGTCTTTTACTTTCCCGCAGTCGCCGAAAGATCTACCAAATAATCGACAAAGATCCACCGGTAGATCTGGATCTACCAGTTTCCGACAACTGGCTTCGGGCCTCATCATTGAAAAAATTTGGATTGATTTTTAAAAAAAATTTGCTCAACAATGAGTCAAACGCGTTTGACAAATCTGGCTTTACTGAGTATCAATTTGCACAGAAAATGAATTTTGATGAACTCATAAATCAGTCTGCAGAATGTCACTTATCGGTGCAGAGTTGAGAGAGAGAGAGAGAGAGAGAGAGAGAGAGAGAGAGAGAGAGAGAGAGAGAGAGAGAGAGAGAGAGAGAGAGAGAGAGAGAGAGAGAGAGAGAGAGAGAGAGAGAGAGAGAGAGTCTGCAGACATGAAGGCTCAAATGCAGAGTTTTTGAATCTTGTTCATTAACGTTTAAAGAAGAGGCTGAAAGTGATGCTTTATATCCTCTCTGTCTGTGTGTGTGTGTGTATTTTTTTGCAAAATGTTTTACGTGTTCACTGAATTTTTAAAGTAATGTATTTAAAAAATAAATTTCAACATCTATTTGTAAGCATAATGTATTTTTCTGTTGAGTATTTTAATTTCACAATTTTTTTCTGGGAAAATACGGGGGGTGAGGGGTGGTGCCAAAGGAAAGCTCCGCCCCAGGTGCCAAATGCTCCAGGTCCGCTGCTGCCACCAGCAAAAATATTACGATTCGCTGAAGGCTCAGATGATGAAGATTAGCATATTTTGTAGCAATAAAGTATTTTTAATTTTAGAATACACTGTTCTTTTTGTAAGAACTAGCGCTATTGCGCACTTAATAGACTTAGTATAAACATGATTTAAGGCTTTTACATGCACTTGGAAGCCAAAAACATGGGTAAGACCCGCTTTATTGCAATATTCGCTTTATTCCGGTAGCCTGGAACTGAACCCGCAATATCTCCGTGGTATACCTGTACTTCTAACAAAGTATATGGCGAAGGTTCCAGCGGCGATGTCACTGATAAACTCGATCTGGAGCTCTTTTTTTTTTTTTTTTTTGATGTGAGTATGAATAATCTATTAAATTTTTTTTTATTTTAAAGTGTATGGCTTTTTTTTGTTTTTGTGGAGGTATTCGGAATTTTTTTTCTTCACAATTTTAATCTGACAACTCTGCATAGATCAGGGGTTTTTTTTAATTTATTGGGGGGAAATGAGGGTTCCTGTCTAGCTTTTTTTTTTTTTTTTTTAAATTAATGAAGAAAAATATTCAGTTCAACATATTATGGATTATAATTAGGATATATATTGTTTTCAATTCCAAATAATATGAACAACTGCCGATATGAGAAAGTGGCATCACATTTGTCAAATCATTGTAAATAGGGACAATCACAACTGTGCCTATGTTAAATAAATAAAGTAAAATAAAATAAAAAAACAAACAAAATCAAGAAGAAACTCTGAATAAGAATAATATTAAAGTGGAGGGGTGTAAAGGCCTGGTGTGGGGAAATGAGGGTTCCGGTCTAGCTTTTTTTTAAAAAATTAATGAAGAAAAATATTCCGTTCAACATATTATGGATTATAATTAGGATATATATTGTTTTCAATTCCAAATAATATGAACAACTGCCGATATGAGAAAGTGGCATCACATTTGTCAAATCATTGTAAATAGGGACAATCACAACTGTGCCTATGTTAAATAAATAAAGTAAAATAAAATAAAAAACAAACAAAATCAAGAAGAAACTCTGAATAGAATAATATTAAAGTGGAGGGGTGTAAAGGCCTGGTGGTTCCAGTTATATAACTGACTTTAACAGATATTTAATCGACTTTCATCTGTTAAGTCATAAGCATTGTAAGCAAGCATCAGACCTTCACATTCCCAGCCACTATATATTAACATGTGTTCGTGTTAAATATTGTTTTGACTATATTATGCAGTTCCCTAGGTCTGTCTATTCTTAACACCTATTCTATATTTATAGGTAAGTTGGATGCTTGCAAATAATCTAATATTGGTGTTCTCATTTGTTCATACCTCTTACATTTTAACAAGAAATGTTCTATATTATTGTCTTGAAGACATCCTGCACAGTAAGGTTCTTCTATTCTGAAATAGCCTTTTCCCAGCTGTAGTCTGAGAAGTTTCTTATTACTGGGAATTTTCAATTCCCTAGATATCTGACATTTTCTTGTTGGAGCCTTGAACATCTTATATGCATGTCTTCCTTTCAGATTTTTATCCCACTCTGCTTTCCATTCATCTGTTATTAAATCTTTAATTAAGCTCTTAATCTCTGATTTACTCATCCCTACATTTATTAGATTTTTATCAGATCTACCTTTCTTGGCTTCTTTATCTGTCTTTTCATTTCCTTCTATGCCAGCATGTGAAGGTATCCAAGCAATTAAGACTGAACATCCTCTGGAGTATAAGTATGTAGTAGCCAGAAATATCTCCTCTGCTATATCAGGTCTACTACATTCTCGTAAGTTTCTAAGTGCTTTAATTGTTGAAAGAGAGTCAGTTAAAACTGTTAGTATTTTGGGAGGGTTATTAGAGAATATTTCTAGTGCTTTTAGTATTGCCACCATCTCTGCAGTGAAAATGAATGTATTTTCCGTGATGCTATATTCTTTTGCCATTTTCCATATTGGAATATATATTCCTATCCCCAATTTGCCATCCTCTCCCTTGGTTCCATCTGTGTACACAGTAATGCTGTCTTTTGATGTTTAACAGCTATTAGTAATATTTCTCTTCCATTTCTACTTGAAAAGCTACCCAATTAGCTTTATTATAGTAAAATTTCGGTTTTTCTACCAGTTTGTTAGGTTTGTAATTATCTTTCAGTGTTATTTCACATCATCCAAAGGTCATCAACAATTGCCCTTCAGTGGTTACCCTCCCATTGTGGAATTGCTGGTAATGAGAAAGCAGATGCTCTATCAAGAAGTGGCAGTAAAATGGAACAATACAGTCATCCATTGCCGTATCGGGAAGCAAAAACCATAATCCACAACAAGTACAAAAATCAGTGGAAGGAGGAAGGGGATATGTACAGCAGAGATGACCCAATACACCATCTAAACAGATACCAACAGACCACAATGTTCCGCCTGAGAACCGGCCACTGCAGATTACTAGGACATCTCTATCGCCTCAAGATATCCCACACAAATGAATGCCCATGCAGAACAGGAATCCAGACCCCAGAACACATTCTCCAGAACTGTCCAACCCACGATGAACCACGACGTGCGACCTGACCAAGGGGTGCTGAGCTCCAGCAGAAGCTATGGGGCTGCCGCGCCGACCTGGTAAAGACTGTGGACTTCGTCCTGGCGACAGGCCTGCAGATTTAGCATGACTACAAACTGAACGCAGAAGAAGAAGTGTTATTTCAATGGGTAAATGATCTGAATTTGTATCCCCAATAACTTCCCATTTTGCATTAGCAAGATTTGGTGTTACAATGCTTATATCAATAGCTGTGTCTTGCTGATTTGCACAAGGGTTAATTCTTGTTACTGATCCATCATTCAGTATTATTAGTTCATTGTTTTCAATGAAGTCCAACAGTAGTTTTCCTGATTTGTCTATTACATTGCCTCCCCAAACTGTATGATGAGCATTGAAATCTCCCACTATGATAGTTCTGTTGTTTATTCTTTTATTCACGTCTGAGATATCTCTTTCATTTATGTTTCCCCTTGAACAGTAAAGGTTAACTATTTTTATTTCTTCTAACTCAGTAGACACTGTTATAGTTATTCCTTCAAAATTTTCTGTTCTAAATGATTCCCAGTCAGTTATTATATATGTTTTATTAACTAGAAATTCCACACCTCCTCCTTTTTGAGTTTCTGTCCTATCATTTCGAAAGACTTTATATTCAAGGATGGTAAAACATTGACTCGGATTAAGATTAGTCTCTTGAATGGCAAATATTACTTTAGATTGTTTAAACATGCCTATTAATGCTGGTATATTTTTTTTTTGGCACTTCTGCAATTCCACTGTATTTTTCTAATGTTCTGTACGTCCATTAAGTCCATTATTTAATTGTTAAGTTTATTATAAATAGTGTTGTACTCTTTTACTCTGAGAAGTATATAATATATTTATTGTTTTTTGTTAACAACAAAGTCTCATAGATTTATGGATTCTCTGTTAAAGTGAGTTTGTAGTTCACTTTGAAGATTCAGCATAAAGGCTTTCACAATGTTTGATACAGAATGAATAAGTTTTTGACAATCTGTCATTTTTTCATTCCACATTTCTTCTTCTTGTTTTTTATCTGTTCGTTTTTGCTCACTCCTTATGAGTTGTCTTTCTGACTCAATCCTTTTCAGTAAATCATTCTCATCTTTGAGTTCTGCTAATTTAGCCACATCTTTAGCTACTTCATGCTGTATTTTTCTCATGGTTTTCAAGATTTCCTCTGCCTTTCTCACTGTACCTTTTGTTATCAATGATTTGATTATTTTACTTTCTTCTGGTAGATTGCTATCTTTTGTCAGTATTTTTTGGACTTTATTTTTCTTTTGTGTTATTTCAGCGTTTCTGGTTCTGACTGTGATTCCTCTTGGTGATGGAGTTGTAGATGTAGCGACTGATGATTGATGTTGTTGTAGTGCTACTTTAAATGGTGTGTTAATAATGACTGATTTTATTAGAGCTAGTTTTGTTTGTTGGTAATGTGGACATCCTAGGAAACGTGCACTGTGGTTTCCTAGACAATTTGCACATTTTCTGTTTATATTTCTTGTTCTGTAATCTTTATCATCTTCTACTAATTTGCAGTGATCATAGGTGAGGTCCCTTGCACAATATCAACATTTAGGCTTACTTCTACATGTTCTTTTGTTGTGGCCAAATTTCTGGCAGTTTGAGCATTGAATGACTGGTGGTATGTAAGCTTGTTTTGATTTTAGTACTGCCACTGAAGAAATGTGATGGGATTTCTCGCCCTTCTAATGTAACTATTATTACAGTTGAAGTTCCTAATTGCTGTGATATCCTTTCCAGTTTAAGAATCCTATATTTTGGATTTTCAGTTTGTAGTCTAGTTCTTAATTCTTCCTCTGGAACTGTTACAGGTATTCCTTTAATTGCACATTTC
Organism: Oreohelix idahoensis; assembly: GCA_024509875.1. Classification (NCBI taxonomy): domain Eukaryota; kingdom Metazoa; phylum Mollusca; class Gastropoda; order Stylommatophora; family Oreohelicidae; genus Oreohelix; species Oreohelix idahoensis. The sequence goes on along the minus strand of JAMPIV010020008.1, from coordinate 530,245 downwards.
CTGGTTTCTTTGACTAATTCTAGCCTAGCTTTAATGCTGTGTGCCAATTCTACTTGAACAGGATTTACTTCAATTTGTTTTATTACAGCTTTTGGCTTTTCAGTCATGTTCATTGTGAGTATTATGCCAAAATTGGTTCTTTTTATGTGTGTTATTGACCCTTTGTCGGCGTCTGTGGCCTAATGGATATGAACGCAGTTTCATAATCCAGATATACCAGGTTCGAAACCTGCTGCAGGCGGTTTGGTAGCAGATCGCTTTGTGTGGATTTTTAACAATGGTATAAGCGCTGTACAGTTCAGAAAGCAATGGCAAACTACTGAATGAAAAAATTGCCTAGAAAAATCAAAAACAGCCAATAAAAGCTGGGGTTGATTGCCACGTCCTGTAAAGGATAAGCAACTAACTTTTTATTGACCCTTTATCTATAACTGTTTCTAGTACATTGATGATTTTACTGTCTGGTAATGCTCTAATACTTACCACTTTGCAATTGATTTGAAAAATCCTTAACCTTGGGAGGTTTTGTTCAACTTTATGAGTAGGCCTATTGACTTATTGGTCTTTCATATGGTTCTCAACACCCTTATTCTTTGAATCAATGTTCAGATTATTGGTTTTCTTTATCATTTTACTCTGACATCTTCCTTTTTTCTTAATTGTTTCTTTTGAAGCTTGTATCTTCTGTCCTTCCTTTTCTCTATTTGTATTCCTGATTTCCCCTTGATCATCATTCTGTGAGTCAGCTTGTAGCCTACTATTTCAGCCCATGATTTTCTGGAGATACTACCTGTTTTCAATCTTGTAAGAGCCAGCATGTCTTTTAGAATAATTGTCCTTATTTAACTCTAAATATAAAGTATAATATTTAGTAGTTTTGTAAGTAACGAAATTTTCAAATTCAAAAATGGCGCCTTTGACTTTCAAAACATGGAAAGTCGCGGATGCAAAAGTAATTATAAAATTAAAACTAAGTGTTAACCAATCTTAATTATTCAAAATTCTTATGAACGACAAAAATAATAATAATTCTTAAAGAATTTAAACAAACAAATTAACTTCCCTGCAGCAAGCTTATGTACGATAGAATGAGAATCACAAGAAAAACAACAATGAAACCGCCATCTTAGATCACCGGAAGTCTATCATTTTCCTTCATTAGGAGAAAAACGCCACCTAGATCAACTTTCAGTTTTCGCCCACAGTTGCCTAAAAAACGCCTAAGGCAACTTAAGTGGCCCAGACGTTGATCAAAATTCAAAATCTAGGAGAAGCTTATCTAGTTGGTTTGTAAGTTACAATCTAAGTTTTTTTGTTTTCAAAATTCAAGATGGCAACACTGCTGATGATAAAATTTTAAAATAAGGATATGAACATTGCGTATTTCACTAATTGAAGAGTATTTTACCAACTTGCATTAGTCACTGTGGTAAATGACAGAACAGTTCAGGTGATTTTCGTTTAGGCCTATTTGTTATTTGTGGTATAATAATAATAATAATAATAAATTCTTTAAGCGCCAAACACGGCGCATAAGGCAGAAACCAGTGCTCTCCAGGTTGTTCGTTGTGACGCCACTCCTCTTAGCTCTTGCACATTATTTAGGCCCAACGTTCTTCCTTCTCTTATTATTGTTCTTCTGAGTGTTTCTTTTGGTCTTCCTTTTTTCCGCTTACCCTCAGGAACCCAAGTGAGCGCCTGTAGTGGTATTCTGTTGTTTTGCATTCGTAGGACATGACCGATATATGACCATCGTCTTTTCCTTATATAGTCGGAGACATATTTCTGCCTAGAGTCTTCTCTTATTTGTCGATTAGTCTTGAATTCTTTCCAACTGATGTTCATGAGTTTTCTAAGACATTTGTTCTCGAATGTATTCAGCTTGTTCTCCAATGATTTTGTTATTTTCCAACTCTCACAGCCGTATGTTAACACTGAGATAACATTTGAATTAAACAGACGAAGCTTGGTATGTATATTCAATGATCGTAATTTCCAAATGTTAGATAATCTATTGAAGGCGCTAGCTGCCAAAGCAATTCTAGTATGGATTTCTCTTGTTGTGTCACCATCCTGAGTCATTTTACTGCCTAAATAATTGAAACTTTCAACTTTCTGTAGTTTTTTTCCCCGTTCAAGATGATATCAAAGGTCTCGTTAGAAAAGTTCATAGCTTTAGTTTTAGAGGCATTTATTTGGAGACCAATTTTAACCGAGAGATGACACAAATTATTTATTGCTTCTTGGGATTGTCTTGGTGTTGAACTTAAGAATGCTACATCATCTGCGAAATCCAGGTCCCCCAGGAATTTTCCATTTGTCCATTTTATACCCAATTGTTCATTGTGGGTATAGTTTCTCATAACCCAATCAATAGCTATTCCAAAAAGTAGTGGTGACATAATACAGCATTGTTTCACCCCTGTTTCTACTGTAAACCATTCTGTATTCCCTTTATTTGTTCTAACACAACATCTTGCATTGTCATATAGCGCTTTGATTATATTCACATATTTTTGTTGGAAAACCATAGATTGTAAGTATCTTCCACAATGATGGGCGGTGTAGACTATCAAAGGCTTTTTGAAAATCGACGAAGGTGATAATAAGTGGCGATTGCCTTTCCACTGATTCTTCTATAATTGTTCTTAGTGTGAATATTTGATCAATACATGATCGTTTCGGCCTGAAACCCGCTTGTTCTTCTCTGATCTTTTCGTCAGCATGCAATTTAAGTCTTTCTAACATCATGCAACATAATAATTTTCCAGGTACTGATAATAGAGATATACCACGCCAGTTATTACAGTCTGATAGATCACCTTTCTTCGGTAACTTTACAATAATACTGTCTTTCCATTGTTGTGGTGGTTGTTCTTCTCTCCATACTTCATTTATAATATCTAAAATTCTCAAGAGGTTGTTGTCATTAACTGCTTTAATCATTTCCCCTGAAATTTCGTCAACTCCAGCAGCTTTAAAATTTTTTAATCTTTTAACGGCTTGTTTGATCTCGTCCAGCGTGAATTCATCGCAAGTTATTGGCAAGGTGGTTGTGGATGTTTCATTATTAAAATCAGGTGTTACTGTTGGTGGTGGTCTGTTTAGCACCTCCATGAAGTGCTCAGCCCATCTCTTCATTTGTTCTTTTTCTGTTGGTATTGAATTCCCTAATTTACCTTTAACAGGTGTTTCCATAGCAGTAGGCTGGTGACATAGTTGTTTTGTAATTTGATAAAGGCACCTACTATTACCAGTTCTTGCAGCATTTTCAGCTTCTACGGCCAGTTCATTGATGAAATGTCTTTTATCTCTTCGAGTTTTTGTCTTCACTTCTTTATTTAACAAGTTATAAGTTAGTTTGCAAGATTCAACTGCATTATGTGTACTTGCCGCTAGTAGTTTAAGTTTTGCTGTTTTCCTTTCTTGTATTTTATCCCAAGTATCTTCTCTCATCCATTTTTTCTTTTTATGTACTAGGTATCCGGTGGTCGCTACAGCTGCTTCTGTCATTGCTGTTCTCAGTTGTTCCCATTTAGTATCGATTGTCTTGGTGGTGATATCGTTGTCAATTTTGCCTAAAGCATCGAAATAGTTGTTCATTTTGACATTATATTCCTTCTTTATATCATTTGATTGCAGTCTGTGTACATCTATTCTTCTATTTTTATTCGGTTGGTATAACTTCTTCAGTTTAATTCTCATTTTAGCTATGCAGAGGTTATGATCGCTTCCGATCTCTGCACCTCTGTATGCTCTGACGTCTTGAACTGATGAGCGAAATTTAGCGCTTATGCAGAAGTGATCTATCTGGTTCTTAGTTCTGCCATCAGGTGAATTCCATGTTATCTTGTGGATATTCTTATGTGGAAAGATGGTGTCTGCCACAACGAGGTTTGATATTTCACAAAGTTCTAGAAGTCTTTCGCCATTTTGATTCATACAGCCTATGCCATGAGTACCGAGATATCTTTGTACTCCATCGTTTGTGTCACCTACTTTGGCGTTAAAATCACCCATGACTGCTATTATGTCATGCTTGGGTATTGTGTTGATGGTACTTAGAAGTGCTTCATAGAAGTCATCTTTTGTGGTATCAAGAGCGTCGTTAGTTGGTGCATAACATTGTACAATTGAGAGCTTGAAAAATCGTGTCTGAAATCTAGCTAATATTAGCCTCTCATTGATAGGTACCCAGCTGATAAGCGATGCTGCTGCTTTCTGTGTCATTAGAATGGCTACTCCCTCTGTGTGAGTGTCGAACACACGTCACACTGTTCAAAGAACAACAGTTAAAATATTTTTATTGCTAGGCCTAGCCTATTGTTAATAAGAATCGACCTCACTCCACTCTGGGCAGACCCATAGGTGCTCAGTCTCCCTCAACAAATGTCGAAGTGTATGAATGCTAATTGTACCTGTAGCACGCTGGTTGTACATACGATGATTGCATCCTCTCTCACGTCCATTTCTGCTAGTCTCATGTTTGATGCCAAACTTCAACAGCCTCAGCCTTGTTGATTCATCCATTGCAGTGTCATTATCCAGCAGGCGATCATTAACTCATTCTATCTCAGGCTGTTTTTGGGTTTTACCCAGGCCCCAAAATGGATGCAATTTTTTTCAGACAGGTGAAATTTAAAAAAAAAACATTAGTTCAGTAGGTACAACAGTTAGGCCTATACATATAAATGTGGGAAATTGACTGGAGAATCTTATAAATTGCTTCAAATAATAAATTGATATGAATAGGTGTATGTTATGTCTTGTGAAGTGTAGACTTGAAAAAAAAGTTTTAAATGAAATATAATTGTATACTTAAACTTAAATATTTCAGCTCTCAATTAATGTATGGCAATAAAATGTTAAGAATATCAGTGCACATTTAGTTTGAAACACATCTAAAAACTTTTATCACTTCACATATGTAATTTTTATGAATTTTTTCTCAAAACCACAGTTTGTAAAAACAACCACTCAAAACGTGTGCAATTTTTCTCTTCAAGTAATGTTTTAAAAACAGGCAGTAGATAATCATATAATTTAACTAGGTGCTTATGTTATACATAAAAATGTGGGACATTAACTGACAAATCTTTTGAAATGCTTTAAATCATTATGTGATGCTAAAAGTGTCTGCTATGTCTTGTGAAGTGTACACTTCATTAAAAAAGTGTTTAAAAAACTAAATAAAATTGTATACTTAAATATTTCAGCTCCCAATTAATGTACAAGGGGATTGACATAAGTCTTGGGCCTGACCATGAAGGACATGTCACAGAGAGCTGAAATTTTGTATAGTGTTTATTCCTTTTCAATATAGCCACCGTCTGAATTGACACACTTCTGCCATCTCTGCTTGACCTTGAAAAGACCTTGGGAGTAGAACACCCTATTTTTCAAACTAAACTAGTCATCACATGCCAGTATAACCTCTTCATCGCTGTCAAAATGATTTCCTTTTAGCTGTTTTTTAAGATTTGGGAACAGAAAAAAGTCTGATGGAGCCAAATCTGGAGAATATGGTAGGCGTGAAAGAATTTCAATATTCAAATCGTTGGCTGCTAGCTGCACAAGCCGTGCTTTGTGAGAGGGCGCGTTGTCTTGAAGCAAAGGAAGATTTTGAGTGCGCATTATCCCTCGTTTCCTTGTCACAACCTTTCTTAGTTTTGTGAGAAGATCTGCATAGTACTGTCCATTAACTGTGTTGCCACGAGGCAGATAATCTTTCAAAAGGACACCTTTGCCATCTCAAAAAAACAGTCAACATCACTTTTCCTGCAGATTTCTGCGCCCTCGGCTTGACAGGTGTTGGGGAGCTCGGGGTTTTCCATTGCATGCTGGCAATTTTGGATTCGGGGTCATAATGGTGTACCCAAGTCTCATCTACTGTCACCATGGTCTCCAAAAAAATTTTTGACTGACACTTTTTGAGCAACTGTTGACAGCAATTTACCCTCGTTTGCTTCTGTTCACGTGTCAACAGTCGCGGAACCCAGCGTGCACACACTTTTCTCATGTTCAGTCTGTTGTGTAAAATTCTATAAACTGTTCTTTCATTTAGTTTTACTCTACTAGCTATCTTCACAATTGTCATTTTTTGATCCTGTTCGATGATTTTCTTCATTCTTGTTGCATTTTCATCGTTGCACTCTGCGGCTGGTCTACCAGATCTTGGCAGATCAGCAACATTTGAACGGCTGCACTTAAACTGTTGACACCAGTTTTTTTACCGAAGTATATGAAGGACAAGAATCACGAAACACTGGTTCCATCTCCCTGTGTATTTCTGTAGGTGTTTTTCCCTGAAACATCAGGAATTTTATCACAGCTCTGGCCTCCTTCTTTTCCATTGTTTTGTCAAATCTTTGGAGCAGCAGATCCGGTCAATAGGGTACATTGCGCCGTGCACCGTAGCGAGAAAACCCATTTAAGAAACAAACGCGTACATCACACATTCAGTGCTAATATGATGAATTTTAAATGTGCCAAGTTTCATCTTCCTCCTGTGACTCCTTCATGGTCAGGCCCAAGACTTATGTCAATCCCCTTGTATGGCAATAAAATGTTAAGAATATCAGTGCACATTTAACTTTAAACATATCTAGAAACTTTTATCACAATCACTTCACAGATGTAATTTTTATGATTATTTTCTCAAAACCACATATGTTGTGTAAAACCAACCACTCAAAATGTGTGCAATTTTTCTCTTCAGATTATATTTTAAAAACAGGCAGTAGATACACAAATTATTTAACTGTCTTATACATAAAAATGTGGGAAATTGACTGAAGAATCTTGGGAAATGCTGTAAAAAATTATTTGATGTAGAAAAAGTATCTGTCATGTCATGTGAAGTGTAGACCTGATCAAAAATAACTGGAAAAAAGATAAATGAAACTGTGTTCTTACATATTTCAGCTCCAGTTTAACCCATAGCAGAAAAATCTCAGAATATCAGTGCACATCCATTTTGAAACACATGTGTACCACAATCACTTCAAATATATAATTTATATGATTTTTTTCCTACACCACATATTTCTGTAAAAATCAAACATGAAACAACTGTGACTAATATTATTTACAGTGACCAAATTCTATTTTACATTTCCCAGAAGAATTTGCCACTATTCACATGCTTTTATGGTTGTCATAAAAACATTGCAGGTGTAGATGTGACTGGTTTGGACATCCAGTGCAATAATAATGCGAGCGCTGATGACGAGCAGGTGTGCTGCAATGGACACAGTTCCTATCTCTTTTTGCATAACATACAAGATGCCTTGTATCACACTGGTACTCTGAAGTTGAGGCAGCTTGAGATCTAACAGTATTAGTGGCTGCATTTTCTTGGACACTAAGTGGGCTCAGAACAGCAGAAGCTTCAGTTAGTTGGTGAAGCAGATTTCTTTTGAACTGCAGCAGTGATTGTTTTTCACCTCGATGAAAACAGTATAAAACTGAAGCATTCACCTGCACTATTTCATGCAGCCAGAAAAACATTTTATTCCACCATTTAACAGATTTTCTGTTATGCACACCATAATAACCAGCTTTTTGATCCAGAAGATCACACCCATTCATTGAATTGTTGTATTTATCTATCATTTTTGGTTTAACAGTGTGCTTCTGTGTGGTTATGGTCTCCACTTTGGCCAGAGAAGATACAAGGAAAACTGATTTCTTGGCCTTTTTGTCTTTAAATGCTGTGCACAACACCATTTTTCTTTGTGTCATTTACCATCTGTATGCCAGATAACTAAGGCGCAGAGTCTTCAGCTGTAATTGAACATTTCTCCGGATAATGTTCAGAGTACCAGTGTAGTATTGCTTCTTCTCCATTAAGAAGTCAATGAGTTCTCTTGTGGTGTAATACCTGTCAGCAAATAAATGGTGGCCTGCACCCAAAGGCTGTATTAGGGTCTGAAAAATCTTGACAGCTTGCCCACTGTTTGCATCTACTTCAGGATCATATGAAGTATCAGAACCAAAATAAGTGAACATGTTCACCACATATCCAGTTGCTGAATCACATAAACAAAAGACTTTTATGTGATATTTGCTTTGTTTACTTGGATTATACTGCGTATTTTGCCATCTGCTTTTATACCCTATAATAATTTCATCAAAACTAAGATTTTGGAATGGGTAAAAGGCACTCTGAAATTTTTGCAACAACATGTTCATAAAAGGTTCAATCTTTTCTTATCTTGTGAATTTTCATCAGAGAAATGAAGCATTGTATGATATAATGCTTCAAATCTACTTCTTGAAAACATCTGACGAAACCAAGGAGTTTAAAGTTCTGCAGATGTAGACCAGTAATTGCGAATGAATGCTCTTTTCTGAATCCCAATATTTATTAGGACAGCAATAAACTTATCAAGTTTTAGGCTTGCGACTTCTGTCCACCGGAATACATTGAATATTGTTTCGCAGGGTTATTTTGAATACATTTGAGTCTGGCATAATCATTGATGCACTGGCACATGAAATCTTTAAGCTCATCTGTAAAAACATTGAAACATTTCAGTGGGGTTGACAGGTCAAGCCCCTCAGTCACTCTTGGTGTTTTCTTTGGACAAAATTGAAACACATTTTGTGTCATGCCCTCAGTAATTTCTAACCACTCTGGGACATCTTGTGAGGATGCACCTGCCTCTATTCTTGTGGCAGTTCTCTTAGCTTTTAGGCCTACTGGATGTAAGAATGGGGTTTTTACCCCTTCCTTTTCCTTTACTGACTGACAGATTAGCTCTGTTTATACTAGGCCTACCTGATGTCTGTTCAATCAGCTGCTCGGCATTGCTGTCAGAATAATAACTTTCATGAATATTAGGACATAAAGTCTTTACGTCTTCAACTGAATCACTAAAACGAACTTCTAAATCACTGTCGCTAGAATTATCATTTGTCCACTGAGAAATAAGCACTCGTGCTTGATCAGCGAATAGCCGGTGTTTAGGATAAGAATCTTGTTCCTTATTGTTTGTAAACAAATGATTAGCAGCGTTAGCAATGGATATAAAGCACACAGTTGTAACTTCATAAATTTTTTTTCACACACCTGTGCCGGATGTAATGAAATGATTTAAAACCAGCTTGTTGATAGGTATTTATAATTATCCGTTCAAATTTGACATATATCACGCTGGCGCATGGTACGCCCTGGGTATAACGAAAAGCCTATCTGGCGTGCCATATGCCTGCTTGGGCAGAATGAGTTAATAGCCCTTAGTATCTTTCCCTTATCCATGTCCAATGTTCCCACTATGGGTGCTCTCGAAGCCCGTCTGTCAGCTCTCTTATTGCCATGTACCCTGCATGACCAGGACAGTAGATCCTCACCAGTTCTTGAAGACTTGAGGATTCTATTGACGTTTTCCATTCCTGCCACAGCCATCCATTTTGAGTTTTCCGAAGCATGGCTTGAGAGTTTGACAATATAACTGCTCTGTTTGATAGAGTTTCAGACAGCGGTTCTTGTGCGTTAATTCACCGCTAAAATCAATTTCTGGAAATTTATTACCCAAACTGAGAACCGTACTTTTTCTTGACTGAAAAAGGTTGATTTCACATTGTGGTTTGGGAGGGCAAGTTAAAAAAAAAAAAAAACGTTCCTCGTGCATTCATAGTTGACACGCTTACGGCAGACCCGCCCTCAACCCCCCCCCCCCCCGTATTTTAAGTTTATAAACCAATAAAACGGTATTGAATCAGTTCTACAAGTTAACGGTACACAGGAAACAAGGGAATTCGCTGCTGTTGCCTTCTCTAACTCAAGATCAGAGTCAGGTACCCATTTACAGCTGGTTAGACTGATGCGTGACACTACCAAGCTCGAGAGGTGGGGCCTACGCAGCTATAAATGTGTGACACCTGTTCCCTTCCTCGCTGCCGTTGCCTTCTCTAACTCAAGATCAGAGTCAGGTACCCATTTACAGCTGGTTAGACATGCGTGACACTACCAAGCTTTGAACCCGAAACCCGGTAACTTATTGCGGTAGTGGAGCGTTAGAGACTTCACTACACTAGGTCCAGCATCGAGAGGTGGGGAGACCAGTTTCCTTCCTCGCTGTCTTTTCCTTCCCTAACTCAAAGTTAAGTACCCATTTATAGCTAGGTAGGCCCCACCTCTCGATGCTGGACCTAGTATAGTGAAGTCTCTAACGCTCCACTACCGCAATAAGTTACCGGGTTTCAGGTTCAAAGCTTGGTAGTGTCACGCATCAGTCTAACCAGCTGTAAATGGGTACCTGACTCTGATCTTGAGTTAGAGAAGGCAACGGCAGCGAGGAAGGGAACAGGTGTCACGCATCAGTCTAACCAGCTGTAAATGGGTACCTGACTCTGATAGGGACTTGAAAGCTGATGATGATGATGATTATGATGACTAGCAATTGCCTAGACTTAAGGGTCTTTTATATTTGGACATGCGCCCTAATATAACCGACTAGGTTGAACGGGACGCGCCTCACCAAAACGAGACAAAAGTGTAAAAAAAAAAAAAATCGAGTAAGTTGTACTTTTTCCGGATTACAAAAAAAAAGAAAGGACGGACAGGGTGGGTAAGAGATTTGTGACGTCGCGTAAGTGGGTGGCAAAAAATGTCACCTAGACTGCGATTGGATTCAGGCGAGAAAAAAAGAAAAAAATTGTAAGAAAAGAAATGTAAGAAATAGTACGGTTCTCGGTTTGGGTAATAAATTGCCAAAATATTAATTTTACGGTGAATTAACGCACAAGTACCCAGACAGCTACCTCAGTGCTGCAGTAACTGCCTATACCTCCATTCTCGTGCTGGAAGCTGTTGTCATGTAGGCTGCACTCTGTTCAGCAATGACCCTGCCCTTTATTCTCGCAGAGAACCCCCATCCTGATTTCTCACCGTGCACTACAGACCCATTAGTGAACACAATGGCGTCATCTCCAGATTAATCTCCAGCTCTACTTTTCCATTGCCATCTGCACTCTCTGCCAAGGCTAATGATGACCTGCTGGTAGTTGATCTAGTTCACCCCTGACTTACTTCACTCTTCCCCTTTGGATACATTTTCAACCCTGGTCACCTGACCAGTCATAGCCTCTGCTTGTGCTATCCATGACATACCCCTCTTGATTCTTGTTCCTTTGATGTCAGCTACATTCTCATGTAGGGGGTGTCTTTTGTCGATGGTTACTTGCATATAGGAATTTTCATGGGCCATCGCATATATGGATCTAATCAACTGCAATCCGAGCATGTATCTGATTGTCACAATGGGGGTATCACGCGTAAAGCCCAAAACTAGTTACATCCCTTCATTTTGAATGCGTTCCAGTCGTTCACATTGTGATACTGACAGCGTGAGTATTCCTAACCCGTACTCGATTACTGAAATCACGAGCTGATGATACAGGAGAAACAAAAGTCTCTGTTTCAAGCGTGCAGCAGCTATCGTTTTTAAGGCTGCCAGTCCTTGCTTGCACTTCTGTATGATCAGTTCGACATGATACTTGAATGAAAGCCCACAATCAGACATTACTCCCAGATACTTCAGCATGTCTTGCCTTTCAATGTTCTGCCCATAGAAAGTGATGTCTGGAAGGTCTGCTTTCACTATGGAGTTGTTCAAAGATATTTAGTAATTGGAAGGTGAAAGTCTGATGATGTTCTTACAATACATATGACTTAACACAAGTGAAAATAAATTAAATATCTGACTGGAAACACCACGCCTTTATGCCCCTCCTCTTGATTATTATTTTGGTTTGGTATTCTTTTATCTTATTTTTGTTTATTTTTTTAAACATACAAGCAAAATTGGTAATTTTGATTTGCCATATTTACAATGATTTGATAGATGTGATGCAATTTCCTGAATCAGCAGATTTTCATCTTATTTTGGAATTGAAAACACTATATATCCTAATTATAATGCATCGGAGGCTGAACGGGATATTTCTCATCACCGAAATAAACAATAGGGAACTTAAAAATTCCCAGCAAAAAATCATTAGGCCTCTCAGACTATAACTGAGAAAATTTTATTTTAGTATAGAAGAATTTAACTGCAGAATGTCTACAATAAAATAATATGAAAAACAGAGAATGCCAAAGTTAGATTATGTACAGGCATGCAATTCACCCATAGCAGTAAAAGAGGTGTTGAGAATAGACAGACTTAGAGAACTGCACAATATAGTAAAACTGCACAATATAGTGGGAAATTGAAGGTGTAATAAAGTTTTCATAATACATATGGATAATAACAAATAAATAGTGAACCAGGTTTCATCCCAAACACCCCATACTTCACCCACCTCCTATACATCAAACTGATGGGAAAATTGTGCCTAGGTGTGTCAAAAATGTGAATATACAAAATATCTCCATTAGTATTAACAAAATCATAATTGGAATTTATAAAAACACATTGCATGTAGGAAGAAACACACAGACAAAGTTAACAGTAGAATATGAACTTAATGAAAGCAGTTTATTGTTGCAGTTAATGAAACTTGCTTTCCTAGTCTTGGAACATCAAGGTAATTCATATATGGCCATACCTACAGTGCAGTCCGGATAAGCAGAAATTGCTGGGACCATCTTAAAAATCTTTTGTTTATCTGAAATTCTGCTTATCAGGAGTTTGCTCAGAGCTGGACATTTTGCAGTCAGAATAAAAGGGAAAGTAAAAAGTAATTATTTTTACCCTTTATTTACAACTGTTTCATCATTTGAGTAACATTTTTCTACCTTTTCCACTATTAAAAAGCAAATTAAAAGCGTAAAGTATAGCATCATGTCCTTTGTTTGTACCTTAGATGCAAATACCATAATATTTAAAGCTACATATTTCATAGTGAAACATGGTGACGTACGAAAATCACAAAATATTGCTTTAATAATTTTAAAACAAGTACAGTATAATAATATCACACACAATATTTTGACAATTGTTTATGGTTTTAAAAGTTTATCTCTAGCTTTCTCTTTCACCTGTGAATAGTCATTAGCTGTAGTTTTAGGTCGTTCTGTTGTTTTTTTAGGGCCATGCAATACCCACTCATCAGCTAAATGTAACATTCCTCATCTCTCCCATCATTTGATAACAAATTATGACTATCAACTCAATTCTCTTCATTGTCAACTATGTTTTCAAGTAAATGTGACACATTCATTTTCTCAGGAGACTTAGAATTTGTAGATACTTGGCTTGTGATATTTCTGTGGTAATATAAAGAAAACCATAATCATGTGATTCGTGACAAAACTATAATAAAAATGTCAAAGCATGTACACATGCTATTTAATTTCACTCAGATTGATTGCTAAAACTGTAACAGAAGTCACTTTATGGTTTTAAGATATAGACTAGATCAGTGGCAGGCAACCTATATGATGTGAGGATCTACTTTAGAAACACTGAGCTCTCTAAAGATCTGCCTTGATACAATCATATCTGTTCAAGGTTCCTGAGTATTAAAAATGTTGAAGAAATGCAGCATTTAAGTTACTTGCATCTCTGCAGCATAACCCTCTTACTGCAATTCTTTCAACAAGGCATTAGAAAAATTGGAACCAAATTATATTTTACCAAATGATAACATCACTTCAAATAAAGGATCCCATTCTTATCTTATGCAGTCCATAAATAAAGTGAATTTTAATAAGGCTTCTCATAGATTATCAATGGAAACACAGAATAAGTACATTTAATCCTAGCAATATCACACTTTTAAATGCATTTGAGAAAGAGTTAGTCCTTAGTTTGCTTATTGTTTTAAATTTATATCATGTAAAGATCTACCAAATCATCCCGTGATCTACTTTTTTTTTAAGTTTGGAGATAACTTTGATGATTAAGATATGTTCACTGCTGGTGTGAAATGCATTAAACAGATGTGGGGATAGGGGAAGATAGTAACTGTGGGTCACAGAAACTTTGAAAGTGAAAAAGGAAAAGAGAGAATGAAGTAATGGAAAATGATAAAGTATTTATTTTTTTAAAAAAAAGCATATTTGTTTATTCTTAATGCAGTTGCATTAAGCCCCACCATTTGACAATGATTATTGCTGGCAGGTAATGCTGCTTAGATATTGGTGTAAATATATGTAATATGTCTTCATTGTCTTAAAATGATATCCACCATCTGCTATATTTCATTGCCTTCAGGTAGGAAGAAATATGGAATCTAATGTCACACATCTAATTACAGAAATGAAGCAGGAAACAGACTATGAGGTATGTGAAATATTTATGCCCCCATGTAATTCCCCTGGGTCTCTGAAGAGACAAAGAAAGAATAGCACTACTGCTTCTTGAGCATGTCGTACACAGTGACTTGTGGGGTTGTGGGTGGGGCTGGCTACCTCATCATGTAAAACAAATTGTCACAGACACCACTGCTGCAAGTGTATGTGAATGCTTAGTGCAGGCTTCTAGCAAGTGGTCCAGCTGTAATGGTGGCTGTATGCTCTGTTAGGAGCACAGAATGAAGATAAATAAAAATATTGACATTTGGAAGCTTTCAAGGATGTCATGGTATAATGTTCAATTCCTGAGACAAACAGAAGAATGAAAATATTGACGTTTGGAAGCTTTCATAGATGTCATGGTATAATGTTCAATTCCTGAGACAAACAGAAGAATGAAAATATTGACATTTGGAAGCTTTCATTGATGTCATGGTATAATGTTCAATTCCTGAGACAAAAGATGAATGAAAATATTGACATTTGGAAGCTTTCAAGGATGTCATGGTATAATGTTAAATTCCTGAGACAAAAGATGAATGAAAATATTTACATTTGGAATCTTTCAAGGATGTCATGGTATAATGTTAAATTCCTGAGACAAAAGATGAATGAAAATATTTACATTTGGAATCTTTCAAGGATGTCATGGTATAATGTTCAATCCCTGAGACAAAAGATGAATTGAAAATATTTGGAAGCTTTCAAGGATGCTATTCCTGAGAAAACAATTTTTTTCAATATGCTGGACATGTAAAGAAATGATTTTGAACAGTTTTATTTGAGCATTTTCATAATCTATATTGATCTATACTGGGAATTTGTTCACTGAAATCTTAGTTAATTATATATAGTTACTTAACAACTAAAGTTTGTGACTTGTAACAAATTAAGTTTTTTTTTTTTTTTTTTACCAGGCACTAAAAATTTTAAAACAAATGTCCCAGTTGTAATTGTAGGAGAAAAGCAGGATTTAAGATACTTGTTTTTTAATTTTACTGGTCAAATAGTGGAAGTTAGCAGGTTCCCATTAAAACTGGTGGAGGATTTAGTTGAATGTCTAAAATATCTTTAAAACTTTATGACTTGACAGCCGCCAAGGTTGAGGTGCCTTACAATTTCTCCTCCCTACTGCCATTTGAATTATACTCTTTTCAGTTAAAGGTTTACAGAGATTCTTACCACACACAAATCAATAAAAGGGTAAAACAATTTCTTGTACAGTTATGAACTGAATCAGCTTCTACAGAAGAGAAGAATTATGTTAAAGAGGGTTTCGGTGGAACTACCTCATCTGTTAAGGAGCATCTAGAGCTACAAGTGATACCTGACCATCTTTGAGGGAGAAGAAATTCCCACAAAACATAAAGAAAGATATCTGATCAATTTACCATATATGAGATTTACAGGAGTGCACAAATTACAGAGGAATAATGTTTATATCAAATACCATCAGAATGGAAGGAAGGTTATCTGGTCAAGTTGCTTAAGAATGGAGATTTACAAGAGCGCACAAATTACAAGGAACAATATTACTATCACTGCCATGGAAAATATTAAACAGGATCATCTTTATAAATTAAAAGAGTCCATAGACAGACAGCTGAGAGATTAACAAATAGGTTTTAGGCAAAACAGATCCTGTACAGACCAGACTACCACATTGAGAATAATAGTGGAACAAAGTTTGAAATGAAACTTCCCTCTTTACATAGGATTTGTGGACTAAGATGCACTTGACAGTGCAGACAGACAATCACTTCAGAAATTGGTGAGACATTATAGAGTCCCCGTGAAGATCATTAACTTAATAAAGAAAACATGTGAAGACACAATGTGCAGAGCTCTTCATGGAGAAAGTTTTACAGACCTAATTTGGATAAAAATGAAGTGTGACAGGGATGCCTCCTGTCACCATTTCTTTTCCTATTGGCTATAGATTGAATTATGAAAATATTGACCTCAACAACAACTTTAGTCAACAGAAATAATATCCAGTGACTAAACAACTTGATAAATGTAGAATTATCAGATGGCCTGGGTCTCCTGTCCCATAGCCATAGTCAGACACAAGACAGAATGAAAGTGCTTGATGTGAGTTTACAGCAAGTAGGTCTGAAAATAGACAGGGAGAAAAGAAAGATAATGATAATAAATGCAGCAAATGATAACAGTATTGCACTTGAAGAAATGCCCCTTCAAGATCATACAAATATCTTGGCAGCAATGTAGACCAAGTGGGATGGACTGACAGTGATATCAAAATAAGAATACAAAAAGCTAGAGGAGCTTTCATTGCAATGGAATAAAATGAGGAGAGCAAAAAAGTTTAGCCTAGCAAAAAAAAAAAAAAAAAAAAATCTTGAGTTCAATATCAAGTCAGTACGGCATGACTGAAATCTGGAGAAAACAAAGACAACAACCAAAAAAGCTAGACTTTCATAAATGGGAGCTTGTGTAGAAAATAATGATTGAAGTGGTATGACCAGATCACCTTGCGGAACTTATGACAAGAATCAGACAAGTACCAGTGGTACAAGAGATGAGAAGAGGATACTGGAGATGGATAGGGCACACGCTGAGGAAACCTGTTGATAGCATTACCAGGCAGTCCTTGTTCCAGAGTCCCCAGATGAGAGAGGTAGAGGGAGACCAATGAACACATGGAGAAGAGAGCTGGAGACAGACATTAGGAAGACATAGAAGGACCTCAGCTGAAGGCACAAGAAAGGAAGACTTAGCATAAGTTTCTTGAAGGTTTATGCTTCTTGGGGAGCTGAAGGATGATGATGAATGTTACTATCAGTGTTAGGGAAAATCTATAACTGGATCATGCTTGGCTTGAGAGATTAAGAGTCCATAGGGTTAGTCTAAAATTGTCATTGTTTTTTTTTTTTTTTTTTTTTTTTTTTTTTGGTTATATATTTTTTTCCATCATAACCTAAAGATCTACCGAGTCATCACTGGTAATCTACTGATAAATTATGATTGACCAGTTGCAAACTCCTGAACTAGATTAAAAGGAAGAATTTCTAAATTATTATTAATAACTTAATTCTGTTCTGTCATCATTGCTGCAGTCTTCTTCTTTGATCCTTAGCCACCGACTGTCAAAGCAGTCAGTGGCCATCACGCCTAGTGGCGTCTTGTAGGGCAACAACAAATTGATTCCACTTTGCTCTGTCGGTGGCCATCCTTCGTACAGTGCCCCAACTCTGGTTCATTCTCTGCATCTCAGCTTCCACAGTCCTCCGCCAGGTTGTTTTTGATCGGCCTCTCTTTCGTTTTCCTTCAGGGGTCCAAAGCATAGCTGTTCTTGTGATGGCATCGGGGTCTCTTCTGAGGACATGACCAACCCAGCTATTGCTGCAGTACAGGTGTATAAATGAACTAACACTGTTAGCATTGCTCCTGTCTAAGAGTTAAAATCTTGTTTAACTGTGATTTACTCATATCTCTGGGCAGTGAGAGTGAGTCAAGAGTGTTCTGTCATTTTTATTCTCATTTTCTTTTTTTTAATTTGGGAAGTTATTTTAAGATTAGGGTTTGTTAACTGCTAGTGTGAAAGGCATTAAACAGATGTGGACCCAAGGGAGAGATAGGAACTGTGGGTCACTGAAATATTGGAAATGAGGATGGGGAAAAAGGCAGAAATGGAAAGTGACAAATTGTTTATTGAAAAAAAACAGCAAATCTCTATAACAAGGGTCCTTGACCTTTGTGGTACCATAAGCACATTTTATATTAACTAATGGGGTGAAGAGCAACAACCAATTTTTGTGACTCACTTATTACATACTTAGTCATCCCTCTTCTGCCCTGAGGTGTAGAGGTTTGGAGGAGGGAGGACCATACTATCTTATTGGCTATCTTCCTTTTGGCCTGGTTCCAGTCCAGTCCTCAATCATTCCGAGATTGTTTAATGTTGTCCTCCCAGTGGACTCTAAGTCGTCCTTAGCTTTTAGTTTCCCATACTTGTCATGGTAGCTGATCTTCTTCCATTCTGCAGACATGGTCAAATAATTGAATCTGCAGTGCCTGGGTTTTGAGGCCTTGCCATATCGTCTGGTTCAGACTATATCTCTTCTTGTCACTTTACCGTCTTGCTCAGATACCTCATTTCTAAGATTTGAATCTGGCTTCTTTGTGGGTTGTAGTCATTGCTCATGACTTGCATCTATATGTCAAGACTGGAATATAGATGGAGCGATATACAGCCATCTTTTTTCTTACTTGCTGAAGAATCCTCAGCTTATGGCCTGAAAAAAGTCTCCCAGTTGCTGCTTTTTGGGTAGCTAACTCTTCTTTGATGCCTCCCTTCCAGTCTGTAACAGCTTTAAGGTATTTAAACTGGTTGACCTGCTCCAGGATCTGTTTTCCTAGCTTAATCTGATGCCTTCTTTCCTCTTGTGATATCACCATGGTTTTTGTTTTGGAGCTGCTGATGAAATCCATCTGATCTCCAGCTCTTCCTTTCATGATTTAGCAATCAGGGCAACATTGTCAGCAAATGCCAGTTCTGAAATACAGACCCGTCTCATCTTCCAGTACCCCGCTGAATACTTTTTGGTCCTTTCCTTACATGTTTTGATGACATGGTCCATGAGGAGTATGAAAAAGATGAGATGACAGAATATCACCATGTCTTACACCAGTGGTGGTCCTGAACTCTTCTGACTTATGGTTTACCACCCTCACTCTTTAAAAAGGGTTTATTTTTACAAAAAAGTATAGAGTTTATAAAAGGCAGAGTAACACATTTAACAATACAGGTTGGTAATCCAGAATCCGAATTGCTCGGGGAGGGCCATGTTTCGGTGTTCAGAATACACCCAAAATATCACCAGAAGTAGCCCAAAGTCGCCCAAAATATCACACGAAGTAGCCCAAAAATCGCCCCACTTAAATTATGTACAATTTATTAATCAGAAAAATATTTTTTTAAACTTCAAACATAAACTTTGTTAAATACCTGCACATGTACATTCAATGCTCTAATCACCATCATCAGCATGGCGTCAGACATCTGTTGATTGACCAGAACAGGGTTTTCAGCTCATGAATAGGCAATAAGACAGATGGCATTACTGTAGATTTTAAAGAGTGTCATCTTTCTCATTAACAATGGTTTCTATCTAAGCAGTCTTTATTTAATTCCACATATTATTGTTAATGCAGTTGCATTAAGCCCCACCATTTGACAATGATTATTACTGGCAGGTAATGCTGCTTAGGTATTGGTGTAAATATATGTAGTATGTCTTCATTGTCTTAAAATGATATCCACCATCTGCTATATTTCATTGCCTTCAGGTAGGAAGAAATATGGAATCTAATGTCACACATCTAATTACAGAAATGAAGCAGGAAACAGACTATGAGGTATGTAAAATATTTATGCCCCCATGTAATTCCCCTGGGTCTCTGAAGAGACAAAGAAAGAATAGCACTACTGCACTCTTGAGCATGTCGTACACCGTGACTTGTGGGGTTGTGGGTGGGGCTGGCTACCTCATCATGTAAAACAAATTGTCACAGACACCACTGCTGCAAGTGTATGTGAATGCTTAGTGCAGGCTTCTAGCAAGTGGTCCAGCTGTAATGGTGGCTGTATGCTCTGTTAGGAAGATGATGAATGAAAATATTGACACTTGGAAGCTTTCAAGGATGTCATGGTATAATGTTCATTTCCTGAGACAAACAGAAGAATGAAAATATTGACATTTGGAAGCTTTCAAGGATGTCATGGTAAAATGTTCAGTTCCTGAGACAAAAGATGAATGAAAATATTGACACTTGGAAGCTTTCATAGATGTCATGGTATAATGTTCAGTTCCTGAGACAAACAGTAGAATGAAAATATTGATGTTTGGAAAATTTCAAGGATGTCATGGTAAAATGTTCAATTCCTGAGACAAAAGATGAATGAAAATATTGACATTTGGACGCTTTCAAGGATGTCATGGTATAATGTTCAATTCCTGAGACAAACAGAAGAATGAAAATATTGACATTTGGAAGCTTTCATTGATGTCATGGTATAATGTTCAATTCCTGAGACAAAAGATGAATGAAAATATTGACATTTGGAAGCTTTCAAGGATGTCATGGTATAATGTTAAATTCCTGAGACAAACAAAAATGAAAATATTGACATTTGGAAACTTTCAATGATGTCATGGTATAATGTTAAATTCCTGAGACAAAAGATGAATGAAAATATTTACATTTGGAATCTTTCAAGGATGTCATGGTATAATGTTCAATCCCTGAGACAAAAGATGAATTGAAAATATTTGGAAGCTTTCAAGAATGCTATTCCTGAGAAAACAGAATTTTTTTCAATATGCTGGACATGTAAAGAAATGATTTTGAACAGTTTTATATGAGCATTTTCATAATCTATATTGATCTATACTGGGAATTTGTTCACTGAAATCTTAGTTAATTATATGTAGTTACTTAACAACTAAAGTTTGTGACTTGTAACAAATTAAGTTTTTTTTTTTTTTTAACCAGGCACTAAAAATTTTAAAACAAATGTCCCAGTTGTAATTGTAGGAGAAAAGCAGAATTTAAGTTACTTGTTTTTTAATTTTACTGATCAAATAGTGGAAGTTAGCAGGTTCCCATTAAAACTGTTGGAGGGTTCAGTTGAATGTCTAAAATATCTTTAAAACTTTATGACTTGACAGCCGCCAAGGTTGAGGTGCCTTACAATTTCTCCTCCCTACTGCCATTTGAATTATACTCTTTTCAGTTAAAGGTTTACAGAGATTCTTACCACACACAAATCAATAAAAGGGTAAAACAATTTCTTGTACAGTTATGAACTGAATCAGCTTCTACAGAAGAGAAAAATTATGTTAAAGAGGGTTTTGGTGGAACTACCTCATCAGTTAAGGAGCTTCTAAAGCTACAAGTGTTACCTGACCATCTTTGAGGGAGAAGAAATTCCCACAAAACATAAAGAAAGATATCTGATCAATTTACCATATATGAGATTTACAGGAGTGCACAAATTACAGAGGAATAATGTTTATATCAAATACCATCAGAATGGAAGGAAGGTTATCTGGTCAAGTTGCTTAAGAATGGAGATTTACAAGAGCGCAAAAATTACATAGGAACAATATTACTATCACTGCCATGGAAAATATTAAACAGGATCATCTTTATAAATTAAAAGAGTCCATAGACATACAGCTGAGAGATTAACAAACAGGTTTTAGGCAAAACAGATCCTGTACAGACCAGACTGCCACATTGAGAATAATAGTGGAACAAAGTTTGAAATGAAACTTCCCTCTTTACATTGGATTTGTGGACTAAGATGCAATTGACAGTGCGGACAGACAATCACTTCAGAAATTGGTGAGACATTATAGAGTCCCTGTGAAGATCATTAACTTAATAAAGAAAACATGTGAAGACACAATGTGCAGAGCTCTTCATGGAGAAAGTTTTACAGACCTAATTTGGATAAAAATGAAGTGTGACAGGGATGCCTCCTGTCACGATTTCTTTTCCTATTGGCTATAGATTGAATTATGAAAACATTGACCTCAACAACAACTTTAGTCAACAGAAATAATATTCAGTGACTAAACAACTTGATAAATGTAGATTTATCAGATGGCCTGGGTCTCCTGTCCCATAGCCATAGTCAGACGCAAGACAGAATGAAAGTGCTTGATGCGAGTTTACAGCAAGTAGGTCTGAAAATAGACAGGGAGAAAAGAAAGATAATGATAATAAATGCAGCAAATGATAACAGTATTGCACTTGAAGAAATGCCCCTTCAAGATCATACAAATATCTTGGCAGCAATGTAGACCAAGTGGGATGGACTGACAGTGATATCAAAATAAGAATACAAAAAGCTAGAGGAGCTTTCATTGCAATGGAATAAAATGAGGAGAGCAAAAAAGTTTAGCCTAGCAAAAAAAAAAAAAAAAAATCTTGAGTTCAATATCAAGTCAGTACGGCGTGACTCTGAAACCTGGAGAAAACAAAGACAACAACCAAAAAAGCTAGACTTTCATAAATGGGAGCTTGTGTAGAAAATAATGATTGAAGTGGTATGACCAGATCACCTTGCGGAACTGATGACAAGAACCAGACAAGTACCAGTGGTACAAGAGATGAGAAGAGAACACTGGAGATGGATAGGGCACACGCTGAGGAAACCTGTTGATAGCATTACAAGACAGTCCTTGTTCCAGAGTCCCCAGATGAGAGAGGTAGAGGGAGACCAATGTACACACGGAGAAGAGAGCTGGAGACAGACATTAGGAAGACATAGAAGGACCTCAGCTGAAGGCACAAGAAAGGAAGACTTAGCATAAGTTTCTTGAAGGCTTATGCTTCTTGGGGAGCTGAAGGATGATGATGAATGTTACTATCAGTGTTAGGGAAAATCTATAACTGGATCATGCTTGAGAGATTAAGAGTCCATAGGGTTAGTCTAAAATTGTCATTGCTTTTTTTTTTTTTTTTTGTTATATATTTTTTTCAATCATAATCTAAAGATCTACCAAGTCATCACTGGTAATCTACTGATAAATTATGATTGACCAGTTGCAAACTCCTGAACTAGATTAAAAGGAAGAATTTCTAAATTATTATTAATAACTTAATTCTGTTCTGTCATCATTGCTGCAGTACAGGTGTATAAATGAACTAACACTGTTAGCATTGCTCCTGTCTAAGAGTTAAAATCTTGTTTAACTGTGATTTACTCATATCTCTGGGCAGTGAGAGTGAGTCAAGAGTGTTCTGTCATTTTTATTCTCATTTTCTTTTTTTTAATTTGGGAAGTTATTTTAAGATTAGGGTTTGTTAACTGCTAGTGTGAAAGGCATTAAACAGATGTGGACCCAAGGGAGAGATAGGAACTGTGGGTCACTGAAATATTGGAAATGAGGGTGGGGAAAAAGGCAGAAATGAAAAGTGACAAATTGTTTATTGAAAAAAAAAGCAAATCTCTATAACAAGGCTCCTTGACCTTTGTGGTACCATAAGCACATTTTATATTAACTAATGGGGTGAAGAGCAACAACCAATTTTTGTGACTCACTTATTACATACTTAGTCATCCCTCTTCTGCCCTGAGGTGTAGAGGTTTGGAGGAGGGAGGGCCATACTATCTTATTGGCTATCTTCCTTTTGGCCTGGTTCCAGTCCAGTCCTCAATCATTCTGAGATTGTTTAATGTTGTCCTCCCAGTGGACTCTGGGTCATCCTTGGCTTTTAGTTTCCCATACTTGTCATGGTAGCTGATCTTCTTCCATTCTGCAGACATGGTCAAATAATTGAGTCTGCAGTGGCTGGGTTTTGAGGCCTTGCCATTTCGTCTGGTTCAAAATATATCTCTTCTTGTCACTTTACCGTCTTGCTCAGATACCTCATTTCTAAGATTTGAATCTGGCTTCTTTGTGGGTTGTAGTCATTGCTCATGACTTGCATCTATATGTCAAGACTGGAATATAGATGGAGCGATATACAGCCATCTTTTTTCTTACTTGCTGAAGAATCCTCAGCTTATGGCCTGAAAAAAGTCTCCCAGTTGCTGCTTTTTGGGTAGCTAACTCTTCTTTGATGCCTCCCTTCCAGTCTATAACAGCTTTAAGGTATTTAAACTGGTTGACCTGCTCCAAGTTCTGTTCTCCTAGCTTAACCTGATGCCTTCTTTCCTCTTGTGATATCACCATGGTTTTTGTTTTGGAGCTGCTGATGAAATCCATCTGATCTCCAGCTCTTCCTTTCATGATTTAGCAATCAGGGCAACATTGTCAGCAAATGCCAGTTCTGAAATACAGACCCGTCTCATCTTCCAGTACCCCGCTGAATACTTTTTGGTCCTTTCCTTACATGTTTTGATGACATGGTCCATGAGGAGTATGAAAAAGATGAGGTGACAGAATATCACCATGTCTTACACCAGTGGTGGTCCTGAACTCTTCTGACTTATGGTTTACCACCCTCACTCTTTAAAAAGGGTTTATTTTTACAAAAAAATATAGAGTTTATAAAAGGCTGAGTAACACATTTAACAATACAGGTTAGTAACCCAGAATCCGAAATGCTCGGGGAGGGCCATGTTTCGGTGTTCAGAATACACCCAAAATATCATCAGAAGTAGCCCAAAGTCGCCCAAAATATCACACGAAGTAGCCCAAAAATCGCCCCACTTAAATTATGTAGTACAATTTATTAACCAGAAAAATATTTTTTTTAGACTTCAAACATAAACTTTGTTAAATACCTGCACATGTACATTCAATGCTCTAATCACCATCATCAGCATGGCGTCAGACATCTGTTGATTGACCAGAACAGGATTTTCAGCTCATGAATAGGCAATAAGACAGATGGCATTACTGTTGATTTTAAAGAGTGTCATCTTTCTCATTAACAATGGTTTCTATCTAAGCAGTCTTTATTTAATTCCACATATTATTGTTAATGCAGTTGCATTAAGCCCCACCATTTGACAATGATTATTGCTGGCAGGTAATGCTGCTTAGGTATTGGTGTAAATATATGTAGTATGTCTTTATTGTCTTAAAATGATATCCACCATCTGCTATATTTCATTGCCTTCAGGTAGGAAGAAATATGGAATCTAATGTCACACATCTATTTACAGAAATGAAGCAGGAAACAGACTATGAGGTATGTCAAATATTTATGCCCCCATGTAATTCCCCTGGGTCTCTGAAGAGACAAAGAAAGAATAGCACTACTGCACTCTTGAGCATGTCGTACATGGTGACTTGTGGGGTTGTGCATGGGGCTGGCTACCTCATCATGTAAAACAAATTGTCACAGACACCACTGCTGCAAGTGTATGTAAATGCTTAGTGCAGGCTTCTAGCAAGTGGTCCAGCTGTAATGGTGGCTGTATGCTCTGTTAGGAGCACAGAATGAAGATGAATAAAAATATTGACATTTGGACGCTTTCAAGGATGTCATGGTATAATGTTCAGTTCATGAGACAAACAGAAGAATGAAAATATTGACATTTGGAAACTATCAATGATGTCATGGTATAATGTTCAATCCCTGAGACAAAAGATGAATTGAAAATATTTGGAAGCTTTCAAGGATGCTATTCCTGAGAAAACAGAATTTTTTTTCAATATGCTGGACATGTAAAGAAATGATTTTGAACAGTTTTATATGAGCATTTTCATAATCTATATTGATCTATACTGGGAATTTGTTCACTGAAATCTTAGTTAATTATATATAGTTACTTAACAACTAAAGTTTGTGACTTGTAACAAATTAAGTTTTTTTTTTTTTTTTTTTACCAGGCACTAAAAATTTTAAAACAAATGTCCCAGTTGTAATTGTAGGAGAAAAGCAGAATTTAAGTTATTTGTTTTTTAATTTTACTGGTCAAATAGTGGAAGTTAGCAGGTTCCCATTAAAACTGGTGGAGGGTTCAGTTGAATGTCTAAAATATCTTTAAAACTTTATGACTTGACAGCCGCCAAGGTTGAGGTGCCTTACAATTTCTCCTCCCTACTGCCATTTGAATTATACTCTTTTCAGTTAAAGGTTTACAGAGATTCTTACCACACACAAATCAATAAAAGGGTAAAACAATTTCTTGTACAGTTATGAACTGAATCAGCTTCTACAGAAGAGAAGAATTATGTTAAAGAGGGTTTCGGTGGAACTACCTCATCTGTTAAGGAGCATCTAGAGCTACAAGTGATACCTGACCATCTTTGAGGGAGAAGAAATTCCCACAAAACATAAAGAAAGATATCTGATCAATTTACCATATATGAGATTTACAGGAGTGCACAAATTACAGAGGAATAATGTTTATATCAAATACCATCAGAATGGAAGGAAGGTTATCTGGTCAAGTTGCTTAAGAATGGAGATTTACAAGAGTGCACAAATTACATAGGAACAATATTACTATCACTGCCATGGAAAATATTAAACAGGATCATCTTTGATAAATTAAAAGAGTCCATAGTCAGACAGCTGAGAGATTAACAAACAAGTTTTAGGCAAAACAGATCCTGTACAGACCAGACTGCCACATTGAGAATAATAGTGGAACAAAGTTTGAAATGAAACTTCCCTCTTTACATAGGATTTGTGGACTAAGATGCACTTGACAGTGCGGACAGACAATCACTTCAGAAATTGGTGAGACATTATAGAGTCCCCGTGAAGATCATTAACTTAATAAAGAAAACATGTGAAGACACAATGTGCAGAGCTCTTCATGGAGAAAGTTTTACAGACCTAATTTGGATAAAAATGAAGTGTGACAGGGATGCCTCCTGTCACCATTTCTTTTCCTATTGGCTATAGATTGAATTATGAAAACATTGACCTCAACAACAACTTTAGTCAACAGAAATAATATCCAGTGACTAAACAACTTGATAATGTAGATTTATCAGATGGCCTGGGTCTCCTGTCCCATAGCCATAGTCAGACGCAAGACAGAATGAAAGTGCTTGATGCGAGTTTATAGCAAGTAGGTCTGAAAATAGACAGGGATAAAAGAAAGATAAGGATAATAAATGCAGCAAATGATAACAGTATTGCACTTGAAGAAATGCCCCTTCAAGATCATACAAATATCTTGGCAGCAATGTAGACCAAGTGGGATGGACTGTGATATCAAAATAAGAATACAAAAAGCTAGAGGAGCTTTCATTGCAATGGAATAAAATGAGGAGAGCAAAAAAGTTTAGCCTAGCAAAAAAAAATAAAAATATCAAGTCAGTACGGCGTGACTCTGAAACCTGGAGAAAACAAAGACAACAACCAAAAAAGCTAGACTTTCATAAATGGGAGCTTGTGTAGAAAATAATGATTGAAGTGGTATGACCAGATCACCTTGCGGAACTGATGACAAGAACCAGACAAGTACCAGTGGTACAAGAGATGAGAAGAGGACACTGGAGATGGATAGGGCACACGCTGAGGAAACCTGTTGATAGCATTACAAGACAGTCCTTGTTCCAGAGTCCCCAGATGAGAGAGGTAGAGGGAGACCAATGAACACATGGAGAAGAGAGCTGGAGACAGACATTAGGAAGACATAGAAGGACCTCAGCTGAAGGCACAAGAAAGGAAGACTTAGCATAAGTTTCTTGAAGGCTTATGCTTCTTGGGGAGCTGAAGGATGATGATGAATGTTACTATCAGTGTTAGGGAAAATCTATAACTGGATCATGCTTGAGAGATTAAGAGTCCATAGGATTAGTCTAAAATTGTCATTGCTTTTTTTTTTTTTTTTTTTTATATATATATTTTTCCATCATAACCTAAAGATCTATCGAGTCATCTCTGGTAATCTACTGATAAATTATGATTGACCAGTTGCAAACTCCTGAACTAGATTAAAAGGAAGAATTTCTAAATTATTATTAATAACTTAATTCTGTTCTGTCATCATTGCTGCAGTACAGGTGTATAAATGAACTAGTAGAATGGGGGGAAAGAAAAACACAAATAGTAATACGTCTTACAAGGAGAAAGGACAGGAAAAACCTACGTTGCGGCCACAAGGCCTTCGTCAGGGACAGACAAACAAGACAGGAGGGAAAGAAAGAAAATGAGAATTAAGTAGAGAACATGAAACTATAAAAATAAGAGAAAAATAACTCCCTTGTGTCCAGTCACATGTCCAGTCACAGAAGCAAGATGGCTGCCACTAAACCGGAAAACGGAAGTCGAAAGTACATTAAAAACAAAAAATAAGAAATAATGAAAATAAGGACCGGAAAAGAGTGAGGGAAAAAAAAAATAATAATAATAATAATAATATATAAAGTGAGGGAAAAGCGATTTAGAAAAAAAATAAAAAAATAGATATAAATAAAAAATAAAATTAAAAAATTTTTTTTATAAAAAATATATATATATATATATATATATATATATATATATATATATATATATATATATATATATATATATATATATATATATATATATATATATATATATGTAAAATTTAAAACAAATTTTTAAATAAAAAAAAAAAATTAAGGGAGATCACATCAAAGTAGACAGTCATAATACAATAGGGACTAGATAGAGAAAGGCGTCTCAGACAAAAGAATGTTGGGTATTCAAGCCGTGTGGTTTAAGGCAACCCATAAGATGGATGAGGCGTTGTTCCTGTCGAAACCGACTTGGCGTCCGAGGAACAGGATCTGATAGCTGTCACCTGGATGTCAGTGGCACCGTGGTGGTCCGGGCCATTGAAGTGGATGGCCACAGGTGTGGATTTAAACTGAGAGATGTCATAAAGGTGTCTGCAGAATCGGTCGCCCAGTCGTGTGCCCGTTTGGCCGATGTAAGTAATGGTGCAACGTTTGCATATAATAGCATAGATGACGTTGCGTGACTCACATGTGAAGCCATGTGTGATGGTGAACTTGGCGTTAGGGAACGAGACTGAACGTGTTTCGATAACATACTGACATGTCTTACATCATGTTCAGTTACATGGCTTGGTCCCAAAGTGGCCATCGTTGACGGTTTTCAAACGGCTGTGGACTAGGAGGTCCCTCAAATTTTTATCCCGTCTATATGCCAGCAAGGGTGGCTCATTAAACACTTCCCGCGCCTTTGGGTCAGCTTGGAGGAGAGGAAGGTGACGATACAGGATCCTTTTGACAGCAGTGTTGTGAGGGTGATAGGTCATTATTAACTTGACTCTATCAGAGGAGGTGTTATGGCGGGGTTTGAGGGCCTCTAGACGTGAGATAGGGAGAACACGCTCTAAGGCAGAGGTAAGAACATCCTCTGGATACTGTCTGTTACGAAAGAAGTCCAACATTTCTTGTGCTCGGCATAGAAAGTTGTCATCATCTTGGCATAACCGACGGAGACGGAGAAGCTGTGAGAAAGGCAAGGAGTCACGACAAGCCAGAGGATGAGAGGAAGTATAAAGGAGGTAACTGTGTGCATCGGTGGGTTTGTAGTACACCGAAGTGGTGAGGTGGGGGGGAGTGATGGTGACGACGATGTCGAGGAAATTAACAGAGACAGTGGAGATGTGAGAGGTGAATTGGATCGCAGGGTGGAAGTTGTTAATGAAGTTAATGAACCTAGATAGGTCAACCTCTGGCATATCAGTGAGACCTATGCCATCATCTATGTATCTAAGATACATCAATGGAAAAGGTCCAGGATACTGCTGCCACACCTGATACTCCAGGTAGCCCATGAAGAGGCAGGCATAACTGGGACCCATCTTGGTGCCCATGGCGACTCCACTAATTTGGTCAAAGAACTGTCCATTGAACTCAAAGGAATTGAGTCGAAGGACAAGTTCTGCAAGGCGCAGGAGAGTTACTGTAGCAATAGAGGGGTGCGTGCGCTGGTCCAGGAAAAACCGGAGAGCACGGAGACCATACTTATAAATGAACTAACACTGTTAGCATTGCTCTTGTGTAAGAGTTAAAATCTTGTCTAACTGTGATTTACTCATATCTCTGGGCAGTGAGAGTGAGTCAAGAGTGTTCTGTCATTTTTATTCTCATTTTCTTTTTTTTAATTTGGGAAGTTATTTTAAGATTAGGGTTTGTTAACTGCTAGTGTGAAAGGTATTAAACAGATGTGGACCCAAGGGAGAGATAGGAACTGTGGGTCACTGAAATATTGGAAATGAGGGTGGGGAAAAAGGCAGAAATGGAAAGTGACAAATTGTTTATTGAGAAAAAAAAAGCAAATCTCTATAACGGGTCCTTGACCTTTGTGGCACCATAAGCACATTTTATATTAACTAATGGGGTGAAGAGCAACAACCAATTTTTGTGACTCACTTATTACTTACTTAGTCATCCCTCTTCTGCCCTGAGGTGTAGAGGTTTGGAGGAGGGAGGGCCATACTATCTTATTGGCTGTCTTCCTTTTGGCCTGGTTCCAGTCCAGTCCTCAGTCATTCCGAGACTGTTTAATGTTGTCCTCCCAGTGGACTCTGGGTCGTCCTTGGCTTTTAGTTTCCCATACTTGTCATGGTAGCTGATCTTCTTCCATTCTGCAGACATGGTCAAATAATTGAGTCTGCAGTGGCTGGGTTTTGAGGCCTTGCCATATCGTCTGGTTCAGACTATATCTCTTCTTATCACTTTACCGTCTTGCTCAGATACCTCATTTCTAAGATTTGAATCTGGCTTCTTTGTGGGTTGTAGTCATTGCTCATGACTTGCATCTATATGTCAAGACTGGAATATAGATGGAGCGATATACAGCCATCTTTTTTCTTACTTGCTGAAGAATCCTCAGCTTATGGCCTGAAAAAAGTCTCCCAGTTGCTGCTTTTTGGGTAGCTAACTCTTCTTTGATGCCTCCCTTCCAGTCTATAACAGCTTTAAGGTATTTAAACTGGTTGACCTGCTCCAGGATCTGTTTTCCTAGCTTAATCTGATGCCTTCTTTCCTCTTGTGATATCACCATGGTTTTTGTTTTGGAGCTGCTGATGAAATCCATCTGATCTCCAGCTCTTCCTTTCATGATTTAGCAATCAGGGCAACATTGTCAGCAAATGCCAGTTCTGAAATACAGACCCGTCTCATCTTCCAGTACCCCGCTGAATACTTTTTGGTCCTTTCCTTACATGTTTTGATGACATGGTCCATGAGGAGTATGAAAAAGATGAGATGACAGAATATCACCATGTCTTACACCAGTGGTGGTCCTGAACTCTTCTGACTTATGGTTTACCACCCTCACTCTTTAAAAAGGGTTTATTTTTACAAAAAAGTATAGAGTTTATAAAAGGCAGAGTAACACATTTAACAATACAGGTTGGTAATCCAGAATCCGAATTGCTCGGGGAGGGCCATGTTTCGGTGTTCAGAATACACCCAAAATATCACCAGAAGTAGCCCAAAGTGGCCCAAAATATCACACGAAGTAGCCCAAAAATCGCCCCACTTAAATTATGTACAATTTATTAATCAGAAAAATATTTTTTAAACTTCAAACATAAACTTTGTTAAATACCTGCACATGTACATTCAATGCTCTAATCACCATCATCAGCATGGCGTCAGACATCTGTTGATTGACCAGAACAGGGTTTTCAGCTCATGAATAGGCAATAAGACAGATGGCATTACTGTAGATTTTAAAGAGTGTCATCTTTCTCATTAACAATGGTTTCTATCTAAGCAGTCTTTATTTAATTCCACATATTATTGTTAATGCAGTTGCATTAAGCCCCACCATTTGACAATGATTATTGCTGGCAGATAATGCTGCTTAGGTATTGGTGTAAATATATGTAGTATGTCTTCATTGTCTTAAAATGATATCCACCATCTGCTATATTTCATTGCCTTCAGGTAGGAAGAAATATGGAATCTAATATCACACATCTAATTACAGAAATGAAGCAGGAAACAGACTATGAGGTATGTCAAATATTTATGCCCCCATGTAATTCCCCTGGGTCTCTGAAGAGACAAAGAAAGAATAGCACTACTGCACTCTTGAGCATGTCGTACACGGTGACTTGTGGGGTTGTGCATGGGGCTGGCTACCTCATCATGTAAAACAAATTGTCACAGACACCACTGCTGCAAGTGTATGTGAATGCTTAGTGCAGGCTTCTAGCAAGTGGCTTTTAGTTTCCTATACTTGTCATGGTAGCCGATCTTCCATTCTGCAGACATGGTCAAATAATCGCAGTTGTGACTGTTCTACTTGAGTCTGCAGTGGCTGGGTTTTGAGGCCTTGCCATATCGTCTGGTTCAGACTATATCTCTTCTGTTACAGTGGTGCCACCTGTCACTTTACCATCTTCCTCAGATACCTCATTTCTAAGATTTGAATCTGGCTTCTTTGTGGGTTGTAGTCATTGCTCATGATTCGCATCCATATGTCAAGACTGGAATATAGATGGAGCGATATACAGCCATCTTTTTTTTATCTTACTTGCTAACTCTTTTGCTGAAGAATCCTCAGCTTATGGCCTCCCAGCTGCTGCTTTTTGGGTAGCTAACTCTTCTTTGATGCCTCCCTTCCAGTCTATAACAGCTTTAAGGTATTTAAACTGGTTGACCTGCTCCAAGATCTGTTCTCCTAGCTTAATCTGATGCCTTCTTTCCTCTTGTGATATCACCATGGTTTTTGTTTTGGAGCTGCTGATGACATCCATCTGATCTCCAGCTCTTCCTTCCATGATTTAGTAATCAGGGCAACATTGTCAGCAAATGCCAGTTCTGAAATACAGACCCGTCTCATCTTCCAGTACCCCGCTGAATACTTTTTGGTCCTTTCCTTACATGTTTTGATGACATGGTCCATGAGGAGTATGAAAAAGATGAGGTGACAGAATATCACCATGTCTTACACCAGTGGTGGTCCTGAACTCTTCTGACTTATGGTTTACCACCCTCACTCTTTAAAAGTGTCATCTGTCTCATTAACAGTGGTTTCTATTTAAGCAGTCTTTCTTTAATTCCATATATATATATGCTTACCATACGTCCCGGTCGTCCCGGTTTGACCGGGACTGTCCCGGTTTGAAGATATAGTCCCGGCATCCCGGCCAGTTTGTCATTTTGTCCCGGTTATTTGGAAAAAATTAACATATTTTATTTCACAAGGTGATAATAAGTTTATACCTCAAGAAGGAAAAAAGCTTTTTAGAATACTGGAAAATAATGGAAGTATTAATATTAATACAATCCTACAAGAGTTTACAAAATTTTATGACCGATGTCTTTCTTACATTGGAAAATTACAGGGATGATATTGATTAAGATATAACATGCCACTTGTATTAGGCCTCACCATTTAACGATGATTATTGCTTGGTGTTGATGGTTTTCAGGTGTTAGTGTAATATATTTGTATTAGATCTTTGGTTTATTAATGTGATACCTACAGTTGTACATCTACTTCAGTTCATTGCTTTCAGGCTGAAAGAAATGTGGAAGCTAATGTCACAAGTCTGTTTGCAGAAATAAAGCAGGAAACAGATGTTAAGGTTTGTACACTATTTGTAACATTTTTTGGAAGCTTTAATAATATTGTGGCTTTAAAGGAATTATAGTATACTGTTAATGTTCAGAGAAGAAAGATTTATATTGCAATATGCTGCACTCATAAAGAGTTGATTTTGGACAGTTTTAAGTGATCTTTTTCAGAATTTATGGTGGTCTATACTGGATATTTGTTAATCTAAAATTCTAGCTTAATTATATAGTTAACTTAAGTTCATTATTTGTAAGAAACTAGTGTTTACAAGGCACCAAAGAATATTAAAACAATTGACCCAAGCGTAAATGTAGGTGAAAAGCAGGACATGTAGGTGTTTTGTTATTTTTTTATTTTATTTAACTGATCACATATTGAAGGTTAGGAGGTTTCACTAAAGCCTAGAAAGGAAGGGGGGATTGGGTGGGGCAACTGCCTATATAAAAAATCTTTAACACATTAACTACTGCAAGCCGCAATGTGCGGCTAGCGAAATAAACACATTTGGACTGAGCCGCCCAGAAAGCCAATCTAAGTTTAGTAAGAAAACGAATGAAATATGTGCTGAAACACATTCCGATCCGGTTTGAGATTTTACTTGATCACCGGAAACCAAATCTGAAACCAAATTTCCAAGCATGGTAATATATGTAGGTGACAATCACATGGAAATATTTTTTATTTCATATTTATGATCAATATTCGTGGTTAGTTACTTTCACATTTCGGGTTGGACCAACTATATTGTAAAAAATCGGATTAAACACATTAATCTACTGTAAAACCGAATTGCGGCTAGTTGAATAAACATCACATTTGGACTGAGTCTACCCGCCCCAGAAAGCCACTTACAGGACACGAAAACTGAATGGTTTTCTGTGACCGATAAACACTTAGCGATTTATGGATTTGACTTGACCCAGAAACCACAAAAAAATGCTTTGTAATGTTCATATTTTTCAACATTTCGGGTTAGTTACCAAATCATGTAAAACTGTTTACTGTGACAACTAGCGATAGGACCACAAAAAATGCTTGTACATCTTGTCCAACGGCTGAACAGGCTAGAAACTTGTTTCAACAATTGACTGATAGATCTAGCAATGAGGACAAGACTGAAAATGGTGTGCACATTGATTGAAATAGTGATTTTGAAAGTGGTGGGGCGCAAGCTGTTATGAAAGTGAAAATATTGCAAGTCCTCAGCCATCGGAGGGCCGTGAAATAGCAATCACCTCAATTATGGTGCTTATTGTAATAGTACATTCATTTATCTTTAAAATGACGTGTAATTCATAAAAATCTGTAAACAATTATGAAAGCTACAGCTTACTTTGTGCATACACCTACAGGGTGAAAATGGGAACAAAATTTAACTACGCCACAAAGTTTTTTCCAACTCGGTAGTTAATGTGTTAAAACATTGTGACTTGACAGGAGGCAAGATTGAGGTGCTTTACCCTTTCCCCTCCCCACTGCCATTCGGGTTAGACATGTCAGTCAAGGGGTAATGGAGATTCATACCATAGTAACTTTAAATGTCAGGATGCTTTTGCAGGATGGAAAATTGTTTTAAAAAAATGAAGGGGAATAGAATAGAATGTAATTATATTAGGATTATATGAAATGTGATATACTAGAGCAGGTTAATTTTATTCTGACAGCCACATAATAATTTATTCTGAATGAAATAAACAAGACAGAAGGATCAGTTAAATTTTAGTTGCTGGAAGAGCAAGAACTTTAAAGGGATTTTGAGCAATATCATACTAGTTAACTTAAATGGCTGATCACTAGCCATGATACTAATTTCATACAACTATACACACCAAGAGTGGGTAATAAAGAAAAATATGTGCACATTCTATAATGAATGTGATGTGGCTATGCCCAGTGCAGATCTCATGAGACAGCTTTGCGTTTGAAGCCTGTGGGAAAGTTAGTAATGAAAAAAGTAGAAGTAGTGACAAGGCAAAGAAAAAAAGTTAAAGAGGTGGCAAACATGTAGTATGCAAGAACACACCATATGATAATAGGAAACACAAGGTTTATAACAATATGCAAGGTGTTGTGTAACCTTGACAGCTTGTATTTTATGATTCTGTTAAGATGGGCAGACATACAGATTCACGCAACATATATTGATGGAATAAATAAAGCCAGGACAATCCAACATTTTAATTTGACATAATAAATCCAACAGAAAATATTTTCAGAGCATTTCAGGCATTACTTCTGACATCACATATCCAGTATCTTTTTTTCATGATCCTTGTCACTTGTACTGCACATATTTCCATTATTGTGCCCAGTTTCATAAACAGCAGTTACATTGTCATGGCCTGAAATTTGACTAATTATCCCACTGATAAATGAGAGGCCAGCCTACTTTGGGATTTAAAAGTCTTGAACGTTATTAATAAAGTATGCTTAAAATAGACATCTTGTCCTTATACCGACTTGGCCAACTTTGAGTCTCCCCCTGACATCACACTTTTTGCTCCGACATCATCCTTCACAATGCATTTTACTTCTTTCATAAAGCCTGCGCAACACTGAATTCTTCAATGATCATTCACTGCTTACAACACAAGGCATCTTTGGTTAAGTGAAAACCCATTTAAAAAAACAATGTTTATAATCACATCAGCTACATACTGGTATACAGGAAATTTAAAAAGTGGTTGTTATCTGTGGAAACTAGACCAGGAGCAGACTGCAGTAGGGACCATGTGCTGGTAATAGAAAAAGTAGTTTTATTCTTACTGAAGAAATTAAACAGGGCCTCAAAAATTTCAAGCTATATTTAGCTAAAATTAAATTAGAAAAGGAAATGAATGAGAGGCATTCAACAAATTCAGGGCAAGCCTTCCTGTCCTATGCCATCTGTTCAGTTGTCTTTCCTTGTCTTTGCATCCATTTCATGTCTTGTCTTCA
This sequence comes from Oreohelix idahoensis, assembly GCA_024509875.1. Lineage (NCBI taxonomy): Eukaryota > Metazoa > Mollusca > Gastropoda > Stylommatophora > Oreohelicidae > Oreohelix > Oreohelix idahoensis. Next base: position 494,079 of record JAMPIV010020008.1, on the reverse strand, counting down.
TTTTCCTTCTCCATATATATTTTTTTTCCCCTCTACCTCTCTTATAGGAGCCACAGTAGCGTAGTGGTTAGTGCACTGGCTTCCTAGCGCAGTAGTCTGTGGTTCGATCCCCAGATGAGGTGGGATTTTTTTAGGCCACAAACGGCTCCTGGGTTGACCCAGCCCCAAATGGGTACCAGAGCAACTCTGGGAAGGTTAAGGCGGCCGGCGTGATGCTGACCACATCACCCCTAGTGTGCCAACGGTCAAGAAAATATGGGTCTAACACCATATTCTCAATGGGCGTGTAACAGAATCCTTTACCTTTACCTTTTACCTCTCTTATGTCCTAAACAAAGCACCATTTTTCCAGCTTGTTACGTTTAAATAACTTAGGAAATTCAATGTGATTATTTACTGTGAAGACAAACCTTGGCAGTGGCTGAACTTAATTCTGACCTCAGTGATGCTAGACCATGTAAAAGCAGCTTTAAATAAACAAACTCATGGAAGAACAAATTTTGAACAGCAGGTTCATATGCAGATCAGATAGCAAGACTCAGAATCATCAATGCCAGGCACATTTATACATCAGCTTTGTGGACACTGAGAATTTATTTCCACGTTTTTACTGCAGTCTTTGTTGTGTATACAAACATACTTCAAACACTTTGATTTGTTTTTAGTCTCAAAATTGAACCTTGTGATAACAGTATTGATTGGTAGTGATTGTAAAAACCCTTTACATAACCTATGATTTTGTTTGCATGTTATCCAGGAGTGTTATTGGAATTGCTTCTCTAAAGATTCAGACATTAATTCCCAGACAGTTGCAGGCATCAGCAGAAAGAGATTAGGAGAGCATGAAGTAAAACAGTCAGATATATGGAGAAATGAAGGTACGCATGTAAATAAGCTTCTTCTGCTTCTTTTTTAAGCAGTGAAGCATCTCAGTTGAGGCTGAATGCTGGTGCATATAATGTAGACTCGTTTGCTGTTTTTATTGTGTTACTTCAAGATGTTTGCCACCCCATGGATCTATCTCCTCAAAGTAGTCTAAGAGCTAATAGGTATCCAGGCCACTGTGTCTTATGGTACTTAATTATTATTAAAGAACTCCCGTTGATTAAATACAAACATGTATTAGACATCACAGTAACATCAAAGAAAAGTCAGTAACACTAATCTTGATTTCAGAAAAAAATTACAATGAACCTTTACTGATGAAAACAAAATGTCATATGTATACAGTTCAATCTTGTCTACACAGTTACTGAAAGTTCATTGTTAGGACTTTTAAGTAATTAATTTAAGTTCAGTGGTTCTATACAGTTATTGATTCTTGATCATTAGGACTTTTATGAAGTTGGTTCACAGTGGTTTTACCTACAGTAGCTAGATTCCTAACTGAAAATCACAGTCACTCCTTTTCCAGGTGTGGGAAAAGGTTGTGTGGTATGTGTAAAACTATCTCAGGTTTCCAAAGCTTTCTTTCCCTGACCCAGGTTTCTTGTCATCAATGAAGATGGAAGCTCTTTGTGTAGACTACCCTAAAGAACCACTTGGTTGTACTTTGTTGCTTCTTCTTCTTCTTCTTTCGTTCGCTTGAACTATATTGTCTATATCTGCAATGTTGTTTCTTGTATAAACTTCACTGTCTTTTGTAGTTCATACAGAGGTCCATATAGTTTTGCTTCCAGTGTTGTTTCTCTGGGCCAGTGGGTTTGCCTCAATATATCATATTCGGGGCAATCTTGAAGTACGTGCTCCGCAGTCTGGGGTGCCTGTCCACATGTACACATGGCTGAATTGCCAATCTTGAATTTTGTATACATGTGGCTGTGGAGGCGGTTGTGTCCTGTTCTGAGGCGCAGAATGACTATTTGTTCTGATCTGTTCATAGCTTGGTAGTCATCCTGCGTTGGTGTTGGTGGCTTTCTGATAGATTTGATCATCTTTTTCTTCTGATGGTATGTAACTGGTACATCCGGTTGCTCGTCTGCAGCACCTTCTTTAGCCAGTCCGTCTGCTCTCTCGTTTCCTGGTATTCCACAATGAGACGGTATCCACTGCATGGCGACCCTGCGCTGGTTGCACAGTTCAGAAAGAGGGCTTGTATACCTGGCAATTTTCTGGACTGAAGTGCTTGGAGTGCTGATCTTGCATCTGTCAGGAATACTACAGGCTGTGGACCGAAATTGGTGTTCAGTAGTTTCTCAGTTGCCACCTTGATTGCCTGGACTTCTGCATCATAGTTGTTACAGAATTTCCCCGTTGGCACTCTGGCCGTATCTCTAGTGTTGTTTGGGTATTCTATGTACACTCCTGCTCCTCCATTCTTTACTGCATTCTGTGCTGACCCATCCGTGTATACTCGGACCCAGAGGTCCTGTGGGTATTCATCATCCAGGAAACTGAGAGTGACTGTCCAACGTTGCATGCTGTTCTGTTCATCCCTGTCGAATATTCCTTTCACTTTTGTCTGGATGTGTACTGGTAGTCCATGCTCCTCTCTCTAAGGGGTTTGTTCTGGCACAGACTTTAGGGGGCTGTTAACTTCAGGCAGGTCTGAGGTTTGTCTACGAAATCGTTTGGCCTGGTGGATAAAGCTGCTTCTTTTCAGTCGCCCCATTGCTAGGTTTTGGAATCTGTCTTTCATTGGATGGCTCGGCATACAGAGGAACTTTTCTGCCTGTGTTAGCACTTTCGTGTCTCTGCGTTCTCTCAGTGCTTGTATCCTCCCCATTTTCTCCATCTCCACTATAGGCGTTGATTTCATTGCCCCCGTGATGACCCTAAGCGCCTGGTTTTGCACCTTATCTAGCTCTTGTAATGTGGTGCTTGATGCTGGACACCACGCAGCTGACCCATATTCCAGGTGTGGTCGTATGCCCTGCTGGTAAACTTTACTAAGTATTTTCCCGCTGGCTCCCCATGTGGTTCCACTTAGTTTTCTCAGGATGGCTTACTTCCTCCTGGCCTTTGTTGCTGCCTTGTTGATGTGCTGCTTCCATGTCAGCCTATCATCGAATGTAACTCCGAGATAGGTGGGTTGTTTATCTTCTCTCAGGAGCTCTTCGTTTATCTTGATGATACCAGCTTTTTGTTTGGGAGAGAGGGTGAAGAGCATAGTGCAGCACTTGTCTGTGTTGATGCTGACACACCATCTATTTGCCCATGAGGTTAAGGCATCTATAAATGTTTTCAGGCACTCGTAAGAAATAAAGAAGTAGAACACTTGGACAACAGAAAAAACAACAGACGTGAGTGGCTTACCCAGGGTTCGAACCCCGTACCTTCCGTACGACAACTCCGCCTAGCTATCAAGCGAATCACACTGACCCCACGGCCAGCTAGGCATCCCCAAAAAAAAGGATGCTTTGCTGGCTATTTATCAGTACGAAACACACAAGATAACACCGGAAGTATACAGTGGGCAACTCAGCCCTTAAATGACGCAATCACTTCTGTTGTTCTCCTATTAACAGTATGTGTCAGTCCAAACAAGACAAAGACCTTGATACTGGGTCCAGTAAATAGTAGAAGACTTAAGGACATTAGTATAGAACAGAGGGTAGGTTTCTGGTATTGTATAAACATAAATAACACATAAGGAAGGGAAACCCGAGGCCTGTAAACAGTAAATTAATATTAGACAAACATAAAGGTATGTTTTCAGGCACTCGTAAGAAATAAAGAAGTAGAACACTTGGACAACAGAAAAACAACAGACGTGAGTGGCTTACCCAGGGTTCGAACCCCGTACCTTCCGTACGACAACTCCGCCTAGCTATCAAGCGAATCACACTGACCTCACGGCCAGCTAGGCATCCCCAAAAAAAGATGCTTTGCTGGCTATTTATCAGTACGAAACACACAAGATAACACCGGAAGTATACAGTGGGCAACTCAGCCCTTAAATGACGCAATCACTTCTGTTGTTCTCCTATTAACAGTATGTGTCAGTCCAAACAAGACAAAGACCTTGATACTGGGTCCAGTAAATAGTAGAAGACTTAAGGACATTAGTATAGAACAGAGGGTAGGTTTCTGGTATTGTATAAACATAAATAACACATAAGGAAGGGAAACCCGAGGCCTGTAAACAGTAAATTAATATTAGACAAACATAAAGGTATGTTTTCAGGCACTCGTAAGAAAATAAAGAAGTAGAACACTTGGACAACAGAAAAACAACAGACGTGAGTGGCTTACCCAGGGTTCGAACCCCGTACCTTCCGTACGACAACTCCGCCTAGCTATCAAGCGAATCACACTGACCCCACGGCCAGCTAGGCATCCCCAAAAAAAGATGCTTTGCTGGCTATTTATCAGTACGAAACACACAAGATAACACCGGAAGTATACAGTGGGCAACTCAGCCTTTAAATGACGCAATCACTTCTGTTGTTCTCCTATTAACAGTATGTGTCAGTCCAAACAAGACAAAGACCTTGATACTGGGTCCAGTAAATAGTAGAAGACTTAAGGACATTAGTATAGAACAGAGGGTAGGTTTCTGGTATTGTATAAACATAAATAACACATAAGGAAGGGAAACCCGAGGCCTGTAAACAGTAAATTAATATTAGACAAACATAAAGGTATGTTTTCAGGCACTCGTAAGAAATAAAGAAGTAGAACACTTGGACAACAGAAAAAACAACAGACGTGAGTGGCTTACCCAGGGTTCGAACCCCGTACCTTCCGTACGACAACTCCGCCTAGCTATCAAGCGAATCACACTGACCCCACGGCCAGCTAGGCATCCCCAAAAAAAGATGCTTTGCTGGCTATTTATCAGTACGAAACACACAAGATAACACCGGAAGTATACAGTGGGCAACTCAGCCCTTAAATGACGCAATCACTTCTGTTGTTCTCCTATTAACAGTATGTGTCAGTCCAAACAAGACAAAGACCTTGATACTGGGTCCAGTAAATAGTAGAAGACTTAAGGACATTAGTATAGAACAGAGGGTAGGTTTCTGGTATTGTATAAACATAAATAACACATAAGGAAGGGAAACCCGAGGCATGTAAACAGTAAATTAATATTAGACAAACATAAAGGTATGTTTTCAGGCACTCGTAAGAAATAAAGAAGTAGAACACTTGGACAACAGAAAAACAACAGACGTGAGTGGCTTACCCAGGGTTCGAACCCCGTACCTTGTTGTTTTTCTGTTGTCCAAGTGTTCTACTTCTTTATTTCTTACGAGTGCCTGAAAACATACCTTTATGTTTGTCTAATATTAATTTACTGTTTACAGGCCTCGGGTTTCCCTTCCTTATGTGTTATTTATGTTTATACAATACCAGAAACCTACCCTCTGTTCTATACTAATGTCCTTAAGTCTTCTACTATTTACTGGACCCAGTATCAAGGTCTTTGTCTTGTTTGGACTGACACATACTGTTAATAGGAGAACAACAGAAGTGATTGCGTCATTTAAGGGCTGAGTTGCCCACTGTATACTTCCGGTGTTATCTTGTGTGTTTCGTACTGATAAATAGCCAGCAAAGCATCTTTTTTGGGGATGCCTAGCTGGCCGTGGGGTCAGTGTGATTCGCTTGATAGCTAGGCGGAGTTGTCGTACGGAAGGTACGGGGTTCGAACCCTGGGTAAGCCACTCACGTCTGTTGTTTTTCTGTTGTCCAAGTGTTCTACTTCTTTATTTCTTACGAGTGCCTGAAAACATACCTTTATGTTTGTCTAATATTAATTTACTGTTTACAGGCCTGGGGTTTCCCTTCCTTATGTGTTATTTATGTTTATACAATACCAGAAACCTACCCTCTGTTCTATACTAATGTCCTTAAGTCTTCTACTATTTACTGGACCCAGTATCAAGGTCTTTGTCTTGTTTGGACTGACACATACTGTTAATAGGAGAACAACAGAAGTGATTGCGTCATTTAAGGGCTGAGTTGCCCACTGTATACTTCCGGTGTTATCTTGTGTGTTTCGTACTGATAAATAGCCAGCAAAGCATCTTTTTTTGGGGGATGCCTAGCTGGCCGTGGGGTCAGTGTGATTCGCTTGATAGCTAGGCGGAGTTGTCGTACGGAAGGTACGGGGTTCGAACCCTGGGTAAGCCACTCACGTCTGTTGTTTTTCTGTTGTCCAAGTGTTCTACTTCTTTATTTCTTACGAGTGCCTGAAAACATACCTTTATGTTTGTCTAATATTAATTTACTGTTTACAGGCCTCGGGTTTCCCTTCCTTATGTGTTATTTATGTTTATACAATACCAGAAACCTACCCTCTGTTCTATACTAATGTCCTTAAGTCTTCTACTATTTACTGGACCCAGTTTCAAGGTCTTTGTCTTGTTTGGACTGACACATACTGTTAATAGGAGAACAACAGAAGTGATTGCGTCATTTAAGGGCTGAGTTGCCCACTGTATACTTCCGGTGTTATCTTGTGTGTTTCGTACTGATAAATAGCCAGCAAAAGCATCTTTTTTTGGGGATGCCTAGCTGGCCGTGGGGTCAGTGTGATTCGCTTGATAGCTAGGCGGAGTTGTCGTACGGAAGGTACGGGGTTCGAACCCTGGGTAAGCCACTCACGTCTGTTGTTTTTCTGTTGTCCAAGTGTTCTACTTCTTTATTTCTTACGAGTGCCTGAAAACATACCTTTATGTGTGTCTAATATTAATTTACTGTTTACAGGCCTCGGGTTTCCCTTCCTTATGTGTTATTTATGTTTATACAATACCAGAAACCTACCATCTGTTCTATACTAATGTCCTTAAGTCTTCTACTATTTACTGGACCCAGTATCAAGGTCTTTGTCTTGTTTGGACTGACACATACTGTTAATAGGAGAACAACAGAAGTGATTGCGTCATTTAAGGGCTGAGTTGCCCACTGTATACTTCCGGTGTTATCTTGTGTGTTGCGTACTGATAAATAGCCAGCAAAGCATCTTTTTTTGGGGGATGCCTAGCTGGCCGTGGGGTCAGTGTGATTCGCTTGATAGCTAGGCGGAGTTGTCGTACGGAAGGTACGGGGTTCGAACCCTGGGTAAGCCACTCACGTCTGTTGTTTTTCTGTTGTCCAAGTGTTCTACTTCTTTATTTCTTACGAGTGCCTGAAAACATACCTTTATGTTTGTCTAATATTAATTTACTGTTTACAGGCCTCGGGTTTCCCTTCCTTATGTGTTATTTATGTTTATACAATACCAGAAACCTACCCTCTGTTCTATACTAATGTCCTTAAGTCTTCTACTATTTACTGGACCCAGTATCAAGGTCTTTGTCTTGTTTGGAATGACACATACTGTTAATAGGAGAACAACAGAAGTGATTGCGTCATTTAAGGGCTGAGTTGCCCACTGTATACTTCCGGTGTTATCTTGTGTGTTTCGTACTGATAAATAGCCAGCAAAGCATCTTTTTTTGGGGATGCCTAGCTGGCCGTGGGGTCAGTGTGATTCGCTTGATAGCTAGGCGGAGTTGTCGTACGGAAGGTACGGGGTTCGAAACCTGGGTAAGCCACTCACGTCTGTTGTTTTTCTGTTGTCCAAGTGTTCTACTTCTTTATTTCTTACGAGTGCCTGAAAACATACCTTTATGTTTGTCTAATATTAATTTACTGTTTACAGGCCTCGGGTTTCCCTTCCTTATGTGTTATTTATGTTTATACAATACCAGAAACCTACCCTCTGTTCTATACTAATGTCCTTAAGTCTTCTACTATTTACTGGACCCAGTATCAAGGTCTTTGTCTTGTTTGGACTGACACATACTGTTAATAGGAGAACAACAGAAGTGATTGCGTCATTTAAGGGCTGAGTTGCCCACTGTATACTTCCGGTGTTATCTTGTGTGTTTCGTACTGATAAATAGCCAGCAAAGCATCTTTTTTTGGGGATGCCTAGCTGGCCGTGGGGTCAGTGTGATTCGCTTGATAGCTAGGCGGAGTTGTCGTACGGAAGGTACGGGGTTCGAACCCTGGGTAAGCCACTCACGTCTGTTGTTTTTCTGTTGTCCAAGTGTTCTACTTCTTTATTTCTTACGAGTGCCTGAAAAACATACCTTTATGTTTGTCTAATATTAATTTACTGTTTACAGGCCTCGGGTTTCCCTTCCTTATGTGTTATTTATGTTTATACAATACCAGAAACCTACCCTCTGTTCTATACTAATGTCCTTAAGTCTTCTACTATTTACTGGACCCAGTATCACCTTTATGTTTGTCTAATATTAATTTAAGGCATCTATAGCTCTTTGTAGCAGTTTGGTGGCCACTGTTGCATGCTCATCTGTGCACCATATTACCAGGTCATCAGCATACATTGCCACTTTCATTCCATGTGGTAGTTCAGCAACCAGGTCGTTGATGTTACTTTGTTGCTAAAAAACAAGATTTGGCAAAGGTAAGCCTTTGCAACTACCACTGTTGGCTCTACGAAATGGGTTCTCTCGTGACCAAAGTTTTCGATTGCAGTGTCTGGGCCTAGTGAGCTCTAGGTTTAAATACAAAAAAATCTCACTTTCAGCTGACCATCTTTCCTAAACAATTTCTCATCTTAAATTAATGAAATCCTGAACACTGTTCCCTTGAAAGAGTCTCAGGGATATACATTTTCTTTACCATGGGTTAAGAGCATGAAAACTAATTATAATCGCTACAACTGCGATGAAGCCACCATATCAATTACATCCCATTAATGTTAGCTACCCAGCAACTATCTGTTCTATTCAAGCCAGCAAGCACTTTGCACAGATTAGGGAAATTGATAATAACAAGCCATTTTTGAATGACCGTAAACTCAACAGCTTCGTGCAGGTGAAAAAAGATTTAGTGTGAAGTCAGGTGCACAGGTACAGTAATTTATTGAACATTTCTTTATAAAGTAATTAAGTAAGGTTTAATGACAGAAGATAGAACGAGAGAAAAATCTAGCCCATGACACCCATGAAGGAATCCTGAACAATAAATACTCATGAAAGCATTTACAGCCTCTGAAAATTTTCTTCACTCCAAAATTAATGTCGGCAAAATATATTTGTGGGAATATTAGCTTACGTCAAAGATCAGTGTTATATTTATAAGAGCTGAATATTATATTAAATTATTTTAATTATTATACACATTGATTAATTGAGTAGTTTCATACAATTTTATAAACTGCCAAAATTGCGTATATCATGACTGTTTGCATCCTATAAAAAGTTGTTACTTTAGTTCTGAGAGCTTTTGGCTGACCCCAAGGTTATAAATCTTGTAGCATGTAATGTCAACTACTTTTGCTGTGGCAGAAATATCCACTGATTTTGTAATAGAAAAGAGGGAAATTTAAACTGTTTTATGTGCATTCATCTTTATTCATTGGACTAAAAGAATTTTGTACAAAATGATTTCACGCAAAGTACTATCTATGTTTAGATTTTCATTGTTCTATAATTATAGTGCTGGTTGTTTACTTTTTTCATCTTCTTGTATCGCTCATTTGGTGCATGTTTCTCATCATCGTATGTTTTTGTAGTACCTATATGTAATTCTTGTTCTTGTCACCTGTTTGTAACTATGGCTGACGAAGGGTAAAACCTGAAACGTCCTTTGTTTCCCGCGGACCGTTAATTTGTAGAACTAATTCAAAACCGTTTATTTATATATATATCCTGGTATCATCTGATACACCTGGATATCCATCTACTATCAACTATAATATACTTACTTATATAAACTTAAAAAAAACCTCCCATTACAGGGGATATGCACATTAAAGATGGGTCATTTCACAACAAACAAGTTTCTATTTACAATTTCAGATGCATAATTATGTTTCAAATACCACCTGCCCATCTTTCAGTCATGGAAATTGCTAAATGTGTAAATGCTATCTGAGCAAGATTATTTCAATGCCATTCTGAGCTCTGACCCAATTTGTTCAGTGTTATTTAATACATCCTGTTTGGGAATTTTTAACAGATTCTATATTTTTGTGCCTACTTTTGTTTTCTTCTTCGCTCAACAGTGACAGCATCATTTTTTATTCAAGAGTTGAAATGAAACATTTTTTAACCTGATTAAACCATGTTGCTTATAATCATTATGAAATTGATTGTGACTTACTGCTTGCAATACACAAGAGTTTAATACTGATATTCAGTGTCATTTTTTCCAAACAGGTACATGACCTACATACAATAAACAACAGGCAGAGTAAAGGAGAGCGAGCAGGATAGATTAAATATACTCATATCTGATGACTAAACAATATTCTATCTACCTATTCAAGTATGACAGTCTCAATCACAATCTACTGTACTACATACTATACTTACTAGCCCTTCATACTTTGTTACTAAACCGTGCCAGCTCCGTACATGTAAGAGCTATCTGTTTGTACTCCAAACTCAGTCACTTTTCCGAAAGGAAAATTTGTCATTAGAACGAATTTGTCATTTCACATGCGAATCCAGAAACCTGATTTATGCTATCATCTGCAAGAAGTGTGGTATTACCTATATTGGCGAAACTGGCAGACGTTTGGCAGACAGGTTTCGTGAGCACTTAAATGACATTTATCATGGCAAACCTACACCGGTGGCACTTCATTTTAATAGGCCTTACCCTTCAGGTAATTCTGATTTAAATGTTACTGCCCTCTTTTCTTGATTGGATGATGACCGAACTCGCTTTTCCTTGGAGAATCATCTTATTTTTCAAATGGGCTGTTTATCTCCAAAGGGCCTTAATGTCCAGCATCATTTTGCATAAATTCTGGTAGCTTCTCTCTCTTTTTCATTCTTCTTTATTTGTTTTTTTTTTTCGATCTATCTTTTTTTGTTTTTGTTCGTTTTGTATCCTTTTGTATCTCTTTAATTACTTACTTACTTAGTCGTTCCCCTTCTACCGTGAAGTGTAGAGGTTTGGAAGAGAGAGCGCCAGACTATCCTATCGGCTGTCTTTCTCCTGGCCTGGTTCTATTCTAGTCCTTGGTCCTTCAAAGATTGTCTAATGTTGTCCTCCCAGCAGACTCTGGGTCGTCCTGGGGGTCTGGATCCCTGGCTCTTTGTTTCCCATGCTTGTCGTGGTAGTCGATCTTCTCCCATTTTGCAGACATGGCCAGACCATCTTAGTTGGGACTGTTCTACTTGGGTCTGCAGCGGGTGGCATTTTAGGCCTTGACGTATCATCTGGTTGCGTATCATGTCTCTTCTTGTTACTTCAACCACCTTCCTCAGATACCTCATTTCTGAGGTTTGGATCTGGCTTTTGTGGGTTGTGCTCACTGCTCATGACTCACATCCATATGTCAAGACTGGGACATAGGTGGAGCGGTATACAACCATCTTCGTTTTCTTACCAACCTTTCTCTAGCTGAGGAATCCTCGATTTATGGCCTGAAAAAGTCTCCCTGCTGCTGCTTTTTGAGTGGCCAACTCTTCTCTGATGCCTCCCTTTCAGTCTATAATAGCTCAGAGGTATTTAAAGTGGTCGACGTGCTCCAGGACCTGTTCTCCCAGCTTAATCTGATGTACTCTTTCTTCTCGTGATATCACCATGGATTTTGTTTTAGAGCTGCTTATGACCATCCCTCTCTGTTACGTAATGTTTAATGAGAGTGTCAGATGATGATAGTGTAGAAGACTAGACATGGAAATTTAGTCTAGACAGGTATATCCCAGTCTCGGAGAAGAGCACTGGTGTAAGGAGGGCACAGGTATAGCTATAGCTGTAAAGAGCACACAGCTGAATGGAATTGGTATAGATCAAGAGCTCTAGAAAGCTACCGTCACCTAACTATACTGTGACAACAATAATACAGCAAAATATAACTGTCAACAATAAGAAATTGACAAGTCATAAAATTACAATTTACTGAATTATTTATTAATATACATCTAGTTTCTTGTTTCTCTTTTGAAAATTGGAAGATCTCAATTAAAATGAAAAATACAAAAATCAACAATATTTATAACTTTTTACATAAAGTTCATGTCTACGTTAATCCTGAAGTCTTTTGCCTGCACTGGGTTTAAAACAGATTGCACTTTTCATCACTACACGGTCTCTTTTGGGATCTCACAGAAGGTTTTGGAATATTAACACTTAGGACTTAGCTTTACAGTCCTGGACAATGTCTGGTAACACACAAGTGTAGTTGGAATACAGCTTCTTGGATCTTATGTTTGGCTAGCCAAGGAATGATGGAGCCAAAACACTTGAACTCCCTGGCACACAGTATATGTTGAGTGGATGGTAGTTTCAGATCAGGCTGTTCCAAACTAGACCAGTAAACCTGCAATATACCTTGTATGTAGCATGTGGCTAATCCTTGGGTGGTGTTTTTGCACATGTCTGCATGTTGTGAGGTGATGTGTTCAGTGTATGCTTATATAGGTATGAAAGAAGTTCTGGTTCAATGGCAGTGTATAGGCAATGTAAGTTATTACATTTACAAAAATACATAATACAATTTCAGTCACCTTCTACAGTCATTTTGAATTGCAGTCATCAATAAAACAATGTTATACAACATAGGCCTTCCCTTAGTTCTGCTTTTCCATTCCTGCACATCTCTAGTATGTATCGTGGTCCTTGCATCATTCTCCATTTTGAATTCAAATGTTGTATCGCAGTTTAATTTATTTATCAAACCTGTAAAAGAAGTATTTACGTACATACATACATATATATTCGTAATATTGCATACCCCTTTTAGGATAAAGCAGAAGTAGAACTGACTGAAGGCTTGGCAAAAGTTCAAACTGCCCAGCATAACAAATAGGAATTATCTTGCTCAGGTGTTGATCCTTCTCTCTCTCTCTGCCTTCAAATTCGTCTCTCTTCCGAGGCTTTAATTTTGCATGTGTACCCTGTCTGCCACAGTTCCTCTCTATTTATACAGCTCCAGGGGACCCTGTCAAATGCCTTTTCCAGATATATGAAACAGATGGATCTCACTCTTATACTCAAGGGCCTTTTCACTCAGCTGTCTGAGTGTGAAGATTAGGTCTTGAGTACTTCGGTTTGCTCGGAATCCGCACTGGACTTCATCCAATTGTGGCTCAGCTAGGCATCGGAGTCTCTGCTCTAGGATTCTAGAGTAGATTTTACCAGGGACACTGAGAAGGGATATGCCTCTATGGTTTCCACATTGTCGATTGTCACCCTTTTTGAAAATCGGTGTTATGATGGCAATCTCCCAATCCTTTGGTATGGTCTTGTTGCACCACGCTGCCTGTAGGACCCTTAAGAGTAATAGGTCTCCTGATGCTCCCATGTACTTAACCATTTCTGGTGTTATGCCATCATGCCCTGCTGCTTTGCCCATCTTGATTTTCTCCAGTGCTGCCTTCAGTTCTTCCATCTTTATGTCATCTTCACCACCATTGGTTTTCTCTTCTGTGCTAGTGGTTATCATTTCTGATGTTTGATCTTGCTCACCATCAAGGAGTTCTGAGAAATATCCTTTCCATCTTTCCATTACTTCCTTTGGGGCAGTAAGCAATTTGCCATACTTGTCCTTTATAAAACCCATGTCTGCAGAATGGGAGAAGATCGGATACCATGACAAGCATGGGAAACAAAGAGCCAAGGATCCAGACCCCGAGGACGACCCAGGGTCCGCTGGGAGGACAACATTAGACAATCCTTGAAGGACCGAGGACTAGAATGGAACCAGGCCAGGAGGAAGACAGCCGATAGGATAGTCTGGCGCTCTCTCTTCCAAACCTCTACACCTCACGGTAGAAAGGGAACAACTAAGTAAGTAAGTCCTTTATAAATTTGAGAGGGCATTGTTTTTCCTTCCTCAGGTTCTTTAGTCTCTTTAATTAACTCTATCTTATACGTCACTTCCTTAGACGCTTTCTTGGACTGGACAACCCTAGTGTTTTATTCTAAGTATCTACGGATCTAGCTAAGTGACTTTTTACTTGTTTCAAAAGTTTTGTTCATTCTTTTTTTTTCGTTTCGTTGATTATTTACTTTCTTGTTTCAGTATTTCTTTCAGGTTTTACGATTGTCTTGCATTATTATTTTTCTTTTTTCGCTTCTCACTACTTACTTTTTTCATCTGCTTGTATAGCTCATTTGGTGTATGTTCCTCATCATCATATGTTTTTGTAGTACCTATATGTAATTCTTGTCCTTGTCACCTGTTTGTAACTGTGGCTGACGAAGGGTAAAACTGCGAACCGTTAATTTGTAGAACTAATTCAATACCGTGTTATTGGTTTATTTATATGTATTTCCTTACCAGTTTTACAGCAGCCCCTTAATTAATTGATTTACTTACACTGATACCAAGATAGTGTGCCAGTCAAGAGTTCTGGTCTTAAAAATAATACCTCAGTCTTAGAAATAAGCACTGGTGTATTGATATCAAAGAAATAGTCAGACTGTGAAAATCCTGGCCCAGATGGTAAGAATTAGTTCCAGGATTTAAGGTGTCTCCTCCCTGCAACTATCCTATGATTAATTAAATGCTAGCGGATAAATAAAATGAACATTAAATTTAAACACAATTGTAAAAAGTCCTCAGATACAATTATAATCTTTTAATATTTACATTAATTTTCTTTTTCTGCTGTTTGGAAATGAGCAATAAAATATTCACAACATTGATGTTATTTCTTAACTAATGTACTGGTAGGAATGTCTTTCCTTCTGGAGAAATAATTTACTTGAAACAAAGTCCTTTAGCAATTTTAATAAGTATTATTGTCCTTTACAGTACCTCTACACCTCACGGTAGAAAGGGAACGACTAAGTAAGTAAGTCCTTTACACTTCTGGATCTTGAACAATATCCTCTTGTATAGTAAAGTTAATGAAAACTCGAATCAATATTACTATATCACTGTTCTCTTAGTCCTGTGACTTTACAGATTACTGTCATCATTTGACTGAATTCTACAATAACTGGAATACTTGTTGTAGAAGTTTGTTTCATATAAAATATTGGCTGTTGGTTCATATATGGATTCTGTCAGTGCCTTAATCCACACTTAACTTTGAATCTTGATAGTGCTGACACTGAATGGTCACTGTATTTATCAGCATTGGCGGACCCAGCTATAGAGATACCAATGACCAGCTGTAGTTTACTCTTTGGGGTCCTGCACTTTTGTGGGATTGCCTCTAATGAACAACACAGGCTTCTGATACTTGACAGTCTGGTTTGAGTTTTTACATGAAACCTGAAACAACAAAAAGATCTTGACTGGTATCTGGCTAGATTTGTAACTGACTAGCACAGATGTCAGACCAGTCAGTCATCAGATGTCAAAGTTATAAAGTCATAGTAATTAAGGACATCATTTCAATGATACAGTATTAGCATTAACATTTCAATTATGTATAAGTATAAACACTCATCTGGTTTGATCCTCTTCTGTACATTCTTTAATATGTTACTGATTGATCCTTTCGAATATTTAAACACAGGCCTATAATAATCCATAATATGGTTGATCCTTCACATCAGATTCAAATTGAAATAAACTGATGCAACTCTTAGCATCTACACAAAATTAATACGCATCATATATTACCCTGCAATAAATAAATTATATACATGATAGTTATCATAATGTCAGCTTACCCTCAGTCTTCAGAAAGCAAACTGGACCTAAATAGCTTGGCAGGCTGCTCACAATTCAGATAGCAAAGGTGTAGTGGCAAACTCTGCATCCAGTCTGTCTCAAACTTTCTTTCAGTGTTTCCTTTAAATTTTGCGCTCCGCTTTTTATTGGCCCACATCATACGGCAGCGGGATACTGACGTCACAGTCCAAAACTAGGCCTGAAGTTTTCTTATCAAACCAGTGATTTTAGAAGAGGTGGGCTTTTCTAGAAACTTTTCCTTCATCATTCTCAGTTTGTATACAATCGATCCTGTTCCAACCTATCTTGTTTTGTTCAGCAGATTTAGATTTATCCTCCTATAAATGTATGTCCATGATCTGTCACTTATTTAATTTGCTATGCTCAGCCGATGTGGGTTTACATGCTTTAAACTCAATTGCATACATTAGAATTGTCATTATTTTGGTACTTTTTATGAACACCTATAAATATATGTCATTATCATGTTTTAACAAATTATATTACCAAATCTGCTTTACCAAACACGGTTTTAACATTACTACTAGCTGTATTTCTCAATTTTAATTTATGCTTATGTTTAAGTATTAGTATAAGTAGTAGAAAATAGTCATAAGGAATTATTTCTCAACTCATTTTTTAATAATTCATATTTAAAGAATGCTGCACATAAAATTCAGTGATGTCCATGTTCTATGACATGTCTGCTTTAGATATATGTATAATGTGAATACAATGTTACTTGACATGTAGTAATAATTTTTGCTGATGCACGCTGTACAAAAAAATAGTAGAAATATATGCATAATGACTAACCAGTTTATTTTTCTATAGTTCATACCTTAGGTACATGTACATTTGAACACAATGTTCCTTGATAATTTCTCAGTAGTAATTTATGCCCTTGCATGCTATATAGTGAAAGTACACGTCCATACCCTTTTATCTGAACACCCACCTGCACGGAGGCATATCTGGAGTCATTCTTATATGACCACCAGCTATGCACGATGCTATAATATACATAGCCTATGTGGAAGTAATCCTCTGCCTGTGAGGCTAATTACATCTTCATTGACTCTTTAAATATTCCACACACTTTCAGGGATTCCCCCTGTGGTGAAACTTGTTGAAGACCCAGCATTGCATATGATTAAGATGGACAATTTGGAGCAGGAACAACAATACAAAAATTTAAAATTTACAAAAGATCTAAAGTAACAGGTTATACATCCATCTTTACAGCAGAATTAGTGGAAATCTTAAAAGCTTTAGAAATAGTTGCAGTTATATATCTATATAAATAAAAGGCAAAATACAGTTGTTTGATTGTATATTCTTAATACAAATCCGCATTCCTTATTATTTCTTAATGAATTTTGGCACAATCTCTTTAATTACCAAAAAATAGAAAAGTTGCATTTCATCAAAAATGATTGCAATTGTTTCAGATTATTGCTATAGAAGTGGCCATTTTGTAAACATATTACCAACTCGATTTAAAAAAAAAAGCTAAAAGCAGTTCTATGGGAAATACTGCTGTAGGGTAGTGAAGTGATAAAACACAAATTTCTGAACATGCATAGAAATGTATTCATGCATTATCTGCAGGCAGTGTATGCCTCCTGCTTTACAATTTTTCTGTCTAGGTTTACAATTGCAGGCATCACTGAAATTGGGCAAAACTTTTATCAAAAACAAAGTTTGAATTTTACTGAAACAGTACTGTTACTCCACAGATCTGTCAGCTAATGTCATGAGGTTCTTTTCTTGCAAAATAGTTTTTATGTTGACAGAAAAAAGTTATTAACAATATAATATTTGTAATCATTTAAGGAATTCCGCCTAGGCCGGTCCCAAGCCCGGCTGAAAAAAAGGGAGGGCGGCCTGCATGGAGGCTGTAAGGAGGCAGCCCCTCCACCATGCAAAGGCACAACAGGCCAATCACCTGTTTGCTTTAAAACATGATTACACGAAATACAAGAGAGAAAACTGGACTGATTCTAAAGGCAACGGACTACGACTTTATGGAACTTGGAACACAAGAAGTATAAGTGGGAAAGAAGAGGAGCTGGTGGAAGAGATGAGGAAAGCAAAACTAGAAATCCTGGCTATTACGGAAACAAAGAAAAAGGGACAAGGAGTCATGGATCTTGATGACAACATGCTGCTCTACAATGGTGTACCCACATCTGAAAGAGCTAAAGGGGGCGTGGGTTACACTGTGGCCAAAAACCAGAAAGATAGTATCAAGGGGTGGAACTTTGTCTCAGAGCGCATTATGGTTGTAAAACTAAAAGAAGGAGAAACCATAGTCAACCTGGTCATAGTGTATGGGCCAAATGAGGATGAGAGAGCAGAGGTCAAGGGGGAATTCTTTGAGCTGCTTCTAAGGACAAGGGGTGACTGCCTGGATGAAATTATCATGCTCTGAGATTTCAATGCCAGAGTTGGAAATGACCATGCTAGATGGGGTAGAGTTATCGAAAGATATGAAGAAGATACTCTCAATATCAATGGAAAGCGACTCCTTAGATTCTGCAGTGAGCAGAATCTGATCATTACCAACACAAAGTTCCCCCATAAGCGCATACATGCATATACTAGGTGTGAACCAACAACGAATGAGAATTCAGTGATCGACTATGCCATTGTTTGGAGGAGCTCATTCAAATATGTCCGGGATGCTAGAGTCTGGAGGGGGCCAGAGATTGGAAGTGATCACTACCTGCTTACAATCAAAAGAACAACTGAAAGAGTTGCTCAGTCTAGGAACTGCCCAGCGTCACACAAGAAACCAAGTAAACGAACGAAAGAAATGAGCATAAAGACCTACAAGCTGAGAGAGCCAGAAATTAAGACCAGATATCAGGGGCTTATTGCTACAGCTGTGAGAAACACAGAAGAACAACCTGATGACTTGGAAACCCTGTGGCTTAAATTCAAGGACATCATAAAGACAGCTGCTGCAGAAGCATGTGGTGAAGTCCGACTTGGGAACAAGAGAAAGAGGACACCTTGGTGGACAGAGGAAGTCAAAGAGAAAATAAGAGAGAAGAAAATGGCATGGAAACAATACTTAGGAGCTAAATACACAGCAGGACAAATAGAGAAATATAGAGAATATGTGATACTCAGAACAGAAGCAAAGAACAAGGTGCTAGCAGCAAAACAGAAGTCCTGGGAAGAATTTGGAGAAAAGCTAGAAAAATATGCGCAAGAAAACCAGAAATTGTTCTATAAGACCCTAAAGAACATGAGGAAGGAAAAACAATGCCCTCTCAAATTTATAAAGGACAAGCAAGGCAAATTGCTTACTGCCCTGAAGGAAGTAATGGAAAGAATATTTCTCAGAACTCCTTGATGGTGAGCAAGGTCAAGCATCAGAAATGATAACCACTAGCACAGAAGAGGAAACAAATGGTGATGAAGATGACATAAAGATGGAAGAACTGAAGGCAGCACTGGAGAAAATCAAGAATGGCAAAGCAGCAGGGCATGATGGTATAACACCAGAAATGGTTAAGTACATGGGAGCAGCAGACGACCTATTACTCTTAAGGGTCCTACAGGGAGCATGGTGCAACAAGACCATACCAAAGGACTGAGAGATTGCCATCATAACACCAATTTTCAAAAAGGGTGACAATCGACAATGTGGAAAACATAGAGGCATATCCCTTCTCAGTGTCCCTGGTAAACATCTACTCTAGAATCCTAGAGCAGAGACTCTGACGCCTAGCTGAGCCAATTGGATGAGGTCCAGTGCGGATTCCGAGCAAACCGAAGTAATCAAGACCTAATCTTCACACTCAGACAGCTGAGTGAAAAGGCCCTTGAGTATAAGAGTGAGATCCATCTTTGTTGCATAGATCTGGAAAAGGCATTTGACAGGGTCCCCTGGAGCAAACTTTGGGACTGTTTGGCAAGGAAGAACATTCCAGCACCTCTGGTTCATGCTATACAGAGCTTCTACAAGTCTTGCAGAAATTATGTGAGGACAGCAAACCATAAGTCAGAGAAGAGTTCAGGACCACCACTGGTGTAAGACAAGGTGATATCCTGTCACCTTATCTTTTCATACTCATCATGGATGATGTTATCAAGTCATGTAAGGAGAGAACAAGAAAGTATTCAGTGGGGTACTGGAAGATGAGACAGGTCTGTATTTCAGAGCTGGCATTTGCTGATGATGTTGCTCTGATTGCTAAATCAGAGGCGCATCTCCAATCCAACCTGCAAGTCTGGAAGGAAGAGCTGCAGAAGAGAGGGATGGTCATAAGCAGCTCTAAAACAAAATCCATGGTGATATCACGAGAAGAAAGAAGACATCAGATTAAGCTGGGAGAACAGGTCTTGGAGCAGGTCGACCACTTTAAATATCTTGGAGCTATTATAGACCGAAAGGGAGGCATCAAAGAAGAGTTGGCCACTCGAAAAGCAGCAGCTGGGAGACTTTTTCAGGCCATAAATCGAGGATTCCTCAGCAAGAGAGAGGTTTGTAAGAAAACGAAGATGGCTGTATACCGCTCCACCTATTTCCCAGTCTTGACATATGGATGCGCGAGTCATGGGCAATGACTACAACCCATAAAAGCCAGATCCAATCCTCAGAAATGAGGTATCTGAGGAAGGTGGTTGAAGTAACAAGAAGAGACATGGTAAGAAAATGAAGATGGCTGTATACCGTTCCACCTATGTCCCAGTCTTGACATATGGATGCGCGAGTCATGGGCAATGACTACAACCCATAAAAGCCAGATCCAAACCTCAGAAAAGAGGTATCTGAGGAAGGTGGTTGAAGTAACAAGAAGAGACATGGTCCGCAACCAGACGATACGTCAAGGCCTGAAATCCCACCCCCTGCAGACCCAAGTAGAACAGTCCCAACTAAGATGGTTTGGCCATGTCTGCAGAATGTGAGAAGATAAGGCTACCATGACAAGCATGGGAAACAAAGAGCCAGGGATCCAGACCCCCAGGACGACCCAGAGTCCGCTGGGAGGACAACATTAGGCAATCTTTGAAGGACCGAGGACTAGAATGGAACCAGGCCAGGAGGAAGACAGCCTCTCTCTTCCAAACCTCTACATCTCACGGTAGAAGGGGAACGACTAAGTAAGTAATCATTTAAGGAATGTTTGGAGGGAAGTAATTCGGAAATAAATTGTTATTATTCACTTCTGACATCCAAGGGAAGTAATCAATCAATAAAAATATTAATGAATATATGCGATTAGCGACCACATTAAAAAACAAAATTTGCAACACCATTTAAAATTATTGAATGAATGCTATTAGTTTAATAGTAAGCAATACACCCTAAACTATTAACATATCAGACAGAAACAAATACTTCTTAAATAATCTTGACATTACATAACTTTTAAATCATACCTACTAAGATGCTGCAAAACATACAGAATTAAAATTTTGTGTGCATGCCATAATTATGTAAGTTTTTATTATTATATTTTATTCAATGAATTTCAGATGTCCATTCCTGTAACCAGCGATCCCACCTATACTCTAGTGTTGACATTCCAGATTTGAAAATTATGAACAGTTTCATAAAGAGTGAACCAATGCAAAATGCTGCATTCATTCAAGTGTTGCCAGAATTCACAACAAACATTGTGAGTGAAATGAAAGCTGATGTATGTATGGCAGCTGCAACACTAAATACAGACACTAACATTCAAGCAAGATTAAAAGAGATACAATCACCGAATGTCACAGACTCTGAGATAATGACTGTAGACATGAATCCGACTCCTGAGATTTATACTGCAGTCTTACAAAATGAAAACTGCAGCAGGAAATCAACATTAGTCTATGAGGATTGTACTCTCAACAGTGGAAGTAGTGAAGGTTTTAAATTATGTGGCAGTGTACAGTCAGATGAAATAATAATAGGTACAAAAGAGAAACTTTTCAGCTGTCGTGTTTGTGGAGTACAGTTTAGCAAGAAAGGTGACCATAATGAACATGAACTTTCACATATGAGAGAAAAGTGTTATATAAGTAATGTTGGTAATGAAAGAATGCAAGCAGCACTGAAGCATTCTAAATATGATCTTATTGGTATGGGGGCTTCTCATTCTGGTTATCTAAAGGCACACGTAATGCAGCATAAAGAAGAACTGCCTAACAAGTGTGATGGTTTTAGTAGGTTCTCTAGGACTGATTATCCAAAGAAACCCACAATGCAGCATAATGGTGAGACACATTACAAATGTGATGTCAGTGGAGCAGAATTTTGTCAAAGTGATCATAAGGCGACACATACAGAAGGAGAATCTTACATGTGTGATGAACTTACAGGACAGAAACTTTATTTAAAATGGTACAAAAGTCAACATACAGAAGAAAAATCTTATACGTGTAATATTTGTGAAGCACAATTTTCTCAAAATTATGCTTTAGACAGTCACAAAAGGACACATACAGGAGAGAAACTTTATAAGTGTGATATTTGTAGAGCAGAATTTTCTCAGAATGGTCCTTTAAAGAGTCACAAAAGAACACACACAGGAGAGAAACCTTATAAGTGTGATGTTTGTGGAGCAGAATTTTCTCTTAATGGTAGTTTAAAGAGACACAAAAGGACACACACAGGAGAGAAACCTTATAAGTGTGATGTTTGTGGAGCAGAATTTTCATATACTGATGCTTTAAAGAGTCACAAAAGGACACATACAGGAGAGATACCGTATAAGTGTGATGTTTGTGGAGCAGAATTTTCTTATAGTGGTGCTTTAAAGAGTCACAAACGAACACACACAGGAGAGAAACCTTATAAGTGTGATGTTTGTGGAGCAGAATTTTCTCATAGTTGTTCTTTAAAGACCCACAAAAGGACACATACAGGAGAGAAACCTTATAAGTGTGATATTTGTAGAGCAGAATTTTCTCAGAGTGCTCATTTAAAGAGTCACAAAAGAACACACACAGGAGAGAAACCTTATAAGTGTGATGTTTGTGGAGCAGAATTTTCTTGTGGTGATGCTTTAAAGTGTCACAAACGGTCACACACAGGAGAGAAACCTTATAAGTGTGATGTTTGTGGAGCAGAATTTTCTCATCGTGGTGCTTTAAAGAGTCACAAACGGACACACACAGGAGAGAAACCTTATAAGTGTGATGTTTGTGGAGCAGAATTTTCTCATATTTGTGCTTTAAAGACTCACAAAAGGACACATACAGGAGAGAAACCTTATAAGTGTGATATTTGTAGTGCAGAATTTTCTCAGAATGGTCAATTGAAGGGTCACAAAAGAACACACACAGGAGAGAAACCTTATAAGTGTGATGTTTGTGGAGCAGAATTTTCTCTTAGTGGTACTTTAAAGATACACAAAAGGACACACAGAGGAGAGAAACCTTATAATTGTGATGTTTGTGGAGCAGAATTTGCATATACTGGTGCTTTAAATGTTCACAAAAGGACACATACAGGAGAGATACCTTATAAGTGTGATGTTTGTGGAACAGAATTTTCTTATAGTGGTCATTTAAAGAGTCACAAACGGACACACACAGGTGAGAAGCCTTATTTGTGTGATGTTTGTGGAGCAGAATTTTCTCATAGTTGTGCTTTAAAGACTCACAAAAGGACACACACAGGAGAGAAACCTTATAAGTGTGATGTTTGTGGAGCAGAATTTTCTCGTAGTGGTGCTTTAAAGACTCACAAAAGGATACACACATGAGAGAAACCTTATAAGTGTGATGTTTGTGGAGCAGAATTTTCTCATAGTTTTTTGTGTGAGATTTGTTCAGGACACTAAGATGGCATGAAAGAAGGCATACAGGTGAAATGCCATATAGGTGTGATCTTTGTGGTAATGCGTCTTCTCATCCTACTCGGATAAAGAGACACATGTTGAAACACATTGGAGAGAAGATGTATAAGCGTACATGCCACACGCTATGGTAAACTCATAATCTGTACAAGGTGTTTGTGTTTTCAGATGTGTACACCCCGTACATAATTTCTGTACAGGTTTTTTTTCCTTATTATTAGCAATGTATAATTCGATTGTCTTGCGCTACACCATAGCCGATATTTGCGTCATGAGATTCGGCAAAATCAACCATTAAAATCAAGCTGCTTATTTTTCAGTTGATGTGGGATTTGCGAGGGTCAGCGTGTTGTGTCGTTGATTCATTACTTTTCGCTAATGCTGAAGGCAGCCAGCACGTTACTGATTATTTTAACGATTATGTCACATTGAGCATAATTTATTATTTACAGCTGCTTATAAATAAAAAAAAGTGGATAACATTACATATTATTCGATTTCACTAAAACTTGTAGAATCTGCGTAAGAAATGTACATTTTAATAATAATATAAAAAGAAATACGAAACTGGAAAAAAAATCACGAAAGCAAGGCTCATTTGTATCTTAACCCGATCAGAGCCCCTTGAAACGTTTTTTTTTTGGAAGTACTTCTCTTCGTTTTAATTTCCTTTCTTTAAAATCATTCTGATTTTTCTTTGGTGGGTATATCATTATTACGATCATCGAGTGAGTTATTTTATTAAATAATTAATTGCTATCAATGGTTGTTGTATTGAAGGTTGAGACTAGTCATATGGGTATTTAAAACTGCCAGTTAGGCTAAAATGGCTATGTTCATTTGTGAAGTTCGGTAGAGAATAAATTACGCTAGCACCAGTTTATATTTTCGAAGCAGATTATGAGCTTTTTATTTTTTTAAATTTATATGATAATGTGATTTTATTATTTTCAAAATTACATCAAATATTTATTGAACTACTTCTTCTTCTTCTTTCGTTCGCTTGAACTATATTGTCTATATCTGCAATGTTGTTTCTTGTATAAACTTCACTGTCTTTTGTAGTTCATACAGAGGTCCGTATAGTTTTGCTTCCAGTGTTGTTTCTCTAGGCCAGTGGGTTTGCCTCAATATATCATATTCTGGGCAATCTTGAAGTACCTGCTCCGCAGTCTGGGGTGTCTGTCCACATGTACACATTTCTGAATTGCCAATCTTGAATTTTGTATACATGTGGCTGCGGAGTCGGTTGTGTCCTGTTCTGAGGCGCAGAATGACAATTTGTTCTGATCTGTTCATAGCTTGGTAGTCATCCTGTGTTGGTGTTGGTGGCTTTCTGATTGATTTGATCATCTTTTTCTTCTGATGGTATGTAACTGGTACACCCGGTTGCTCGTCTGCAGCACCTTCTTTAGCCAGTCGGTCCACTCTCTCATTTCCTGGTATTCCACAATGAGATGGTATCCACTGCATGGCGACCCTGCGCTGGTTGCACAGTTCAGAAAGAGGGCTTGTATACCTGGCAATTTTCTGGACTGGAGTGCTGATCTTGCATCTGTCAGGAATACCACAGGCTGTGGACCGAGATTGGTGTTCAACAGTTTCTCAGTTGCCACCTTGATTGCCTGGATTTCTGCATCACAGTTGTTACAGAATTTCCCCATTGGTACTCTGACCGTATCCCTAGTGTTGTTTGGGTATTCTATGTACATTCCTGCTCCTCCATTCTTTACTGCATTCTGTGCTGACCCATCCGTGTATACTCGGATCCAGAGGTCCTGTGGGTATTCATCATCCACAAAACTGAGAGTGACTGTCCTACGTTGCATGCTGTTCTGTTCATCCCTGTCGAATATTCCTTTCACTTTTGTCTGGATGTGTACTAGTAATCCAGGCTCCTCTCTCCAAGAGGTTTGTTCTGGAACAGACTTTAGGGGGCTTTCAACTTCAGGCATGTTTGAGGTTTGTCTACGAAATCGTTTGGCCTGGTGGATAAAGCTGCTTCTTTTCAATCGCCCCACTGCTAGGTTTTGGAATCTGTCCTTCATTGGATGGCTCGGCATACAGAGGAACTTTTCTGCCTATGTTAGCACTTGTGGTTCCCTTACTTAGTTTTTTTGATGCTGGACACAGGATGGCTAACTTCCTCCTGTCCTTTGTTGCTGCCTTGTTGATGTGCTGCTTCCATTTCAGCCTATCATCGAATGTAACTCCGAGATAGGTAGGTTGTTTATCTTCTCTCAGGAGCTCTTCGTTTATCTATTTATTGAACTAATTCTACACCGCCCTAGAAACCTCCCCATTCCATTTCATATAACTGGATATAGTTTAGTTCAATTTTTCTCTTTGCAATAATAAAGAAAATCATCAGGATCCACATTCAAGGAGTCACGCAAGATGGCTGGCAGACTCTGAGACAGTATAAACTACACAAAGTCACGGTCATGCAAGATGGCGGCAGACAGAATAAATTAGGCATAAAACATTGTTGGTTCGGAACTCAGTAAAACGAAAAGTACTAAAACGCAACTAACCATTAACAAGCGTGCCCCTGCAATTAAAAAGACTAAAACGCCGTGAACCAATCAAAAGGGTTCCTTACGCAGTAGCATCTACCTGCGTCTGCCTATATATATGTGTGCATTTTATTCAAATACACAAACACGAAAACCAGCCAGAATGACAGACTAGAGAAAGCTGCCAAGACTGATTCCTGCATGCCGGGCAGACTTGCTTCACTAAGTCGGGTCAAAATCTGGCTTGTATTAATCTTAGAGGGTAGGTAAACTTACTATAAATAAGTGTGAAACTAATATCACTTTAAGGAGTTTTAATATGACTATATCATGTATAATGATTGTATTTTATAGTATCATTTATAATGATTGTGTATGACTGTTGAAGAAGGAACCCACCTGAAAATAACCTACACCTGTATATAATTAATCTCACTTTAGGATTTTAGTTTTACTATGACTGTATCAATATCATGTATAATGATTATATTTTATGGAATCAGGTATAATGATTGTATTTCCTTGCATGAGTGCTGAAAAAAGAAAACCAATCTAACTACAAGCTAACATTCCTTGTTAGGCCTCTTATAACTCCAACCTGAATATAACCTAACAGTCCTTGTTAGGACTCGTATAACTCCAACTTGAGTATAATCTAACATTCCTTGTTAGGACTCATATAACTCCAACCTGAATATAACCTATGACTATATCATGTATAATGATTGTATTCTATAGTATCATGTATAATGATTGTGTATGACTGTTGAAGAAGGAAACCACCAGAAAATAGCCTACACCTGTATATATTTAATATAACTTTAGGATTTTAGTTTTACTATGAATGTATCAGGTATACTGATTATATTTTAGGGAATTAGGCATAATGATTGTATTTCCTGGTATGATTGCTGAAGAAGAAAACCAACCTGAATATAACCAAATCGTCCTTGTTAAGACTCATATAATTCCAACCTGAATATAACCTAACAATCCTTGTTAGGACTCATATAACTACTACGATATTGTTAGGGTATATTTTACCAGCCAGTATAGCACTTATCAGAGATGGCCTGGTATATTATAGGTGGAAGGAAACGGTTGTATCATACCTAGGTATACAAATTATTGGATGTATTCATGTATTGAATTATCAGAAAGAATGTTTTTGCAAGTAGACACCTGTCATGTCTCGCTATTGTTAAATCATACTGAGCCATGTTGTCATTCATCCTACATGCAGACACCTGAGACACGCTCATCTCATATACACTAGAATTAGGTGGGCTTGATGACAGAAATTAGCCCCTATTTTTCCTTGTTACAGGTTTATTCATGTCATCCAACCTGAGGTCGTATGTTTGGGTCAATCCTGCTGCCTGGAATTTCACAGGAGCATAGTGGTTGTATCGGAGCTACATCCTTAGTCCCCCTCAGTCTTGGCTGAGCTAAAGGAACGATCATCAGCAGGTGTTGTGTGCATCAAATTAAGAAGGACAGAACTGTTTTAAGAGATGAGTACACAGTAGTACCATTTATGTCTGCAAGTGTGAGCAATTAACTGTCTATGAAGAAAAAGTGATTTAGCGTAGTGAGAGACAAGATTAACTCCTATATACAATAAAAACCTCACGCTACAAAGGTTTGGGTTTAGGATTTCTAACCCATAACCCTAATTACTGTGTGTCAGAATTCTTTTATAAGGTCCTATTAAACACAGGATCTCCTGGTCTGATAGTGATAATTAAGCGCAGAAATAGACTAAATGATGAAACGATCACATCATTTTTTACAGTGTAAAATAAACTCAGACAAATACTGTTTTAAAATAAGTGAAGACTTGCTTTAAAAGGCAAAGTCCCCAGGCCTCAATTATAATGCAGCTGTAATTGAAAAATTTATTGCACAAATTAACTTTTTTTATATGTTTTTCAGTCTTTTTTTTTTGTACAGGTTTTGCTGGTCTTTGTACAGGGTTTTTGAATTTTGTGTACAGGTTTTTTTATCTCCGAGGTGTAGCATGTATGTATAAGTGTAATGTTTATTGTATTGGGTTTTCTCAATTCTGTATTCTTAAATTACACAAAAGAAGGCACACATGAGATGGACTTTCTAAGTGTGATGTTTGTGGTGTTAGGTTTACTCAAGTCTGTATTCTAAAACTGCACACTAGACATAATCAGAGAAAATTTATGTGAAGTTTACCTTACACAATTTGTAAGCGTGATGTTTGTAATGCAAGTTTACTCATTCATTATTCTTCAACCCCCTATTCACAAAATATCTTGATGGTTTAAATTATTTGATCACTTTCTGTGGAGTTCCATTTTCAAAGTGGTAGTGGAAAAAGTATTTTGTTGTGTAAATTGAAATCTCAGCCAGATTTGTTGTTGTTTAATTAGGGCTGCTGAGCTTCTCACTCTTTTGCAGGCAATACCAAGTTCAGTACTCTTTGGTAACACTGAAGATCTAGGCTTTTCTTGTGGCTTTTCTACCTTTCTGAAATGTGTTGAGTTGAAGTCATGAGCTCCAGCTTAGCTTGCATTTAAAGGATCGTCACATAGGGGTCCCAAACTAGGAGTAAGAAGTGTGTGGCATACTGTGCATTCCCTGTCATCCAAGGGGGCTGTCCAACTTTGCAGAGCGAAAATACTGTGCTCTGGTTCTGGGCTCTTCTAAGGAATTGTCACGTCCAGCAGAGACCCACTTCTCAGCTTCCCCTGACAATCATAGTGTGATCCTCCTACATGCAGTCCATCAGGTCAAAGCTAAAGAATCATGTCTGGGGCTCAAGTGATGACTCCAAGCTTAGTGTGCAATGCTGGTTTCTCAACAAGTTTCACCACAGAGGAAATCTCTGGAAGTGTGTGGATGATTTCAAGAGTCAATGAGGGTGTAATTAGCCTCACAGATGTTCACTTCCACATATGTATATTGTAGCATTGTGTATAGCTGGTGGTCAATTAAAGATGACTCCAGATATGTCTCTATGCATCTCAGCACAATAAATGTAATCCTTGGTGCTAGATTTTGTGACAAACTGTAGAGAGGTCTAATAAATGTGATTTTCTTGTTGTGAAGTGTGACCTCTGCCACTTAGCTAAGATCATATTCAGACATACAGAAGCCATGTAATCATGATGTTTCTGATGCAGTGTTTTCTATGGATGCTCGAATTGTGCCATTAAAAAAAAAAGTGCTATAAATATTGTATGTTAGCTACTTGTTTTTTTGGCCACATTGAGAGACTAAATATATACAATCAGCATTACCCTTTAGTTCCCTAAGGAGCAGGGGGCCTCAACAAACGTATGCCAAGCCTTTACATCATGTGTTCATACCATAACTTTTTTTTTTATCTCTTTCATGTCTGCCCCCAGTTCCCATCTCAAAGTGTTTTTTGGTTTCCCTCCTTATGCCTATCTCTCTAAAAATAAATAAATATATATGTGGTGGGGCGCTGTTTGAATATATTGTGTGTTCGTTTATTATTATTTCAGGTAAATTGCTACCCCTGTCCACAGTTGCAGTATATGTTGATTATGTTAATGTATTGTTCGTTTATTATTATTTCAGGTAAATTGCTACCCCTGTCCACAGTTGCAGTATATGTTGATTATGTTAATGTATATTTGATTGCTCCTGCTGTTGTTCATAATAATGCTCGTTATCCCGTTACACCCAGGGTGAAATCTCCCAACGATTATAGTTTTGTTCCATACTCCACAACATACATGCAGGTTCTTTAACTGACCCATTCACCAATGAGGAACTAAAACAGTCTTCCTTTTTGAAATGAACTCAACATCCTTTAATAACTTATATCCCTTGTAGCATACATAAGCGTTCGTCCCGATTAATCCTTATTTATAAAACCTCATCAATACAGATTAATTCTATTTCAAGAGTATTCATTCTCTTGTACAAACCATATTCTTTCAAAAAGGTGAACACTTCATAATAGGTTCCCACTGGAACTTAAAAGAAAACACAGCAAAAAACAGCTGTCACAAAGCTCAAGGTTTTTCTCAACACCTTGGCCATACACATAACAATCTTCTACGTCATTCTTTGGTGCGCCTCATTTTCAATATTCCAAATAGTGCCGCATTTATCAGCACTGACTCAAACTCTATAAATATAACATGTGGTGTGCATGGGCAGACACCACAATATATATATACCTGTGTACACACACACAATGGTACATATTACCA
Source organism: Oreohelix idahoensis (assembly GCA_024509875.1). Lineage (NCBI taxonomy): Eukaryota > Metazoa > Mollusca > Gastropoda > Stylommatophora > Oreohelicidae > Oreohelix > Oreohelix idahoensis. The sequence goes on along the minus strand of JAMPIV010020008.1, from coordinate 463,988 downwards.
CCTCAACAACAGTGAACAAGTGCTAATCTTCAGACTTTGCTCAGGTAACAGATTGGGACAACATATTCAATGTTATGTTATGTTTTGTAATGAACTAGAACTAGAACAGTATTGAAGTAATAATGCACTTTATTTACACATCAACTGGTTTCTGCAATATATACTGTTCAAAAAAAGAAACGCATAGCTATCCGAGGGCGCGTTTTTATGAGTTTGTAAGTAAAATTTGGTGCTAGGGTATATAAAAACCAGCCTCAAATGTTCTTTACAGTGTCACATGCACGTGTTGACCTGAATTGCGTTCGTTTTTGTAATCGTTACAACGCAGTGATCAATAGTGTATATGACGCAATTTTTGACCACAGCTCATGTTGCGCGCACGTGAAAGCAACAACATTTGGGGTGAACACCATTCACTGACTACGCAACTGAAACCCTATAAAAGGATAACGCTACACACACAAAATTCAGTTAATTTTCAAGCAGACATTTATGCCGTCTCTTTCGATAAATTTAAGGAACACTGCTATTGGCCGTTTGCACGCAGGCGAAAGTCAAAGTCAGGTTGCCAGGCATCTAAACGTGCATCAGAGTACCATCAGTCGACTTTGGCACCGGTTTTATGCATCCATGCCCAGAAGATGCCAGTCGCTGATCGATGCAAGAGGAGGCCACACACCATACTAACGGGAAAGCCCATACGCCAAAAACTCTCGTGACCCAGATGCAAAACAACTGTCAATTGATTGGTTGAACCCTAAGGTATTCTTTTGTGCATTTTGAACAATTAACTCATTAAATTAAAAAAGTTATTGAATGTCAAAATTATGGCTATGTGTGTGCCTTCAGTAGCTATGCGTTTCTCTTTTTTGGACAGTATAGAAAGATTAACTGAAGTTTAAAACAAATGTTGGGAAAGGTTACGACTAAGTATCCACAAGATTGGGATAGAATATTACCCGCTATTCTCTTCGCCTATAGAGAAATTCCCAACGAAAATACGGAGTTTGCGCCATTAGAATTATACTGTTCAAAAAAAGAAACGCATAGCTACTGAAGGCACACACATAGCCATAATTTTGACATTCAATAACTTTTTTAATTTAATGAGTTAATTGTTCAAATTGCACAAAAGAATACCTTAGTGTTCAACCAATCAATTGACAGTTGTTTTGCATCTGGGTCACGAGAGTTTTTGGCGTACGGGCTTTCCCGTTAGTATGGTGTATGGCCTTCACTTGCATCGATCAGCGACTGGCATCTTCTGGGCATGGATGCGTGGAACCGGTGCCAAAGTCGACTGATGGTACTCTGATGCACGTTTAGATGCCTGGCAACCTGACTTTGACTTTCGCCTACGTGCAAACGGCCAATAGCAATGTTTCTTAAATTTATCGATAGAGACGGCATAAATGTCAGCTTGAAAATTAACTGAATTTTGTGTGTGTAGCGTTATCCTTTTATAGGGTTTCAGTTGCGTAGTCAGTGAATAGTGTTCACACCAAATGTTGTTGCTTTCACGTGCGCGCCACATGAGCTGTGGTCAAAAATTGCGTCATATACACTATTGACCACTGCGTTGTAACGATTACAAAAACGAACGCAATTTAGGTCAACACGTGCATGTGACACTGTAAAGAACATTTGAGGCTGGTTTTTATATACCCTAGCACCAAATTTTACTTACAAACTCATAAAAACGCGCCCTCGGATAGCTATGCGTTTCTTTTTTTGAACAGTATACATGTCACTTGACTGAACTGAAACCTGCGTTCAGGAAGGGCGGAAGTCCAATTACTGACGCTATGCTCTGCAAACATCCAGGTGTAGCTAAAAGCTATTGGAATAGAATCGTTCTGTATGAAAACACAACAGTCCTCCCCAGAAGGTTATGATCAGAGATTAAATCTGATGGGTGGACGATGTGTCCTTTCTGACCGCCTAGGGGGAACTGGAACAACCACTGATCTGTCTTCTGTAATCTGCTCCGTAACAGTAAGTCTCAAGTTTGGTGCTGCTTTGTTGACTTGTTCTAAGGTTTCTCGGTTTAGCAGAAAGTCATCATAAGTATTATCAGTGGCTCTGCAGTGCTTGAGAATACTACCTGGTCATCTGATTTTGATGTCATCTTACAGTCTGGTGACTGTCCACGTGAACAAGGTACATCATGCTTCCCAGTGTGCATAGGACTTGTCCATGCAACTATGGATCACCCTTTGACAAAAAATTCTTGACGAACACAGAATCTCCACTGTGGAACTTAGATACCTTCTTTCCACTGAGCCTACTTTTCGGTGTTGTCTGGGGCATTATCAGTGATAACTGTGTCCTGGGTTGACGGCTGTGCAGTATGGATACTTGGAGTATGCATCTATTATAATTAACCAATGTTCATCCATGAATGGACTGGCAAAATCCAGGTGTATCCTTTCCTATGGATGTTCGGTAGCAGGCCATGACTAGTAACGCTGATGAGGGCTAGTCTGATTAGCTTTACATATATCACAACCAGTCGTTACAGCTTGGATGTCTGCATTGATATTTGGCCACCAGCAGTGTCGTTGTGCCAATTGCTTCATCCTAACAATCCCAAAATGACTTTGATGCAATATTTGAAGAATTTTCTTTTGAAGTGATGCGGGAACTATGACTCTGTTTGCTTCGGCTTGCCATAGGAGTATACCTTCGTGAACGGAAATATTCATGCGATGATCAAAATAAGCTTTGATGTCCATGTCCTTTCGAGACAGAGATTCAGCCATCCCTGTAATACATACTGTCGAACTCTACTGAGTAACTTGTCTTTGGTTTCATTTTGAACCCTTTGTGTGTCCAAAGAGATGTCTGCTATAGCATCTTCATTCTCTATAGTTATAGAAATACATTAAGCTTCTGACTTGTCAAACTCTGGATCTGCTCCCATTGGAAGTCTTGAAAGAGCATCCGCGATAGCGTGTTTTGCCGTTGGCCTGTATTTTATCACAAAGTTATATGACATCAGAAGAATAGCCCATCGCTGTAAGCGTTGCATAGTTAGTACTGGTAACTTGTGATCTGGAGAAAATATCGCCAACAAGGGTTTGTGATCTGTCTGAAATTCAAAAGACCTTGAGAGTCTGTAGAGGTATTGGTGAAATTTCTTCACACCAGAAATAATAGACAGTCCTTTTTCAATTTGACTAGTTTCTTTCAGCTTGAGTCATCGTCTTTGATGCAAATGCAATTGGTTGTTCTGATCCATCTTGGTATCTGTGCACAAAACTGCTCCTATGCCATAAGATGATGCATCTGTTGCAAGAATTATCGGAAGATTTGGATCGAAGTGAACCAACAATGTTGCATTTATAATAGCTGCTTTAAGAGCTTGAAAAGCTTCTTCCTGAGCTTTAGACCAAGAAAATGGAGTATCCTGTTTCCTTAACCTGTTTAGCGGTGCACATAGCTCAGAGTAATTGGCAATATATTTATGGTAGTAATTTATTTTGCCAAGAAAAGATTGTAAGTCCATAAGATTATGTGATCTTGGTAGTTGCTTGATAGCTGCAATACCTGATTCTGAGGGATGTAAACCTTCGGTTGAAATGATGTTGCTTATGTACTCAACTTCTGACTTGAAAAATTCACACTTTGACTGGTTACTTCTGAGTCCATATTGCTCTAGGCATCTGAATAGTTCTTCTAGTGTTTGAAGGTGTTCCTCGTCATATTTACCAGTGACAGTTATGGCATCCAAGTAATTTGCACAACCTTCCAAACCTTGTGTGTCTTGTTCAATGAAATGCTGAAATATTGCAGGTGCACTTGACATTCCAAAAGCTAGCCGTTGATACTTTTTTTTTTTTTTAAATAAAGTTTTGGCAAGGCGCGTCCCGTTCGACCTAGTCAGTTATATTAGGGCGCATGTCCAAACATAAAAGACCCTTAGGATTCATCATCAAGTTGTATCTGTAAATAGGCATCTGAGAGATCTATTTTGGTAAAGTGCTTCCCATTCTGCAATTTCTGAAATAGTTCCTCAGGTCTAGGAAGGGGGTACTGTTCAGCTTGAATTTGAGAATTTGTGGTTACTTTGAAATCACCAAAAATTCTAACAGTGCCATTTGGTTTTGGAACAACTACAATAGGTGCAGCCCAGTAACTGGAATGTACTAGTTTAATTATTTCTAAATCTTCTAGCCTTTTAATTTCTGCTTTGACTGCATCCTTTTTTGCAAATGGTACTGGACGTGACTTGTGAAATTTTGGAACTGCATTCTGGTGAACATGTAAGTGAGCCTTGAATGTTGTGCATGTTCCTAATCCTTTGTTGAAAACATTAGTTCTTTCACTTGAGTGATGGCTTCGACGGAAGAAAAGGGTTCAACCATATTAATGACTTCAGTAGGAACTTCATTTTGTTCTGTTATTGTAAGTCCAAAACATTGAACCATGGTATTCCAAAAAAAGATTAGTACCATGAGGTGTATCTGCGACAGTAAGTTTACATCTCAAATTGACAACGTATTTATAAGATGACTGGACTTCCTGAGTCATCTAAGATCCTGGAAGTAAATCTTTTTATCAATGACATGGGCCCTCTTGGTTGAGCACCAAAAACGAGCTCTAAGGGAGAGAAACCCATATGACCCGACCAGAATGAGTCATGAGCATGTTGTAGAATATAAGGCCTTCTTTCTTTAGGAACCATGATCTGTTTGCGTATTGATGAAGAATCTCTGAAATTTCTATTTAAAATATTATTCTTCAAAGTAAACCAATGCCGTGAAACGTCTGATGAAGTCATATCATCTGAAATGACCAACCGAAAAAATCTTTCCATAGAGTCATCATTCCTTTGCATATCACCAAATGAATCTTTAGTGATAGTAGGATGAAGTTGCACCTCATCATCATCATTCAACTTTATGTCATATTGATCTGGGGCAAGTGCCTGTGCCCTGGTAATGACAGCATTAGCTGACAACAAATGTTGACGCTCCCAAGCTTATATTTCCTCAGGTGTGCAATCTTTACTATCATGGATGCAACCAATGAGCAAATCAGCCACTGGCTTATCAAGCAGACAAACCTTAATTTTACCAGTGAAAAGTGGGGTTGCAATGTCTTCTATAGCTGTTAGATAAAATTCAACAGTACCACCAAATGTAATACATTTTAGTACATCCCATGTAAAACATGATGGGTGCACAAGAGTCTTACGCACTCCCACTGTAGTGCAACCAGTGTCTTTTTAGAACTGTCACGAGATGGTTGTTCAATAGACCCCTGTGGAAGTTAAGAGAACTTTTACCATCATCTGGTAAAATTCAACAGTACCACCAAATGTAATACATTTTAGTACATCCCATGTAAAACATGATGGGTGCACAAGAGATTTACGCACTCCCACTGTAGTGCAACCAGTGTCTTTTAGAACTGTCACGAGATGGTTGTTCAATAGACCCTGTCGAAGTTAAGAGAACTTTTACCATCATCTGCTGAGAATGCCGGAAGTGGGTGTTTGCATAACAGTCTGGAAACCACATCAGGCTGAAAGAGAGTACTGCACTCAAATTATGATGAAGCATGAGAGAAATCAAAAGAACAAGTATTAACATGACTGTTATTGTCATTATTCTGAGATACCACTGCAGAATTACTATTTTGTGCAGAGCTAGCATTAGAGTTTGAACTGCGAGAACGATATGAACGGATATTCTGCTGGTAATTGTTTCCACGATCTCTATTATTCTGGGTGTTCTGAGATTGTCTTGGATGAGCATATTGGTTGTCCTCACCATCACAAAATCGGTTCCCTCTATTCATGAAAGAATTGTCACCTCTTCTAAATCCTCTGGCAGACTGATTGTAATTGTGTTGTGGACCATATCCACCACCAAAATGTCGGAAATTCCCTCGAGTAGGAGGAGAATGATTACACAAATTGTATCTTCCTCTGAAAGATCCAAAGTTCTGGTAATTATAGCGACCAAAGTTTATGTCGCTACTCTGTGATCTGCAGCTAGGGTTATTGGTATTCCAAGAACGTGCTGATGCCACTCGCAGAGCTTCCTTTATCTCAGAGTTGCTAACAACTTTGCCAGGGTGAGCAGTGATAAACTGGTGTCCTAATTCTTTGACAACTTGTAACGATTGTGGTTTGCATTCATGCAAATATGACAGGAAAGATGGACTAATGGACGACATGACCTTGTCCCTCAACCTCAACACTAGATCCATAAGAGCAGCAAATGAATGCTCTATTTTAGATAGTTCAATCCATCTATTGAAACAATAATTTGATGGATTAAATAAATTCTGAAAAATCGTTGCTTGAGTCAGGAACTAATTGTTTGAAGCGTAGGCGATAACCATTTTCATCTAATTTGTATTTTTCAACAACAGTACTCTGATAGCATCAAATTGTTTCTATTTACATCATCCATGGTGCCAACTGCAGTTAAAGCAGTCAGTATTTCCATAAATTTACTGCACCAGAAGGATTTGTCAACTTTGTGTTTGTGGCACACAGTTTCAAAACGGCTGAGAAAACCGAGATATCATCAATATTAGGTTTAAATTTTGGCAAATGGATTTTTGCAAAACCAGAGTTACCTTTGTTTGAGGACCCTTCACCCTCAAGATTGTTTTGTTTGTTACCATTTTGTAATTTAAGTTTTTCTAATTTAATATTAGCAATGTCCTTCTCATGTTGCCTATTATATTCATCTTGTTCTAACTGAGCCAGTTTAAATCTCTGCTCTTCTTGTATTCTTTACTCTGCTAATTCTTCCTGTCTCCTTTTGTCTTCTCTCTCATCTGCTATCTTGTTGTTCTTCTATGGCTAATTCTTCCTGTCTTTTTTCTTCTCTCTCATCTACCATCTTTTTTCTATGACTAATTCTTCCTGTCTTCTGGTTTCAAATTCTCATATGTTAACTCTTTTTATTTTGCCAACTGATCCAAGGCAAATTCTTTGAGGGCTTTAACCCTTCATGCCCAGTTTTCTTTACCCAGCTGGATAAAATGCACCAAAAGGCAATGTATGACTTACTTAGTCTATGCATTAATATGAGTACTACAGAGCTATCAACAGCAGCAATGCAATTTCTTATAAATGTTAATGAAATGTGTATTCTAGCACCGGACAAAAAGAATTATAGAGCAGACAAGACAAAATATGAACAATAGGACAGTAGCAGTAAGCAAATTAGGAGAATACTATTGAGGAACCAAAGAAGAAAGAATGAAAGTTATATAAAAATGGAACAAAGCTTACTTTTACCAACAACAAGACAAAAGATGCAGTACAACGTATAAATACGTAAGTCAACTAAACAATTGCAAGGTTAGACCTACAAAATACGAACAATAATGGGAAAAAACAGAAGAAACCAGCCAACAAGAACAAACTACAAAGAAGACATGTCGTCACAGCTAAACAAATATTGATAGTAATGATTTCACAGTGAACACAAAACTCTCATCAATGTTGGCCGAGTTTCACTGAGAAAAGATTACAAATAAACCCAACAGAAAACCCTTATATCAGGTCCTGTCGAAGCAGAATGTACCCTGAAAAAAGGTCGCCACTTCACCTCCCTATGTAACACAGCATGAAACGTAGAAAAAAATTAAAATGGCTCTACCCAATAGTACAGTTGCACTCAAACTGTGATACAAATCGACCACTTAGCTTATTAAAAGGGTGATCCGTCCTCAGTACATCATCACTCTGCAAGACATGAAAGACTCTCGGGCATAAAAAAAGGCATGGAGCATTCTCCGTGGTCCTTCAAAGTTTTGCAGAAAAAAATATCCATGTCTTTCTGCCATCTGAATTCTGGCGACACGGACTTATAACTTGGCATCAAGCATGGACTTGAAAAAAATCGTCGTATGAAGTACGTGTCCAGCATAATCGAAGCAGGAATTGGCATTCTTCTTTGATGGTAGAGTTGGTTTTCAAGTTTCAGCTTCCTAATAAACAAGATTTTGAAGAAAAAAAGTGCCGGTTTCCAGCAGACTAACTTATTTCGCCGGGCTGCAGACGATAAAATGTCCTGGATCATGCACGAACAGCTCACTGCGTAGGTCAAGTATGGCAGATCACTGGTGTACTTCTGATCAAAGTTTTCAAAGGAATAAAATTTGCACTTTTCAAACATGAAGTCGTAGGAGGCTTGTGGTTGAACTTGGTCATTATCCCCAAATTATGGCCACCATATAAATGTTACGGGCATGCATGCATTGACTTGTAATGAATACATTTTGCGTGGGTTTGAGTAGTTGAAATTAGAATGACATGCAAACACTGAAAACATCATAGACTTACAATCAAGAATGCAACGACGATCAGTCCAACGTTCAAAGATATTTATTCATGACATCTTTACTAAGACGATCTGCTCCATATTCAAATATACAATGATCAGTAATGTACTGCTCATATACTGTCGTTGGTCCGTCCGTAGGGCATTAATACTCAGGCAGATTTGCCGGTAATCATATTTATAGTCCTTGCAACTTATAAGATTTCATCGTCGTAGTTTTTACGGAATTCAATCAATAAAAATCATTGTCATTATACTTCTTTTTAAAATGCCTTCCAGCACTGGCATATAAATATCGAGTGGCGATCATCATCTAATGTTAAGTATTTCTGTTTTGTTTTTCTGAGTGAGTTTGGCTACGTACTATGTGATTGTAAATTCACGTGTTTGGGTGAGCTGTTTGTGAGACAAAGTTATTCTAGAAGGTACGGAAATAGTTGTCGTTGTAAAATCGTTGTTCAAAATTAAATCAGTAAGATCCTAGACGCGATAGTGTGAACAAGCAAGTTTTGCTTGTGAGTGTTAAGTCGTTATATTAAGAAGTGGCAAGCTGAATTGGGAGTTTTCATCTAGTGATAAGCCAAAATAACTCCGCCAATGCCGGTCCCAAGCCCGGATGAAAAAGGAGGAGGGCGGCCTGCATGGAGGCCGTAAGGAGGCAGCCCCTCCACCATGCAAAGGCACAACAGGCCAATCACCTGTTTGCTTTAAATCACGATTACTAGCAACACAAGAGAGAAAACTGGACTGATTCTAAAGGCGACGAACTGGAACGGACTACGACTTATGGAACTTGGAACACAAGAAGTATAAATGGGAAGGAAGAGGAGCTGGTGGAAGAGATGAGGAAAGCAAAACTAGAAATCCTGGCTATAACGGAAACAAAGAAAAAAGGACAAGGAGTCATGGATCTCGATGGCAACACGCTGCTCTACAGTGGTGTACCCATGTCTGAAAGAGCTAAAGGGGGCGTGGGTTGCATTGTGGCCCAAAATCAAAAAGATAGTATCAAGGGATGGAACTTTGTCTCGGAGTGCATTATGGTTGTTAAACTAAAAGAAGGAGAAACCATAGTCAACCTGGTCATAGTGTATGGGCCAAATGAGGATGAGAGAGCAGGGGTTAAGGAGAAATTCTTCAAGCTGCTTCAAAGGACAGTGGATGACTGCCTAGATGAAGTTATCATGCTCGGAGATTTTAATGCCAGAGTTGGAAATGACCATGCTAGATGGGGTGGAGTTATCGGAAGATATGGAGAAGATACTCTCAATGACAATGGAAAGTGACTCCTTAGATTCTGCAGTGAGCAGAATCTGATCATTACAAACACAAAGTTCCCCCATAAGCGCATACATGCATACACTAGATGTGAACCAACAAAGAATGAGAAGTCAGTGATCGACTATGCCATTGTTCGGAGAAGCTAGAGTCTGGAGGGGGCCAGAGATTGGAAGTGATCACTACCTGCTAACAATCAAAAGAACAACTGAAAGAGTTGCTCAGCCTAGGAACTGTCCAACATCACGCAAGAAACAAGTAAACGAGCAGGAGAAATGAGCATTAGGACCTACAAGCTGAGAGAGCCAGAAATTAAGACCAGATATCAGGGGCTTATTGCTGCAGCGGTGAGCAACACAGAAGAACGACCTGATGACTTGGAAACCCTCTGGATTAAATTCAAGGATATCATAAAGACAGCTGCTGCAGAAGCATGCGGTGAAGTCCGACTTGGGAACAAGAGAAAGAGGACACCTTGGTGGACAGAGGAAGTCAAAGAGAAAATAAGAGAGAAGAAAATGGCATGGAAACAATACTTAGGAGCTAAAAACACAACAGGACAAATGGAAAAATATAGAGAATATGTGACAGAACAGAAGCAAAGAACAAAGTGCTAGCAGCAAAACAGAAGTCCTGGGAAGAATTTGGAGAAAAGCTAGAAAAAGATGCACAAGAAAACCAGAAATTGTTCTATAAGACCCTAAAGAACATGAGGAAGGAAAAAACAATGCCCTCTCAAATTTATAAAGGACAAGCAAGGCAAATTGCTTACTGCCCCGAAGGAAGTAATGGGAAGATGGAAAGAATATTTCTCAGAACTCCTGGATGGTGAGCATGGTGAAGCATCAGAAATGATAAACACTAGCACAGAAGAGAAAACCAATGATGGTGAAGATGACATAAAGATGGAAGAACTGAAGGCTGCACTGGAGAAAATCAAGATGGGCAAAGCAGCAGGGCATGATGGTATAACACCAGAAATGGTTAAGTTCATGGGAGCATCAGGCGACCTATTACTCTTAAGGGTTTTACAGGCAGCGTGGTACAACAAGACCATACCAAAGGATTGGGAGATTGCCATCATAACACCAATTTTCAAAAAGGGTGACAATCGACAGTGTGGAAACCATAGAGGCATATCCCTTCTCAGTGTCCCTGGTAAAATCTACTCTAGAATCCTAGAGCAGAGACTCCGACGCCTAGCTGAGCCACAATTGGATGAGGTCCAGTGCGAATTCCGAGCAAACCGAAGTACTCAAGACCTAATCTTCACACTCAGACAGCTGAGTGAAAAGGCCCTTGAGTATAAGAGTGAGATGCATCTTTGTTTCATAGATCTGGAAAAGGCGTTTGACAGGGTCCCCTGGAGCAAACTTTGGGACTGTTTGGCAAGGAAGAATATTCCAGCACCTCTGATTCACGCTATACAGAGCTTCTACAAGTCTTGCAGAAATTATGTGAGGTCAGCAAACCATCAGTCGGAAGAGTTCAGGACCACCACTGGTTAAGACAAGGTGATATCCTATCACCTTACCTCTTCATACTCCTTATGGACGATGTCATCAAGGCATGTAAGGAGAGAACAAGAAAGTATTCAGTGGGGTACTGGAAGATGAGACAGGTCTATATTTCGGAGCTGGCATTTGCTGATGATGTTGCCCTGATTGCTAAATCGAGGCACATCTCCAATCCAACCTGCAAGTCTGGAAGGAAGAGCTGGAGAAGAGAGGGATGGTCATAAGCAGCTCTAAAACAAAATCCATGGTGATATCACGAGAAGAAAGAAAACATCAGATTAAGCTGGGAGAACAGGTCCTGGAGCAGGTCGACCACTTTAAATACCTCGGAGCTATTATAGACCGAAAGGGAGGCATCAAAGAAGAGTTGGCCACTCGAAAAGCAGCAGCTGGGAGACTTTTTCAGGCCATAAATCGAGGATTCCTCAGCAAGAGAGAGGTTGGTAAGAAAACGAAGATGGCTGTATACCGCTCCACCTATGTCCCAGTCTTGACATACGGATGCGAGTCATGGGCAATGACTACAACCCATAAAAGCCAGATCCAAACCTCAGAAATGAGGTATCTGAGGAAGGTGGTTGAAGTAACAAGAAGAGACATGGTACGCAACCAAACGATACGTCAAGGCCTTAAATCCTACGCCCTGCAGACCCAAGTAGAACAGTCCCAATTAAGATGGTTTGGCCTTGTCTGCAGAATGGGAGAAGATCGGATACCACGACAAGCATGGGAAACAAAGAGCCAAGGATCCAGACCCCGAGGACGACCCAGAGTCCGCTGGGAGGACAACATTAGACAATCTTTGAAGGATCGAGGACTAGAATGGAACCAGGCCAGGAGGAAGACAGCCGATAGGATAGTCTGGCGCTCTCTCTTCCAAACCTCTACACCTCACGGTAGAAGGGGAACGACTAAGTAAGATAAGCCAAAATAATTTTGGTTGATTCTGTGGTGACAGAAAAGTTATAACTATCACTCAGACGCTCAATCGTTTGTACCCCACAGTGACAGTTAGTTGTATTTATTGTATGGACAAGATGCCAGTGTTGCCAGTACAAGAAAATATGTGTATTTTCGAAACAAACCAGGTACCTTGAACATTTACGTCTATTACTAGTACTACTAGTAGGGCAGAATAGTAGACAAGTTGACAGACTAGCGAGTAGAATATAAGCTTCAAATGAATTTATCATATACGGAAATTGTGCTGTACAAGTCGGCCAACCTCATGGGAAGGTTGTGCACATCATTTTACATTCTTTACTTTATTTATGTAAATAAAGTTCAACGTTAATCTGCTACTGCTGTCAGAGTCTGCCATCAATGGTACCTATACCTTGTAGCGGTATGGCAGCTTGTGTATCCTGACAATCCCCAGAGCTATGCCAGTGGGAGATTTACTCCTGGTAGGTTCAACCAAGCTGGACTGGTCTGCGTGGGTAGGGGTCAGACAAAAGCTGGTACTCTGGTCCTCCAGGTTGGGGGTTTTAGCACAGGGCCGACACCCCTGTCTATGTAAAAAATCGCACATGTTACGGAAACAACAGTAAATGGAAAAACTTTGATGCGGGACGGACATCCGGAGTCTCGGGCTCGTATGACTGACAGTGGTGAAAGCTGAAAGGAAGCCACTGGCATGAAAACGGATGCCCCGACCGCAAAACACGAAACCAGAATTGGTTTTTGGAATGTCAGAAGTATGAATGAGGCAGGAAAGTTGAGACAAATCACAGCAGAGATTGGGAACTACAAGATACATATCCTGGGAATAAGCGAGAGCAGATGGACAGGTAAGGGGAGAATAAAAACAGCTACAGGGGAAACTACTTTATTCTGGCAGAGAGGATGGTCAGCACAACAAAGGTGTCGCCATTATCCTGAAGAAAGGAATGGAAAGGTCTTTACTGGAATGGAAACCCATCAACAACAGACTGATAAGAGCAAGACTGAGAGGGAGGTTCACCAACACCACAATTATACAATGCTATGCACCAACTAACGACAGCGATGAAGAGATCAAGGACGAGTTCTATCAACAGGTACAAAAAGAAATGCAAACTACACCCAGGTACGATCTCATTATAGTAATGAGAGACCTAAATGCGAAATTTGGAGCACACAATAATTATAACGAAAGAGTAATGGGGAAATGCGGCAGTGGAACAGCAAATGAGAATGGGGACAAATTAATAAGCTTCTGCGGTATTAACAACCTGGTCATTGGAGGAACACTTTTTCCACACAAGGAAGTGCACAAGTTAACATGGGAATCGCCAAACGGACGAGACAGAAACCAGATAGATCACATAATGATCAATGGCAGATGGAGACATGCACTACAAGACGTGAAAGTAAGAAGAGGCGCAGATGTGGGAAGTGATCATCACCTAGTAGTAGCAAGACTGAAAGTGAAACTCAGAGCTGCTGGACCAGTTGCAGTCAAACAGAAAAGATACAACATCACGAAACTGAAGGATCCTCTCACCAGAAAAGCTTTCGTGGTCGACGTAAAGAGAAGATATGAGATTATCAAAAGCCAGGAAAGAACAGAGACCGACGATGTTGACCAGAATTAACACCATCTCAACAATATACAAGGAAAGCAGCAAGTCATGCTTGGGATTCCAGGAAATAAAGAGCCAAGACTGGATAACACCAGATACGCTAAACACCATAGCGAAGAGAAAGGAAATGAAAAGAAAGAAAACAGAAGCTAAGTATCCCAGGTTAAAGGCAATGTATAGTGAACAGTACAGTCAGCTGGACAAGGAAGTAAAACGTCAAACCCGTGCTAACAAAAGGACATTTCTGGATGACCTTGCAAGACAGGCAGAAGAGGCAGCACTGAGAAATGAACAAAGCACAGTATACAAAATAACTAAAATCATCAGTGGAAAACGAGGTGCAAACAATATTACATTAGTAAGAGATAAGCACGGAAATCTCATCATGACAGTAGAGGGACAGGAAACAAGATGGGCAGAGCATTTCAGAGAAACTCTGAATAAGGAACCACCAGAGACACAATTGAATGTTCCTGAGGCTGAAAATGATCTAGATGTTAATACAGACATCCCACGAAAAGAAGAAATCAATACAGCAATCAAAGGGTTAAAGAATGGAAAAGCTCCTGGTCATGATAACTTAAATGCAGAGCTATTTAAGACAGACCCAGAGCTAGCAGTAGAACTATTAGAACCACTTTTTGCACAAGTCTGGAAAACAGAGACAACACCAACAGAGTGGAGAAAAGGAATAATTGTCAAATTGCCCAAGAAGGGAGATCTTGCAGACTGCAATAATTGGAGAGGAATAACTCTTCTCTCAGTTCCCAGCAAAATACTAGGCAGGATAATTATACAGAGAATCTCAAAAGCAGTAGACCACAAACTGAGGAAAGAACAAGCAGGATTTAGAAAGAACAGAAGACGTGTAGATCATATATTTACCCTCAGGAACATTATAGAGCAGTGTAGTGAAGTACTCCGTGTGACCCCCCGCTTAAATTTCCCCGTTTGAAAATTAACTAACGTACGCCTAAAATCTAGTAACGTAAAGTCAACACCAATAAAACACTACTACTATATTGGTAAATTGCCAAGGAATGCAAAACGTCTGCTAAGATTTGGACACAGTATTTGAATTTTCTCTACTATTATCGTTTAAAAAGGTTACCACCCTCAAACGCAGTCACACCCCATCCTATTATTTAGTGGAGGTTGTAACTAAAAAATAACTACAAGGTTTGAAATTATGCACTAGTGCCTAGCCGAAAAGTCCGCGATTGGCACAAGATTTGAATTTTCAAATATACCAAGCGTAAGGAGTCCCATTCCCAACAACACGCAGCTCGCGTTACCCTTCCCAATAATTTTTTTTGACGAAAGCCAAAATAGTTGGCAGAAGAAAAGAAAAAAATAACTTGTTACCTCGTCTTGAAACGGGAGAGAGGGGCAAAAGGGGAGGATTGTAATGAAAAGAATCAAGGCTAACTTATGTGTTTGAAACTAAAATCAGAAATTTGTGCAGAGAGGAGAGGGGAAAGAGAGAAACTTAGATAACGTATAAAGAGGGTAAATAAAATGGATGTATTGAATTATAGCGATGATATTGTTTATTAAAATACCATACTATTCCCCTATAATATATTATCTTGCCGTATAGAACAGTATTTTGTTCAGAATAAATATAGAGAAAAAATACATAGATGAAAACGATGAAGAATAGTAAAATTAAAACTAGATAGGATGATAGAGGCCAAAGGGCAGTTTAAGAATCGCTTTTAAAAATTGAAATTGACCCAATAATAACCGAGATATTGTAGAAAATAAAAATTGAGAACAGACAGACAAACACACTGGGACACTGCTCAATTTTGAAAGTCTTCGAAAGTTACATTTTAGGGGACGCGTTTTTGAACAGTCAAATTTGCTTGACTCGTTTGATTGGTTAATGATAGTTTAGGAAAGGGGGGATAAAACTAATGCGTTACCAGAATAAGCTGCCACTTGAGAAAAATATTTCAACACTGTAGATTAAGATCAGACGCATGGCAGTGTGACTAATGCCTTTGCGGTCTGGGCGACAGCGATCTGCACCTGTGCCATTGATTGCCAGTTAATCTTACTGTTGTGTGAAATATTTCATTGATTGCGGTAAGATAAATAATTTTATTGATATGTTTTATTAATATGTAGAGGCAAACCCAGATAGGGGGCTAAAAATTTGTGTTGTACGACATTGCCATGGGAAAAGAATTACGACATCCTAGCAGGCATGCCTAAGCAGATTTATTGAGAAACGAAATTAAATTGTGTTTGAATATTGTCATAAATAAAACCATTACGACTGTAAGTCCAGAAAGCTACTGGCAGTCTTCTGCAGTGTCACAGTGTACAAATGACGCCAGAAAACATACTTAGAATGATTGCACAAAAGAATTAACAGTGTACAAGAAGACAACTGTATACCTATCTGATTGTATGGAAGAAAATCATTGTTAAAAGAGACAGGGGCGTTGTAGCCATATGGAAGAAGAATGTAAACACAGTACAGAGTGGAGTCAAATAAATTAGGGGCTAGTGCAGATGTTTGCACGCGAGCCTGACCACAAATGATGGTAAGTTTGAGTAATTGTGGAAATATAGCCAGCAAATAAAAGTAGGGGAACGTCCTTCTTTATCAGGGTTATACTGCCTGTTACCAGTTGGTGGCAGGAAACCTTGTGAAGACATAATTGGAGGAAGAGAAAGCTTCAACAAAGTGTATGCTGCATATTTTTTGGCCTGAAGCAAGACCTTATGCTGAATTTATATTATCTACTGAAGCCTACGTCAATTAGAAACATCAGGTGAAGTCCCCTTACGTGGACTATGAACACTCATTCAATAAAAGAAAATTTCCACACGTGAACTTTCATATTTGTGGGTATGATGACAAAAATAGTCCTTCCCACCATTGACTCTCACTTTTACACAGTACTGCAGCAGTCTGTGTTATACACCTACAGTGACACTTGTTTATTATCAAGATATGGACAAAGATTCCACCTTATTTATTTATTATATGTAAATACATTTCTTTTCAGTTTTAACCCTTCCTGCCCCAAAAAGATTTGAGGGACAGGAAAATAAAATTGTAAAAATAATTGTCTAAACTTAACAACAGTCTTATTTAAGTCCATTTCATTGAGTTACAATTGTGTTTGTTTTATGCACTTATCATTACACTTACATTACCCTAGACACGTAGCCATATAAAACACATAACAATATCTTAAATATTTTCCGGAGTGAGATCTTAGAGAGGTAGCGGATAGGTACCCTGAGAATACATCATCAACAATTAGACTCAGGGACTTACATAGCTTGACCTCACTCCGAGTACACTTAGTTTGGTAACATCAATAACCTCTCCGGCGCACTCGCCACATATATTGGGGTCCTGTCCGGAATTTTATCATTATTATTGTTAATTAGACCCAGGGAATCCCCATTGTTAAAATAACAAAAGTAATTATTTGTGGAAAATTGAATGAGTTGTCATTGCCTATGATAATTTAGTCATACTTGTTAATTAATATATTAAGATTTACAAAGTTGTATGACAGACAAGATGGCAGACTTGGCCAAGTTTAGATCTGCTGCTGTGCAGACTGCAAAGGAAATGGGTATGGAGGGGCAAGTTCTGATTCAGTATGTGACTTCAGAATGTGACAAATTTATTGAGAGGGAAGATCGGAGATTAGCTGAAGAGAAAAGATTTCAATTAGAGGCTGATAGGGAGGCTAAGAAATTAGAGGCTGAAATTAAAAGATTACAATTAGAAGCTGATAGGGAGGCTAGGAAATTAGAGGCTGATAGAGAGGCTGAAATCAGAAGGTTACAGCTAGAGGAAAAGAAAGTGGAGGCTGAAAAAGAAGAGAAAAGATTGCTTATGGAGGCTGAAAAGGAAGAAAAAAAGATTACAAATGGAGCATGAATTAAGAATAAAAGAACTGGAACTGCAAGGCCATGCTCCAGAAAATGGTAACAGCCCATCTACCTCTGATGCTAGTGCCAGTCAGGGAGCTTCTAATTTAGCCATGAACTTCCATTTAGATCCTTTTGTGGAGAAGGACGACGAGATTGAGTCCTATCTCAGTAGATACGAAAGACTAGCTACTAATTATGGGTTAGGGAGGGAAAAATGGAGTTTGAAATTATCCCAAGGGCTTAGGGGAACCTCGTATGAAGTGTTCTCAAAGTTGAGCAGAGAGGATCAGGAAGAC
This sequence comes from Oreohelix idahoensis, assembly GCA_024509875.1. NCBI lineage: Eukaryota > Metazoa > Mollusca > Gastropoda > Stylommatophora > Oreohelicidae > Oreohelix > Oreohelix idahoensis. Next base: position 446,112 of record JAMPIV010020008.1, on the reverse strand, counting down.
TATGACATTTTAAAACAGGCTCTTTTAATTAGGTATGAGAAGAATGGTGAATTTTACAGGAAGAGATTTAGAAATGCGAAACTACTGTCTGGGGAGACCTACCACCAATTCTCCGCCAGGTTGGAAACCTACTTGGAGAAATGGACTGCTCTGGAGGAAAACCCAAGATCTTAAGGAAATGATCATGATAGAGCAATTGAGAGAGTCTATGGCTCCAGACCTGAGAAAATTTCTCATGGAACAAGGTGCAGAGAGGTTGGGTGAGGTGCTCAATGTTGCTGAGAGGTATCAGGCAGCCCAGAAAGAAGTAGCTGGTATTAAAAAGAAGCAAACAGAAAGTAACAAAACCCCACAAGATCAAGCTGACCATTATAATAATAGAAGGCTCCCCTAAGGTAAAAACGCCATTCATCTTCTATCTATATCTTTGCTAAAAGTAATCTTGCGTGGAGATAGATACTTTGGACTACCTATTCTTAGATACACTTGCGTTGTGACCATTAGTGGACCACTACTGCAAAGCAAGGGGAGGCAATCCCGTGAAAACTCCACTACGGTAGTATCTGCTATGGGACAACATTTACCTTATATTTATTTTTCACTGCCCAAATTATGATCCCCACTCATCGCACCATAACGACAACTGTTGGGAATGAACATTGAAATAATAATTTCCCACCATTTATTTTAGACAAATTATAAAAATTTCGTAAAATTTGTTTACACACTATAAATGAATACTATATGTAGCAAACATAAAAACATCTTTACTGTTTATCTCTCCAGTCTTTTGCCCTATAAAGGAAGGAAAGGTGGAAATATCTGCCTAATGGTTAAAATAACTACAACGCAGTGCGATATACCAATTTATTTTTTTCAGACAAGATTAAATTATTGGAGTAAAGTCGCACAAGAAGTGACCCAGACCCACCTAGCACATAAAGCATTTGTCAAAAACCAACCAAGTGTATGGGACCTGATTCACTGTAAAAAGTACGAGCAACAAAGGCTTGAATTAAAAACTTACTATAGAAATAACAATATAGACTTGACAGGTGATAAGGTTTTAAGTATAGATGCCCCAGTAGATGCCCAATCAATGCTTAAAAGATATATACATAAACCAAAGGAAAACATATAATAGAAATTAAGCCAGAACTAACAAATCTTTAAAAAAAACAACAGGGAAAAAAAACTTACTAACTACTCGTAGGACAAAGAAAGACAACGAGGTTTAAGAAAAAGAAAACAACTCAAAAAAGAACAAATACTAATACAAATTAAAACCAAGTGTAAATGACAATAGTTATCAAGAAACAATACAAAAGAGAAAATAAAATGGACAAATACTAATATAAATTAAAACCAGCAACTGCAAAAGACAATAGTTATTTAAAATGAATACAAAATTAGTAAATAATAAAATGACACTAAATACCCCAATTATAACCAATATTCAGGTTAACAGAGTAGACCAAGATGGAACGAGAAGAGGCAATAACGGTCAGCTTTTAAGTGACCGCTCTCCACCCATCACCTCTCCAAAACAACAACAACATTCAAATCTACACACAGAGTTCAAAATGCAGCCATGACAACCAGTACAGGTGCATTTATATCAACACCAGTAGAAGCATTAGAAGGAAATCTTGGCATACTGCCCCTTGGTCCAAGACGGAACGAACTAAGATTAAATTATTGGAGTAAAGTAGCACAAGAAGTGGCCCACCCAGCTTATAAAGCATTTGTCAAAAACCAACCAAGTGTATGGGACGTCCCTTTAAATAAAGATAGATATCCTACAGGGTGGAGAACTATAGAAGATCTAACGCAGTTCAAAGAACTGTCAAACACAATTAAAAATAGTAATAAATATAGAAGCAAAATACCACCCTGGGAACTAAAAACACCAATCATAGACTACTCATTAACTGAAAAGATCAAACAAAACAGAAGATAAGGAAGCCAAAATGATAAGTAGAAAGTTCATAGATCAACTAACAAAATGTCGTAGATTTTGGATAGGAGAATTAAGACTTGGGTTTGGTCCCTTCTGAATAGGTTTGAATAGGTGATTGGCACCGTGAGAATTAGAAAAAAAAGAAAAAAAACAATATAATTTCCACACAGGTGAGATGATAGGCTGTGGTATAGAGGCTGTCGCTGAAAGCGAAAAGAATTCTTCTCTCTCTCACCTATCCTCTACGACGGCTTATACAGTGTCCGACAGTCTAAACCACATATATATATTACATATAATTCTATCTACTCACGGGCACGCACATACACGTGACGACAGTTAAACACACAGACTTGGAAAATCTATAACAAATGATTATACAGATAATTGGGATCGAGCTGACCAACGCACTGATTTTTTTGTTCAAGAGAGATATTTTAATTATCATATCAAAATTTCTCACAACACCAAAAATTACATAAAGGAAGCATACATATAGACATAAAAATTCAAATGAATTTCTACCAGGATGATAGACCCGTTATGATGTTAACCCTAGGTTTAGCCCACAGCCCCGTTAAGATGACAGATGATGGCCCAAAGAGTTATAGATGCATGTGGTTAGGGTCTAATATTGTTCCCCTTTGAAGGTATAGACTGACTTTGACAGCAGTATCTATTCTAAAGGAACACGTTACTTAAGCAGCAAATCTCGCCTAAGGAAAAAGAAAATATAACAAGTGAGTGTATTATACAACGAACATCCTTCCGTCACTTTCACTCGGTTCTTTCATCAGGGCCCTGATATACTTACAATCGTGTTGTGGTTTCGCCGGCTGGCGCAAATTTTGGACACTCACACTTTTTATCTTACTGTCGTTTAATGAAAACAGATCCCAGCTCTGCAGATTTGTTTGTTGGTTTCATCAAAATGGATCTGGGGAGCGTCTGCTTCAGGCGATAGTTATTTCAGACTAAAGTTAATGTCACTTGACTCACGAGGTAAGAATTAGGCTTAAACGAGCACAAAATGTCAGAACACGAAGTTTCCCTTAATTAGGAAGATGACCGGTGGACAACTTCTCTCAAACAGAAAATCTTAGTTCCCCACTCACTTGTCAACAAAGTCGGAACGTTAATGTTATTGATTGTAATTATTCTCGCCACCAGGCAGAAAATTTACGTAGAGTTTATGGAAGAAATTAAGATCTGGTTCACAGGCCCAGTATTGATCATTACAGTCTTTGAAAACCCGTTAGTGGGATATAGTATTTCTGTCTAACTCTGGTTGCACATGCACTGTCAGATCAGTGTTACTTAAGAAACCCACGTGGTTCAAAATAAGGACTGTCTATTTCTTCACAAGTGTGAACTCTTATTAAATGCTGGTAAAGTTCGGGTCACCCCAGTATTTCACTGTATAAAAGGAAAAGCACATATAAATCATTTACCTATTATGTACTCAATATAACCTACATTTTAAATAGCAAGCCTACAGCTTGACTTATTATTTAAACTTCCGGTGAAATAAGTTATATAAAATCGATCATCAGGAATTAAGAATATGGTGCGTATTCCGTCACTACTCACTGATGTCGCGTCTAGCATTTATAAGTTTGTTATTAAAACAGTTTCGACTGAGTATTAGCCGTTAAATTAAATTCCTTATAGCTACTAGTTTAGTAAGCTAAAGATATAATTTATTATGTATTTCCACTGTAACTCGTCGACTTAGAGAATATAACAAACTATAAATTAAGCACTCTGGACACAGAACTAGTTTAGAATGAAATAGGCGATTAAACACTAATCACTTCACAAAATACTAGATAATAATATATTTACCTCAAACACAGCACTACAGGATATCGCACAATTAAGAATTATACGCTTATATTTATGGAAGTCTAGAAGTTCGACAAATTGTCGCAACAAACTAAGAAACTTCACTTATACAGCTCTACTCTTCGCGAACCACCTGTCTACTGCGATTTATTGAGAAAGAATGAAATTAAAGTTTCAAACTAGGTTTAATATCTGAAACAGACAAAGGATCCCAACTTATTTCGCCAAGCGAAATTATCTCCCCTACTCCCAACATTTACGTCAGCTTAACGCGTGACGTAACTGCCACCAGTGACCGAGAAATGCGCGTGACAGTTGCAAATCTCAGACAACCGTCTACAACTGCGTCGTAGAGATGCCGGGTTTGACACCTTAAGCTAGTGACAGGTGAAAAATGGTAGACCAAAAGTCTGCTCTATGTCCAGCGGAACGAATTTCTCACACCCCAGGCCCAGAAATCTGGTCGGGCCGCGCTCTGACCGGGGAAACTGCAGACGTATGTCTGGCGAGAACCGTATATTCACAGCTATGATTCGACCGGCAGAGACTGACATCTATGTAATCGAGTTTCGTATCCCAGTATGAGAAAAACACAAGGTAAAGTTTGAGGATACTGAAGAAAATATTATTCGCAAAACAAGTGATGCGAAAAATACAGGAAAAAACAAGTAAGGACAGATAATAAAATAAAGGATGCGGGTGAGAGAATAGGAAGAAGATGTAGGTAATTTAATGATCAAAACCTACGTGACACAAAACAAAGTCTGGCCGTCTACACTGATGTATCCAAGGGTGATACTGGGCAACTAGGTGCAGGAGTAGTAATACCACAGTGGGGAATTAAGAAGAGCTACAGTGTAACTGAAGGGGCTTCGATTTTTACCGCAGAGATGGTAGCAATTCTAGAAAGTTTAGAAATAATCGAAGATAACCCACCAGAAGCTGCTACGATATTTACAGACTCACTATCATCACTACAAGCACTAGAACACCCAGGTAAATGTAGCCGGCCAGACATAAAGGAAGAAATTCTAGCAATTAATACATCACTAGGAAACAGTGGATGTAGTGTGAGGCTAGTGTGGGTTCCAGCACACATAGGTATAGCTGGTAACGAGTTGGCAGACCAGAACGCCAAGAATGGAAGAATAAGTGAAAACAATATAAGAGCAGGACTGGGAAGGTATGGAGCCGCGGTAGCATAGTGGTTAGTGCACTGGCTTCCTAGCGAAGTGGTCTATGGTTCGATCCCCAGATGAGGTGGGAATTTTTAAGGCCACAAACGACTCCTGGGTCGACCCAGCCCCAAATGGGTACCAGAGCAACTCTGGGAAGGTTAAGGCGGCCGGCGTAATGCCGACCACATCACCCCTAGTGTACCGACGGTCAAGATAATATGGGCCTAACACCATATTCCCAATATGCCTCAATGGGCGTGTAACGGGTTCCTTTTTTCTTTACCTTTACTGGGAAGGTCGGAGATCAAGAGCCAAGTGAAGCTAACTATAAACAAGGAATGGAAGACAACATAGAAGAACAGTAGAAAAGGCAGACACGCGTTCAAACTACTGAAAGAACCAACAAGGACGTGCCAGGTCAGAGAAGAATTAAAGATACTATCGAACAAAAAACTGTGGTGTCTCTGTCTCGGTGCAGTATACTTTATGATAGAGGAACCACACTGCCAAGAATGTCAGGAAGAGAATGGCATAGACCACTAACTGATCCACTGTAAAAAGTACGAACAACAAAGGCTTGAATTAAAAACTTACTACAGAAATCACAATATAGACATGACAGGTGATAAGATTTTACGTATAGATGCCCTAGGAGATGCCCAATCAATACTTAAAAGATATGTACATAAAATAATGGAAAACATATAAGGTTAGTACTTCAGAAAAGACATTCAACCAAATAGAAATTAAGCAACAAGAACTAACAAATCATTAAAAAAAAAAAAACTTACTAACTACTCATGGGACAAGGAAAGACAACGAGGTTTAAAAAAAAATAAACAACAACTCAAAAAGAACAAACACTAATACAAATTAAAACCAATTGTAAAGGACAATAGTTATCTATAAACAATGCAAAAGAGAAAATAAAATGGACAAATACTAATATAAATTAAAATCGACAGCTGCAAAAGAAAATAGTTATTTAAATTGAATACAAAATTATTAAATAAAATGACACTAAATACCCCAATTATAACCAATTTTCATGTTGAACAAGGTAGACCAAGATGGAACGAGAAGAGGCAATAATGGTCAGCTGTTTATTGCCCTCTCTCCACCCATCACCTCTTCAAAACAACAACACCAACAATTCAAATCTACACACAAACATAACGATAGACTAGAGAAGAGAAAGCTGCCAAGACTGATTCCTGCTTACATGCTTGCCGGGCAGACTTGCTTCTCTAAGTCGAGTCAAAATCTGACTTTCTGTTAATCTTAGATGGTAAGTAAACTTACTTTAATAATTATGAAACTAATATCCCTTTTAGGAGTTTGGTTTTAAAATTACTATATCACGTATAATGATTGTATTTTATAGTATCATGTATAATGATTGTAATTCCTGGTATGAGTGTTGAAGAAGGAAACCACCTGAAAATAACCGACACCTGTATATAATTAATATCACTTTAGGATTTTAGTTTTACTATGACTGTATCACGTATAATGATTATATTTTATGGAATCAGGTATAATGATTATATTTCCTGGTTTGATTGCTGACGAAGAAAACCAACTGAATATAACCTAACAGTCCTTGTTAGGACTCAAGTAACTTCATCCTGAATATAACCTAACAGTCCTTGTTAGGACTCATATAACTCCAACCTGAATATGACCTAACAGTCCTTGTTAGGACTCATATAACTACAACAGTATTGTTAGGATATATTTTACCAGCCAGTATAGCACTTATCAGAGATGGCCTGGTATATTATAGGTGGAAGGAAATGGTTGCATCATACCTAGGTGTACAAATTATTGGATGTATTCATGTACTGAATTATTAGAAAGAATATTTTGCAAGTAGACACCTGTCTTGTCTCGCTATTGCTAAATCATACTGAGCCATGTTGTCATTCATCCTACATGCACCCACCTGTGACACGCTCATCTCATATACACTAGGGATAAGTGGGCTTGATGACATAAATTAGCTTCTATATATCCTTGTTGCAGGTTTATTCGTGTCATCAAACCTGAGGTCGTATGTTCAGGTCAATCCTGCTGCCTGGAACTTCGCAGGAGCATAGTGGTTGTATCGAAGCTACATCCTTAGTCCCCTTCAGTCTTGGGTGGACTAAAGGAGCGATCATCAGCGAAGAAGTGTTGTGTGCATCAATTAATAAGGACATAACTGTTTTTAGAGATGAGTACACATTAGTACCATTTCTATCGGCAAGTGTGAGCAATTAACTGTCTATGAAGAAAAAGGGATTTAGCGTAGTCAGAGACAAGATTAAGAGCACAGCTGATATAATTTGTCTATAATTGATTAACTGATAACATTTTTCTATAATTGATTAACAGCACAGATCGTTTAAATTTTTGTTATATATATATATATAATCATCAGTAAAATTACAAATCCATTGCTTTGCATTCCATCTTCCAACATCCACCCTTCAGCACAAGACTCTCCACTTAACGAATTTTTCGAGATCAGATCATTCACAGCCCAAACTAAGTTTTGATTCCAGTGGTTCTCTCATTCACTGGGACTTCACCATTTTCTATTTCTGTATTATCAGTACTATACTGATCCTATATACGAGTATGTCTATTAAGCGCTAGGTCTAATAAAAAAAAACAATGTACTGTAAAATTAAAAATACTTTATTGCTAAAAAAAATGATAATCTTCATCATCTGAGCCTTCATCGAATCGTAATCTTGTTGCCAAAATATATCAGTGTCTAATAAATAAATAAGAATAATTTGAAAAGCGCAATATCTGCGAAGCGCAATAAAGCGAGGTATGTCTGTATATGTGATTAGTTACCAAAGTCATTTGGAAATAAATTATTATTACTCATTTCTGATATCCAAGAGAAGTAATCAAACAATAAAAATATTAATAAATATATGTGATTAGGACCACATTTTCAGGAAAAACATGTGTAACACCATTTAAAATTATTAAATGTATATTGTTAGGTTAATAATATGCAATACCCCCTGAAATATTAACAAAAAATAAGATGAAATAATAATAGGTACAAGAGAGAAACTTTTCAGCTGTGATGTTTGTGGAGTACAGTTTAGCAAGAAAGGTGACCATAATGAACAAGAACTTTCACATATGAGAGAAAAGTGTTATATAAGTAATGTTGGTAATGTAGAACTAGCTACAAAATCCAGTCTATGTCAACAAGAAAGAATGCAAGCAGCACTGAAGCATTCTAAATATGATCTTATTGGTATGGGGGCTTCTCATTCTGGTTATCTAAAGGCACACGTAATGCAGCATAAAGAAGAACTGCCTAACAAGTGTGATGGTTTTAGTAGGTTCTCTAGGACTGATTATCCAAAGAAACCCACAATGCAGCATAATAGTGAGACACATTACAAATGTGATGTCAGTGGAGCAGAATTTTGTCAAAGTGATCATAAGGCGACACATACAGAAGGAGAATCTTACATGTGTGATGAACTTACAGGACAGAAACTTTATTTAAAATGGTACAAAAGTCAACATACAGAAGAAAAATCTTATACGTGTAATATTTGTGAAGCACAATTTTCTCAAAATTATGCTTTAGACAGTCACAAAAGGACACATACAGGAGAGAAACTTTATAAGTGTGATATTTGTAGAGCAGAATTTTCTCAGAATGGTCCTTTAAAGAGTCACAAAAGAACACACACAGGAGAGAAACCTTATAAGTGTGATGTTTGTGGAGCAGAATTTTCTCTTAATGGTAGTTTAAAGAGACACAAAAGGACACACACAGGAGAGAAACCTTATAAGTGTGATGTTTGTGGAGCAGAATTTTCATATACTGATGCTTTAAAGAGTCACAAAAGGACACATACAGGAGAGATACCGTATAAGTGTGATGTTTGTGGAGCAGAATTTTCTTATAGTGGTGTGATAAGGGTGGATTTAGGCTAAATGATAATGGTGCGCCACAATGCCAGGTACGTTAGCTCCGTATAAGATTGACGACCACTTGCCACCCCTATCGACACCTGGTATTAAAGTGCAAGATGTAGGTGTCTTCTCTGATTTTAGGATGTTGCTGTGTATGCGGTAGTAGAACAGTTCACAAGGTATAACACAGGCAACATGATGTGTAGAGTCATAGAAATGGTAACTTCGTTGTATAATTTTTTCCATTTATTGCACGCCACAAAACAGTCAGGATATTTATATCATCAACATAGTTCAACGAGTTCAGCATTCAAAATCATAGAGTTCTAGTTCGTGAAGCTGTATAAATAATACATATAAATTCTGCAACAGTGTCAGCTGCAGATCATCACTGTTCATAGACAATAATAAATATTCCCTTTCTGATGCTAGCAGATCAGATGTATACAATCAGTCCGTTTACTGTCTGCACGTGAATAGCATACATGGATTACAGGTCAGCTCGACCTTTATAATGTTTCTAAGTCTAACCATCTGACTTGGACGTGATCTCTGATATAACGAATCCTGGAACACAGACAATAGTCTTGTTGGTCTAGAGCGACCCATATATATATAACTAGTTCAGGTATAAAGATACCGGTGACTTAATCCTAGTCAAAGTACCTCTCCATTTTGAATCACACAGGCGAGCAAAAAGGCGACAAAATGACGAACCTCTAGATGATAGCATAAAGTTCGATACAAGAGGAATTACCTTATTTCGGAAAATCAACCATGAACATATGCCTCCAGGCAGGCTTGAATAATACTGGGAAATAGTCTAGTTAGCTAACTAACTCACAAAGACAATGTATTTCCCTCAGAAAATCACAAGACGCAGGTCGCGTCTGCTCGCTACTTAGCCCATTTCTAAACTCCCCGAGCTGGCCGGAACACAAACGAAAACCAAGTCGAGACATGCGCAGAACGACAATCTCTGAGTCGCCGTTCACAATAAGACGATTCTAAGAACATTCGAGATAAAAGTCTTACACAGTCGCGCCTTTTATGGTCATGAAAAGAAGCGTTAAGACAGGTTTTCAGACATCTACCATAGTTGACTGGTACTACCAAATAAGGAGATGTGGTCACGCTTCGTTAAAGAAATTATAGACCGAACGTGTCTCTATACAAGAGGAGGTAAACTCCTAAAAAATAGCAGTATCAATATTTCGGGTTCTGTCCCTTTGACTGTAAATATATACAATATACATTTCAGTCAAAAAATGTTCATACATACGAAAAATGTTTATACAAACGAAAAATAATAATGATCCGTGCGTAACATTACCGCACCCTCCCGGGAAAAAAAAAATGAAACTTTTTTTTTTTAAAATCCTGGAGCCGGAAAAAATCTAGGCTCCTAACGCACGTATGATGCGCGGATATATACCTAACAAATTAGCTCAACGCATGGAGCGACACTGAGATCATATCTCAGATCCTTAGAGAAAAAATTTATCTAAGTATACGCTTATATATTCCAGGAAGGTGCCACCAACACACGCCACAATGATGGCAACATCATAATGAAAATCAAATTATTCTCATACCAATATATGAAATTAAATATATTATTATGGTATCATACAATGTGTTGCAAATAGCGGTGTAATTTACTAATATACCGCACTATATTATTACATTATATAAAGCAACAGTAATTAATAAGTAATACATGTGTTGATTTTCGTTGACATAAAACATTCAATAGAAGAAGATGTGGACATCATCCGCTCCCAATCTAGGACAGGACTTGATATCCTCAAAGTTCCACAATGGACATAAACTCGCAGACTTCAATGATGTGCTGCGAAAATATCAATAACACAAATCTTAAAGACAACTGGTAAATCTCCTAATACAATCCTGAAAATAATTTATTTAAATGTGGCCGAGTGATCTTTTGGCCCGTATATCACTAACTAAGCCTTCTTAGATAATTACATGGTACAATGTTATAAATTCCGCCCCAAAAAAGTGAGAAAAAAAAAATCTACTAACATGTCATTATAATATTGGCTTGTATATCAGGAAATATATATGACAGAAGAATCATGTGGAATCGTGTGGGCATCTGGACAGAATGTCTGCCATCACATTATCCGAACCACGGATAGCTCGAACCGAGAAATGAAATGGTTGAAGAGCTATGGCATAACGAGTGGACCTCGAGCTCTTCAAGTTTTTGCTCTGAATAGCAGTAAGCGCTTTCTGGTCGGTTTCCACAATGAAATGTGCGCCTAGAAGAAATCTTTGTAACTTCAGAATAGACCATACCATAGCCAATAACTCACGGTCTAAAACCGAGTAATTCTTTTCTGCAGCATTTAATTTCCTAGAGATATACATCACCGGATGCAGAGTATCAGAATACTCCTGCATTAGTGCTGCCCCAATCCCAGTTGACGAGGCGTCACTCCGAAGAACAAAAGTCTTCTCAATAGTAGGTAACCTAAGAATAGGTGGAGATGAAAATAGGGCTTTAACCTGGTCCAATGAGGATTGACATTCTTTAGACCAGCGGATCAGATTAGGCGACCCTTTCTTCAATAAAGTAGAAAGCGGTGCCATAATGGAGGACAGATTCGGAATGAATCGTCCGTAGAATTGGATCAAACCTAATAGACTCCTTACTTGTTTCTTCGTCTTAGGGACCGAAATGTTAAGTCTTTTTGAAACATTGTGGTCCTCTGTCTTTAAAAGACCACGACCAACACGATGACCTAGGAAAGAAATCTCACTAAATCCTATAAAGGCTTTAGAGGGTTTTGCAGTCAAGTTATACTCGCGAAGAGTGGACAGTAATTCGTATAAACCCAAATAGTGATCTTCCCAGGAATCACTGAATAGACAGATATCATCTAGGTATGCTATGACATCTGTACGATATGCGAGAATTCGCCGCATCATGCGTACGAATGTAGCAGGGGCGTTCATAAGACCAAAAGGCATGAAATTCCATTGGAATAAACCCCTAGGTGTAGAAAAAGCTGTAAAAGGTTTGGCACGTTCAGTTAGCGGGACTTGCCAATAACCTTTAGACAAATCTAGTTTGGTAAAGAATCTAGAATTAGAAAGTTTATTGAGTAGCTCTTCTAATGAAGGCATAGGTTCAGCATCGAACTTCGTAACTTGGTTCAATTTGCGATAATCTACGCAAATGCGAATGTTATTATCCTTCTTTCGAACAATAACCATAGACGAAGAGTATGCTGAAGTGGATGGTTCAATGATTTCCAAACGTATCATTTCATCCAATTCTTTTTCGACTTGAGACTGGAAATGGATAGGTATAGGATAAGGTCTGACTCTGATAGGATTATGATCAGTTAGCACAATGTCATGTTCAATGACATGTGTGTGTCCCGGGATGTCTGTAAGAACATCCTGAAATGATTGCAACATCGAAGAAACTTGTCGATGTTCCTCAGAGGAAAGATTTGGAGAAACGGTCACGTTTTTCCAAGATTCCGTAGAATAAAGTGGGACCATAGAAAGAGGAAGATTGACATCAGAAAAAGCAGTTTCCTCATCCTGTATAACTGACAGAGATGAGTACTGACCATGAGTTGCTTGAGAATTGTCCGTAGCCTGGAAAATAGGCTGCAAATAGTCAGGTCTTTCATAAAATTCCGTGAGCATATTTATGTGGAAAGTTTTATGCTTTCCATCAATATCGACAACATAGTCGACATCAGAAATTTTGGAGACTATTGCATATGGACCTTTCCATGCAATTAGAAGTCTGTTCTCCCTTGAAGGAAGTAGAACGAGAGCTTTGTCACCTGGAAAAAGTTGTCGTAGACATCTATTCTTATTTGCAAACTGCCTTGCCTTTTCTTTAGCAAATTCGGAAGACGAAGTTGCTAGTTTGCATGCCTCGATGATCTTTCGCCTAAGAGCAATGACGTACTCATAAGAAGATTGAGTTTCATCGCTAATATTATCGGCAGTGATTAGATCGTGAAGTAAAGACATAGGGCCGCGCGGTTGCGCGCCAAAAACAAGTTCAAAAGGGGAAAACCCTGTATGTTCATTGGGGACCTCTCTATACGCAAAGAGAGCCGCGGGTAAGACCCTGTCCCAATCCTGAGGATGATCCTCAGTTATTTTACCAAGTAAAGTTTTCAGAGTCCTATTTAAACGTTCGACCAACCCATTAGACATTGGGTGATAGATACTGCTGAGAGACCTTTTAATGTGTAGCATAGACATTACCTGTGACATAGTGTCTGATATAAGTTGAGTGCCATGGTCTGACAATATTTCTCCGGGAAAACCCAAGCGAGAAAATATCAGCCAAAGAGCGTCTGCGATATCAGCAGTTGAGATGCTCTTGAGAGGTATTGCCTCTGGCCAACGTGTGCACATATCGACACATGTAAGAATAAATTGATGTCCTCTAGCCGACTTAATTCTAAAAGGACCGATAATATCTATTGCCATTTTTTGAAAAGGGCGAATAGGAATGTCAGCAGCCTGGATAGGCGCAGCATGTCGTGGTCCTTTAGATTTGACCTCCTGACATACTTTGCAAGAGCGACAGTAAATTCGTATGTCCTTGCTCACAAATGGCCAAAAGAAAGCCGCAAGAACCCTCGACTTTGTACGGGAAAAACCCATATGTCCAGCACATTGCGAGTCATGAGCATGTTGCAATATTTGCAATCTCATGCTCTTGGGCACAAGAATTTGTGAATGAGTGGACGTAGTCGAGTCTTGTACCATACGTACAAGTACGCCGTTCTTCATAGAAATCCAAGATTTTCTATTAGTATTTTGATTAGGATCACCTTTTTTTGCTAGAATGAAGAATTTTTGTAAAGAAGGATCTTCTTCTTGCAATTTGATAAATGAGTCACGTGTAATAGTCAAGTGACTATCTTGGTCATTTACTTCATCATTATTAGTTAATGAAGTTTGAGGTGGATCCAGAGCATGTGCTCTTGTGACCACCGCATTGGTACCTTCAATGTTTTGCTCTTCCCAAACAGCAATCTGCTGTGGGGTACATTCCCTAACTCCGTGAATACGACCAATAATAAGGTCCGCAATAGGGTTTGGAAGTAGACACGCGTGGACCTCTCCCGTGAAGAAAGGAGTAGCAATGTGTATTATAGCAGTAGGATACTTTTCCAACGTGCCACCAAATGTGACACATTTGATGACCTTTCCTGTAGCACAGGATGGATCTACAAGAGATTGCCTAACCCCGACAGTAGTACATCCAGAGTCAAACAACACTGAGACTGGATTACTATTTACAAGCCCCTTATGTAATATAAGAGAACCTCTCCCATCATGAGCAACATTAGCAGGAAGAGCGGGCAAAGGATGACCACAGCTTAAAGTACTAACGGTCTTTGGGTCAAATAAAGTACTGCATTGGATACATTTATTTGCTCTACCAAAATCAAAAGATGAGCATCCGATAGCATTATGGTCTTTATTATCATTAACGTGTTTATCTACTCCCTGAGATTCTTGTTGAACAGAGTTTGTCTGTTGATATTTTTTTCTCTTATGTTGCGATCTACCGCGACCATTATTGCCTCTGCAATTATCATTAAAGTCCCTACTGTAATTTTTATCCTGGTTTGAGTTCCAGTTTCCATAACTGTCATTACCATCTCTATACTGTTGAGAACCTCTATTATCCTGGTATTGAGGTCTCTGAGAAAAATATTTTCCTCTATACCGATTACCTTTGTGAAAATTTCTAAAGTTAACCGGAGTAGAATAACGTGTAGTATTAGGATGTCTCCAGTTCTGGGAAGAAGAATCACCCTGGAATTGATTACTATGATTCTGGGCATAATTACGGTTACTCTTTTTATTGAAATTTTGCTGGCTACCCTGAAATTTACGCATAAAATTTGGGCCATAAGGTGCTGCCGAAGCAACTGGCAGACCTTCTTTTACTTTAGAGTTGCTAATGGTTATGTGAGGATGCGCAGTAACATACTGGCTACAGTATTCTTCCATTTCTTTTATGTTTTTAGGCTTACGCTCATGAAGAAAAGAAAGAAAGGATTCATTAACAGAAGACATAACCTTGTCTCTAAGTAGTAAGTCCGTAAGAGCTTCAAATGTACTCTTTGTCTTAGACAACTCAACCCATCGTAAAAAAGTAAGACGGATGCCTGAGATGAATTCAGAGAATTCAACTCCAGTTTCTGGTAACATGTTTTTTAAATTTAAGACGATATCCGTCCTCGTTAAGTTGGTACTTCTTTAACAATGCTGCTCTGACAACCTCATAGTTGTTTTTGTCAGGCACATCTACCATACTCAACAAAGTCAAAGCATCACCTCTAAGTATCTTGGACAGATGATAAACATATAATGTTTTATCTATATTATGCACATTACATGCACTTTCAAATCTATCTAGATAAAATGTTATATCATCGATTGAGGGATTAAATGCTGGTAGATTAAGCTTGAAATCCTTAGCATTAGTCTTATCTGACACCTTATTTGCATCATTAGCATTACCAGCGTTCAATAACTTTAACTTCTCTAACTCTAAAGCTATGAGTTTTTCTTCATGCTCCATTTTTGCTTTTCTGTCATCAGACTCTCTTTGTAACCTTCTTTCTTCAGCCTCAGCCTGTGCCTGCAATTTTCTTTCTTCAACCTGAGCTTGTTTTTCTAATCTTTTATTTTCAGCCTCTATTTCAAGTCTCTTATTTTCAGCCTCTTTTTCAAGTCTCTTATTTTCAGCCTCTTTTTCAAGTCTCTTATTTTCAGCCTCAGCCTGAAGTCTCTTCTCCTGAGATTCTGCTTCTCTTTTTTTGTTTTTCCATTTCCATTTGTAATCTTTTTTCATCTACCTGCATCTGCAGTTCTAAATTTTCAGCATCTATTCTCTTTTGTTCAGTTTGTTCTTTCATTTTCTTTTCTTCCGACTTCAATGCCTTGGCATATTGAACAGTCACAAATTCTTCTAATTTATCACCTGTCTTCCCAAGGGCTTTACCCTGCTCAATAAAGTACTCAAATGTAGACATGATGTCTAAAATGTAAGTACAGAACCTGAAATAATTAATTATCTTATTTCAATCTTAATAGCAACAAGACTTAATAAAGTGCTTGTATAATCACTATGTTTAACCCAATCTCTGTGGGAAACAAGACTTGACACCAACTTGTATTATCAAATGTATAATAATATCACAAGTCACTTCTTAATCATCAGTGCACTACCCAAATCAGTGCATAACCATCAGTTATTTATCATAACTGCACTACAATAGTGCATAAGCAAAAAACCCACCAGTTAGTTATGATAAGTGCACTATAGACCAATAGTGCATGAGCATATATGTAACAATAGTGAAAGCTAACTATGCAAGAACTATTCAAACAATAACAAGACAATGTAAACAATAACAAAGATCAAAGTCAATGTAAACAACAACAAAGATCAAAGTCAATGTAAACAATAACAAAGATCAGAGTCAATGTAAACAATAACAAAGATCAGAGTCAATGTAAACAACAACAAAGATCAAACAATACGAAAACATTCGCATAAGTCAAATAAATAAACAGCGAAACTAAAAAGAAATGTGATGACAAAATGCGAAGATATGACAAACAAATGACGCTACAGTGTATACACAAAAATATACGTAAAGAACTGAATAATAGAAAAGGGGAGACCTACAAATACAAACCATCGAAATCGAAACTAAAAAACAGAAAGAAAGAGAGAAAAGAAAAAGAAAAAAAAATATACAAGAAACAAAAATAAAGCACAACTCGTCACAACTAAACAGATATAGCAACGATTGTCGCTAGCAAATTTCACAGTAGGAAATTCGCACAGTCCCTAACGAAAACGCTAACAGTAGAACCTCTGTGACGTGGTATCTTCTACTGAAAGACACCGCCCAACCGAGAAAACCCGCAGAATATAAACATATAAATATACAAATACAAATAACATATAACATGTAACAAATAGCAAAAAATGTGAAAGAATTTAGAAGGCTCAGCTAGAACATAAGGGCACAGTTCACAAACAAAACAGGCCACTTAACTTCTATGTATCCACAACGTCAGCACAGTTCAGAACAGGATGTGATCAGCATTCTTAGGACAATGATCCAACGTTGATCCATATCTGCTCTCGTAAACTGCCATGACGAAGGAAATGAGCTTCTAACAGGAAACAGCTTCTGAACTTGACCTTCTGAATCTGCAACAGTACCTCTCAGACCGGAACAGTTGTTACGGCACTTGTCCTTCTTCTTAACAGATCAGGAAATCCATTCGCTCGGTACTTGTCCTTCTAGTTGTAGACAAACTTCAATACTGCCGAGCAGCGCCGGGTAGTTTCAAAATATCAACAACTGTCAGTAATGCCGGGTACTTTCAAAATCTTTCATCAAAAGTAGCTTTTCTTGAAGGAAGTGAGTTGAACTGTAATTTTGAAAGCTTGATGATGATGTCTGGGTTTGTTGACCCCCTTGATAGCTGGTATCAGAGTAAACCAACCTATGGCCACCAAAAATGATAAGGGTGGATTTAGGCTAAATGATAATGGTGCGCCACAATGCCAGGTACGTTAGCTCCGTATAAGATTGACGACCACTTGCCACCCCTATCGACACCTGATATTAAAGTGCAAGATGTAGGTGTCTTCTCTGATTTTAGGATGTTGCTGTGTATGCGGTAGTAGAACAGTTCACAAGGTATAACACAGGCAACATGATGTGTAGAGTCATAGAAATGGTAACTTCGTTGTATAATTTTTTCCATTTATTGCACGCCACAAAACAGTCAGGATATTTATATCATCAACATAGTTCAACGAGTTCAGCATTCAAAATCATAGAGTTCTAGTTCGTGAAGCTGTATAAATAATACATATAAATTCTGCAACAGTGTCAGCTGCAGATCATCACTGTTCATAGACAATAATAAATATTCCCTTTCTGATGCTAGCAGATTAGATGTATACAATCAGTCCGTTTACTGTCTGCACGTGAATAGCATACATGGATTACAGGTCAGCTCGACCTTTATAATGTTTCTAAGTCTAACCATCTGACTTGGACGTGATCTCTGATATAACGAATCCTGGAACACAGACAATAGTCTTGTTGGTCTAGAGCGACCCATATATATATAACTAGTTCAGGTATAAAGATACCGGTGACTTAATCCTAGTCAAAGTACCTCTCCATTTTGAATCACACAGGCGAGCAAAAAGGCGACAAAATGACGAACCTCTAGATGATAGCATAAAGTTCGATACAAGAGGAATTACCTTATTTCGGAAAATCAACCATGAACATATGCCTCCAGGCAGGCTTGAATAATACTGGGAAATAGTCTAGTTAGCTAACTAACTCACAAAGACAATGTATTTCCCTCAGAAAATCATAAGACGCAGGTCGCGTCTGCTCGCTACTTAGCCCATTTCTAAACTCCCCGAGCTGGCCGGAACAACAAACGAAAACCAAGTCGAGACATGCGCAGAACGACAATCTCTGAGTCGCCGTTCACAATAAGACGATTCTAAGAACATTCGAGATAAAAGTCTTACACAGTCGCGCCTTTTATGGTCATGAAAAGAAGCGTTAAGACAGGTTTTCAGACATCTACCATAGTTGACTGGTACTACCAAATAAGGAGATGTGGTCACGCTTCGTTCAAGAAATTATAGACCGAACGTGTCTCTATACAAGAGGAGGTAAACTCCTAAAAAATAGCAGTATCAATATTTCGGGTTCTGTCCCTTTGACTGTAAATATATATAATATACATTTCAGTCAAAAAATGTTCATACATACGAAAAATGTTTATACAAACGAAAAATAATAATGATCCGTGCGTAACATGGTGCTTTAAAGAGTCACAAACGAACACACACAGGAGAGAAACCTTATAAGTGTGATATTTGTAGAGCAGAATTTTCTCAGAGTGCTAATTTAAAGAGTCACAAAAGAACACACACAGGAGAGAAACCTTATAAGTGTGATGTTTGTGGAGCAGATTTTTCTCGAAATCGTCATTTACAGAGTCACAAAAGGGCACACACAGGAGAGAAACCTTATAAGCGTGATGTAAGTGGAGCAGAATTTTCTCAAAGTGATCACAAGGTGACACATACAGGAGGAAAATCTTACATATGTGATGAATTTACAGGACGAAAACTCAACATTTATGTGTAGTAAAGCAGAGTTATGCCAAGTGCAGAAGGACGATATTACCCTTGCGCCGTACTCTGAACAGAGTCGGATAGAAAGAACACATGCCACCTTTATCCGTTTGCTCCACATATCGATTTAATAATGCGCTTCCCTTCTCTTCGTCCGTCTTCAGGCTTAGTCATGTAGAGCTTTTGATATTAGGGATAGGTTGACTTGCACTTTTCCTATTCATTCTTCGATGTAAGGACCATAATTTCTGTAGGGTTTTTTCCGTGCCCACCTGAGTCACAAAGTCTTCCCACACTTTATCGTTGGCCTCCATTGCCAAGCTCTTGAATCTATTAACGGCTCTTTGCTTTGTCTCCATCCCTTCAACTTCTCCCTCATTCATCATTCTTTTGTTTCGTGCTTTGCGCCATTTCTTTGTTGCTCTTTCCTTTTCTATCTATGCCTCCTCCACTGTCTTATTCCACCAGGGAGGTTTGGTGAAAGGTGCTCTCACTGTCTTTTGATTGGCATTTTGATGCAATGTGTGTGAAAGGTTGTTACAGTCAAGTGGGCCTGTAGGATACTTGAAGGTATGTTTAGATTTAACCCCCAAAACTGAAGAATTTCATTGAAAATATCAAATTTTAGATATATAATGCACTGGATATTACATTCATTTGCCCACATTGCTGTATGTTTATTTTCACTAAAAACTTTGTGGATGATTTTATATAAATTTTTAAAGTATATCAGGTAAGTGTATTTGTACCTAATTATATATGCACAATATACACATTGGTATATCTTCGCTTCTAATGGATGGATTTTAAAATTTTTTCGGCATTCATTTCCCTGAAGCAAACAGAATTAAAGTTTTTTAAACATCGTTTCATGTGTAAAAATAATTTTGACTGGCTAATTTTGTTTAACCATGGGGTTCTTTGATGGGTCGTCCAAATAATAACGTGGCTGGAGGTATTCCAGTAGAGTGGTGGGGTACCTCCTCATACGCAAATAAAGCTGCAGGTAAGAACGAATCCCAGGATTCTGGTTTCTCCTTTGCGAGCTTCCGTAAAATTGATGGTAGAGTTCCGTTATTTCTTTCCACTTACTTACTTACTTACTTAGTCGTTCCCCATCTACCGTGAGGTGTAGAGGTTTGGAAGAGAGAGCGCCAGACCATCCTATCGGCTGTCTTCCTCCTGGCCTGGTTCCATTCTAGTCCTCGATCCTTCAAAGATTGTCTAATGTTGTCCCCCCAGCGGACTCTGGGTCGTCCTCGGGGTCTGGATCCTTGGCTCTTTGTTTCCCATGCTTGTCGTGGTATCCGATCTTCTCCCATTCTGCAGACATGGCCAAACCATCTTAATTGGGACTGTTCTACTTGGGTCTGCAGGGGGTAGGATTTAAGGCCCTGACGTATCGTCTGGTTGCGTACCATGTCTCTTCTTGCCACTTCAACCACCTTCCTCAGACACCCCATCCCTGAGGTTTGGACCTGGCTCCCATGGGCCGCAGTCATTGCCCACGACCCGCACCCGCACGTCAAGACTGGGACACAGGATTTCTTTCCACTTGTCCATTAAATTGTGGGTGACAAAATGTGTGGACGAGTATATTTTTAAAAATTTCCTCCATCAGTTTCCCTCTGAACTGTGAACTATTGTCAGTTAATATCTGATACGGGTATCCAAATCTTGTGAATACTGAGAGCAAAGCCTCTCCTACATGTACTGAGTCTGCTGAGGGTAGAGTAATCGCTTCCCCCCACATTGCACATGTCTACCAGAGAAAGGATGTATTTTTTCGGAAACTGGCGAAAAGCGCATACAGTCTGCTGAAATTAAGAATTTAATGACAAGTAAGCTGCGAAATATGAAACAGCCCATGGAATCAATAAAGGAAAATACCAGAGATGATTCCTACATAGGAGGGGGTATCCCTGAAGTGAGTAAATTTTGTGTAAAAGTGTAATTCTTCCCTTTTTTCTTATTTTTCTCAAAACCGCATTTTTTCATACAAATGTGAACACGAAGCCCATGATTTTTCAAAAACTATTAGTGATACGGCAGTAAATTTTGGGCTACATGTTGTACACATAGTGCTCATAAAAATAAACTAAAATAAAGGATATATCTTTGTAGCGGGAGGTTATTTAAAATTATTTATATGTAAGAGTATGCCAGTAAAGAGTTCTGACCTTACAAGTAATACCCCAGTCTTAGAAATAAGCACTGGTGTATTGTTATCATAAAAATAGTCAGACTGTGAAAACCCTGGCCCAGTTGGTAAGAAGTAGTACCAGGATTTAAGGTGTCTCCTCCCTGTGACTATCTTATGATTACTTTTATTCTAGGGGATAATAAAATGAACATTCACTGTGACCACAAATGTAATAAGTGAATAATTCCTCAGGTACAGTTAAAAATATTTTAATATTTACACTAATATTCTATTTCTACTAGTTGGAAAAGAGTATAAAACTATATATCAAAGTATTCACACAATACTATTATTGTCTGTTTAGACTTCAAGATCTTAAATAATAAAGTTACTGAAATCACTGTTATTAGTCCTTTGAATTTTAGGATAACTGTCATCAGTTGACTGAGTTTATGTATGGTTACTTATTGTTTTCAACTATTGGCTGTTTCACATGTATAGGTGGTCAGTGTCAAACAGGACACTTATCTTTCCAACTTGATACTGCTGAAACTGTCCTTTGCTGATATCAGACTTGGTAGGCCCAACAGTAGGGATGCCAATGACCAGTTGAAGTTCACTCTTTGGGGTCCTGCACTTTTGTGGGATTGCCTCGGATGAACTGCACCGGCTTCTGATACTGGACAGTCTGGTTTGAGTTATTTCATGGAACCTGCAACATATCAGCCTTGGCTAGTATCTGGCTAGACTTGTAGCTGACTAGCACAGATGTCAGACCAGTCAGTCATCAGATGTCACCGTTATACAATCATAGTAAGCAACATCATTTCAATGATACAGAATTAATATTAACATATCAGTAATAAACATCATCTGGTTTAATCCGCTCCTATACATCCCTTCATATTCTATAACTTGATCCTTCCAAATCATATCAAGTACAAATTCAAATCTGATGCTATCTTAGCAACTACCCAAAATTAATACATAAAATAAATAGAGTGAGTGACCACGTGATCAGGTTGCTTTCTACTGAAACTGGCTGTAGAACACTCCAGTTTACCAGCTTAAATGGGTACGAAGTTGTGCGCTCGAACTAGGGAAGGCAAAGGCAGCGAGGAAGGGGACTAGTCACCTAACCTCGTAAAAGCGGTATCTTCCATGCTGAAGCTTCTAACAATTTATTTCCCTAAGACAATCTCTGGTCATGGGACTGCCTTTATCTTCGTAAGCGATAATGCATTTAATATCGACGAGATACAGCATTAAATATAATAAATATTTTCTATTTGGCTGTGGGGCTAGTTTTGATACGTTTTTGTACAAGCAACCATCTTCCACTAAGCACATGAATAAATCATATTAAAATAATAATACGTTATATCAATGAATATTATACAGGCATATTTTGTGAATTCTAAATGAACCTGTAATACAAAATAAAAGAAATTATTATACCGGATAGCTATCGTAAATTCGCTTACCCTCAGACTCCAGACACTTAGACTGAAATTTTCTGGCGATCCGCTCACACTTCAGATGGATTTAGAGTCGTGGCGTTATCTGCCCTCAGTCTTGTCTCAACCTCTTGCGTTGGGTCTTCTCAGAGTTTTTACCGAAACGCTTTATATACGATAGCGCGAACGTATCGGAGAGCAGATACGTCACAGCCTAAGACTAGACCTGAAAAAATCCTTCCCGAACCGTGATTTCAGCCGATCTGTGCGTCGACTGAAATTTTGCCTTTCTCATTCTCAGCATATATAATATCCATATTGTTCCATCTTATCTAGTTTTATACAGCTGATAAAACTCTATCTTCCTATCCATGTAAATTCCCAAACTGTTATTTGTTGATTTTAATATTTAGAACAGAAGTGGGTTTACATGCTTTTTGCGTAACTGTGGGCAGCCGAAATACGCATATATCTCCGTAAATGAGAACTTCCTACCGTTCCATCTTATATGCAGTTATACACCATCCTTCCCTGTACTGAAATGTAAAATCCTTTTCATACGGATTCCCTTCTGTTATTTATTTATCGTTGGCGATTTCCTCTGTCCGATACACATTTCGCTGATACGCCGCCATTTTGAAAGCGGTCACTCGATCGTAGATGGGTTTATAAATCTAACTGAACCCATTTGCAATGACTTGAAACCAATTTCGCGACATAGCTCCCCCATATTTTAAGCTGGATGATATCTAGCTTAACTATTGGGTACAAGACAATTGCAAATCGACCGTTCGTAGGTTAGTTTTCCTTCTTTCTATCCTCCTCAAGCTCTGTGGGATGGCGACTAAGAAAATCTGCGCCCACATTCTGTTTTCCAAGAATATATTCATCCTGTACTATCTCTCTCCTTCCTGTTCGGCTTTTCATCCAGGCTCTTATTGCTGGTGAAACCGGGTCGGTAGGTTTCCCATGAAGTTTACCGCCCTCTTTTCGTTGATAGTTGGATGTGGTTTTCCCTCGCAAATCCGTAGGTGTTTGATTTTCGCTACGTGATTTGTTCCTTTTTTCCAGCGCATGGGGTTCAGACTGCAATTGAACCTGTGTGGGATGTTTCCTTTCCCCTCCCGTGCAAATCTCGGAAATACCCCTGATTGCTGGTTTGCTTGTAGATTTTTGATGAAGACTCTTCCGTCGACTTTCTGAATCTACATAGGTGCACTCTGGACAGGAATTTACATACTGATTTATGTCTTCCGTAATACCTGGCCAGTAGAACTGGGTGGCTATTCTTTGTTTTGTGGCACCATTACCCAGGTGTTCACTCAAAGTTGATATGTGTCCCCAGTCTATAACCTTATTCCTATAGGTGGATGGTACAACGATTTGACCATGACTTTTCGTCCCTCTTCCAGCTTTCCTGTACAAGAGTCCATGTTCCATATAGAAATGTCCTTTCCTTGGAGCTTTATGTGTTTTTGATAATTTGCCAAAACAAGGCTTCAACGTGCTGTCTGCTTCTTGAGCCCGTTTCATTTCAGTTGAATGAAATTTTACGTTGGTGTTCCTCTCTATGTTCCTGGGGTCAGCCTTGGTCTGGATTCCTGCCATAACCATAGGTTTTACAGGGTCTCCTAAGAAAACATATTTACGCCCCAACATTAGGGGATAAAAGGGATCATCTATCACAGCTGCATTTATCTCCCCTTCCACATAGCGACAACTGACATGAATCTTTGCTATGGGTAATGTAAGGGGTGATGTTCCTTTTAGTGGCCCTTGAATCTCTACTGTTTCTGTGGTGATTTGTTCAGGGCACACCAGAGATGCACACACGACTGCGTCATAGGACAAACCTGTGTCATACATTCCTGTGACTTGTTTGCCATTCACAGTCACTATCTCCTGGGTAGGTGGGTGATGGAGGCTATTCTGACCCACAGTCAGTTCCTTCCTAACAGAAGTCCTCACCTGTAGACATGCAGCATGATGAAGGGGTTTTTTCCTCCCACATTCATCCGTGTTGTGGTTGCTCATCTTACAAAATTTGCACCACTTAGCTCCCTGTTTGTAGGGTTTATTTTCCTGAGTCTGAGGGTTCTTGTCCTTATTATCAAATCTTTGCTTGTTTCTGTATGGTTGATCCATCTGGTCAAAATCGGTATTCTGCGGTGGTGGCTTATATCCTTCTACCTGCTTCCTTTTTGTTCCTACCAATTCAGCTTGAGCTGCTTGGTATCTCTCTGCACATTTCAAAATGTCTTCCAGCCTCTCTGCTCCTTGTTCCATAAGGAATTTCCTCATTTCTTGAGACATGGAATCTTTCACTTGCTCTAACATAACCATTTCTTTCAGATCCTCGTAGGTTTTCTGATACTTACCTAAACTACTCCATTTCAACAAATACGTTTCTAGCCTAGCTGAGAACTGGTTATATGTTTCTCCAGGTAGAGGTTTAGAAGTTCTAAATTTCTTCCTATATGCCTCAGAGTTCTTTTCATACCGGATCAGTAAGGCTTGCTTTAGTATTTCATAATTTTCCTGATCTTCTTTGGGGAGTTTCAGAAACACATCATATGCAATACCTCTCAATCCCTGGGATAACTTTAGACTCCATTTTTCCTTTTCCAGTCCATATGTAGAGGCTAGCCTTTCATACCTATCCAGGTACGACTCAATTGCGTCCTCCTTTTCAACAAATGGATCTAGGTGGAAGTTCATGGCCCCATTTGCTGTGTTCTGAAAAGAGCTACTCGCAGAATGAGGTGAGCTATTACCATGGGTGATAGTCCCAGTCTGAAGTTCAAGATCAAGCTGTCTCATTTTCAGCTCATGGTCTCTCTCTGCTTGTAACCTCCTTTCTTCTCTCTCAGCTTCTAATTTCTTGGCTTCTCTTTCTGCATCCAATTTCTTGGCTTCTCTTTCTGCTTCCAATTTCTTGGCTTCTCTTTCTGCTTCTAATTCTAATTTCTTGGCTTCTCTCTCTGCTTCTAATTTCTTGGCTTCTCTCTCTGCTTCTAATTGCTTTGCTTCTCTCTCAGTGTACTTTTCACATTCCGTCGTGACATACCGGATCAGAGCATCACCATCCATGCCAAGCTCTTTTCCCACCTGCAGTGTAGCAGACCTAAATTTGACCAAGTCAGCCATGATGTATCTGTAGTCTAGTAGGGCAAGTGATCTTACTCAAACTAATTTACTACAATATAATTAACTTAATTAAAATTAAAGTTAATTAAACTGACTTCACCATATATGAAACAGCTTTCTTTATCTGTACTCAATGGTACTCCTAAAAAATTATATATTTCCTACTATGTTAACTCTTTCCAAAAATTTTCAAAAAAGAAAAAAAAACAAATTTTCTACACAGCAGAAATAGAAAGTTGGCTCAGGAATATCAAAGATATATCCCGCAGACGAGCCCCCACTGTAGCGGTAGGTTATTTAAAATTATTTATATGTAAGAGTATGCCAGTAAAGAGTTCTGACCCTACAAGTAATACCCCAGTCTTAGAAATAAGCACTGGTGTATTGTTATCATAAAAATAGTCAGACTGTGAAAACCCTGGCCCAGTTGGTAAGAAGTAGTACCAGGATTTAAGGTGTCTCCTCCCTGTGACTATCTTATGATTACTTTTATTCTAGGGGATAATAAAATGAACATTCACTGTGACCACAAATGTAATAAGTGAATAATTCCTCAGGTACAGTTAAAAATATTTTAATATTTACACTAATATTCTATTTCTACTAGTTGGAAAAGAGTATAAAACTATATATCAAAGTATTCACACAATACTATTATTGTCTGTTTAGACTTCAAGATCTTAAATAATAAAGTTACTGAAATCACTGTTATTAGTCCTTTGAATTTTAGGATAACTGTCATCAGTTGACTGAGTTTATGTATGGTTACTTATTGTTTTCAACTATTGGCTGTTTCACATGTATAGGTGGTCAGTGTCAAACAGGACACTTATCTTTCCAACTTGATACTGCTGAAACTGTCCTTTGCTGATATCAGACTTGGTAGGCCCAACAGTAGGGATGCCAATGACCAGTTGAAGTTCACTCTTTGGGGTCCTGCACTTTTGTGGGATTGCCTCGGATGAACTGCACCGGCTTCTGATACTGGACAGTCTGGTTTGAGTTATTTCATGGAACCTGCAACATATTGTTTTATCAGCCTTGGCTAGTATCTGGCTAGACTTGTAGCTGACTAGCACAGATGTCAGACCAGTCAGTCATCAGATGTCACCGTTATACAATCATAGTAAGCAACATCATTTCAATGATACAGAATTAATATTAACATATCAGTAATAAACATCATCTGGTTTAATCCGCTCCTATACATCCCTTCATATTCTATAACTTGATCCTTCCAAATCATATCAAGTACAAATTCAAATCTGATGCTATCTTAGCAACTACCCAAAATTAATACATAAAATAAATAGAGTGAGTGACCACGTGATCAGGTTGCTTTCTACTGAAACTGGCTGTAGAACACTCCAGTTTACCAGCTGTAAATGGGTACGAAGTTGTGCGCTCGAACTAGGGAAGGCAAAGGCAGCGAGGAAGGGGACTAGTCACCTAACCTCGTAAAAGCGGTATCTTCCATGCTGAAGCTTCTAACAATTTATTTCCCTAAGACAATCTCTGGTCATGGGACTGCCTTTATCTTCGTAAGCGATAATGCATTTAATATCGACGAGATACAGCATTAAATATAATAAATATTTTCTATTTGGCTGTGGGGCTAGTTTTGATACGTTTTTGTACAAGCAACCATCTTCCACTAAGCACATGAATAAATCATATTAAAATAATAATACGTTATATCAATGAATATTATACAGGCATATTTTGTGAATTCTAAATGAACCTGTAATACAAAATAAAAGAAATTATTATACCGGATAGCTATCGTAAATTCGCTTACCCTCAGACTCCAGACACTTAGACTGAAATTTTCTGGCGATCCGCTCACACTTCAGATGGATTTAGAGTCGTGGCGTTATCTGCCCTCAGTCTTGTCTCAACCTCTTGCGTTGGGTCTTCTCAGAGTTTTACCGAAACGCTTTATATACGATAGCGCGAACGTATCGGAGAGCAGATACGTCACAGCCTAAGACTAGACCTGAAAAAATCCTTCCCGAACCGTGATTTCAGCCGATCTGTGCGTCGACTGAAATTTTGCCTTTCTCATTCTCAGCATATATAATATCCATATTGTTCCATCTTATCTAGTTTTATACAGCTGATAAAACTCTATCTTCCTATCCATGTAAATTCCCAAACTGTTATTTGTTGATTTTAATATTTAGAACAGAAGTGGGTTTACATGCTTTTTGCGTAACTGTGGGCAGCCGAAATACGCATATATCTCCGTAAATGAGAACTTCCTACCGTTCCATCTTATATGCAGTTATACACCATCCTTCCCTGTACTGAAATGTAAAATCCTTTTCATACGGATTCCCTTCTGTTATTTATTTATCGTTGGCGATTTCCTCTGTCCGATACACATATCGCTGATACGCCGCCATTTTGAAAGCGGTCACTCGATCGTAGATGGGTTTATAAATCTAACTGAACCCATTTGCAATGACTTGAAACCAATTTCGCGACAATCTTAACAAACTACAAAACTGTTAAGAAATTGCTAAGATACCCCCCTTAAAAATTTCAACTATTTTTCGATAGGATTGTTAAAATCCAAAAAAAAAAACACAGATATTAAACCAATCAAAATTATTTTAGTGTAAAATCATTATCATATATTAACAAATGAAACGGCCAAATTTCATAACTCAAGTTGTACTCACATTTGAGATATCTTGGGCAACAAAATACCCAAAAAAGCTAACATTTGCCTTTTTTCTACTGTTTTTCACCAATAGACCGCAAGTTTTTAGTATATACCGCAATGTTTTGAATTTTTTTCAGTCATTTTGCTTGTATAAATGACCAGATATAGCTATTAACTTATAATTCTGTTTTTCATTTTGGGGGTTTAACCTCCCCTTGTGTCTAGTGGTCCTACCCTTTGCAATGAGTATGACACAAGGTATTATTCACGGCTGTTTGCCAGCGATGCTTTAGTTTTTTTCTTTTTTCATTGACCGCGCTATTTATAGCTATCGTGACAGAGGTCACGTGGTCAACTTCCTAACGGGAAAAAAATGTGGTGGTGTTTACTTTTGTTAGGTCTTAATTAATGCTTTTAGGCTACTTTATTATTATAAATACCGGCTTTAATTTTGCATAAAGCTAGACTAGAAATGTTAGAGTAAATTTTAGAATAAGAACAAACATTTTTCACAATTAGAACAGAAGATATAATACTAGTCTGAAATAGTGTAAAATTTACGTTTTTTAATATTTTGTTATGGTTTGTTTCTAATGCAATTTACACTAAAACGATCACAATCAACATGCATAACAAATTACAGAAATCAAAAGTAGAAAACCTGCAGAAAATGGATATCATAGTTTTATTTTGGTTTCATGCGTCAAACATTACTTATTAAAACAGTAAATTGCAAGTCCACATTTATTACCTTAAAATAACACACCCAATTGTCCCCAAAACATGAGAGCTAACAATTATCTCAATCATACATCACGATGGTCATGTAAAAATGAGTATGGTCATGAGTAAAACGAAATGTTCAATTTAATAAATAAAACTTACACCTATTAAATGATTTCCACACTCTGTTAATTCTGTCACTCTCACGCAACAACTGCCATAATTTGCTCTAGCCCCAAAATTTCGCTCAATTATCATTCACACTTCCCTTTTTTTATAGGAGGAATCTGTACATTCACAGATGGAGAAATTTGTAACAAATGAGTTTCCATTATAAATTTTAATTGTGAAGTTATATTTTTAATACCGCTGGCGCTTCTTTCAACTTTGGAAATAGTGGAATGTACATATTCTCCTCCTTGCTCTCCATGCATGCCCATTCCAAAGCCATGAGTTCTGATCCAGTCTGCGCAATGTTTTTTCTAATATGTGCTGTTTAGGAATTGTCTTACTGGGGAATAGCTTTCCGAACAAAGACATATATGTCTCTACTGATGCTGTTATTGATTCTTGAACAATTAATTCTGTCCACCAAAAAACACAGCGAGGCCCAGAATCTATACCTAAACACCAAGAAGACCAAAGTATTAACAACAGACAAAGTAAAGACCAAACCAGAAATTGAAGTTGATAACGAAGAACTGGAAAGTGTTAATGAATTTGAATACTTAGGATCAATCATCAACAGCTCTGGCGACTGTGCAGTGGAAATTAAAAGAAGACTTGCAATTGCTTCACATAAACTAATACAGATGAAAAACCTATGGCAAGGCACAAGCAAAGAAACAAAGTTACAACTGATCAGAGCATGTATATTCCCAGTAGCAACATACGGCTGCGAGACTTGGACACTCAATAAAACAGTTGCAAAAAAGATTACATCATTCGAAATGAAATGCTACAGAAGGATGTTGAGAATACCCTGGACAGAAAAAAAGACCAACAGAGAAGTACTGCACTCACTAAACGTACAGGAACATTGGCTCCTAAATACCATCGCAATAAGGAAGCTGAAATTTTTCGGTCATATAAAAATATAGTCTGGAAAAAACAGTGATGGAAGGCATGGTCCCTGGAAAAAGGGGAAGGGGTCGACCTAGACGACGGTGGACCCAGGACATCACAGAGAGTCTGAACTTGTCTTTGGCTGATGCAGGTCGACTTGCCCAGAATCGTGATGCGTTCAGAGCAGCTGTAATGGAGACAACGTTCTGGAAAGAATACGTCACATGATGATGATTGATTCTTTACTAATTGGTTTACTGTGTGATATTTTGTTGTGTACTTTCTCAAATGCTTCTTTCAGTGAGTTGAATTGATCTTGGGCAATAAAAGCTATGTCAGTTATATCTTGTTTGTCTGTAATTTTCAGTGTTTGTGTAATGATTGCTCTTGTAAGATCTTTATAAACTTTTTGTGTGAGATATCTGTGGCAGTGATTCCCTATGAATGCTCTGCTATGATAAGCCTGTGGTATGATTTTGTGTTTGGCTAGTACCTTGTCCAAGTGTGAGCAAACTGGACCAGACCTAGCACACAGATCTTGAAACTGAAGTTTGGCCAGAGTGTCTTGTGCATTTTCAAGTCTAACTTTAAAACTATCTGTCTCCTCCTTATACCGACAAAGTTCAATATCTACCTGAAAAAATTCGATTTTAGCTTCTAATTCTTCTGTCTGTTTCCAGTTCCTATCAAATCTCTTCAAGTTCTTAATAGTACCATACTAATGTTTGCATGTATCTCTTGCGAATTCTCAAATATCTTTGCGGTTATTGTATCGGCTACCTGTTCTAGAAGTCTGTGGTGTTTCAAAACAATGCCTAAATATATGAAGGTAAGGAGGGGCTTCATTTTCAATTTCAATCTCTAACATTGGTTTGTGTAAACAAGTATGGTAATGTGCCACTTGCCTTTTATTCCCTTTCCCATATTACATATAATCTATTGTAATCTCTTATCAACATGGCCAAACTTCTTGGTTTGCAAGTTGTATGCTCTTTGGATGTCTTTATTTCCTTGTTTTGCTGGAGACACCACAGACATGGGTATGTTCCTTGAGCTCCAGACAAACCAAACATTTTCATCAAAAAGTCATAATCCCCGAATAAGAAAACAACAACTTTTTTACCATCCCACTCTAAATCTTTTAGTGACTCTATCTGAGCTTTCATGCCATTCATAAATATTTCTAAATTATCATATGTATCTCTGACTCTAGCCATTGATAAAAGGATGGTATTAGATTTAGAATTTGGTTTCTCTAAATTTACTACCTGCATTGTAACTTTGAACTGTGAATGAAAGAAGATATACAAACAGTTACTTAGAATTCTTTGGCAGCCGTCGTGTGCACAGGATTGTCTACCAAAGAACACTAATGGAACAGTCATTATCTCAAACACAATTTTTAAAAAAGACATTCATATTATAAATACAAGATTAACAAGACTTGAAAGATAGATCAAAGTATGTGGAAGTAATCTATCTATAGCTTTACATGTTTTCTGACGCTTATATACGTAGCTAAATATCATTATAAATGAATGAAAATGCAAAAACAGATGGTGCTTTACAAAAAGTTATTTTTTACAACCTTATTTAAGATTTGCGAGTATCAGGAATGCGTTTAAAGTGATTTAAATGTTATAAAATCTGGTGACAATATGCTTGTTCTTGTAATGCCAAACTCACAAAACTGACTACCACACATTCTCAAGATATGAAACCACAAAAAAAGTATGTGAAAATAATCTTTAGCTTCCCTTCGAGAAGTCTTTATAATTATAAACTCATTCGAATGGGCCGATTTTTAGATATTACATTAATAAAAAGATTACTTTTGTTATGAATTTCCTCAAATGATGACGCTGTTTTCAAAAGTCTGTAACTCCGTCAAATATAATTTCAAACAAATAAAAATGCGACCAAAAATAGAACACAGAACAAAGTTATAGTACACAAAAGAATTTTAGCGCTATGTTTATCCAGAACGAGTGTGTAATGATTTATATATTAACGATTTTACACACACATCAGCTGATTTTCCCCGCCAAAACCCTCTGGTGTCTTTTACGGTGCACAAGAAATTTATTACCCGGTGTCAGAAGTCCGGTCACTGAAACTAAAAGAGCGCTCTGGTACAGGGCACAAACAGCCGTGTATTATTATTATTATAGGTGATCACTTTCCTGTGCACCTAATACATCCCAACGTGCCATGGTGGTGGCAGCACTAGCAGATTACGACACCATTTCTATCCCCAGGTTTAGTTGCCAGTCTTGTTGGGCGTCCATCATTCAGGAAGGCAAGGTTCATGTTAAGTAATACCTGGCTCAAAGCTATACCCTGCCTATTGTCCGTGATGTTCCCCTACTCCTTGGATCTAGCATTGAAATTACCAGCAATTAAACACCTTATGTTAGAATCTGCAGACAATTCTGCCAGAAAATTCCAATCACTTTCTGCTGTAAGATGTTTGCCTTTTTAAATTTTTGTAAAATAACATTTTGCCTCGTTTTGGCGAGGCGCGTCCCGTTCAACCTAGTCGGTTATATTAGGGCGCATGTCCAAATATAAAAGACCTTCAGGTCTTGAACCAACATATATATGATGTGTGTATAAATATTCCATTTAAATAGTGTGGCTTTTTTTTGGCTTTTTGTTTTGGTGAATGAATTTGGTTTTTTGTATTTTGTGTGCGTGAAGGCCAGTGTTGCCACAGCTGGGTATTTTTTTTTTTACTAGATCTGGGTCTTTTGGCTTCCGTCTGGGTATCTGGGTATTTTTTTCCCTTCAAATCTGCGTTAATCTGGGTATATATGACAATTGGCATTTACAATGTATAAATTAAAAAATAATATGGTATGAAATCAGTTCTACAAGTATGGACACATGAAACAAGGGACGTTTCGGGTTTTACCCTTCGTCAGCCACAGTTACGAACAGGTGACAAGGACACGAACTACATATAGGTGCTACAAAAATCTATGATGACATTTACAATGTATGTATATTATGTGCACTGAGCATTATACATTTATATTATAATTAAATGTAAAAAATTATGTTCTATATATTTTTTATACCTCTTAAATTTAATTCTTGTTTTTAACCACATCAATGACATTGTTTTTTTACTCGTTTACATGAACTATCTATTTGCTGTTATTCTGTTAATAGCTGTCATCTACAATACTCAGTCATTTTTGCGATGTGTTTTAAAGTATTATTTTTAAATTTCAGACTTAAGCAGATTTTTTTTTCCTTAACCAGCAGCACTTGGGCTTTCAGCCCTTCGGCCCAATGACATGTCATTACGAGGCTGGGGAACCTGAGAACTTTCCTTTCAACCCTGTCAGGAGCTTCGCTCCTTTCCTTCAACAGAGGGTTTATCACAGGAGCCGTTCAGTATATTCAGTCAAAATCCCGGTCGATGACACTCCTACAAATGACCGCGCCCGGGCTTGAACCTTGAAAACCTGGTCGCTAGGGCAACGTTGTAACCATTACACCAGCGCGTCTACCACTTAAGCAGATAAACAGCATTTTTTGTTGTTGTTATTATATGATTATAAAATGAGCGATGATGAAGGTACGCTAGGTAGTTGTAGCAGCATGATGACACACACGAAACCTCACTCCTCGGCATGCATTGAAAGAGTGTTTTCGAAGGTTAACTTCGTTAAAACTAAACAAACCAACAAGCTTTTGTGTGAAACAGTTTCCAATCGAACACTAGCCAAGCAAGCAGCTTGTCTTAAGTTTAATCTTAGTAAAAGCGTGGTTGAAGATGTGCATGAAGGACATTGTCGGCAGAGATATGCAAAGATTTTGGAACTCCTCAGTCAAGATTCCACGTTGTCAATTCATGCATATGATCTTGACGAAGGAGGAGTGGTCCACATGGATGCCGAATCGCTGACAAGTGAGAATTTTCAACAGCAGCAAGTTACAACTAACATTTTATATTTGATTTGAGGAACATTTTGTTAATGTAACTGCTGTAAGTATGTTACTGTTAAAATAACTAATTTTCAAAAGTTCATAAATTAGGGTGTTAATAAACTTGAGGGGCAACCTTGGTGAAGGTGTTTGCCTTTTTTTCCACATTTTCATATAGCGACCCTGATGTCTGACTAGAGTTGTTCACCAGCTTGCAGTAGACCCAGAGGTAATTGCCAAAAACACTCGAGTATTGAGGTTATTTGTAGTACAAATTACGTTTAACGATGAATTACGTTTAACTGCTCCTAGCAGTGCGATTTGGTTGTACCAGCGCGGTGGTTTTTAACGCTACATTCCAAGAACAGCAGTAAAGGGTGACGACAGTAGACAGAGTCCGCTATGATGTCCCATATTGCCAGACTGGTAATTTCCTATCTTTCGTACCTTTTTGCTCCGCAGTGAATATGTGTAGTTAGGTGTTGTTTCGTTGCGCTTAGGGTTAGGATTAGGGTTTGTGTTAGGGTTAGTGTTAATCCTAACCCTAACTGCTACGAAACAACTCCTATAATCCGTTCGGAAATTCGTGCCCACAGAAAGCGTCAATTTTCTCCAAAACTGTTTGTTGTATGGACATGACATGAATTTTTGCATGCAGTCTTAGATTTTCCATGCAGTTAAGATTTTGCGATCATTACATCCACAGCTTTCGCGAAATTTGCAAAACGGCGATTTTCTTTGATCTTTTTGGAACATTTGCCAAAATCTGCCCGTAACATTCATTCTTACAGTAAATCACAACATTTGTGCGACAAGACGGTTCACAGGCGTGTCCTAAATGTGTGATTGGTTGTTCACGTGATTTTGATACGAGGAATGATGATCTGATAATGAACAATGATAGCAGTAAATCATCAGGAAGCTATGACGAATCGTAATTGTTTATGTGTTATTATAGATTGGCATATGAAATTAGTTTATCACAAACGAAGGAATGCGATCGACGTGCCTCATTCCGAATCGGACGACTCCAATAAGTTCACAACAGCTATTAGTTGGATAAACTGCAAGCCATCTCGCTGCCAGTAATCTTCTTCCTGGAGCACGTGTTCTTCACATTTAGCCCAGTACTCAGTGTCTATTCGTGAAAGGGCCTCACGAGTCATGTCATTAACATCGCACATTTTAAAAGTGGTGTTCTGGGCGGCCACTTGCCCTTTAACTCTAGCCCAAACCAGCTCTATTGGGTTAAGGTGAGAATGGTAAGGTGGGAGTCGAAGAGAAACATGACCCTGCTCTTGTATGATTTTATCAATCAGAAACACTTTTGTCTTATTCCTCTGTCTCACAAGCTGCAACAACTCTGGTTTTAAATAGCTGTTGTCAGCGAAGATATTTTCATTCACAAGCCACCTCCTGATTTCGTCTTTCGTGCTTGCCGAAGTGGGAGCTTTATCCTCCTGCGCTAGAACATTATGATAGGACGCATTATCCATCACCAGGCAAGACGGCCTATCTAGAGTCGGGAGGAGTGTATTCACTATCCAATCTTGAAAAATTTGCCCATTCATTTCACTGTGGTAGTCCCTACCATCTACAGACTTTGATTGAAAAATAAGCTCTGCATCACGGACAAGCCCATTCTGTCTGCTGCCAGCATGTGCTAATATAATGCGTTGACCTTTGCTGCTGGGAATTTTCCTTCTATGGTCTCCGTCAACAGATTGCCATTCTTTCTCGTTCGTATGATGAGCATTAACCCAAGATTCGTCCAAATACACTATATCATAGCCGTCTTGCCTTCTCTCATGAATCTGCCAAAGGTATTTGCTTCGAGCTGCAACCAGATGTGGTTTTTCACATAAAAAAAATTCCTTCCGCCAGACGTTTTTCTAAAAGTGAAGCCGACACTTCTGACAAGTTGCCAAAGAGTTGTTTTTGAGATGTTAATATCGCATTCTGCTTGCAGCCGACTTTTCAGCATGCGGAGAGTAACAAGTTGATTGGCATTAAACATCTTCAAAATCAAACGTCTAATGACATCCTTGTCAAAATCATCAATTTTTTTCTTCCTTCCTTGCTTAACCACAGCCTCTGTACAATCACCGTCCTGTTGTATCCAACGTCGAAAAGATCTTCTATCCACACCCAGGGCCTTTCGTGTTCTCCTATCTGGTTCTTGGATGTTGTGGTATAAACAACCCATCATAGCCTCTCTGCGAAAATGCCTGTACAATATAACAGTTACCTTCTGCAAAGTGATAAATTTGCATTTCAGATTCATTGCGCTTTTCATAATTATGCAGTTTAGTTTATTACTATATTATACGCTGGTGTCTTTTTGTTTCGTTGCAGCCAACTCATTGCAATTAGCATACGCCGCTGAAATAATTACTCGCGACTGTGTACATTATGTTTGCACTCGTGCGGACATGTAGTCACCACACTAATTCAAACCAAAAAAATATTGAATAGCACATTTCATCGCTTGTGCTGTGCTGCAACAAAAATTAAGTGCGCAATTTTTGAACGGATCTTGTAACTTTCCTGTAGAACTAATACAAATTAACCCAGACAACGGTAAGAGTTTTTTATATAACTTAAAGAAAAAAATTCGAACATGACATGAGTTTTGTAAAGGCAAAAAATATATTAATAACTGCATTGATATCAGTAGGGCACGTAGCAAATTTCAATAACATCCGTCAAGGGGTTGCAAAGTTACAACGTTATATGTGTGGGCACAAATTTCCGAACGGACTATAACTACATACGAGGGACGGTCAAAAAGTAATGACTCGTAATTTTTAATTTCATTCAATAGGAAAAAAAAAAACAGATAAAATTCACATTGAAATGCAGCCCCAAGTCTGAACTTCAAAAATTTATTTCTCAATGTAGTCTCCGTTATTTGTTACAGTTTTTGTCCATCTTCGCACAAGGGCATGTATCCCTGCACGGTAAAAATTTGTGTCCTTTTTTTATTAAACCACTGGCGTACGGCGCGTTTAAGGGTCTCGGTGTCCTCAAAGTGATGTCCGTGAAGATCTTCTTTCAGTGGTCCAAACAGATGGAAGTCAGAAGGTGCAAGATCGGGACTGTAAGGGGGATGTGGTAATAATGTCCAGCCAAATTCTGCAATCGCATCAATGGTGCGTTTAGCGGTGTGTGGCGCGGCATTATCGTGCAACAGTAGTGCAGTTCTCTGATCTTTTAATGGGTAAAGTCGGCGAAGACGACCTCTAAGCTGCTTCAAAGTTTCAATGTAACAGTCTGGATTCACCGTGTTTCCCTGTTCCAAGAAGTCGAGAAGAATCACACCCTTCTCATCCCAAAACACGGAGGCCATAACTTTCCCTACAGATGGTGAACTTTTGAACTTCTTTCTTGTCGGGGATATTGTGTGATGCCATTCCATTGACTGCCTCTTGGATTCTGGTTTAAAAAAAATGAACCCAAGTCTCATCACCTGTCACAATGTTCGATAAAAACTCTTCTCCTTCAGTTTCGTAACGGTGCAGGAGGTTGATGGCTATGGTTTTCCTTGTTTCTTTATGTCTGTCTGTCAACATTCTGGGTACCCACCGTGCACAAACTTTTGAATAACCCAGGTCTTTAATGATGTTCTGGACACTGCCTTTACTAATGGACAACATGGAAGAAAGTTCATCCAGTGTTACCCGCCGGTCACCACGAATGATGCCATCAACTCGATGAATGTTGTGTGGAGTCACTGCGGTAGACGGATGGCCAGTCCGCTTTGCGTCAGCCATTGAGGATTGACCTACTTCAGCTTCGTCACAACGATGTACCCAACGTCGGACAGTGCTAACATCCACTGTTGAATCTCCATAAACATTCTTCAAACGTTCATGGACGCAAATTGGGCTCT
Organism: Oreohelix idahoensis; assembly: GCA_024509875.1. NCBI lineage: Eukaryota > Metazoa > Mollusca > Gastropoda > Stylommatophora > Oreohelicidae > Oreohelix > Oreohelix idahoensis. The sequence goes on along the minus strand of JAMPIV010020008.1, from coordinate 407,940 downwards.
CGCCTTCAGCATTGAGGAATTCTATGACATAACGTTGTTTTAACCGTACGTCTTTGGCAGCCATTTTTAAACTGTTACAGTGGTGCCACCTGTTACTGAAACAGGTTGGTAATGCTATACAGTGCAGAAGAGTGTTTGGGGGAATCCTGCTAAATTTACAAATAGCACACCGATGCAGTATTTACATACATAAAAAATAGGAGGCATTACTTTTTGACCTTCCCTCGTATATTCACTGCGGAGCAAAAAAGTACGAAAGATAGCACATTACCCAATGTTAATATCGGTCGACAAAGAATGGAGCTGTTTTAAAAATAAAAATGTCTGTATTTGTCCCTTATGGCAGCCCCTGGTCTACTATTCCCCCCAGGCAAAATTAGATTTATTAAAAACCTTCTTCTTTGTCCATCACTCTCAAATAACCCCATCTATCTCTTATCAAGCTGTCTCAGGTCTCATCACCATACAGTTTCTTCTTGGAGGTGGTCACACTGCCTTCCTGCCTTTTTAAATTTCGTCTTCCCCGATCGCCTTCAGACTTCCACATAAATAAAGACTAATAATGGCAGTAGTCAGCTCAAAGTTTCTGACATCTCCTAACAGTTTTTCATGGAGTGAGGTAGGTTGTTGCCATCTGCTTCTCCGTTCAATGTTATTGTTGGGCAGAACTGCAGCAGGTGTTCGGCTGTCATCAGGCTGGTGCCACAGGTTCATAGATCTGTTGCACTAATTCTGTACTTGTGGCATAGATGGTCTCTCAATCTGTTGTGGCCAGTGCGTAGGTGAAAAATGTTGACCTGGTATCGCCTAGATAGCTGATGATATGCATGATTTTTTAAATGCCTGGGTGCTTTCTTTCCCATTTGGACTTGAATGTGGCATTTATAGTTGTTGTTACCATTTCATAAGTTGTCCCTATAACATACTATTCTAGCACTCCTCCTTCCTTAGCAAGTTTGTCTGCCTCTTCATTGCCTGTTATGTTGCAATGGGCTGGTATTCTTTGGATTGTGCACTTGTTGAAGTATTTGGCCAGTCTTTGAAGATAGTTTATCAGATCTTTTAATCCCTTAGCATGGTGACTCTGCAGAGCTGTTATTACTGAGAGGGTATCTGTAAAGATTACTATTTGTTTTTCTGCATGTGCTTTGCATTCAATAAGAGATTCGGCTGCCTGTTTCAGGGATTCTGTTTCAGCATTGAAGCTATTGTGGTATTTGTCAGTGGTGATTGCCATAGAGTGGATTCTGTTCTTTAATTTTATGAGGATGACAGCACCATCATTTTCAACTGTGTTTTTTTTTTTTGCTGAACCATCAGTAAATGTGTGAGTCCAGGGCTTTTCTGGAAATTTTAGGTCAGTGTACTTGGTTGCTATACATTTTCTTTGTGTTTCTGTCTGTGTTCCTTTACTTTTAATGCGTGGAATGTCAGATTTTAGCTCAGGAAAGCATCTTATGTTCCACAGTGGGATAGTTGTGCTTGCTGGTATTTTCTTTGCTGCGGAGCTTGCAGCATGGTATTTTTGCTAGTTCTTTTTTTTTTGCCTGGGTGCAAAGTTAGTTCGCTTGAGCCTGCCTCTTTCTAGCCTATTCATTCTCTGGCACATGGTGTGTCCTACGAGTTTCTTAAATTTGTCAGCTTGTTGTGAGATTGCTATTATGTCTGTCCTCCATTGACAATTCCCCTGTAATGTTTTCCATATGGTTGATTTTCATGGATTTTAATGCCCCTGTTATGTTACGTGCTGCTTGGTTTTGGAGTTTGTTTACTCTGTCAGAATTAGACTTTGCTGCTGTGGACCAGGCTGTGGTGCCACATTCCATAACAGGCCTGTCTCTACCTGTGTACAGCTTTTTGAGGATGTTCTCATGAGCACCCCATGTGGTACCAGCTAACTTGTTCATGATGGCCATGCGCACTTTTGCCATTAGCTGTGTTTTTGTTATCTGTAATTTCCCTGTCATGCGATGGTGTAGTGTGATACACTAGGGGTTGTTTTTCTAGGACGACCCCTTCTCTTTTGGTCAGAAAAAGTACCGTCCAATTGATACCTGGGGATCGCATTGTGAACCGCCGTCTTGCTACAGCCAATTTGAACAGAAATATCACGTTCTGTGTACCCTTCTACACGTAATGTCACTATTTGAGCTCTTTGAATGGCTGAAAGTGTCAGTTTTTTGCCCATTTTCTTGCGAACATAAAATCCAGAGATAATACCCTTGAAGCAACAAAAACACACTAAATACAGCAACAGTCTGTGTTTTCACATTTTATATTGTTAGGATGATGCAATAGATTGCAATGATTGCTTTTAGTGTGCCCTAAAATAGCGGATGATGCAACAATCTGTAGTACAATGAAAATATCCATTTTTTACTAGGTGGTCTTAAACTTTTGGCCACGACTGTATATATATATATATATATATATATATATATATATATATATATATATAACAACGCTACATTGTGTTTCTTGAAGAATTATGAGGAGTTAACAATACGAGACTTAACAGTTCTAGATACCAAAGTCTAACTTGGTTATATGCGCTATTTGTCGCATCTATGTAAGTATAAATTTGATTAATTACGTACCAATGGTTGCACTAAAGAGCACGACTTGGTGCGATCGGGTTTGGTTTGTTGCCTAACAGCATTGACGTAGGGAGATTCAAAATGTCGGTGAAGAAAGACAGACGTTGTTCTGGTCTCAGAGTCCAATATTGTGGGAAGAGTTGATCATTATATATTTTGTTACCTTCCAGGGTGAAGCGTTAGCCACAGCCAATTCTGGCTCGTTTGTTTTAGTATCTCAAATTGATACTTGTTTAATAAATACTCAGCAAGATCCTGGCAAGGCTTCGGCACGCCTATTCTCGACCTGCCGCTAGTATGACCAGATCCTCTGCTGGGCAAGAATTGAAGTATTGTAATATGGAATCTCAAGTGAAGTTATCCGGCTCATAAATATAATTATTGGAAAAACAGGATCTATGAATATCAATAATATACAGCGTAATACTCCTGTCGTTCAGGGGATTTTCGCCTCAGCCAGTGAGGTCAGTCAAGTTCAAGATTGAAGATGAATAATAATATAAAGTAACTTGATGCAATGATGTTCTAACTTACACTATTGATGTGATGTATCTACCATGCCATAACCATGATCGTCTATACTTCGTTACCAAAATAAACATTTGTTTCTGTGATGTCAAACCATGACTCCAATCAACTTGATTACGCTGTGGTCAACTTATGTATTAACATTGGCCCACCTTTTGGCCCGCATTGTTCTATCATTCGCGTTGTATACTAGTCTGCAACCCTTGTAAGCTCGACCAAAAACTTGACAGCATTTAAGTCAGTAGACCTATTGACAATCCGTGGAAGACACGACGTATTAACAAGAAATAACCATTGTATCAGCTTATCTTCAAGGTAACTGGTCAGTAATCTGGTGACACTAACAACATCCCAAAAGCATGAGTTCCGTGGAAGCAACATTTATTTTAAAATTGTGTACAGCATCCCTCCCCCGCAACATCCTGAGTGAATAAAAACCAAAATTTTTTTTGCATGCACAACTAATATATCAAACATTAACTCTTTGATTCCAAAATTATTATTCACACTGTGCCTTGATTTTACGTGTGTGTATATGTGTTTTTTCCTCCAAAAAAATACTAAATCGTGGAGTATACCACATTTTAGTGTATATTTTATGTAAGTCCTTTCTGTGAACATGCACGTAATTTATATAAAACTGATGGGAAATTGATAGGGAGTCATTTGTGTGCAATGTCTCTGTCAGTGTTAACACAAGCATATTTATAAAAACAAACTCCATAACTCCATGCAGTATGAAATTCATGGGCAAAGTTAACAGTAGAATATGAAGTTACTGAAGGAAGTTTATTGTTTCAGTCAGTGAAACTTGCTCTTGAGTCGTGGGCAATGACTACAACCCACAAAAGCCAGATCCAAACCTCAGAAATGAGGTATCTGAGGAAAGTGGTTGAAGTGACAAGAAGAGACATGGTCCGCAACCAGACGATCCGTCAAGGCCTAAAATCCCATCCGCTGCAGACCCAAATAGAACAGTCCCAACTAAGATGGTTTGGCCATGTCTGCAGAATGGGAGAAGATCGGCTACCACGACAAGCATGGGAAACAAAGAGCCAGGGATCCAGACCTCCAGGACGACCCAGAGTCCGCTGGGAGGACAACATTAGACAATCTTTGAAGGACCGAGGACTAGAATGGAACCAGGCCAGGAAGAAGACAGCTGATAGAATGGTCTGGCGCTCTCTCTTCCAAACCTCTACACCTCACGGTAGAAGGGGAACGACTAAGTAAGTAAGTAAGTAAGTAAGAAACTTGCTCTTTAGTCTTGGAACATCAAGGTTATCTGTATATGAATTAATATAGCATTGAATATGTCCACATTTAGTCTTGTCTTGTCTTTGATCCACCATCGCTGAGTGTTAGCTCTGGGTGATTTTGATGCCATAATGTGAAACTGTGCGGTTCAGATTAGCTGTTCTCGCATGTTAAATAGGGTGTTTACTGTGGATGGATTGTTTTTGGCATGAGGAGTCTCATCTCTTGCAGTGGGACAAAGAAACGGGATGTTCCACTATTTCTTACGGATGTTGGCAGTGTCAACAGTTTGGATTGTTTCTTTAAATTTTGAAGAAATGTAGCATAGAAGTAACTGTTATCACTGCCGGATGATCAGCTTCCTGTAATTCTGTCAACAGAGAGATGAAGAATTCAAACTAAATTATATTTTATTTAATAATAACTTCATTTCAAAGAAATAATCACATTCTTTTATTATGCATATGATGATTAAAGTGAATTTTAGTAAGCCATGACGGAAGTTATCAATGGACATTTGGAACAAGTACCTTTAGTCCAGGGAATATTGCAGTTTTAAATGCCACCTGAAAATGGCTAGTCCAACAATTTGTTAGCTTTTTTTTCTTCATTGTCTAAAGATCTACTAAATCATCCCCTGTGATCTAATGGTAATTGTATCAAGTGGTTAACAACTCATGGGTTAGATTAAACATTGAAATTTCTGGGTTTATTATTGATTAAAAAGCTGTCCGCATTGCTACTGCACAGGTGCCTAATCAGAACAACACTTTGAGCATTGCTATAGCATTGAGCATTGCTCCTACAACATGCACCTCAAATAGCCTCTGACAACCAAGCCCTCCATCTACCTTTACACGTGGCTCAATTTGAGCCCAGCGGAACTCTCACATCAAGAGTTATCTTGTTTAACAGTGATTTACTCATGTCTCTGAGCAGTGAGAGTGAGTCAAGCGTGAGCTGTCATTTTCGTTATGATTTTTTCATTTATGTGGAAGGTAATATTTAGATGAGGGTATTTTCACTGTTGTTATGAAAGGCATAAAACAGATCTGAGGACAAGAAACTGTAGAAATATTGAAAATAAAAAAGGAAATGAAGTAAAATAAATGGAAAGCAGGAAATTATTTATTGTTTATGGCAAATGCAGCTGCATTAATCTCTAGTGAAAGAGGCAGAGGTAGACCAAGAGACACAGGGAGAAGAGAACTGGAGACAGACATGAAGAGTTTAAGAAGACGTGGAAAAACCTAGAGCTGATATCATGGGACCTTAAAACTTGCCATAAGATTGTTGAAGGACTTTGATCCATGGGGAGCTGAAGGGTGATGAATGATTGCAACTAAATTAGGCCAGCAGTTTGATAATGACAGTTGCTGGGGGCTGATGTTGTATAAATATATATAGTATATCTAATAGTCTTAAAATGATACCTATCATCTGCTACAATTCATTGCTTTCAGGCTGGATGAAATATGGAAGTTAGTATCACAAGTCTGACTGCAAAAATAAAGCAGGAAACAGATTATGAGGTATGTAAAATATTTATAGCATCATTTTGAAGCTTTAAAGCAGAGGTAGACAACCAAGGAGCTGTAGATTACTTTAAAAACACATAGCTGTCTAAAGGTTGTCACAGCCAGAAATTACAGCAGGAATAAGCTCCTACCTTCAGATAAATGCTCCTACAGCATGCACCTCAAATAGCCTCTGACAACCAAGCCCTCCCTCTACCTTTACATGTGGCTCAATTTGAGCCCAGTGGAACTGTTTCCACTGACAATAGAAGGAGTGAAGGCAAGCCACTGGTTCCTTAAAACTAGCAGCTTCAGGCATATATGGTTCATGATCCTTGGTTGGTAGCCTATCTAGGAGTGGGTAAAACTCTGATTTTAAATCTCTGCTGCCTGTTGGAGTATCTGTTTACAGGAAAGGCTTTGAGAGTAAACCCTGGGGAAAAACTCTGAAGTCGAAGTCCTTACGACAGTTTAATGTTGATTCAGTATTATTCTGACAACTCCTACAATGTGTCTAGTACCACATTGTATGGGATACTGCTGTTCCTTTGGACCTACCGTTACATGGAGAGGGGTACATGCTGCATGGGCAACAGCTTGATCTCCATATAACTGCCCAAGCTCATGTCATGGAGGGGACATGCCAACTTCAAACAATGGTGTTGTCACAACACAGGAAGTAGCAGCTTCCGCTTATAAGTATCTTGCCCATTTGGCAGGATAAAGCTTCCTGTTGCACAAAGTGACAATGCTTCCTATGGCACTACCTCAGATTGGGCAAACAGAAGCTCTCACATCAAGCACAAGAGGAAAGAACACACCCAAAGGAACACTAGACATAATAGCATTTTCACTTATGACTGAATGGGATACTACTACCTTGATAAATTCTTGTGTATACTTGAATTAAAAATAAATCCAGCATATATGTAATTTTTATCTATGCCGCACAAAATGCTTCCTGCAATCCTATCATCAGAGCTCTGGAAAATTAAAGCAAAATATTACTAGAAAATTAACATTGCTTCAAAGAAAAGATTGCTTTTTCTCTTATACAGTTCAAGAGTAAAGTTAATTTTAGTAAGTGAGTAAAGAGAATTTTAGTAAAGCCAACTTGCAGATTCTTTACTGGAAATGTGGTGAAAGTACCATTAAACCTGTGGAAACTGTACTTTTAAGTACCTGACCATCATCAAGCTTCTGTTCTAAATAAGGAATAAATAAAGAAATCCATAATACTTGTAAAAGATGGAAAAGCTGCTGATCCAGATGGGTTTCAAGTTTTGGCCATTCAAGGAAATAGTAACATTTCTTCTGAAGTATTATACAAATTACTTGATGAGTGTGGGAGGGAGAAGAAATTCCAGTAAAATGGAAGGAAGAATATCTGGTCATGTTGCCCAAGAAGGAAGATTTACAAAATTGCACAAGTATCGGAGGAACAACGTAACTACCAATCCCATGGAAAATATTAAACAGGATCATCCTTTAGAGATTAAAAGAGTCCAAATTGTTCTAGTTCCCTACCCCCTACCCTCCACATGACCTAAAGATCTACCAAATCATCCTCTGTGGTCAACTAGTAGATTGCGGTTGCCAATTCCTGTACTATATAAAGCAGTAGAATTTGTGGGTTATTATTGGTAAACAATCTGGATTATTATTGATGAATCGCTTAACCCAAGCATTCAAGGACTTTGTCCACACAATAAGTCTATGTGCTGGGTTAGGATGTGGATGTTGTACCAGTTATCACTATCGATAACTATGAATTGCCATTGGTCCACCACTTCACATACCTGAGGTCTACCATCAATGACAAACTCTCTCTGGACACAGAAATTGACAGCCGCATTGGCGAAGCTGCAGCTATCTTTTCCCTCCTCACGAGGCATGTTTGGAGAAACTCCAAACTCACAATGAAGACCAAAGCTGAGGTATATGACGCCTGCATCACCAGCACTTTTCTTTGTGGCAGCAAGGTATGGAAAACCTATGCTAAGCAAGAAAGAAGACTCTGTACTTTCCATCTGCAGTGTCTACACCACATCCTCTGTATTTCGTGGAAGGACAAGGTGACAAATGTCAAGGTGTTGTCACATGCTGGCCTCCAAAGCATGTATGCACTGCTTAAACAGTGCAGACTACACTGGCTTGGCCATGTCCGCTGCATGGAAGATGGTTGCATCCCGAAAGATATCTTCTGCTGACAACTGGCAGTTGGTGAAAGAACAGTTGGGCGATTGCAGCTGAGGTTCAGAGATGTGTGCAAGAGAGACATGAGGGCACTGGACATAAATCCAGCAACCTCGGAAGATGAAGCTGCTGATTGCACCAAGTGGCAATGCTCTCTGCGGCGCTACCTCAGATTGAGTGAAAAGAATCTCTCATGGCAAGCAGAAGAGAGGAGAAAACTTTGAAAGGAACACCAGGAAAATAAGCAGCTGAGGGCTGTCACCTCAGAGGCTCATTCCCATAGTCATTTATGACTGAAGGGGTTATTATTACTATAATTATTATTGGTAAACATGTATCATTTTTTTGGTCAGTGTTGCTCCAGCACAGGTGTCTAAACAGACCAACACTGCAAGCATTGCTCCATAGTTTAAGAGTTAAAATATTGTTTAACAGTGATTTACTTGTGTCTCTGCACAGTGAGAGTGAGTCAGGACAGAGCCGTCATTTTCATTCTGGTTTTTTTAATTCAAAACGTAATTTGGCTGTGTTCACTGCAGTGTGAAAGATGTGGTGACAAAAGGAAGATACTGAAAATAAAAGAAGTAGAGAGACAAGGAAGAAATGGAAAGTGACAAATTATTTAATGAAAACAAAGCATATCTTAGTAATGTGCCAGTTTATGGCTAATGCTGCTGCATTAGGTCCTATAATTTCACAATGATTATTGCTAGGAGCGGATGGTATTCAGGTGTTAAAGTAAAAATATGTTGTGTATCTTAATAGTCTTAAAATGAACCTATCATATGCTCATTTCATTGCTTTCAGCTTGAAAGAAATATGGAAGCTAATGCCATAGGTCTATATGGAGAAATAAAGCAGGAAACTGACTTTAAGGTATGTAAAATGTTTATAAAATAGCTTAAATGATATTGTTGTATTTAAGGACACCTCTACACCTCACGGTAGAAGAGGAACGACTAAGTAAGTAAGTATTTAAGGACCTATGGTATAATGTGAAATTTCAGAGTAGTAAGATTTGTCTTGCAACATTTTGGGTGTGTAAATATTTTATTTTGGTCAGTTTCAAGTGAGCTTTTTCAGAATTTATGGTGATCTATACTGGGAACTTGTTAAGCTGAAATCCTAGCTTAATTATGTGCCGTTAACAGCTAAAGGTTATAACTTGCAACAAATTGTTTTTTGACCAATCACCAAATAATATTAAAACAAATGTCTCAAATATAATTGTAGAAGAAAAGCAGAAATGAAGTTGCTATTGTTGGTTTTTTGTGTTTTTATTTTACTTATCAAATATTGAAGGTTATAATGTCTTCATTGTGAAAGAAGCCTATATAAAACACCATTAAAGCTTTATAACTTGATAGCCTGCAAGATTGAGGTGCCTTATCATCTCACCTCCACACTGCCTTCAGGTTAGACTTTTTGGTCAAACATTTATGGAGATTCTTGCCACACAGAAAACCAGTGAAAGGGTAACCCCCATCTTGTTTTTATCTTTTTCTTTTACGTACATTTTAAATCACAAAGAGCTTTTTTTGAAAAGAGAACAATGTTAAAGAGGTCTCAGTGAAACCACCTTGTCTATTAAAGGAGCATCGTCTGCTACAGGTGATTCCTGGCCATCATCACATACCAAATAAATGAGAAATAAAGAAAGTCATAGCACTTCTAAAAAGATGCTGGTCCAGATGGCTTTTCAACAGCAGCCATCCAACCAAATATTGACACCTATGCAGTGATGTTATGCTAATTACTTGGTAAAGTCTGGGAGGGAGAAGAAATTCCAACAAAATGGAAGTTTGCTGTCTGATCAAGTTACCAAAGAAGGAAGATTTATGAGAGTGCACAAATTGCAGAGGAATAATGTAACTTTCAGGGCCAGGGAAAATAATAAACAGGATCATTATAGCATTAGGGGTCAGACTAAATCTGGTCCTCCAGGTTAGGGATTTTAGCACAGGGCTGACACCCCTGTCTATATGAAAAATCACAATCATTACAGAAACAGCAACAAATGAAAAAGCTTTGATGTGGGATGGACAATCGGAGTCTGAGGCTCGCATAACTGTCAGTAGTGAAAGCCAAAGGAAGCCATTGGCATGAAAACGGATGCCCTGATCACAAAACACGAAGCAAGAATTGGATTCTGGAATGTGAGAACTATGAATGAGGCATTAAAACTGAGGCAGATCACAGCGGAGATGAAGAACTGCAGATTATATATCCTGGGAATATGTGAGAGCAGATGGATTGGGACGAGGAGAATAAAAACAGCAACAGGAGAAACATTACTTTATTCTAGTAGAGAGGATGGACAGCACAATGAAGGCATAGCTATTATCCTATAGAAAGATCATTACTGGAATGGAAAACATAAATAGCAGACTGATAAGAACAAGAGGGAGAGGGAGATTCACCAACACCAAAATAATACAATGCAATGCACCAATAACTGACATCGATAAAGAGGTCAAGGATGAATTCTATCAACAGCTACAAAAGGAAATGGAAGCGACACCTAGATATGATCTTATCATAGTAATGGGAGACCTCAATGCGAAAGTTGGAACACACAGTACTGTCACAGGTTGCCTCCCCTTGTTCTACAGTAGTGGTCCAACAGTGTCCAAAACCTATATTATCTAATGTGGGTCTTCAAAGGTGTCTACCTTCGCACAAGATTACTCTTAGCAGAGTTGTAGATAGAAGGGTAATGATGCTTCTACATCGAGATAGTCTTCACACGATATTTCAGAAGTCAAGAACAATGCTGAAAAAGTCTTAGCACATTAACTAAGTATCTGACCCGCCACCTTTTGTGGATGGATATAAATAATTTGCCCGTTCAAGCCCCCAGCTGATTTAATTCAGCAAAATTCATAAGCATTACCTTTGATCGCCGCTTGACTTGGAAGCACCAAGTATATATTTATGAATATATACTAGAAGTTCTGGATCATACATATGCCTTTCTCTGTGTAATGATTAATTCAACTATGAATTTTGTCAAAATCAACATATACAAATTTAATGATCAGTTACTTTGAAACAAATGTAAATAAATATGAAATGGTAATTACGAGATATTATGATTCATCTTAGATCTCGGTTTGGGAGATGAAAATATAGTCTTTTGATTTGACCTACTAAACTTATAACTTAGCTTGCAAATAGCTGAAATGTTGGTGCTGCTGGTTCCATCACTTCATCTCTGTGGCAAGGGCACTCTCCAAAGTATTCTAGAGGGTAACCGCTTCTGGTTAAGGCAGTGATCTTCACCACCCGTGGAATGTAGGTTTCACGTGTCGATCTCAAGCTTCGAACCACAGACTAGTACAGCTGGTACTAGAACCTCAAATGGTCTCTCCAGTCCGTACCACCAACTTTAGTGGGAATAAAAGAACACATTCTACTGCTAAGTAATTGTTTTCCTGATTTAGATCAGGCACCTTTCCCCGCTGTCTGTCACCGATTCTTTTATCAGAATTTATACTCTCCCTACAACAGTCGAATTCATCATGAGAACTCGTCTGACGGTGTAATCATCAAAGATGCGATCGCAAGAAGAAGATACTCTCCCTAAGTGTATATCATATAACTCAGGGGATGTGATGAAAAATCACCATTCTTTTAGTTAATGTAATGAAAAAGTTTCAACTGGACAGCGTCAAGTGGCTTGTGCCTGAAGAAACAACTTTATGCATACATACAACTCATTACAAATGATAATATACATATGATGTCATCATCATCCACTTCCTTTCTCCACTTGGAGTCTGGGATTGCCTCTGCTTTTGTTTCTTCCATGAGAACTAGCATGAAGCAATCACCAGCGCTTGCTGTGGTGGTTCATGAATGTATCTTTTTCACAAGCTGAGATTGCCAGCCTAGTATGAATCGTTAACACCACCAGCAAGTATGAATATGTCAAATTCACAGCATAAAAAATATGTTACACTCACCTCAATAATTGAGAAATCTTAGACTTCTTGCTCAGTAGAATTGTCCTGGCAACTTAACACAGATGCCTCGAACACACATCTGTGGTATTATTTCTATTTCAGAATCCCTCTGTGACTTGTGAGTGGTTTTGTAGAATTCTGGGTTCCATATTAATGTTGACGAGTTTTCTACTGATGTTCAGAGATGCTCTTAATACTTTTTGTCTGGTCCTATAAATTCAGAATCCAACATTATTCTTTTATGTGGCAAGGTCCGAGCTGTCTACTTTGATGTTTTCAGGAATGCAGTGCCATATGTCAAACTTTTTCTATGTTATATTGTAAGTTCCCAGCCCACACTGCCAACTGGCATTTTCTGCACAACTCCCAATCAGCGCGGTTGTTTATTGGCACCTCAAATGTCAGCCAATTCATTCAAAGTTCATATTATGAAAAGTTTTCCTCATGTAGTATTCTGTATGACTCATGCACTTGAAAATTTCAAACAGTCATCCTTTGTATATGGAGTTGTTACATCCAACAATTCTTGGTAATGTTTACGTTACAACTTCTTACATTTATTCCTGATCATAACCAGGTTGTCTGGAAGTTTCCTTACATCATTCGTCCTGCTCGCTCTTCCAAATGTCTTCCAAGATTCCATTTATCTATAATCCCCTAACCCTGCTGTCGAGTCAGAAGTAATTATGCAATCTTAAGCAAACACTTCATGATCACATTTAACTGGAGTCAATGTGGTATTTACACATTTTAGGGACTCAATTAATCTCTCAGGGATGGGTGATACACTTGTCTAGCCCTGTCATGCATCGAAGCATGAAATGTGAACAATGACAGTAGGGAAAAAGAGTGTGCTAACAATAGAATAATGCACCTAATTCAGTACGCACAACAAATGTAGTTCAATACTGCTGGAGAGGAGAAGAGAGCACACAAAATATGTCACAAATACAAATAATGAAAGGGTAAGGGAGAAATGCTGCAGCGGAACTGCAAATGAGAATGGGGGTAAACTAATAAGCTTCTGCAACATTAATAACTTGGTCATTGGAAGAACACTTTTGTCCACACAAAGAAATGCACAAATTAACATGGGAATCACCAAATGGCTGGGACAACAGTGAAATAGACCACATTATGATCGATAGTAGATGAAGGCATTCATCACAAGACATGGGAGTAAGAAGAGGTGCAGATGTGGGAAGTGATCACCACTTAGTAGTAGCAAGACTGAAGGTGAAACTCAGAGCTGCTGGACCAATTGCAACTAAACAGAAACTTAAGGACCCCCTCACCAGAATAGCTTTTGTGGTTGATGTAAAGAGATATCAAATTGCAAGAGACAGGAGAAGACAGCGACTGATGATGCTGACAAGAAATTCAACACCATGTCAACACTTATATAAGGAAAGCAGCAAAATGTGCTTGGGATTCCTAGAAAAGATAACCCTAAATCAATTCTGCTCCAGCACAGGTGTCTAAACAGACCAGCACAAGGAAGACATGGAAAGTGGCCAGTTATTTATTGAATTATTGAAAAAAGGCGTATCTGTAAAACATGCCAGTTTATGGCTAATGCAGCTGCATTAGGCCCCACCATTTCACAATGATTATTTATTGGCATTTATGGTATTCAAGTGCTAGTGTAAATATATGTAGTATATCCTTATAGTCTTTAAATGATACCTTTAAATGAAGAGGGAAGGCAAACCCAGTCCCAAAAAATGCTTTGTTGAGGTTGGATGTGTCGGCCGAAAGGCGCAGATATCGCAGCTCCGGTGTAAACAGACACAACGCAACCAACGTCCTTTTCAGGATGAACGAGGAAGAAGAAGAAGAAATGATACCTATAATATATTGCATTCATTGCTTTCAGGTTGGAAGGAATACGGAAACTAATGTTGCAGGTCTATTTGCAGAAATAAAGTGTGAAACAGATTTTAAGGTATGTAAAATATTTATAACATTTACAACATGTTTTCTTAAGGAATTTTGCTTTTCATATAAAATAAACAATGAATTTCTCAGAATTTAATTTTACATTAAAAACTTTCTTATAACTTATGTCTTAATCAGTAAACATGAGATTTGGTACAGATGCTTTCCACTGGATAACAAAATGTGTCATATCTGATTTCTAATATCTTATGAAAAATTTATGGGGGGGTTTATTGCAAATAATTTTTTAAATGTTTGGAAAATGTGCTACTGTTTTTAGATACTTACTTTAAAGGTGACTTCTTTTTATTTCTTCCATTGTTAACTTTGCCATCATGTATTCTTCTGGTGCAAGCTTTTTGTTGTCATGACTCCTTTGTTTATCGAAGATGGCCTTTCTTCTGTCTGTCGGGACATCAATGTGATTTGCACTAGCGTAGTGTTCCATAAGTGCATTTGCAGCTTTTTTTTCCAGAGAGCATATTTTCACTTTGTTTTATTTTGATGTGATTTTGTAAGGTTCTTCGTTGTTCAAAGCTCTAACTAGTTTCCACAGTTTTTTCCCTTCTTTTTCTAGGTTGAGATTTTCTGTTTGCTTCCAGAAGTCTCTTGTTGTTTGATTTAATGTTCTTTTGTACTTTGCAGTGGTTGCTTTGAGCAAGACGTTTGCTTCAGTTGTTTGTTCTGTTTCTGCCAAGTCTCTGGCTTCTGTTACCTCATCTTCAAGTTTTTGCAGTTCTTCAGTGTAGTATGGTTTGTAGTTCTTTCATAGTGATTTAACCATTATGAGCTGCTTTCAGTGGCTTTCCTTATTTTTGAGCCAAATTGTGAGCCACTTGAAATGGCTTGCCGTATACTAAGAATTAATTTCATACAAATACACACACCAACAATGGATAGGAAAGAAAAATAGTTGGCACATTCTACAATGAATTTGGCATGGCTATGGACAAATGCAGATCTCATAAGACAGCTATGGTGTTTGGAGCCTTCAGTGTGAAAGTTGGTAATGAAACAGTGGAAGTGGCGCAAGTTATGGCTTTGAGAGAAAAAAGTGAAAGAGGCAAACATGTAGAGTTGGCATGAACACACCATATTATAATAGGAAACACTCAGTTCAGACAACATCATAGACTTTAGATGTGGGAAAGCCCACAAAAAAACACTGTTCATAATCAAATTGACTACATACTGGTAGTCATTCATTTCGTTCATTACCCTCATCTCCCCAAGGAGCATAGGCCTTCAATAAATACATGCCAAGTCTTCCAATCACATGCCAAGTCTTCCTATCACATGCCAAGTCTTCCTATCACATGCCATGAGCTCAAGTTCTCTCCATGTTTTCCCCATCATTTTCATCTGTCTCCAGTTCCATTCTACATGTGTTTCTTGGTCTACCTCTGCCTCTCTTACCCTCAGGGTTCCAGAACAAGGATTGCCTTGTAATGTTATCAACATAATTCCTCAGTATGTGTCCTTCCTATCACCAGCGCCTTTTTCTCAATTCTTATTCCACTGGCTCTTGTTTAGTTCTTGTCATAAGTACCACACTGGTGACTTTGTCATACCATTTTAATCCTTCTATTTTACGCAAGCATCAATTTCTGAAAGTCTGTAGGTTTTTGGTTGTTTTTGTTGCTCTCAATTGTTTCAGAGACATTTGAGTTGAAGATTCTTACTTTTGTGTTGGACTTTATTTCTCTTGATCTCCATATTTTTGACAATGCAGTGAAAGCTCCTCTTACTTTCTGTATTCTTATTTTGATATCATTGTCTATCCCTCAGACTTCATCTATATTGCTGCCAAGATATGTATATAATTCTTCATCTTGCTGTGGTGTTTTTTTTTTGCTTTTTTCAGTTCCACTTTATCATTTCCTGCATTTATTCTCATCGAGTATTTTTATTTTGCCTTGCATCTGATTATGGTTGTGGGACATCAGTAAAATCTATATCATCCATGTTTAGTCAGATTCCACTGGATTCCAATTCTGTTGTGTTATCAATGTTTTTACAACCCAATCTAGTAAAGAAATGAAGACAACTAGCAACTCTGTCGCACTCCTCTTCTTATCCCAAAAGGTTCTGTAAGTTGTCCTTCATGAAGAACTCTGCATAGCAATCCCATAATGCCTCATCAGTTTACAAAGTGATTCTCTGTTTACACTGTCAAATGCCTTTTTATAGTCCACAAATCCAATATAAAGAGGTGAGTTTCATTCTAGACTTTGTTCCACTATTATTCTTAGTGTTGCTATTTGATCTGCACAGGATCTGTTTTGCCTGAAACCTGCTTATTTATTTCTCATTTGTTTGTTTTTGGGCTCTTTTAATCTCTCCAGGATGATCATGTTTAATATTTTCCCTGGCACTGATAGTAACATTATTCCTCTGTAAATTGTCTTTCGTGAAGAACTATGCATGCCATGTCTTCATAATTTTTCTTTGTTTAATATTAAATTAGTGATCTTCATAGGAATTCCATAATGCGTCATCAATTTCCAAAGTGATGCCCTGTTTACACTGTAAAATGCCTTTTTATAGTCCACAAAATCCAATGTAAAGAGGTGAGTCTCATTCTAGACTGTTCCACTATTATTCTTAATGCTTCTATTTGATCTGTACAGGATCTGTTTTGCTTAAAACCTGCTTATTCAATCTCTCAGTTGTTTGTCTTTAGGCTCTTTTAATCTCTCCAGGATGATCCTGTTTAATATTTTCCCTGGCACTGATAGTAACATTATTCCTCTATAATTTGTGCACTCTTGTAAATCTCCTTTCTTAGGCAGCTTAACCAGATATCCTTCCTTCCATTCAGCTGATATGTCTTCTTTCTCCCAGACTTTCTCAGGTAATTTGTACAAAATCTCTATAGCACTGTGTATATCTGCTTTGATGGCCCTGCTGGAATACCATCTGGGCCACTTTTTCATCTCTTAAAAGCTTTGTGGCTTTCTTTATTTCATCCTTCAGTGGTCTTTCACTCTGTAGCTCTTCTTCTACTGGCTGGATGTCTGGGAGATTTAGTTGAGCTGGTCTATTAAACATACTGGTATGCAGGAGATGTAAAAATAGTTTATGTCTGTGGAAACTGGTCCAGAAGCAGGCAACAACAGGTACCTTTTGCTGGTAATAGAAAAACTTTAATGTAAACAGGGCATTAAAAAATATCAAGGTATATTTAGTCATTCATAAATCAGAGAAGGAAATGAGTGAAAGATCATCATTACCTTTCAGCTGCCTGAGGAGCATAGACTTTCAACAAATTCATAGCAAACCTTCCTATCCTATACCATCTGTTTGGGGTCTTTCTGTGTTTTGTTATCCATTTCATGACTGTCTCCATTTCCCTTCTCAATGCTTTTTAGTCTTCCTCTACCTCTCTTATGTCCTTAAGATAACTCCATTTTTTTCTGTGTTCAATTTCTTGGTTACTGTTCCCTTCCAGCTTGTTACATTTTAATTACGTAAGAGAGACAATGTGATTATCCACATCAACTGTTGAGACATAACACTTGACAGTGGCTGAACAAAATTCTGACCTGAGTGATGCCAGACCATGTAAAAGAAGCTTTAGATAACAAAATCTTGGAAGAACAAGCAGAATTTTGAACAAGAAACAAATTTTAGATCAGATGGCAAGACTCATAATCATCAATGTGAGGCACATTTATGCATCAACTTTGTGGACAGTGAGAAATTATTTAATGGTATAGACCACAGTCTTTGTTGTTTATACTTCAAACACTCTGGAACTGTTGACTGTCTCAAAGTTGAACCTTGTGATAAAAGTATTGGTTGGTGGTGATTGCAGAAATCCTTCCCATAACCTATGACTTTGTTTGCATGTTATCCAGGAATCTTACTGGACTAGTGTCTCTAAAGATTCAGACATTAATTCCCAAACAGTTGAAAGCATGGACAGGAAGAGATCAGAATGGCATGAAGTAAAACAGTCAGATATATGGAAAGATGAAACAGGTAAGCTTGTAAATAAACTTCTGCTCCTTTTTTAATTAAAAAAGGATCTCAGTTGAGGCTGAATACTGGTGCATATAATGTAGGCTAGTGTTTATAGTGTTACTTCAAGATATTTGCCACCCCATGTATCTATCTTCTTCTGGATTATTCTTTAACACTGTTTTCTTCCATTTTGATGTTATATTTAAAAGGTGGCCTTCATGAGGGGAAATTCTGAACCAATAAGTAATTTATTGGAAGAGGGTTAAAACAGTAGTCATGGTAAATCAAACATTAAAAGATCTTAGAACTTAAACCACCATGGTACCAAAAATTGCCTTTGACATCTTTGATGCACTGGTCTGTAATTTAGTATCACTTGTAGGTACAAACGAAAATAGTAGCATGTTCAACAAGATTATACATGCTTCCAGTCTAGTATTGTCTGAAGACTGGGCTGTAGAAAGGTGTAGCTTAGTCCCACAACCTGTTTCATAAATTGTCTTCCCATCATTAACTCTTTGACTCAAGACCAACACTCTGAGCGTTGCAAAATTCAACGCGCCGTGCCAGAGCAACGCTCAGAGCGGGGTTTTTAGTTTATCACGAATAAACCCTAAAAATCGTCCGTTTAATGCAGTTCATATATTAAAACTTATAGAATGACTTCCGCTACTATTTAAACAACTAATTTGACTGTAGTTAATAAGCACATGTGCGTGTTTTGATGTTATTATCACAATTTTTGTGAAGATTTGCGTGTTTGCGTTTTTTGTTGTTATTGCTGAGAAATATGTCACGCTTTATATTTACATTTTCTAAGTCTCCTAAGCAAATAATTGTGTCAAACTACTTTGAAACATTGCTGACATTGATGATGATTGTTTGGTAGTCACAGTTTGTGTTCAAAATACGGAATCTGTGCAGAAAAGCTAGATACACTAGATTTAGTTGTTGAGTGGACGTAGTCATATTCTGGCCGATCAAAAAGCAACAAAACTAGACCTACCGTAACATCTAATCACTAGTTCGTGGTAGAAGATGAAGCTAGGGATATTATTAAAACATTAAACAAGAGTAAAAAAGTTGTTATATGATGTTATTCTTCTTTATTTGTTTGAAAATTACGTAATGCATGATTGCATAATTTATTTTTTTCTTACAAAGGACCACAGAAAAACTGGTGTGAATAACACTAAATGTACTAATTGTGGCTATAAGCATGTTTTTTTTTACTTTGTATATGGATTAACTTGACGTTTGAAGACTAAAAAGAAAGTTTTATTGTCTACAACAGTAATTTGTCTCTGGTAAGATTGTATTCTACAGTTAACTTTTTAGTGTTTTTCAATTTTACATGCAAAATGTTTTAAGTATAACGAACACACTTGTGTTAATACTACCAAAGACATTATATATTACAATTCTCTATCCATTTCCCTACAGTTTGGTATATAATAAGTACATGTTCACAGAAAAAGATAACATAAAATTTACACTAAAAGTCAGTACACTTCACCGTTTAGAATTCTTCAAAGAATAATTATGGCACACAGTGGAAAATAATTATGGAATCAAAGAGTTAAAGGATTGTACCTTCTCTGCTCCTTGAGAAGCATGGGGCCACCACAGCATTTTTCGGTGATAATTTCAGAAGTGGGTTTTCTCACATAATGAGGTTGCAAGTACAATAACCTAAACTTACGTCACTTCTTAAAATGTGCTATTTTTTAAGCAGTTTTCTCTCATCTTTTGTTCTCTAATAGAATCCACTGAAACTACACAGGTTTTTATCCATGAAGAAATCCTGAATAAAAACATATTGATGAAAACATTCAGAGGCCCTGAAAATTTGATTTATTCCTAAATTAATGTAGACAAATTGTATTTGTTGAAATATTAGCTTAAATTAGGTCAGAGATCAGTTTTATGTTCAAAAGGGCTGTATATTAAATTTAAAATATTCTAATTATTATATTCATTGATTAATTGAGTAATTTTAAACAATTTTACAAACTGCCAAAATTTTACCTACAGCATCTGTTTTTTTTTTAAACTCAAAAAGTGTGTGTGTGCGTGCGTGCGTGCATGCGTGCGCACATACATATACCAATCACTGCTGATTTTTTGGGAGTTTTTTCTTTTATCCGTTCAACTTCCCAAAGATCATAGGCCTTCAACAAACTTATACCAAGTCTTCCTGTCCTGTGCCATCAACAAACTTATACCAAGTCTTCCTGTCCTGTGCCATCAACAAACTTACACAAAGTCTTCCTGTCCTGTGCCATCAACAAACTTATACCAAGTCTTCCTGTCCTGTGCCATCAACAAACTTATACCAAGTCTTCCTGTCCTGTGCCATCAACAAACTTACACCAAGTCTTCCTGTCCTGTGCCATCAACAAACTTATACCAAGTCTTCCTGTCCTGTGCCATCAACAAACTTATACCAAGTCTTCCTGTCCTGTGCCATCAGCTCAAAGTCTTTCCATGTCTTCTTCATCCCCTTCATGTCTGTCTTCTGTTCAGTTTTCCTAGTGTTCTTTTGTCTTCCCCTACCTCTCTTAACCAGGGGATTCCAGAACAGGGACTGTCAGGTAATGCCATGAACAAATTTTCTTGTCACAGAATGTTTGACATCTGTTGGTGCACCTGTGCTTCACAGCAAGCATGCTTCAGATGTCAAGACATAATATGTAGTGTGATGTAAATGAAATATAGGCAGTCATGTGACTGGAAGTTGTGATATTATCTTGCATCAAAGTAATTGACCAGAAAGTGTGTTGAAGAAGAGGTGAGTCAGTTGGGCGTCACAGAATTACCTGCGTTAAGATTTTATTTTGTCTGACTCATGGCTGCTAAGTTTTATCGGGCACTTGGCATTGCATATTTGATTCATGATAGCATGAACTGTTCTGTTAGTCAGATTGTTATTGACGCAGTGTTTAGGAGTATATTGACCCACCTGTTATATTTCATTGTCAACAATGAGCTGTATGCCATAATTGAATGGTGAGCTTAGACAGTGTACATTCATGAACGAACGAACAAACTTTATTTTCAAAGGGTTAAGAATTGGGCACACAGGCCCGTGTGACATTACAGTTGTATGTTTTGGATGTGTGAATTTACACCTCCCTTTGTATTGCTTCATTATAGTGCTCATATTTGTATAATTACTTACTTAGTCGTTCCCCTTCTACCGTGAGGTGTAGAGGTTTGGAAGAGAGAGCGCCAGACTATCCTATCGGCTGTCTTCCTCCTGGCCTGGTTCCATTCTAGTCCTCGGTCCTTCAAAGATTGTCTAATGTTGTCCTCCCAGCGGACTCTGGGTCATCCTGGGGGTCTGGATCCCTGGCTCTTTGTTTCCCATGCTTGTCGTGGTAGCCGATCTTCTCCCATTCTGCAGACATGGCCAAACCATCTTAGTTGGGACTGTTCTACTTGGGTCTGCAGGGGGTGCGATTTTAGGCCTTGACGTATCGTCTGGTTGCGGACCATGTCTCTTCTTGTTACTTCAACTACCTTCCTCAGATACCTCATTTCTGAGGTTTGGATCTGGCTTTTATGGGTTGTAGTCATTGCCCATGACTCGCATCCATATGTCACAACTGGGACATAGGTGGAGCGGTATACAGCCATCTTCGTTTTCTTACCAACCTCTCTCTTGCTGAGGAATCCTCAATTTATGGCCTGAAAAAGTCTCCCAGCTGCTGCTTTTCAAGTGGCCAACTCTTCTTTGATGCCTCCCTTTCGGTCTATAATAGCTCCGAGATATTTAAAGTGGTCGACCTGCTCCAGGACCTGTTCTCCCAGCTTAATCTGATGTCTTCTTTCTTCTCGTGATATCACCATGGATTTTGTTTTAGAGCTAATTGTTGGTTATAATTATGGAGATGGTCAGCGTGTCTTGGAGTTATTCTTTATGTGTGGTGTATCTAAGATGGTTAAGTATGTGACCTCTCACTTTACATCACAAGCCTAGTTTTAGAGGACTCCACCATAGTGTTAGTTGGTCTTGCATTGTCCGTTCATACATATATTTGTACCGGCTACCAAACTGTGACATTTCTCAATGTGTCCTATTTACCATCAGCATCTTGTTCTTATTTCTTGTTCCACTGATGCTTTGTCTAATTCTTGACATGAGTTCCACGTTAGTGATTTTGTCACACCACTTTGTGTAAGCATCCATTTATGAAAGTCTGTCAGGTGTATCAGCAGTAAGAGCATGCAGGACACAACCTGTTCTCTTAAGACAAGCCACTGCAACCTAATAGGCTCGTAGATCTTTGTGGTTATTAATCCGGTTATGGTGGTGATGTTAAAATGCCTGTTCTTGATATTATTCTATTTTAGTGATTTTTGTATCTTGCTCATGAGTTAGTTCATTCATTGGAAAAGGTACATTTTATCCCACAATTACCATCATCAAGTACTCTGCACCATCAATTCCAACACGAGAACAGTAAAATTGTAGACTACAAGAAAAGACACCAACGAGTGAAGCTTACTTAGTCGTTCCCCTTCTACCGTGAGGTGTAGAGGTTTGGGAGAGAGAGCGCCAGACTATCCTATCGGCTGTCTTCCTCCTGGCCTGGTTCCATTCTAGTCCTCGGTCCTTCAAAGATTGTCTAGTGTTGTCCTCCCAGCGGACTCTGGGTCGTCCTGGGGGTCTGGATCCTTGGCTCTTTGTTTCCCATGCTTGTCATGGTAGCTGATCTTCTCCCATTCTGCAGACATGGCCAAACCATCTTAGTTGGGACCAGTGAAGCAAACAAAGTAAAGTTCTCAATTTCTCCTATTTCATTGTCAAGTTTTTATTTGCCACATACAGTTAGTTGGTATTGATGATGTATGTAAATTTAAACTACATTCAGTCACAGTGGTAATGGTGCAGCAATTTAGCCCCAGATTATTATTATAGTCCACATCCTGAGAAGAAATGTCATGTTTTGTGTGAATGTTCTTCAACCGTTTTAATAATCTTTTATGCCTGATTCATCAAAAAATCAATCATGGTTAGTTAGTTGCTTATCCTTTACAGGACGTGGCAATCAACCCCAGCTTTTATTGGCTGTTTGTGATTTTTCTAGGCAGTTTTTTCATTCAATAGTTTGCCATTGCTTTCTGAATGGTACGGCGCTTATACCAGTGTTAAAAATCCACACAAAGCGATCTGCTACCAAACCGCCTGCAGCAGGTGTGGCAACAATTTTCATAATTATATCAGGCAATCTAATCTTTTTGAAATGAAAGTTGTGTATGTACTTCATTTTAGTTCAGTAATGGCATTCTTTCTCGATATAGAACCTTCTCATTTTTTAATAAACACCAGTTCATTGTTTACCATCAGAACTACAGCACTTTCCATCAGATGCTACTGCATCTGCCATCAGCTGCAACTGTCTATCTTTTTATATATTTATATATATAAATATCTTTTATATATATATATATATATATATATATATATATATATATATATATATATATATATATATATATATATATATATATATATATATATATATATATATATATATATATATATATATATATATATATATGACCACTTCCTGTACCATGCAACAGTCAATCTACAAACCCTGCAGGAACGGCATAGAGATTTTACTGCTCTCCTTCACAACGTCATCATGACCTCTTACCCAATTTTGCCATGTATATATTACTTGTGCATCCCGCCACTCACTTTTTAGTTGTTGTTATTTTTCTTTTTTCCATGTTTCAGAGCCAAACAACAGATTTGAATTGAAAATTTGGATTTTTATGTTACATCTGATTTCTTTTTATATCAATATATTTTCCAATGCAGTGAAAGCTCTTTGTAGCCTTTTGTACTTTTGTTTTGATATCATTGTTGATCCCTCCAACTGTGTTATACTACTGCCAAGGTGTGTAAATCATTCTTCATTTTGTAGTGGTTTTTCTTCCAGTACAATCTGGTTATTTCCTGCAATTTTTTTTCCTGATCATCTGAGTTGTCTCCTTGTGCATTTTTAGACCCACTTTCTGTGGTTAGGTATTTCAAGTTTTTTATTTTGTCTTGCATCTTATTACAGTTATGGGGCAGATGTGCCAGGTCATTGGCAAAATCTAGATCAGTGTTTCCCAATCTTTTTTGGGTGACCGCCCTTATGGCTCCCAGAAGACATCTCCAACGCCCCCCACCCCTTCCACCATTTCCCTGCATTATATAACAAGAATTAAGTGACATATAAGAGCAACTGCTAATTCCAAACAGTGACAACTAATTGCTATGTTTATTTAATTCCGATATAAAGCTATAGATATTCATACTTATTTATTTAATTTTTCTATATATATAAACTTAATTATTTTATCCAGTATAACCAACTTTCATCAACACACTTCATTGCTTTCTTAACTTTCAATGAGATGGATGAGCTTAGTGTGGTGATATCACTTTTTCAACATCTGGCTTAAAGTTACTCAGAAGGGGTTTCAGATCCCATGTTCAAATATGACTTAACGACGTGGTGCTCAACCCATGGAGACCAGCCAGGTCGGAAGAATACCTGACCCCTTGCTTCGATGGGGTCCACCCAAAGCCACTGGTGGTCACCTATTTCCGCATCGTGCAGCCAGAGCACGGAGTGTTATGGAAAGACATACTGTCTATATCACAAGTAACGAATTGGTGCAACAGATCTTTGCACCTGTAGCACCAGCCCCATGATAGTCAAACATCTGCTGCAGTCCTGCCCAACATACAGCAATGAACAGAGTAGCATATGGCAACAACCTAATTCACTCCACAAAAAACTGTTTGGAGATGTCAGGAACCTTGAGCTTTTACCATAGTTGTTGGTGGTGTTACCAGTTAAAGGGTACTATCTCTGGAACAAGAAGGGAACAGTTGCCTGAGCTTTAAGACAAGGTACTAACTTTGTAGACTCTCCCTAACACTCCTGGTAATGAGCTACAACCTTGACCAGCGACGAGCATGAGCAGTGTAAAAAGAACCAACCCAGTGGGAACAGAAACAACCACTGGCAGCTTCTTCTTCTTCTTCTTTCGTTCGCTTGAAATATATTGTCTATATCTGCAATGTTGTTTCTTGTATAAACTTCACTGTCTTTTGTAGTTCATACAGAGGTCTGTATAGTTTTGCTTCCAGTGTTGTTTCTCTGGGCCAGTGGGTTTGCCTCAATATATCATATTCGGGGCAATCTTGAAGTATGTGCTCCGCAGTCTGGGGTGCCTGTCCACATGTACACATGGCTGAATTGCCAATCTTGAATTTTGTATACATGTGGCTGCGGAGGCGGTTGTGTCCTGTTCTGAGGCGCAGAATGACAATTTATTCTGATCTGTTCATAGCTTGGTAGTCATCCTGTGTTGGTGTTGGTGGCTTTCTGATTGATTTGATCATCTTTTTCTTCTGATGGTACGTAACTGGTACATCCGGTTGCTCGTCTGCAGCACCTTCTTTAGCCAGTCCGTCTGCTCTCTTGTTTCCTGGTATTCCACAATGAGACGGTATCCACTGCATGGCGACCCTGCGCTGGTTGCACAGTTCAGAAAGTAGGGCTTGTATACCTGGCAATTTTCTGGACTGAAGTGCTTGGAGTGCTGATCTTGCTGATCTGTCAGGAATACTACAGGCTGTGGACCGAGATTGGTGTTCAGTAGTTTCTTAGTTGCTACCTTGATTGCCTGGACTTCAGCATCATAGTTGTTACAGAATTTCCCAGTTGGTACTCTGACCGTATCCCTAGTGTTGTTTGGGTATTCTATGTACATTCCTGCTCCTCCATTCTTTACTGCATTCTGTGCTGACCCATCCGGGTATACTCGGACCAAGAGGTCCTGTGGGTATTCATCATCCAGGAAACTGAGAGTGACTGTCCTACGTTGCACGCTGTTCTGTTCATCCCTGTCTAATATTCCTTTCACTTTTGTCTGGATGTGTACTGGTAGTCCAGGCTCCTCTCTCCAAGGGGTTTGTTCTGGCACAGACTTTAGGAGGCTGTTAACTTCAGGCAGGTCTGAGGTTTGTCTATGAAATCGTTTGGCCTGGTGGATAAAGCTGCTTCTTTTCAGTCGCCCCATTGCTAGGTTTTGGAATCTGTCCTTCATTGGATGGCTCGGCATACAGAGGAACTTTTCTGCCTGTGTTAGCACTTTCGTGTCTCTGCGTTCTCTCAGTGCTTGTATCCTCCCCATTTTCTCCATCTCCACTATAGGCGTTGATTTCATTGCCCCCATGATGACCTAAGCGCCTGGTTTTGCACCTTATCTAGCTCTTGTAATGTGGTGTTTGATGCTGGACACCACGCATCTGACCCATATTCCAGGTGTGGTCGTATGCCCTGCTGGTAAACTTTACTAAGTATTTTCCCGCTGGCTCCCCATGTGGTTCCACTTAGTTTTCTCAGGATGGCTAACTTCCTCCTGGCCTTTGTTGCTGCCTTGTTGATGTGCTGTTTCCATGACAGCCTATCATCGAATGTAACTCCGAGATAGGTAGGTTGTTTATCTTCTCTCAGGAGCTCTTCGTTTATCTATTTATTGAACTAATTCTACACCTCCCTAGAAACCTCCCCATTCCATCATGATGGACAACTTACAGAACAGTTTGGAATAAAAACTAAATTTTAATACTAAGCGGGGCTTCGAGTGAATTTGGTTTTTAAATATGTTGATACAGTTATTTAAACAACCAGACTAAAGCCAGGCATTTTCTAAATTTTAATACTAAGCGGGAACGAAAGTTTATTTTTAAAATTCTGAAGCACCGACATACCATAAGTGAAAGCGAATGAATGTAGAAGTCTGCTTTTTCAATCAAAATAAACATACATTCAAATTTTGACCAAATGATGTAAAAAATATAATACCTTGTAATATTTTCATTAAAATTAAACTCGCACTATGGATGTTCATGCTCAGAGAACATTCATTGGTTTTAAAATATGTATCAATGCAATCCCGATCCAATGTGATATACATATACGAGGGGCGGTCAAAAAGTAATGCCTCGTAATTTTTAATTTCATTCAATAGGCAAGAAAACAGATAAAATTCACATTGAAATGTAGCCCCAAGTCTGAACTTCAAAAATTTATTTCTCAATGTAGTCTCCGTTATTTGTTACAGTTTTTGTTCATCTTCTCACAAGGGCATGTATCCCCGCACGGTAAAAATTTGTGTCCTTTTTCCTAAACCACTGGCGTACGGCGCGTTTAAGGGTCTCGGTGTCCTCAAAGTGATGTCCGCGAAGATCTTCTTTCAGTGGTCCAAACAGATGGAAGTCAGAAGGTGCAAGATCGGGACTGTAAGGGGGATGTGGTAATAATGTCCAGCCAAATTCTGCAATCGCATCAATGGTGCGTTTAGCGGTGTGTGGCGTGGCATTATCGTGCAACAGTAGTGCAGTTCTCTGATCTTTTAATGGGTAAAGTCGCCGAAGACGACCTCTAAGCTTCTTCAAAGTTTCAATGTAACGGTCTGCATTCACCGTGTTTCCCTGTTCCAAGAAGTCGAGAAGAATCACACCCTTCTCATCCCAAAACACGGAGGCCATAACTTTCCCTACAGATGGTGAACTTTTGAACTTCTTTCTTGTCAGCGATGTTGTGTGATGCCATTCCATTGACTGCCTCTTGGATTCTGGTTCAAATAAATGAACCCAAGTCTCATCACCTGTCACAATATTCGATAAAAACTCTTCTCCTTCAGTTTCGTAACGGTGCAGGAGGTTGATGGCTATGGTTTTCCTTGTTTCTTTATGTCTGTCTGTCAACATTCTGGGTACCCACCGTGCACAAACTTTTGAATAACCCAGGTCTTTAATGATGTTCTGGACACTGCCTTTACTAATGGACAACATGGAAGAAAGTTCATCCAATGTTACCCGATGGTCACCACGAATGATGCCATCAACTCGATGAATGTTGTGTGGAGTCACTGCGGTAGACGGACGGCCAGTCTGCTTTGCGTCAGCCATTGAGGATTGACCTACTTAGCTTCGTCACAACGATGTACCCAACGTCGGACAGTGCTAACATCCACTGTTGAATCTCCATAAACATTCTTCAAACGGTCGTGGATGCGAATTGGGGTCTCGCCTTCAGCATTGAGAAATTCTATGATATAACGTTGTTTTAACTGAACATCTTTAGCAGCTATTTTTAAACTGTTACAGGCAAAGTATGTTTCTATGTTCTTAATACAAATCCGCATGCCTTATTATTTCTTAATGAATTTTGGCAGAGACTCTTTTTAGGTACCTCCAGGGTACGCAATGCAGTTATTTTATAATTTAATATTGTAATTATGACATTATGAGTAATTATAGTTTTTCGTAACAAATCTATAGAATCCATTTATATCTCAGGGGCCATGATCAAATAAATACATATCCAATAAATACCAAGGGACGTAACACAAATGTTAAAACTATTATTTTATGTTTGTTATTAATGACCATATGTTTGTATATTTTACAAGATAATTAAAAATGTTTAACTAAACATTTTAATTTAATAGATAATAGAAGAAAAAAATAGTTTTCTGTAGCACTGCCATTTTTTTTAAACTATGTAATTTTAATGGCACTCATTTGGCCAAGCGGTTTCAAATTGGATCGGGATTGTATCGATACAGGGACCCAAAGATACAGCAATAGAGAATGCAGTCAGCGACCCATAGCTTGACTGCTTGCATCAGGATCAGCGAACCAGAGCTGGTCAAGACCCTACTCCACCTCCACGTGGTGGTCCTGGAAACAGATTGCATCACTGCAGTCTGGCTGAGCGAGTAGGGATTGCAGTGGGAAGGCAAACCCAGTCCCAAAAAATGCCGTGCAGAAGTCGGATGTGTCGACCGAAAGGTGCAGATATCACAGCTTAGGCGTAAACAGACACAACGCAACCACCGTCCTTTTCAGGACGAACGAGGAGGAGGAGGAGGAGGTATCGATACATATATTAAAACCAGTGAATGTTCTCTGAGCATGAACATCCATAGTGCGAGTTTAATTTTAATGAAAATATTACAAGGTATTATATTTTTTACATCATTTTTAAAATGCTTGGTCAAAATTTGAATGTATGTTTATTTTGATTGAAAAAGCAGACTTATACATTCATTCGCTTTCACTTATGGTATGTCGGTACTTCAGAATTTTTTTAATAAACCTTCGTCCCCGCTTAGTATTAAAATTTAGAAAATGCCTGGCTTTAGTCTGGTTGTTTAAATAACTGTATCAACATATTTAAAAACCAAATTCACTCGAAGCCCCGCTTAGTATTAAAATTTAGAAAATGCCTGGCTTTAGTCTGGTTGTTTAAATAACTGTATCAACATATTTAAAAACCAAATTCACTCGATAGTCGCTTTTTTCCTGTTGCAATTATTTTTAAGTTATTTTATAGTAAAATCTTTACTTGTTGCAGAAAACAAAATGATTAGATAGCTCTGATCATTGAAGGACCGGTTTAATGGAAGTAATTTTTTCACAGGTTGCCAGGTCACATATTTTGGTTTCTACCGCTTTGGTTAAAAAAAAAAAAAAATAAGCTGGTGGCTTTTTGTCAAATATGTATTCAATTCATTTGAATGTATGTTTATTTTGACTGACAAAGCAGATTTATGCATTTATTCATTTTCACGTGGGGTGTGTCTGTGGTTCAGAATATTTTAAAAATAAACCTTCGTCCCCGCTTAGTACTAAAATTTAGAAAATGTCTAGGTAACATTTGGTTTCTACCGATATTTTCTATGCGTAAAACAGGGCCGTAAACAGTGTCTATCTGTATCAAGGGAAGCAATCCAAATGGTAAAATTATGAATCAAGGGAAACAATAAAAATGGTAAAATTATTATTAAAAGGACATAATTTACAACTCTACGTTTCTTTATTTTACATAGCAATTTAAATTATTTAAACAGACACTAATGCTTTATGCGAACATAAAAAAAGTTACTTTGATATAGTATTTGAAAGTTATTATTCCTTTTTGTATCAAATTTAATTACATTTTACAAAGCAGTTTCTCTTTATTTACCAAATATTACATAGTATTTTGAAGACTAAGCACTTCATAACTGAAACAGACTGCAATATCTTTTTTAAAAGAAGAGAGTCTTCTATAATTGTACATGTGCCAGTCACAAAAGTGCTGCGCCTCGCCAAAGTAAGGCAATATTTAAGTTTTGTTTTTATTTTTGGCCCTTTTTACGCTGTACAACCCAATGCCTAGTATCCTGGCTTTTGGCTGGGATCATGTGTCTACACACGGGAAACAGTAGTGACATTCATGTCATGAGGTACCTAGTGTGAGAACACAGAGGATCATTACAATGACACATGTTGTCATTGGATCTTCTTGTGTTGGGACATGTGGTCTTGACCAGGGCTGGGTATGGGTGGGGCAAATGCAACCTCATGCGAGGAAAAAATATGCAACCTCATGCGAGGAATTAAAAAAAAAAAAAAAAAGTATCCTGGCTTTTGGCTGGGATCATGTGTCTAGACGCAGGGACAAATACAGTGACATTCATGTGTCATTAGGTCTCTTGTGTGAGAACACAGAGGATCACTACAGTGACACAGTTTGTCATTGGGTCTTCTTGTGTTGGGACATGTGGTCTTGACCAGGGCCGGGTTTGGGCGGGTACTAATGCGACCTCATGCGAGGAAAAAATATGCGACCTCAAGCGAGGAAAAAAAAAAAAAAAAAAATTTTTGGCCCTTAATAAAATAAACTTGCTCAAAGCTAAACAATACACCAAAACGAAAGATCGTTATTTAGACATGTGTCCTAATATAACAGGCGTTATCCATTTTTCTCGGTTGAATAGGTGGTGTCTTACCGAAATGAGAAACTACTGTTTAAATAATACAACTCAATACAATCACAGTGTTTTTTTATATTTGAAGTATGTATGATAGAAAATAATAATCAGGTTGTTTTTTTTTTTTTTACAAGCAATAATCTATATATATTTGAAAGGAACGTGCTACTAAATACAGTAGTAAGAACGTTAAAAAAGGATGAGTTGGACTATTCTTTCTTGGTGCGCCAGGTTGGAAAGGGAAAATTTGTCTTATTAATTTGCTTCTTGCTAAAACTCGGAAGCAGAATAAAATTGGTTTTCATTAGGACTTCTGCCAGCTATCTGATTCATTGTTTTCATTGTTCCTGTTCACTGTGATGACTGATAGTGAGTCTGTAAGGAGCACTATCTTGTCTCTAACAGAATCTTTTTTTTTCCATGATGGTAATGGCAGCTGTATTTAGTACTTCTGCCTCTGCTTGAAAGTTGTTTTAGAATTTTCCAGTGGCCATTGAGATACGTATTTCTTGCCTGTTATTTAATTTTGTATATAACACCTCCACCTTCATTTATTGTAACTTTTGTTCATGATCTATCTGTATAAATGTGGATCCATTCAGTATCTTTCTGATGTATTCCATAGCCAGGTGTTTCCTCTCTGCATCTATTTGACTGCCTTTTTTCGTAACTTCTGGTATGCTGTCGATCATCTCTGGGAACCTTGTTCTGGTCCCTACCCTTCAACCTGCCCGGATTGGAGACCCTGCTGGTAGCCATGCTACCGCTGGCATAGTTCTTGGGGTCATGGGTACACACAAGCTCCTATACCTTGCCAAGGTGGAGACATGGTAGAGGGGAGTCAAAATGACACTAACAATTTCACCTCTGACCTATAATCTACATTGCAAGTCACGATTGTAAAATGAAGAAAAAAGCAGGTAAAAGTGTAAATAAATATTAACGCAACACAAAAATATAATTCACCAAAGTATAAATGAACAAATTCTAGTTTCAACAAATAAGAATATTAACTTCCCTGCCATGCAGTTTCAAATATTCCTCAAACTATGCTGGAAATGCAAATAATACAGGTGCCATGATTCATCGTTGCCAAGGAAATCATCATATTTTAAAGAAAGCTGTTGTGCATGGGGAACTATTATTAAAAAAAAAAAAAAAAAAGAAAAGAAAAAGTTTTCCAAAGTCTTTAAAAAAAATAAAATCATTTGAAAACAAAATCAGCTCACTGTGACAATGTTTTGCATCAGGGAGAGGGAAATGTTAACAATACAGTGGAGGGATAATAAAACAGTTTCAATCATATCTAATTTTATGACAGCTAGTGGATAGTCAGAAGTTACTAGAAGAACAAAAGTTAGTAGGGAATTTAGAGAGTTAAAAGTTCAGTCTTATATATTGAAACAACATAATTCTTGTATGGGTGGGGTAGATAAAATTGACCAATTAATTAATAAATACCATGTTCTTAGGAAAGCAAACACATTTTGGAAAACCTTATTTTTTTTCTATCATTTTTTTGACATGGCTAGGATTAACAGCTAAATTATTTTTAAAGAGAGGTTCCAAAGGTTGTTATAGCTGGGAGTTGTAGTGAGGACTAGCTCTCACTGCAGATAAATGCTTCTATGGCACAAGCATCAAATAGCCTCTGATAACCAAGCCCAGTTCCCAGCCTTCACGTGTGGCTTGATTTGAGCCCTGCGGAACTGTTACACTGATGGGAGAAGGAGCTAAGACGAGCCACTGGCGCCTTAAAACCGCAGCTTCGGGCAAATAGGGTTCGTTATCCTTGGTTGGGTGCCTATCTAAAATAAGGTAAAACTCTGAATTCAAACCACCACTGCCTAGTGGGAATATCCGTTTATGGGAAAGGCTTTGGGAGTAAACCCTGAGAATAAATCTGGAGTCGGAGTCCCTAAGGCAGTCTAATGTTGATTCAACATTATTCTGGCAACTCCTGCGATGTAGCTGGTACCAAACTGTATCAGTTACTGCTGTTCCTTTGGATCTACCAGCTGCGTGGAGAGGGGGAACATGCTGCATGGGCAACAGCTTGATCTCCATATTTAACTGTGCCCAAGCTCACGCCCTAGAAAGGACACTCCAGCTTCACCCTATACTTGTCAGCAAAACAAGAGAAGTAGCAGTTACTGGTTATAAGCATTTTGCCCAATTGGCTACTCTTGGAACATGCATTCAGAAACGCGACTGAAGGAATATGCCTTCACACTAGGTCAGATGGCCGTCTGTTTAATATCGCAAGCCTGAAGGCAAAAACAAAAATCAGAAGGGTCACAATAAGAGACTTGTTATTCGCTGATGACACTGCAGTCATCACTCAAAGCCAACAGGAGCTTCAGAGCTTGATGAATCACTTCACCCAAGCCTCCCAATAAGTCTAAAGAAAACAAATGCGCTGAGTCAGGATGTGGGTGCTGCACCAGTTATCACTATCATGTGTTGTTCGTCCATCACGGGTGATGAAGACCACTCTGTTCATCCAATTATTAGGAATATGTTAGATTACTCTATGGGTACGAAGGTGACTGATGAGCCCAATGCGGGCCTTGAAAGATCTTGGACAGTGTGGGCAGGGAATGTTTGCTTCATGTGAAGGTTTTATTTCACGGTCTTTTCTAGCTTGTCTCCGCTGTTCCGCTGCTGCTCTTCTGGATGATTCGCATGCCGCTGCACCTTTACGAAGAGATGTGCGCCAAACAGTTCGGTCTTGCGCAGCAGCTTCCCATATGTCTGGGTTTATGTCAAAGGTTTTCAATGACGTCTTTAACGTGTCTTTGAAGCGCTTCTTTTTGCCACCATGGGAGCATTTACCCTTCTGCATCTCACCATAAAAGAGTATCTTTGGCAGTCGATGGTCTGGCATGCGGACTACATGACCTACCCAGCGAATCTGTGACTGCATCAGAATAGTATGGATGCTAGGGATACTAGCTCTGTCAAGAACGGCGGTATCCGGGATCTTGTCTTGCCATTTGATGTTCATTATCTTCCTGAGACAGACTGTATGGAAGTGGTTTAGCTTCTTTACGTGGCGCCTGTATACAGTCCATGTTTCGCATGCATAAAGCAGCACTGGTAGCACCGTAGCTCTGTACACCTTCAGCTTTGTCTGTAGACTAATGCCACTTTGATGCCAAACGTTGGTGTATAGTCTGCCAAATGTGCTGCTGGCTTTGGAGATCCTGGTGTTTACCTCATCATCAATGACGATGTTCTGGGAAAGTGTGCTACCAAGGTATGTGAATCTGTTCACAACATTCAGTTTCTCACCATTTACCTTGATGATTGGCTCAGTATAAACTGTGCCAGGAGCTGGTTGGTACATGATTTCTGTTTTCTCCGTGTTGATGGTAAGCCCAAAGTTGGCACAGGCTTCGGAGAATCTATCCACGCTGTGCTGCAGATCAGCCTCTGAGCCAGCACTAAGGGCACAATCGTCAGCAAACCGAAGATCTCTGATGGTGTGTGATTTGACCTTGGTTTTTGCTTGAAGCCTCCTAAGGTTAAACAATTTTCCATCAATACAATATCTGATGTCGATTCCTGTGTCCCCATCTCTGAAAGCATCAGTCAGCATAGCAGAAAACATGATACTGAACAGAGTCGGTGCAAGTACACACCCTTGTTTAACTCAGTTTGAGACGGGGAAAGGCTCCGACAGCTCACCGTTTTCCTGAACTCTAACCTGCATTCCATCATGCAGTTGCTTCACTACTGAGATAAATTTCTTTGGGCAGCCGTATTTTGCCATGATCTTCCATAGACCCTCTCTACTGACCGTGTCGAACGCCTTTGTCAAGTCGATGAAAGCTGTGTACAGGTCACAGTGCTGTTCTTGGCATTTTTCTTGTAGCTGTCTTGCAGCGAACACCATATCGGTGGTTCCACGTTCTTTCTGGAATCCACACTGACTTTCAGGTAAAAGACCTTTGTCAAGATGAGCCGTAAGGCGATTCAAAAGGATTCTGGCGAATATTTTCCCAGCGATTGATAAAAGAGAGATGCCTCGATGATTGTTACAGTCTTGGCGATTACCTTTACGTTTACATAGATGTATAATTGACGCATCTTTGAGATTGTGTAGGATGGTTTCACTCTGCCACATTTGCTGGAAGATCATGTGAAGTTTCTCTATCAGAACTGTACCGCCATCTTTATAAACCTCAACAGGAATTGAATCGGAGCCAGGGGCCTTTCCACTAGAAAGTTGACGAATCGCTTTTTGAGTTTCCTCCAGAGTTGGTATATCATCTAGTGCTTCATTTATAGGAATTTGGGGCAGGCGGATGATGGCTTCGTCGTTAATAGATGATGGCTGGTTCAGAATATTATTAAAGTGTTCGACCCAGCATTGGAGAATTTTTTCCTTGTCTGTAATTAGTGTTTTTCCATCTGCATTAAGGAGGGGAAATGATCCTGATGATGTTGGACCATAGACCGCTTTGAGTGCATGGTAAAAATTCTTCAAGTCATGGCTGTCAGCAAAGCCTTGGAGCTCATCTGCTTTATTACTCAGCCATGAATCCCGCATCTGGCGTAGTTTATGTTGGACGATTCTACGCATGTTGTTGAAAGCATCTTTCTTTGATGTAGATTTTGGATCACTTAAATATGCTTTATGGAGATGGTGTTTCTCAGCCAACATCTTCTTTATATCATCTGAGTTCTCATCAAACCAGTCATTTTGTTTCTTGATGGCGGGACCCACGATCTCTGTAGCAGTGTTGTAGATCTGCTCACTTAGGGCTGCCCAATTTGTTTCCACACTTTGGCCGTCTAACGAGATAGATTTGAGATAGGGTGTCAGTAAATGACTGTTTGATTTTTGTCTTCTTTAGTTTGGTGACATCCAGCCTTTTATGAGTTTTCTTCCCCTGAGGGCGCCTGGCTGGTTGGATACGAATTTTAAGTTTAGACACAATGAGGCGATGATCAGTCCAGCATTCAGCACCACACATAGACTTGGTCACCCGGACATCTTGCCTGTCCTTCCTCCTAACAATTACATAGTCAATTAAGTGCCAATGCTTTGAGCGAGGGTGCATCCAGGAGGTCCTGTTGCGGGTAGGAAGTCGAAAAGTGGTGTTGGTGACAAGGAGGCCATGTTCTGCGCAAGTCTGGAGGAGAAGAAGTCCATTGCTGTTACAGCGACCCACGCCGTACTTTCCAATAGTGCCATTCCAGGAGATGTTATCTGAGCCTACTCTTGCATTAAAGTCACCAAGAATTATGAGCTTATCTGCTTTAGGAACTGATGCAGTGACTGCATGTAGTTCTTCATAAAACTTATCCTTGACGTCATCCTGGTTTGTCATAGTTGGTGCATACGCGCTAATGATGGTGGCATGTTTTCTTCCATAAAGCAGGGGGATCTTGACTGTCATGAGTCGGTCATTTATTCCCTTTGGGGGCCCCGCTAACTTGCCAACAAGTGCTGTTTTGATTGCAAATCCAACCCCTGCTTCTCGTCTTTCTTCAGTTCCTCTTCCGCTCCAATAGAATGTATAACCTGCACCCTTTTCGCAAAATTGGCCCTCGCCTGCAAGTCGAGTTTCACTCAGTGCTGCTATGTCAATGTTGTATCTGGCCAGTTCTCTCCCAATCAGGGCAGTTCGCCTCTCAGGTCTGTTTGCGTTAAAGTCTTTGTCAAGGAGAGTGCGCACATTCCATGCGCCTAGAATGAGGGGAAAAAATCTGTCCTTTCTTTTTCTTATGTGTCGCCCGCTGAAGTAGGGTACCCACCAACCGCGGTAAGCTGGTTAGGTAATGGTAGAGCAGGCAATGTTTAGGGCACCTTTTCTAGCCCCTTTCTCATGCCATGGAGGTGTGCAGTGCTTTCCTAAAGAGGGCTGCTCATACACTCAGGGGGCTGCCGAATCCCACTTCTGCTCCGATCAGTGGAAGACGACCATATGGCCTGAGCCGCCTGTGTGTAGGTCTGCGACTATGACTGCCAGCGTACCCACGCCTGCCGCTTCGCCGCTCGCCCATCGCCACAGGGCTTGTTGTGAGTGGATGGATGAATGGATGAAAGAGTGACTTGCGCAGTGATTTGGATTAAAGTGAGGAAGAGTTGCGCAATTCGTCGACCTCACTCTCTCGCCTGGGTCCATCTGAATCCAGTGGCAAGACAAGTCAACACGACTGGAGATGAAGTCAGGTGCAGTGGATGACCAGGGCTTTCTACATGCCTCGCCGTGCTCCTTACGCTCCACAGCGCGTTGCTGGTAATCGCCGTCATGCCTGTTGAACCAATAGGTGGTTTCTTCCGCACAGTCTATCGAATCCAGTCTTCGCATGCATGGGTAGGCAGACCCTAACTCACCGAAGGTTTATAACCAGTCGGCTACCCTCACCTAGTTTAGCCGGCCTGTCAAAGCCGTTGCCCGGGGGGTGGCCGCTGTCACAAGCTGACAGCTACGAGGAGCCACAGGTGAGAGCTGGATGCTAGGTTTGGACCAAAGGTGGCCGAGCTGCCCTGAAAAGGGCATGACAGCTCCTTCACCAGAGGTACTACCAATACCTGACATCCCAAACCCCCCATCACTATCAATGATGCACCAATTCACATACCTGGGGTCTACCATCAATGACAATCCCTCTCTGGACACAGAAATTGACAGCTGCAACTACCTTTGCCTGCCTCACATCACATGTTTGGGGAAACTCAAAACTCACAACGAAGACCAAAGCTGCTGTATATAATGCGTCAACAGCACACTTCTATATGGCAGCGAGACATGGATAACATATGCTAAGCAAGCAAAAAGGCTCAATACTTTCCGTGTACAGTGTCTACACCACATACTCAGCATTTCGTGGAAAGATAAAGTGACAAATTTTGAGTTGTTGTCACATGCTGGCCTTCAAAGCAAGTATGCACTGCGTGGCACAGCACAGACTACGCTGGCTTGGCCATGTCCGCCACATGGAAGATGGTCGCATCCCGAAAGATATTTTCTTCAGACAACTGGCAAAAGAACAGTTGGGTGACCGCAGCTGAAATTCAAAGATGTGTGTAAGAGAGACATGAGGGCACTGGACATAAATCCAGCAACCTCAGAGGAAGACGCTGCTCATTGCACCAAGTGGCGATGCTATTTATGGCGCCACCTCAGTTTGGGCAAAAAGAAGCTCAGGCAACGAACAAAAGAGAGGAGAAAACATTGAAGTGAACACCAGGAAAAAAAGCAGCTGAGGGCTGTCACCTCAAGGGCACATTCACATAGTCAGTCATAGCTGAAGGGTCTGTTATTATTATTATTTTTAAAGAGTGGAGAAAGTATTATCCTGATGTTGAAGAACTAGAAAGACCACATTGTTACCTTCAAATAGATTTTCCAGAGGAACTAAATAAGGAACTGGGTGGACTTAAAAATCATCAGAATATTCCTTCTTCACATAGAGCCATCAAAAATAAAATCAGCACCACACACTCAGTTATACCAGAATGTAGTGCTACAAAACACAATTGTAAGCTTTCTTGTGCAACTCTAGGTATTGAAAAAAAAATGCAAACAAAATGAAGTGCATGCAACACCTTTCTTTGATTCCTGAAAAATGGAAACTGCCTTTTTGAATACCATAAGTCCTAAAACAATCTTGATATCTTCTATTTCTTTATTCATCTAATTTGATTTGATTATGAATTTCAATTTTTTTCAGAAATCTTAGTTTATTTATTTTTAATTTAAAAGTTTCATTAGTGCCCAGTTCTTCATACCAATTTTAATTATTCTCAAATTAATTTATTTATTACCAGAATCTTTTAGTTTTTTTTCAAAATATGTACATTCTTGGATAAACCTTTTAAATAAAAGTACATCTGTTGCGTGCATATTTTGACGCACATATTACAAAAATCGATATGGCTATTTAATATGGAAAAGATATAGACATTCATTCATTTGTGTATGAAAATGCTGTCTATGGGGAAGGCTAGATAATCCATAATTGTTTTACCCTGTTGATTATAGGAGTAATCGTTCTTGATATTAATTCGGCGCATGGATATGACACCCTTGTCTGTACCTATTTCTTAGGGCCAGAAAATAGATTAATTTGCTTATTATGTTTATGGCCTGAATTCATATGTATTACATATTATTAGTACAAGTAGAATCAGTCCTATATTGTATATTTTGGATGGGTAGGCAGGACTATATTCTTGTTACACCGCTCTAGCGGAAGTAGGAGTTGTCTTGTCTAGTCGTGGAGAGTTCCGATGTACCGTGACAATGGCGGGTACGCATTTTTCCAGGGCTGGTATATTCTTCAGTAAAAATGTTTTACGAAGTGGTTTTTCTTCTATAGGAGATTGTGTCTCTACTAGAGTTGTGTTAGAGACTTTCCTAATGTACGGTACCATGTATGATTCGGACTCCAGGTAATTCCAGTCCCTGTTTTGATGATCTCAGGTCGATTAGGCCTAGCGGGAATTTTGTGCTTCGCAACGCTAGGGTCAAATTTGTATCGACGGAGATGACAGGCTCCATACTGTAATTATGTCTACGTGAGGTAACTGGATTACGGTAGATCTGTATGGAGGAACTTTATGAAATTATGCATATGTATTGCAAATTAACTTTGGCTTATATATATATCCTCCTGTGAGCGAGTGAGCGACAACTCAGGTAGGCGGCCATGTTACATTCCTGTCATCGCATTTTTTGGATCACTGTCTAAAGAACGGAACATGTATCTTATTATTCGGACAGTGGCAAGGAGATCTCAGTTTGGATAGAAACCCCTTATCGTGGTTTCACAATATGATAAACTGTGAATATAAAGCAACTTTAGTTACTTACCGATCCGCCTTCACTGACGCGCTTAGTCAGATAGGGGATGCGGCCATTGATGTACTACCTATTATTTATGAATGTGCCATGACATAGGATCTACTATGTATGCCTGCAAATTGATATGTCAACATACCCGTGATTTACTCGTTATGTCCCAGTGTGAGCGTCCAAATAAACTGTGTAAACAAAGATTCCAGCAGTCTGCATTGGTGCCTTGTAGACACAAGTGAATGAGTGTTTAGATTGGTCAGAACACGAACAGTACACCATTCGCGGTAAACACACTCTACACTTCTACCCATATCTACACCATCCTGCGTCGGTTGAAGTGACCAAGTTTAGGGCCTGCTTCCCCTGGAGCCTTAGAGGGAAACTACTGTTTACAGCTGCCTTTGCCTTCCCTAACTTAGGACTAGGGTGAGTTACCCATTTACAGCAGGGTAGACTGGAGCATGCCTGATCTCGACAACTCTGTACACTACCATGGACACATACAGTAGTGGCACCACAAACAACATGCTACAGTGATTG
The DNA here is from genome assembly GCA_024509875.1 of Oreohelix idahoensis. Lineage (NCBI taxonomy): Eukaryota > Metazoa > Mollusca > Gastropoda > Stylommatophora > Oreohelicidae > Oreohelix > Oreohelix idahoensis. The sequence goes on along the minus strand of JAMPIV010020008.1, from coordinate 367,777 downwards.
ATAGTGGAGCTTTACAGAAGAAAGAGAACACACCACACTTTACAGAAGGTTTACAGTATACAACTGATACTTCTTTACAGACTGACATTTTACAGTAACAGTGTGTGCAAGCAAACTTTACAGTGGTGAGCCAGATCCCTGGGTCCAGCCTACGCAGTCTTGTGTTGAGAATCACATTTTACAGTTACAAGAACATTTGTTTGACCACATCAATACCAATAGGACAGCTATACAATCAATGTCAGCTTGACCTGTTCTGACAAGTGTAGCAATATCTGGGACAGCACTTGTTGACATTTGGCACAGTACAGTCAGTGTTTTAAACCAGTGATTGTTTATCCTGCTGTAATAGAAGAGCATTGTTGAACATAAAGTGCAAATTTCATCGGTGGATCTTCTAATGTGCTCAAAAAAATTGGACAGTGTAATAGTTAGAAAGCAAATCTATTACTCAATAAAGTGGTAGTCTAATTTATTAAATCTGAGCATACTTTGCAACACATTCTATCCACAACACATATATTATATTATATATGCATTTATGTTATTTGTTATGTATTAAATTAGTTTATGTTCTGTGTGACTAGTACAAGGTATGCCGAGTGACATTGGTCTGGTACTAGTATTCTATAGGTACACATTTTCTTAATTGGAAATTTGTTAGCAACAATTTGCTGCTATTTCTGTTAGTTGTGATGAGGTGTTCTTTTCTTCATTGTTTTTGTTAATAATTTTGTGTTCCTTAGTTTTGTTTGATTTGTTTGTATAATTGTAGGTCTCATCTTTTCTATTTTTGATTTCTTTACACCCTTATGTTTATACACTGTGGCGTTATTTGTCTTGTTATCTTATTGCAGTTATCATCACGGATTCTGTGATCATTTTTTTCATTTCTCCTATTTAATTTAATTTGATCTCTGCAAATGTTTTCAGATTGTCTTTTCTTGTTTGTCCTTTGTAATGTCTTTAGTTGACATATGACATATGAGGTATAGTGGAATACACTTATATTATAGTACAGATCAGAACTTTATGATTGTTATTGTTATAAAACAAAATGTACAAGACCTTTATAAGGCTTGTCTCCCAAAGTGATTGGTAAAGGGAAATATTATTTTCCACAGGTACTCAAGTGATCATTGATTACATTAGGGTAAACAAGACCTTTGTAAGGCTTGTCTCCCACAGTATTTGAGATACAGTTATTGTTGTCCACAGGTACTCAAGTTATCATTGGGTATTATAAACCATACAAGTTTTCACTAAGACTAAGTCTATGGTATAGACTTGTCTCCCATTAAAGTGAAATAAGGTAATTTATTTACTTTTTCAGGTTTCTGATTTAAGAAGACAAAATGTCTACATTAGATTACTTTATAGCACAAGGAAAATCCCTTGATAAGACTGGGAAAGACTTAGAACAATGGGCTGTTGCTCAATATGACAAAGCATTAGCTGCAGAAGAGAGGAAAGCTCTAGCTGAAGAAAAAAGATTAGAAAAAGAAGCTGATACTGCTGCTGAACTAAAGAAATTGCAGATGCAAGTGGAGGAAAGGAGATCTGATGCAGAACAGAAGAAATTAGAAGCTGCTGCTGCAGCTGAACAAAAAAAATTAGAAGTTGCTGCAGAACAGAAGAAATTAGAAGCTGCTGCAGAACAGAGAAGATTAGATAGAGAAGCTGAAGAGAGAAAAGCAATAAGAGAACATGAATTTGAGTTAGAGAAATTAAAATTGACAAGTATGAGTAATGTTAATCAGGCATCTAGTGGTAATGGTAAACCCTTTGTGTACAAGGTCAAGGTACCAGCGTTCAACTCTGCCAGTGATGATATAGCATTCTGGCTTGATAGATTTGAACGGGCTTGTCGAGCTCATAATGTTGACAAATCACAGTATGTGAATCAGTTGTCTGAAAATCTAAAAGGGGAGTCTCTGAGTAAGTTATATTTCGTCGAAGAGGCCGACAAGGATAATTATGATGCTGTTAGGGCAGCTTTGATGAAGAGATATCAGCTGTCTGAGGAAGGTTATCGTCTTTTGTTTAAAACAATGAGACCTGAGGTAGGTGTAGAATTCTCAGAATTCATCTCAAAAGCACGAATTACACTTTCACGATGGATTGAATTATCCAAAACAGAGAAAACATTTGATGGTCTTACGGATTTATTGCTAAGAGACAAGGTCATGTCTTCGGTAAATAAATCATTCCTAGAGTTCTTACATGAGCGTAAACCTAGTACATTAAAGCAAATGGAAGAATATTGTGACCAGTATGCCACGGCACACCCTGACATGATTCTTAGTAACTCTAACATTAAAGAGAGTATGCCAGTTGCTTCGGCAACAGAATATAATCAGAATTACTCACACAAATTCCAAGGAGCTAAAAATAAATTTGATAAAAAGGTTAATTGGAATAAGTATCAAAACCAAGATAACCACTCAAATCAGGGTTCTTCTTCGAAGAACTGGAATCGGGCTGATAGTCCTCGACACGCGAGGGGTACCCATAATTTTAGAAATTCTCGGAAAGGGAGTAGCTATAGGAACTACCCAAGTGCTTCATGGAGACAAAAAAACCAATATTACAGGGATACTCAATATAATGAGCATGATGATTATGATCATGAATATTATGATTCAAACCCAAATAGGGGTTATAACAGAGGCAATAATAATTATAGAGACAATTATAACCGAGGTAGATCACAACACAAAAGACATGGTAAATCTTATTACCAGGCTAACTCTGCACAACAGGAGTTCCACGACACCGATAATCAGAATAATGATAAAAAAGACTCCAACAGTGTAGCAAATTCCGCTTTCGATTTTGCTAGAGCATCTGAGTGTTCGCAATGCAAAACATTATTCGATCCAACCACAGTTTCTACTTTAAGCTGCGGTCACCCGCTTCCCGCGCTCCATGCGTCAATCGCACATAATGGAAGGGGTGCTCTTGTCTTTAATAGGGGCCTAATAGATGGTACTCCGGTATCAATTCTTTTCGATTCGGGGTGCACTACCATCGGAGTGAGGCAATCACTCGTAAATCCTTCTCGAGCTACAGGCAATATAGTCAAATGTGTAACATTTGGTGGCACATTGGAGAAGTACTCCACTGCCATTATCAATATTGCTACGCCTTTCTTTACAGGAGAGGTGCAAGCATGTCTCTTGCCGAATCCGATCGCTGATCTTATCATCGGCCGCATTCATGGAGTGAAAGAATGCACTCCACAGCAAATTTCTAATTGGGAAAATGTTAATATGCAATCTGCTAATGCAGTAATCACTAGGGCTCAAGCTCTTAATATGCCGCAATCTTCACATTCTGAAGATAATGATGCGCAGATCCAAGATGATCCCTTGGAGATTTCCCATGATTCCTTTATAAAACAGCAGGAAGATGATCCTACTCTAAAGAAATTCTTTACTCTGGCAACAAAAGGTGATCCGAATAAGGATACAAATCGTAAATCATGGATTACGATGAAGAATGGCGTACTTGTACGTATGGTACAAGACTCCGCTAAGTCCATTCATTCTCAAATCCTTGTGCCTAAAAATATGAGAGTTAAAATCTTACAGCACGCTCATGATTCGCAGTGTGCTGGACATATGGGTTTTTCCAGTACTAAAGCTAGAGTTCTTGAATCTTTCTTTTAGCCTGCTGTGAATAAGGACATACGAATCTATTGTCGATCTTGTAAAGTATGTCAAGAGATTAAATCCAGAGGTCCACGCCATGATGCACCTATTCAGGCTGCAGACATTCCAATTCGACCATTTCAAAAAATGGCGATAGACATCATTGGTCCATTTAAGATAAAGTCTGCTAGAGGACACCAATTTATTTTGACGTGTGTTGATATGTGCACACGTTGGCCGGAGGCTGTTCCTCTAAAGAGCATAACTACTGCTGATGTCGCAGATGCTCTTTGGTTAATATTTTCTCGTCTGGGATTTCCAGCAGAAATATTATCCGACCATGGTACCCAACTCATATCGGATACCATGTCTCAAGTAATGTCGACTCTTAAGATAGAGAGATCGCTGAGTAGTATTTATCATCCTATGTCCAATGGGATGGTGGAACGTCTGAATAGAACTCTGAAAAACCTACTAGGTAAGATAACAGAAGATCATCCTCAGGATTGGGATAGGGTTTTACCTGCGGCTCTCTTTGCATATAGAGAGGTCGCCAACGAACATACAGGATTTTCTCCCTTTGAACTTGTCTTTGGCGCGAAACCGCGAGGTCCTATGTCCTTACTTCATGATCTTATAACTGCTGATAATATTGTCGATGACACAAAATCCTCTTATGAATATGTCATCGCACTTAGACACAAGATTATTGAAGCATGCAAATTGGCAACTGCTTCTTCTGAATTTGCGAAACAGAAGGCAAGGGAATTTGCCAATAAAAAGAGATGCTTGCGACAACTTTGTCCAGGTGACAAAGCATTCGTCTTGCTACCTTGTAGGGAAAATAGACTTCTTATTTCTTGGAAAGGTCCGTACGATATAATATCAAAAGTTTCCGACGTTGACTATATCGTCGATATTGATGGGAAGCGTAAAACCTTCCACATCAACATGCTCACGGAATTCCATGAACGTCCTGATTATTTACAACCTGTTTTCCAGGCAACGGACGATTTTCCAGTCCAACATGGACAGTACTCATCTCTGTCAGTAATACAGGATGAGGAAACGAGTTTCTCGGATGTAAATTTACCTTTTCCAATGATTCCTCTTCACTCTAATGAATCATGGAAAGATGTTGCAATTTCTCCAGAATTATCTCCAGGAGAGCAGAAACAAGTTTCTACTATGTTAGAACAATTTCAGGATGTCCTTACTGACATTCCTGGTCAAACTGATGTCATTCAACATGACATTATTCTTACTGACCATAGTCCTATAAGAGTCAGACCGTATCCTATTCCGATACATTTTCAAGCACAGGTAGAGAAAGAGTTGGATGAGATGATAGAGTTAAAAATTATTGAACCATCCACATCAGCATATTCTTCGCCGATGGTTATTGTATGAAAAAAAGACAATAACATACGTCTTTGCGTGGATTATCGCAAATTGAACCAAGTGACGAAATTTGATGCTGAACCTATGCCTTTACTAGAAGAGCTACTTACGAGACTATCGAATTCTCATTTCTTTACTAAACTCGATTTGTCTAAGGGATATTGGCAAGTTCCATTATCCGAACACGCCAAACCGTTTACTGCTTTTTCGACGCCTAGGGGTCTATTCCAATGGAATTTCATGCCTTTCGGTCTTATGAACGCCCCTGCAACATTCGTACGCATGATGCGTCGAATCCTATCTCATCGCTCAGATGTCATTGCGTATCTTGATGACATCTGTCTTTTCAGTGATACTTGGAACGATCACTATAATGGGATAAATGAACTATTGTCTATCTTACGCGAGCATAACCTGACAGCGAAACCATCGAAAGCATGTATTGGTTTTAGCGAAATATCTTTCTTAGGACACCGTGTTGGTCATGGGTTCCTAAAAACAGAAGACCATAATACAAGTAAGATACTTAACATTTCTATTCCTAAGACTAAAAAGCAAGTACGAAGTCTCTTAGGTCTAATACAATTTTATGGACGATTCATTCCGAATCTGTCCTCCATTATGTCACCTCTTTCTTCCTTGCTAAAGAAAGGGTCTCCTAATGTAGTCCACTGGACTCAAGAATGTCAATCCTCTTTGGATAAGGTTAAAACTATGTTTTCTACTTCACCTATCCTAGTATTGCCTTCTAAGGATAAGACATTTATTCTTCGTAGTGACGCTTCATCCACCGGGATTGGAGCAGCACTAATGCAAGAGTACTCCGGAACTCTGCATCATGTGATGTATATTTCTCGGAAATTAAATGCCGCAGAGAAGAATTACTCGGTCCTAGACCGTGAATTATTGGCTATGGTTTGGTCAATCCTTAAACTGCAAAGATTTCTTCTTGGCGCACATTTCATTGTGGAAACTGACCAGAAAGCTCTTACGGCTATTCAGAGTAAAAATCTGAAGAGCGCAAGATCAACGCGTTACGCGATTGCTCTGCAGCCATTTCATTTTTCGGTGCGAGCTATCCGTGGGTCAGAAAATGTGATGGCAGATATTTTGTCTAGATGCCCACATGATTCATAACTGTTATACAACTTTGATACAGTTGTTCCTATGTTGAAATGTGTACACATATGTAATATCATATATTGATTGTAACACTACTTAGCGGTTCATTGATATTTATTCACCGCTGATTTTTCAGTGTTTTTTCGTCTTTGATGATCATGATGTTAAGATATCTTAGATGAAATTTATGTATAAACTAATGTACAAATTGTGTCATTGCTAATATTGTAGTATGCGTTGGTGACACCTCTCTGGAAATATTTATACTTAGAGAAATACTTTCTCTAAGGTCAGAAAACTTATGCTTATCATCTGCGCATTGTTATGGGTGCGTTGTGAGCCTATTGTATTTTGCTCCTAGATGTATTTCAAAAAAAAAAATGGTACATTTTTTTTTCCCGAGGGGTGTGGTAATCTGTTGCGTGCATATTTTGACGCACATATTACAAAAATCGATATGGCTATTTAATATGGAAAAGATATAGACATTCATTCATTTGTGTATGAAAATGCTGTCTATGGGGAAGGCTAGATAATCCATAATTGTTTTACCCTGTTGATTATAGGAGTAATCGTTCTTGATATTAATTCAGCGCATGGATATGACACCCTTGTCTGTACCTATTTCTTAGGGCCAGAAAATAGATTAATTTGCTTATTATGTTTATGGCCTGAATTCATATGTATTACATATTATTAGTACAAGTAGAATCAGTCCTATATTGTATATTTTGGATGGGTAGGCAGGACTATATTCTTGTTACACCGCTCTAGCGGAAGTAGGAGTTGTCTTGTCTAGTCGTGGAGAGTTCCGATGTACCGTGACAATGGCGGGTACGCATTTTTCCAGGGCTGGTATATTCTTCAGTAAAAATGTTTTACGAAGTGGTTTTTCTTCTATAGGAGATTGTGTCTCTACTAGAGTTGTGTTAGAGACTTTCCTAATGTACGGTACCATGTATGATTCGGACTCCAGGTAATTCCAGTCCCTGTTTTGATGATCTCAGGTCGATTAGGCCTAGCGGGAATTTTGTGCTTCGCAACGCTAGGGTCAAATTTGTATCGACGGAGATGACAGGCTCCATACTGTAATTATGTCTACGTGAGGTAACTGGATTACGGTAGATCTGTATGGAGGAACTTTATGAAATTATGCATATGTATTGCAAATTAACTTTGGCTTATATATATATCCTCCTGTGAGCGAGTGAGCGACAACTCAGGTAGGCGGCCATGTTACATTCCTGTCATCGCATTTTTTGGATCACTGTCTAAAGAACGGAACATGTATCTTATTATTCGGACAGTGGCAAGGAGATCTCAGTTTGGATAGAAACCCCTTATCGTGGTTTCACAATATGATAAACTGTGAATATAAAGCAACTTTAGTTACTTACCAATCCGCCTTCACTGACGCGCTTAGTCAGATAGGGGATGCGGCCATTGATGTACTACCTATTATTTATGAATGTGCCATGACATAGGATCTACTATGTATGCCTGCAAATTGATATGTCAACATACCCGTGATTTACTCGTTATGTCCCAGTGTGAGCGTCCAAATAAACTGTGTAAACAAAGATTCCAGCACTTCCCCTGGAGCCTTAGAGGGAAACTACTGTTTACAGCTGCCTTTGCCTTCCCTAACTTAGGACTAGGGTGAGTTACCCATTTACAGCTGGGTAGACTGGAGCATGCCTGATCTCGACAACTCTGTACACTACCATGGACACATACAGTAGTGGCACCACAAACAACATGCTACAGTGATTGATAGTGGAGCTTTACAGAAGAAAGAGAACACACCACACTTTACAGAAGGTTTACAGTATACAACTGATACTTCTTTACAGACTGACATTTTACAGTAACAGTGTGTGCAAGCAAACTTTACAACATCTGTTGTATTATTTTAATGAGCTAGCTTTTTCTATTCTTGAATATATGTACATTTTTATGACCAATTCTGCAATTATTTTAACCTTGTATAATTACGGTGTACTAAATTATTGCTAAAAATACCACAGACACACAGATTATTCATCTTCTTACAAATTCATGCAAAATATGCATTGGCTTCATGCATTTTTAAAGATTTTAGATGTTATTTTGTAATGTCAACATAATCATGTACTAATCCCCAGTTATTGCCCTTTTCTGCCTAACAATTTTATTAATTTATGATCAGATTCGTCTAATTTTTTCAAATCTTACACAAAATTGGACATACTTTTAAATAAAAATCAGTTTTGTACATTTTGTATTTGCTAGTTTTTTTCCTTCTTTGAATACTGCAATATATGTCAATTTTTTTTTTTTCTGAATCTAATTGGATAATTATCTTGTTGCTACCCAAGCAAGGTAACATAAATCCCAAAATAACTACTACTGTAATAAGTCCATTCAATTCCAAACACATTGATTATAAAACTGGTAGGTTTAATAGATTTTTAAAAATTTTGTACTTCTAAAAAATGTCACCTAAAAGCCACACAAAAAAAAACCTTAAAAGTCAAGACTTGAAAAAAGAGTTAACAGGAGATGCTGTAGTAGTGCTTGCAGATGACTTTGAAGAAACATTACCTGTGACAATCAACTCCAGCATATGAACTAAACACTTGTTTAAACATTTCACACCGTTGGAAATGTTTTCAGAAAATGAAATTGACTACCAATATGTGAATTTCATTTACTTCCAAATATGATACACAGAACTTTGCTCATCAGCTGTTGTGCCTCAGTGATGACAAATTTTCTGTGGATCCCAAAACTAATCTGATTTCATTTCCATTAGATTTTCACACAGTGGTTCCATCACTTCAAGAATTACAGAACACTGTTTTTCTTACCATTCGCAACAGCTTTAGAAACCATAAATAGTTTGTAAACAATCTGTTCTGTGACTTAAAAATGAGGATGTTGGTAGAATGAATTTCCAAACACGTAATCAGCTGCCAGGTACTGCCACAACATACACATCAACTGACACTGTCATGGATAGCCACCAGGCTGTATTTTATTTAACTGAGTTGCTCAGCTGTTTGGGAACTGCCTAGAATGTCACTACACAACTTTATTTTTTTAAATTTAAGCACAGATAATACGCGTATTATTGCTTATTCTTAATCTGCTTAAATTATGTAATGGAACCAGACTGTGTATGAGGAACCTCATACCAAATGTTGACAGTATTAGCCTGCTGTGCCAGAAGATAAGGTATATTCATTCCATGAATTCCTGTGATACCCACTGACATGCCTTTATTCACAAATCAATCAGAAACAAACACCTCTTCTAAATCATTCTTAAAGTTACATGACTTTTAATACATGCCTAATATAAAACTATAAAACGTATGGAATTATTATTTTATGTGCATGGCATAATTATCTGAGGTTTTTTAATTATTTTTTTATTCAATGAATTTCAGGTGACCGTTTCAGTAACCAGGGCTCCTATCTACACTCTAGTGTTGACATTCCAGATATGAAAATTATGAACAGTTTTATAAAGAGTGAACCAATGCAGAATGCTGCATTCATTGAAGTGTTGCCAGAATTCACAAAAAAAGTTGTGAATGAAATGAAAATAAGTTCTGCACCTGCAACACTGAATACAGACAATAACATCGAGTTAAGATTGAAAGAGGTACTATCACTGAATTTCACAGACACTGAGATAATGACTGTAAACATGAATGAGTCTCCCCAAACTGCAGCCTTACAAAATGAAAACTGTAACAGGGAGTCAGCAACAGTCTATAAGCAATATACTGTTAACAGTGGAAGTAGTGAAGGCTTTAAATTATGTGGCAGTGTGCAATCAGATGAAATAATAATAGGTACGAGAGAAAAACTTTTCAGCTGTGATGTTTGTGGAGTACAGTTTGACAAAAAAGGTGACTGCAGTGAACATAAACTTTCACATATGACAGAAAAGTGTTATACAAGTAATGTTGGTAATGTAGAATTAGCTACACATTCTAGTCTTTGGCAACAAGAAAGAATATGCACATCACAGATACATTATAAGTGTGATCTCTGTGGTATGGGATTTGCTCATTTTGGTTATCTAAAGGCACACATAATGCAGCATATAGAAGAGGTGCCTAACAAGTGTGATGTTTATAATAGGTTTTCTAGGAGTGATTCTTTAAAGAAACTTATAATGCAGCATACTGGCAAGTCACATTACAAATTTGTTTGTAGAGAAGAATTTTCTGAGCATAAAATGACATATACAAAAGAAGAATGTTACACGTGTAATAAACATACAGTAGAAAGGTTTGCTCAAGATTCTAATTTAAAATGGCACAAAAGAAGGCATACAGGAGAAAAATCAGATTTCTTTGTAAATAGTTGTTTAAAGAGAAACATATTGATACACACAGGTGAAAAACCTTATAAGTGTGATGTTTGTGGAAGAGGATTTTCTGTAACTAGAAATTTAAAGACACATAAAATGATACACACAGGAGTGAAACCTTATAAATGTGATGCTTGTGGAGCAGAATTTTTGCGAAATGATCATTTAAATATTCACAAAAGGATACATAATGGAGAGCAACATTATAAATGTGATGTTTGTGGAGCAGAATTTTCTCAAAATAGTCATTTAAAGGATCACAAAAGGACACATACAGGAGAGAAACCTTATAAATGTGATGTTTGTGGAGCAGAATTTTCTCAGAATAGTACTTTAAAGAATCACAAAAGGACACATACAGGAGAGAAACCTTATAAATGTGATGTTTGTGGAGCAGAATTTTCTCTAAATGGTAATTTAAAGAAGCACAAAAGGACACATACAGGTGAGAAACCTTATAAATGTGATGTTTGCGTAGCAGAATTTTCTCAAAATGGTGTTTTAAAGAATCACAAAAGGACACATACAGGAGAGAAACCTTATAAATGTGATGTTTGTGGAGCAGAATTTTCTCTAAATCGTACTTTAAAGGATCACAAAAGGATACATACCAGAGAGAAACCTTATAAATGTGATGTTTGTGGAGCTGAATTTTCTCAAAATGGTGCTTTAAAGGATCACAAAAGGCTACATACAGGAGAGAAACCTTATAAATGTGATGTTTGCGGAGCAGAATTTTATCGAAATGGTATTTTAAAGAATCACAAAAGGACACATACAGGAGAGAAACCTTATAAATGTGATGTTTGTGTTGCTGAATTTTCACGAAATGATTATTTAAAGATTCACAAAAGGATACATAATGGAGAGAAACCTTATAATTGTGATGTTTGTGGAGCAGAATTTTCTCAAAATAGTAATTTAAAGAAGCACAAAAGGACACATACAGGAGAGAAACCCTATAAATGTGATGTTTGCAGAGCAGAATTTTCTCAAAATGATACTTTAAAAAAGCACAAAAGGAGACATACAGGAAAGAAAACTTAAATATATGTCATGTTTGTGGAGCAGAATTTTCTCTAAATGATACTTTAAAGAAGCACAAAAGGACACATACAGGAGAGAAACCTTATAAATGTGATGTTTGTGGAGCAGAATTTCCTTTAAAGGGTATTTTAAAGGATCACAAAAGGACACATATAGGAAATAAACTGTATAAATATGATGTTTGTGGAGCATAATTTTCTGTGTATGGTGCTAGAAAGAAGCACAAAAGGACATATCGGAAAGAAACCTTATAAAAGGAATGTTTTCGGAGCAGAACTTTCTCCAAATGTTCATTTAAAGAGTCTCAAAAGGACATATACAGGAGAGAAACCTTATAAATATTATGTTTGTGGAGTAGAATTTTTTCAAAATGATTATTTAAAGAATCACAATTAAACATATGATATTATGAGAGAAATTTCCTAAGTGTAATGTTTGTAGAGCAGAATTTCCTTTTCTTTTTTTTTTTTCTTAACCAGTGGCACTTGGGCTTTCGGCCCAATGACATGTCATTGTGGGGTTGGGGAGCCTGTGGACTTTCCTTCCAACCCGGTCAGGAGCTTTGCTCCTTCCAATCCACAGAGGGTTTATCTCAGGAGCCGTTCAGGTTATTCAGTCAAAATCCCGGTTGATGACACTCCTTCAAATTCCTAAGCCCGGGCTTGAACCTTGAACACCTGATCGCCAGCGCAATGTGGTAACCATTACACTAGCGCTGCTCCCCAGAATTTTCTTTAAACTGTGTATCAAAGAATCACAAAATTACACAAGTAGATAGGATATCTTATAAGTGTGATGTTTGTGAGGCCAATTTTTCTCAAAATGAACAATTACAGAATCCCAAAAAAATACATTCAGGAGAGAAACCATGTAATTGTGATGTTTGTGGAGCAGAATTTTCTCGATGACACAAAAGGTCACATAAGGGAGGGAAGCCATGTATGTGAGGTGAAATTTTCTCAATCATTTACACTAGGAAAGCATAAAAGAAGACATACAGGAAAAGCCATACGTGTGATCTTTTTGGTGGTGCATTTTCTGACTGTACTCAGGAAAAGAGATGTGTTGAAACACATTGGAGAGAAGATGTGTAAGTGTCATGTTTGTGGTATTGGGTTTTCTCACATATTATAAAATCACACAAAAAGTAGACACACATGAGGGGGACTTTCTAAGAGTGGTGTTGGGTTTTCTCAAGTCTTTATTCTAAAACTGCACAAAACAAAACATACTGGAGAGAAACATTGTAAGTGTGGTGTTGGGTTTTCTCAAGTCTATATTCTTAAACTGCACACAAGACATACTTGAGAGAAAATTTGTAAGTGTGATGTTTGGTTTTCTCAGATCTGTATTCTAAAACTGCACGCCCACAACAAGACATACATGAGAGAAAATTTTTAAGTGTGATGTTTGTAATGCATTCTTCAGCTCCACAATGGAGCATAATGCCTTCGAAAAATTTTACTCACAGTGGTACTGTAGAGACTCTCACATTGACACATGTAGCAGAGAAGATTTACAAATGTGATATTTATGGGGCAATGTTTTGTAATAGTGGTCATCAAAATTAGCATGTATTGATATATGCAGAAACCTTACATATGTGATGTTTGTTGTGCATTGTTTTCTCAGGATTATGCTCACATATAAAAATGCATGAGTCATTTGAAATATCAGCCCGGTATGTGAAATTACTGTTGCTGGATACTACAAACATATTATTGTGCTTAGTAACAGCATAAAGGATGGAAGGAGACAGATCGGCGAGAAGACATTAGAGTGAGTATTTTGCTAAGTCGTTTCTCATGGAACAGGCAAGGTAATATTGGATTAATGGAGACCGATAGTCTGAACGAAAATAAATATGAAAGAAGACATTACAAAGAGATTAGAAACACTGCACAGACATCATAAGATGAAAGGATTGTCTGGGCTAAGTTAAATATGAAAGCGAACATAGCAAAATATTACAGAAAACTGTACAGAGTAATGGGGACTGGTTGTCTGAACTAAAGTAAAGACGAATTATAAAAGTTTAGAACCTTCACAAGACATCAGAAGAGAACACGGGAATTGCCAGAGGCCATTCGGTCAACATAACCCAGGAAGATTCGTCTTTCGGTATTGCTTGAAGAGCAGTCCGACAGCCCTACTTGGTTTGACCACATATACTACCTCATCAAGTGAGAAGAATTTGACACAGTGTGAATTCTGTAGTGCCAAGAATAGCATATGTGATCCGTGAATTCTTTATACGGAACCAAGGTTAGTGTTATAGTTGTAATTTACTAATATACATCCATTTTAATTTCAATTATATATATATACACACACATATTTTCCATAAATATGACAATGTAAATACCAGTCACTTTTCCCCATAATACTACTTCTTACACTATCAGATACGTGTTGCAATATATTGGTTTGACCACATATTACCTCATCAAGTAGAAGAATTTGCAGTCCAAAGAATATTTTTCTTTATACGGAACCAAGGTTAGTGTTATAGTTGTAATTTACTAATATACATTTTAACACACATACATAAATATGACAAAATACAGACTTTTCCCCATAATACTACTTCTTACACTATCAGATACGTGTTGCAATAAACACCGTGCAGAGAACGATTGTATTTATAAGAGTGCAAATTTTCCATAAACATAACAATGTAAAGACGACACTTTTCCACACACTATTACTTCTTACACTACCCGGTAAATGGTGCATTAAACACAGCACAAAGCTTTATTATATTTGTAAGTTTTCACATAGAAGAAAAAACCCACACACCACATGCATAGCATAAACTTTTGGGGTACTTATGAGGCTGTTGCGCACATATTCTTTTGTGTGTCGCACAGATTACGCATACAAATGAAAAATGTATTTATTTGTCTGATAAAAAATATGTTTATCTTTGAATTCACGATTTTCAGTCTAGAGGGACAGAACTCAGATTAGGCGATGTGTATTCATTTTGTGAGTTATCGGTTCTTGTATCTTTGCTGAATATCGAATGGCGTAGAAATCTAGGTTTATAGCGATCTATTCTTTGTTTGGTTAGAAATAGATTGTTCTTGCTTCAGAATATCTATGACCCGAATCTGTGTGTAGTTCTTGTCTAGGTAGGACGAGTATGTCTTTTATCTTAATATCTTTGTATGTCTTAAGTCGAACTATATCTTTGGTGTCGAACTTGGGGTCATAGGTTGTTCGGCGGATGTGTCGCTAAGAAGGGAGGTGAGAAGGTCCCGCCCTGTTGGACCGAGATGAAGGCGGTCTGAAGATTTGTCTTGAGCTCTGTGATTCCTTTTGGGGAAAGGAGATTGTTTATCTCTATGATTGAATTATCGGAGATTCTTCCCCAATGTTGATTCTTGACGCCAGGGAATGGCGTGCGTTATTCGCGTTATTGGCTGTTGTGTTTTTCCTGAGAAATAAGGTAAAACAGACATATTGAACCTTTCGTCATATTCAGCTAGGTCGACATGCTATCGTCTGCACAGGCGTTTGATTAGCGATGTTAAGACGACATATTTGCTTGCAGTCATATATATATACATTTTATGTCACAACATGATTGAACAGGATATGCAGAGTCTAATTCACATATATTTATGAAAGGAACAGAGCCTATGATCATGCTTCATCATTATCTTTGTTGTGAGCGAAAGTCAAAGATGGAGCCATCTTTGGACTCCAAGTTTCAATCTTATAAAATCATCGATCGAGAACAGGAATGTCCTTAATATCAGACGATGATATCGAGATCTGCATACTATTATATGAAAACCCACTACTGGTGGTTTGACATTGTATTCATAAATTCATTTACTGAATTTTCGGCCTGAAAGACTTAGACGAGGTTCTTACAGGGAACCATGAGTAAACATTGGTTCTTAACTGACGCGATTTGTCAGTAAGGCCTGAGATTATACATATGTGCTGAAATACTGAGTGCTTGTCTACTGACATTACATTGAACTGTTATACAACATGAATGCCCAGGTGATAGTGCATTGCATTGATCAATATTATGATGATTTATGCCAACCTGTCTGATGTTTCCTGTTCCTGTGTCGTCGAAATGTGTGTCCATTAAATGCAAGAAAACGTAAACAGTAGTTCGTCTTACACTTCATGCCACGAGTGAGTGAGATTGCCCTATTGTCAACTCTCAGAACATTTTCCAGCATTCGCGTACTGTCTGCATCCTCACTCCAAAACAATACACCACTGCTTAGGTCGAGTTGACCTGTGTTTGTCTTCACTGTGGCAACACCCCTTCGAACACGATTGTAACCATACAACCAACCCTGGTGACCGAAGGTTAGACTCTATCAACACTGATCTTTACCAAGTAGAAAGAAAGAGATTTATCAGTCTTTATCAACTGGTGGGCCAGCTTTCTGGGTTTGACTTAGCAGAGATTGAGAAGTCAGCTACTGAGACCAGACCGTTTCCTGTGGCCTGTTACGACACACATGTATACAAGCAGTACAACTCTACAGTCGATGTCAGCATGACCTGTCCTGTCAGCGTACACTGTAACTAGGTCAGCGCTTGTTGACATTTTTCTTTGGACAACAGACTACCGTTGGACATTACACAGCATTACAAATCAGGTTGCAAGCATACATTTAACTTTTTTGTAACAAGTACAGTACAGGTGAAGGCAAAAGTCCTACTTTCATCGATGGACCTTCGTATGTTTTGCTATTGTGTTGAACTTTAATATTTAAGGCCAGAATTTGTAATTCAATAAAGTGGCAGTTTATTTATTTTGATTAGAATAACTGTGCCATTACTGTAAAACTGTGCCTTCTTTACAACACATCCTATTATACACATAATTTATATATTTATGTTCATATTACATGTATTTGTTTCTCGTTGTGTCTATGTCATGGGTGGTTGGTGAGGTGACTAGTATAGGATATACCGAGTCATATTGGTCCTATATTAGTGTTCTATAGGGAGCAATTTTCTTTGTTGGAAATTTGCTGCAACATCTGTTGCAATATCTGTTAGCTGTGACGATCTGTACCCATTGTTGTTTTCGTAATATTTTTTCTGTTCTTCAGTTTTGTTTTGATTTGTTCGTATTTGTAGATCTACCCTGTCCTATAATTTAGTTTTATACACCATTTATATTTATACACTGTGGCGTTATTTGTTTTGTTTATTCCTTTGCAGTTATCGTCACAGGTTCTGTGATTAGTTTCTTTAGTTTTCTACTTAATTTAGTTGATTTCTGCAAATGTTTTCGTATTGTTTTTCTTGATTGTCTTTTGTTTATGTATGTTATTGGTTGACATATACTATAAAATATACTTGATCATACACTACTAGCTGTGTAGTGAACTTATGAGAAATAATCAACTGATGACTAATTGCTGTTACTAAAGGTACACAGTTGATTATACAAGACCTTATTTAAAGGCTTGTTTCCAACAGATATTGGGATTGTGAGCTAATTAATCAAGTTCATTTTGAATTTAATAGATTACATTATTGTTTCAAGTGATTGCTATCATTATTAGACATCATGTTTACATTGGAATACTTTATTGCACAAGGGAGATCCCTTGATAAGACTGGTAAGGAATTAGAGGAGTTTGCAACTGCTCAATTTGCCATGGTATTAAAGTCAGAAGAAAAGAGGCAAAAAGAGGAAAGTAAATGGAAAGCAGAAGTTGAACAAAAGAATATAGAAGCTGGGGCTGAGCAGAAAAGATTAGACAGAGAAGCCGAGGAGAGAAAAGCTGCTGCTGAGGAGAGAAAAGCTGCTGCTGAGGAGAGAAAGCTTCAAATGGAGGAAAAAAATTAGCAGCTGAACAAAAAAGATTAGAAAGAGAAGCTGAGGCTGAACAAAAGAGATTAGACAGAGAAGCTGAGGAGAGAAAAGCAATAAGAGAACATGAACATCAAAAAGAACTTTAAGCATTTGAGTTAGAAAAATTGAAATTGACAAATATAAGTAATGTTAATCAGTCAAATGGTAATAGTGGTAAACCCTTTACTTATAAGGTCAAGGTACCAGCATTCAATCCTTCCAGTGACGATGTTACATTCTGGCTGGATCGTTTTGAACGTTCTTGTCGAGCTCATAATGTGGATAAATCACAATATGCTAACCAGTTGTCAGAAAATTTGAAAGGTGATTCTCTGACTAGTTTAAGTTTGGTTGAAGAGGCTGACAAGGATAATTATGATGTTATTAGAGCAGCTTTATTGAAAAAATATCAATTAACTGAGGAAGGTTACCGTATTTTGTTTAAAAAAATGGTACCTGAATCAGGGGTAGAATTCTCAGAATTCATTGCAAGGACACGTCTTACATTTAATCGTTGGATTGAAATGACCAAAACAGAAAAGACATATGAAGCCCTTATGCACTTGTTGCTCAGGGACAAAATTATGTCAAGTGTTAATAAACCATTCCTTGAATTCCTACATGAGCGTAAACCCAAGACACTAAAAGAAATGCAAGAATATTGTGACCAATACGTCACTGCACACCCTGACATAACTCTTTAGCAATGCTAAGATTAAAGAGAGTATGCCAGTTGCATCAGCAACACCATACAACCCTAATTATTCACACAAATTTCAGGGACCACAAAACAAGTTTGGGAAAAAAGGTAACCATAATAGTTATCAAAACCAAGGAAACCAATCATTTCAGGGTTCTTCTGCGAAGAACTGGAGATGAGCTGATAGCCCTCGATACAGAGGTGGTCATAATTATAGAAATTTCTGCAGAGGAAGTCATTATAGGAACTATCCAAGTCATCCATCATGGAGACAACAAGACCATAATTATAGAGATACTCATTATAATGAATATGATAATGGTAACCATGAGAATTATGACTCAAACCCAAATAGGGGTTACAATAGAGGAAATAATAATGATTACAGAGGCAATAATAATCGAGGTAGATCACAATACAAAAAACATAAATCATATTATCATGGAAACTCTGCACAGCAAGAGTCACATGAAGACTATAAACAGACCAAAGATAATAATGATGCTAATAATATGGCGTGTTCCGCTTTTGATTTTGGGAGAGCATCTCAGTGCCCCCAATGCAAAACATTATTTGAACCAACTACGGTGTCCACTTTAAGTTGTGGCCATCCTCTTCCCGCTCTTCCTGCGTCAGTCGCGCATGATGGAAGAGGTTCTCTTGTCTTACATAAAGGTTTAGTAAATGACAATCCAGTCTCAGTTCTTTTTGATTCTGGATGCACCACAATTGGTGTTAGGCAGTCGCTTGTAGATCCTTCTCGTGCCACTGGAAAAGTAGTCAAATGTGTAACATTTGGCGGCACCTTAGAGAAATACTCTACTGCTATCATTAGGATTGCTACTCCTTTCTTTACAGGAGATGTACACGCATGTCTTCTGCCGAATCCGATCGCTGATCTTATCATCGGTCGTATTCACGGAGTCAAAGAATGCACTCCACAACAAATTTCCGTTTGGGAAAAACAAAATATGCAAACTGCTAATGCTGTAGTCACTAGAGCTCAGGCTCTTAATATGCCTCAAACTTCATCTATTGAAGATAATGAAGTGCATAACCAAGACGATCCCTTGGTAATTTCTCGTGACTCATTTATTAAACAGCAAGAAGATGATCCGACTTTAAAGAAATTCTTCACTCTTGCAACAAAAGGTGATCCGAATAAAGATACAAAGCGTAAATCTTGGATTACAATGAAGAATGGCGTACTTGTACGTCTGGTGCAAGACTCCGCTAAGTCAAGTCATTCTCAGATTCTTGTTCCCAAGAATTTGAGAGTTAAAATTTTGCAGCACGCTCACGACTCTTAGTGTGCTGGACATATGGGTTTTTCCCGTACAAAGTCAAGAGTTCTTGCGGCTTTCTTTTGGCCTTTTGTGAACAAAGACATACGGATTTATTGTCAATCTTGTATAGTATGTCAAGAAGTCAAATCCAAAGGTCCACGCCATGCTGCACCTATTCAGGCTGCAGACATTCCTATTCGACCATTTCAGAAAATGGCGATATACATCATTGGTCCATTTAAGATCAAATCTGCTAGAGGACATCAGTTTATTTTAACGTGTGTGGACATGTGCACACGTTGGCCAGAGGCTATTCCTCTGAAGAGCATTACTACTGCTGACATTGCAGATGCTCTTTGGCTTATATTTTCTCGTCTGGGATTCCCCGGAGAAATATTGTCAGACCATGGTACCCAACTAATATCAGATACCATGTCTCAAGTGATGTCTACTCTGCAGATAGAGAGATCTTTGAGTAGTATCTATCATCCTATGTCCAATGGGATGGTCGAACGGCTAAATAGAACACTAAAAAACTTGCTAGTGAAGATAACTGAGGATCATCCTCAAGATTGGGACAGGGTTTTACCCGCGGCCCTCTTCACTTACAGAGAGGTCCCCAATGAACATACAGGATTTTCTCCCTTTGAACTTGTCTTTGGCACGCGACCGCGCGGCCCTATGTCTTTACTTCATGATCTCATAACCGCTGATAATATTACCAATGACACAAAATCCTCTTACGAATATGTCATCGCGCTGAGACAAAAGATTCTCGAAGCATGCAAATTGGCAACTTCTTCTTCTGAATTTGCTAACCAGAAGGCAAGACAATTTGCCAATAAGAAAAGAACCTTACGACAACTTTGTCCTGGTGACAAAGCATTTGTTTTACTACGTTGTAGGGAAAACAGACTTCTTATTTCTTGGAAAGGTCGGTACGATATAATCTCGAAAATTTCCGATGTTGACTACATTGTCGATATTGATGGAAAGCATAAAACCTTCCACATCAATATGCTTACGGAATTCCATGAACGTCCGGATTATTTACAGCCTATTTTCCAGGCAACGGACGATTCACCAGTCCAACATGGTCATTGCTCATCACTATCCGTAATACAGGATGAGGAAACAAGTTTTTCGGATGTTAATCTTCCGCTTCCGATGATTCCACTTCATTCTAGTGAATCATGGAAAAACGTTACTGTTTCTCCGGATTTGTCTCTAGGAGAACAGCGACAAGTTTTGGCTATGTTACAAACATTTCAGGATGTCCTTACTGACATTCCTGGACAAACTCATGTCATTCAACATGACATTATTCTAACTGACCATAATCCTATTAGGGTCAGACCTTATCCTATCCCTATACATTTTCAAGCACAGGTTGAGAAGGAGTTGGATGAGATGATAGATTTAAAGATAGTTGAGCCATCCACTTCTGCATATTCTTCGCCGATGGTTATTGTTCGGAAAAAAGACAATAACATACGTCTTTGCGTTGACTATCGCAAATTGAATCAAGTTACGAAGTTCGATGCTGAACCTATGCCTTTACTAGAAGAGCTACTTACTAGGCTTTCTAAATCTCATTTTTTCACTAAACTAGATTTGTCCAAAGGATATTGGCAAGTTCCTTTATCTGAACGCGCCAAACCTTTTACGGCTTTTTCTACACCTAGAGGCCTTTTTCAATGGAATTTCATGCCTTTCGGCCTTATGAACGCACCAGCTACATTCGTACGCATGATGCGTCGAATTCTATCTTATCGGTCAGATGTCATCGCGTATCTAGACGACATCTGTCTTTTCAGCGATACTTGGGAAGATCACTATTCAGGGTTAGTTGAATTACTATCTACTCTACGCGAGTATAACCTGACAGCGAAACCCTCTAAAGCCTGCATTGGTTTTAGCGAAATTTCTTTCTTAGGCCATCGAGTGGGTCATGGTTTCCTAAAGACAGAGGACCATAATATCACTAAGATACTTAACATCTCTATTCCTAAGACTAAAAAGCAAGTGCAAAGTCTCTTAGGTCTTATTCAATTTTATGGAAGATTCATTTCCGAATCTATCCTCTATCATGGCACCTCTTTCTACACTACTAAAGAAAGGGTCGCCTAATATAGTCCACTGGTCACAAGAATGCCAATCCTCTTTGGATAAGATCAAAACTTTGTTTTCATCATCACCTATTTTAGTGTTACCTACTACAGATAAGACATTTGTTCTTCGTAGTGACGCTTCATCCACTGGGATTGGAGCGGCACTAATGCAAGAGTACTCTGGAACTCTGCATCCTGTAATGTATATCTCCAGAAAACTTAATGCTGCAGAAAGGAATTATTCGGTTTTAGACCGTGAACTATTGGCTATGGTTTGGTCAATACTCAAACTACAAAGATTCCTTCTAGGCGCACATTTCATAGTAGAAACCGATCAGAAAGCTCTTACGGCTATACAGAGTAAAAATTTGAAGAGCTCGAGGTCTACTCGATATGCAATTGCTCTTCAACCTTTTCATTTTTCGGTACGAGCTATCCGTGGATCAGATAATGTGATGGCAGACATTCTGTCTAGATGCCCACATGATTCCACTTAACTGTTGAGTCTTGGACTTCTTAACACTTCCAACTCGACAACAGATTTTTCTTTTCTATATCAAAATAGATACACATTGTGATTTGTAATATAGTGATTGTATCACTACTATCACTACGTTCATTGATATATATATTCACCGGCACTCGTTGATGATTTTTCTTTTTGTAAATCATGTACTTATAATGCTTAAATATGAAATTGTTATATGCATTGTGTCATTACAAGTATAGTAGTATGCGTTGGTGACACCTCCCTGGAAACATTTATGCTTAAGAGAAATGCTTTCTCTGAGAGGTTGAGATGTATTCTCACCAGTCGATCTATATTTCGACTTTGCCTTAATTTGGCTTATAAATTCCAGATATTTCTCATCTGCGCAGTATTTGTGCGTTGTGAGCCTATTGTATGTTGCTCTCAGATGGAAAAAAAAAAATGATTTTCATTTTTTTTTTCCCAGGGGGTGTGGTAATCTGTTGCGCACATATTCTTTTGTGTGTCGCACAGATTACGCATACAAATGAAAAATGTATTTATTTGTCTGATAAAAAATATGTTTATCTTTGAATTCACGATTTTCAGTCTAGAGGGACAGAACTCAGATTAGGCGATGTGTATTCATTTTGTGAGTTATCGGTTCTTGTATCTTTGCTGAATATCAAATGGCGTAGAAATCTAGGTTTATAGCGATCTATTCTTTGTTTGGTTAGAAATAGATTGTTCTTGCTTCAGAATATCTATGATCCGAATCTATGTGTAGTTCTTGTCTAGGTAGGACGAGTATGTCTTTTATCTTAATATTTTTGTATGTCTAAGTCGAACTATATCTTTGGTGTCGAACTTGGGGTCATAGGTTGTTCGGCGGATGTGTCGCTAAGAAGGGAGGTGAGAAGGTCCCGCCCTGTTGGACCGAGATGAAGGCGGTCTGAAGATTTGTCTTGAGCTCTGTGATTCCTTTTGGGGAAAGGAGATTGTTTATCTCTATGATTGAATTATCGGAGATTCTTCCCCAATGTTGATTCTTGACGCCAGGGAATGGCGTGCGTTATTCGCGTTATTGGCTGTTGTGTTTTTTCCTGAGAAATAAGGTAAAACAGACATATTGAACCTTTCGTCATATTCAGCTAGGTCGACATGCTATCGTCTGCACAGGCGTTTGATTAGCGATGTTAAGACGACATATTTGCTTGCAGTCATATATATATACATTTTATGTCGCAACATGATTGAACAGGATATGCAGAGTCTAATTCACATATATTTATGAAAGGAACAGAGCCTATGATCATGCTTCGTCATTATCTTTGTTGTGAGCGAAAGTCAAAGATGGAGCCATCTTTGGACTCCAAGTTTCAATCTTATAAAATCATCGATCGAGAACAGGAATGTCCTTAATATCAGACGATGATATCGAGATCTGCATAATATTATATGAAAACCCACTACTGGTGGTTTGACATTGTATTCATAAATTCATTTACTGAATTTTCGGCCTGAAAGACTTAGACGAGGTTCTTACAGGGAACCATGAGTAAACATTGGTTCTTAACTGACGCGATTTGTCAGTAAGGCCTGAGATTATACATATGTGCTGAAATACTGAGTGCTTGTCTACTGACATTACATTGAACTGTTGTACAACATGAATGCCCAGGTGATAGTGCATTGCATTGATCAATATTATGATGATTTATGCCAACCTGTCTGATGTTTCCCGTTCCTGTGTCGTCGAAATGTGTGTCCATTAAATGCAAGAAAACGTAAACAGTAGTTCGTCTTACACTTCATACCACGAGTGAGTGAGATTGCCCTATTGTCAACTCTCAGAACATTTTCCAGCATTCGCGTACTGTCTGCATCCTCACTCCAAAACAATACACCACTGCTTAGGTCGAGTTGGCCTGTGTTTTTCTTCACTGTGACAACACCCCTTCGAACACGATTGTAACCATACAACCAACCCTGGTGACCGAAGGTTAGACTCTATCAACACTGATCTTTACCAAGTAGAAAGAAAGAGATTTATCAGTCTTTATCAGAGGCCTTATTATTTAATTCATCTCAGTGGTAAAGACAAGATCAAGAAACTTTAAGATCGTCTTATTACCCTGGCTGGCTTTGTGGGAAGAGCTAAAGAGTAGGGCCAATTAGATATACTCTACGACACGTAACTCGCTACTGCAGACCTCCATAGTCACTACAACGCCATCTACCGCAACATAGGTTGCACGTCGTGTAGACAAGAGTACATACAGATATTAACGGCTTCACCCTACGGAAGCAACCAGGGGGTTTAGGAATTAATTTGCCAGGGCAAAGGAGCCTTTCTACAAACGTTTACCCACACAAAATAGTATTCAGAAATTACACAGTAATGGATGAGTTACAATTAGCCGCCCACGAAAAATATTAATCAGAAGTTGCCAGGAGCCAACAGACGATTTTCATATAACGAGGCACCCAAGCCAATTATCGTAATCAAAAGTCACCATTTACTGCAGCGGGTTAACAAAAGAGTCGCCCTGCTAAATATTGAGACCATAGATTACCACAAGTAATGGACCGACTCAACAAAGAAACCTGCTACGACAACATATAGCAATATATATACACTGCCACAGTTTTCCCACTGCCATCACAGCAAGCAGACCGCAGCAAGATGGTCCCAGTGGCTTCTACTTATCCAGACTGCAATATATATATATATATATATATATATATATATATATATATATATATATATATATATATATATATATATATATATATATATATATATATATATATAATTGTTGCAATTCGTATTTTTATAATATTGTAGGTTTTAGATGAAAGGGTATCTTTGGCGAGGTCCTCTTCACTAAAACATAGATTGACCAGGCATGTACAGAATGCCGGTGATACTTTTCATTCAGCCTTCTTTCATAAAATTAATCTTCTATAATAAAGAAGCTGCAAGGTCAGGTTGGATGAAAGGACGACATCTGTTTATTACAATACAATGCTCCGTTAAATACTTTCAAGAGGTACCTTGTATAAATCGATAAGACAGTGGCATGCTCTAGCCAGTCTTGAATGTCATCATGTAGTCTTCTACTGACAATATGTCCGTCGACATTGTTCTGCAAAGTTTATTGAATAAGATCCAACTAACGTACACAAGAATACAGCATACACTTCTCTCACTGTAAACGTTAGCATCAACCCAACTCAACATGTGGGTGATCTAAAATGTTGGAAATATAACACACTCTCGGAGCTGAACACAAGATGCGTCCGTCCACCTTGGATGCTACACAAAAAAGGCCTCGAATGCTCCTTGACACATGCCAAGTTGAAGCCGGTTTGACTTCAGCTAAAACAGTACCCAAAGTCAATTACTGTGGATACGGTCCCTAAACAAACATGGTATCAACAAACGATACTTATGTGAATAAAGAATGCTGTGTCATGAGTTTTACCCATAACTACTCACCCCTCCCCCCGTCAAATAATGAAAACGCAGTTTTCATTATTTGCATGATGTGGGTTAAATTTCACCAAAGTGAACAGATGGTAACATCAAATCTCATTGCTAGCATGAAATTATATAGTGCCAATGTTTCTGCCAGACGTAGGCATATTAACACACAAGGTGGGGACAGTAGCATAAAATGTTACTACCCTTGTCTACCACTGACCTAAAACAATTTAACATCTAAGTGAGGTCACCATAGTAAGACCCGCCAACATGTACATAATCAATAATTATCTAATTGTCACATCAATAAAATTGTATGTATCTGTGAATATGTCCTTATTGTATCATATTCATACAATGACAAGTGATGAAATAGTGTAGGTAACCCATTAATGTTGACAAACAGCAACAATATACCTATGCGTTAAATCCATAAACCATATAATGGCGTAATACCTCATTAATGTTACTAAGTTAAGCGTGAGTGTGACTCAGATTTTGTCTTGAATTCACAAGGCGTAGTGTCATTAAATTAATCACTTTCTAATTCCATATAGAATAATGTGATTATTTAAAGTAATGTTATTCTCATAATCAAAAATGTTTATTCCATGTCCTTAATTGTATGATGCAATCCATCGACGATCCTGCCCATGATTGATGTGCATACAATAATGTGTCCATAAGAATCCAAACGTCCATAAACACTGTAATGAATCATCATGAAAAAGTTCCATCCCAAATATCATTGTTAATTCCCTTTAAGAATTGTGGAATCTTGATTAAGTCCCCTGAAATGGAGTACAACGTTTTTTTCTTTCTTTATTTATCAAAACCAATGCGTGTTCGAAATTGTCTGGAAATGACACAATTTTCAATTATAAACAAATTGTGTGTTTGACAGTTTGTAGCTTGACAATGAGTACTGCCATGATTGTACGATGTTTACACGCAGTGTCACGAGTTCTATGATATACTACTTGAAGTTGCGTCTTTTAGAATCCATCATCATCATGTTGCTGTGCGAGTCGCTTTGTTAAAACCAGCACTGTGATCAATGTACACTGTAGTTAGAGGCATGTGATTTTGTGATTATTCAAGGAATAATTTCATGACCAGGACACTACCACGTAAGTTGCGTGTATCATCAGGATTTGTAATATTTGCAGATGATTCAGGGTCTTTGACGCACCTGGACAACACATCCGCTACCACATTGTGACTCCCCTTTATGGCTTGAATTGAGTAATTGTAAGGTTGAAGAGTGAGCGAGGCTCTAGCTGCTTTTTTATTTTTGAATCTCGCCGTCTGTAAATAGGATAGTGCACGCTGATCAGTCTGTAGCGTGAATTGAGCTCCCAACAAATATTTCTGTAGTTTGTTGAATGAAAACACAATGGCAAGCAATTCCCTTTCAACAATGGGATATTGTTGTTCTGTAGTTGACAGTTGACAACTGACATACATAGTAAGATGCAGGTGTCCCTGAAATTCCTGCATCAATGTCCCACCTATGGCCGAATTAGATGCATTGATTCTGAGGGTGAAAGGTATAGTAGCGTCAGGCAATTTCAAAATAGGCATTTTAGAAAATGAACATTTAAGTGCATTTAAGGCCACATCACAAACATGAGTCCAGATGACTGTGTTTGGAGAACCTTTCTTCACCGACGAGGACAAAACTGAAATCATGTCTGAAAAATTAGGTAGAAATTTCCTATAGAAGTTGAGCAAGCCAAGGAGACTGCGAACTTGCCTCCTAGTTCGAGGCATTTCAAGGTTTAAGATTTTAGAAATAGTAGAATCCTGTGGTTTTAGAAATCCACCTCCTACTTTATGGCCTAGAACGGAAATTTCAGTGAATCCCACTCTGGTTTTGGAGGGTCTAGCAATAATGTTGTGAAAGTGAAAATTATTCAACAAAGAATTACTTCCTATAAGATGTTCATCACAAATATGATGAGATAACCATATATAGCAATATACGCGATAAAGTTAGTATGAACAGAGAAAAAATTTCGCCTCCTGCGCATAAATGTATTCGTAGATAGTCTATTAACTTAGAGAATCCAACAAAGTAAGATACTCTCCATAGGAAAAAGACATAGAAATAGTCAAAGTACAATCTCTAGATACGTACTAGATGTACAACCGCATTTGTATCATCGTAGGTAACAAAAGGAAACAGAAATTCTTGTACACTAAGAATGTGCAGCGAGCCTTCATGTCCCTGCACCGCAACAAATATAAAAGTAATTATGTTGTGCAACTGTCATACCACAATTTCTATTATCTGCAAACAAAAAACAAATATTATTAACACCGCCACAATACTGAATGAAGTGGCTAGAACATACCATATGAATCCATGGTATGTCAGATCTGAAAGACCAAAGTTGAAATAATATTAATATCCGTAATGTATCTATATGAACAGGAAAATCATATATTACAAGGACAATTGGAACGAGGAAAACAAACAGTCAGTCATATAATCTTGACTGAATAGTACCCCAATATTCACAATGTCAAGTACAACCACATCAATGATAGATGTGAATGGTCCTATATTATAAATTTTCCATCACCACCATCAACATTATTTCCAATAATGTCACTTTGAGTATGAACCTGTACGCGAGCATGTACATACCCAGGAGCCTGAACTCTGGTAGTATCACCTCTGACAGTATACGCATGTAGATTATTCTCCCACCTCAAAATATTATATTCAGTATAATCTGATAGTCTCGGGATATGGGTTACCATAATTCCTGTTACTGGTATTGAAAACAGCTATACTATAAACATGAATACACCATATGGGTATCTAAGCATACTGCTGCAGTGGGATAACAATCCACTGTACCCCCACATGTAATACATTTGATCACATCTCCTGTGTAATCCGTAGGGTCCACCAATGAACCTCGAACCCCTACAGTGACAGTCATAGTGTCCTCAAGAATAGATGTACAGAAAATTCCCATCAAGCTGAAATAGAAAATTACAGTTAGAATAATCAGCACTGTTTTATAAGCATATACCATAATCATTATCACTCTATAATGAAGTATTATCATCTAGATGCACAACAGCATTACAATCTGTGATGTGCGGAATGATGTATCAACTGTACATCAAGACAATGGTCTTGAAAATAAGCACCGTCGTCACGATGGACAACCCTACGTGCATCCTTATTTGAATAAAAATAAACAAGTGCTTCCCTAACATTGAAATCATTGATAGGTAAAAGACGTACATATTTTACGTCCACAGTGAATTGAAAAAATTCACCTAGTGCCTGCCATGTATCTGGTGGCAGATTTCGCACTAGCAAGGTGCGTGAATAAGCACCTCTAGTCACATGAGCCCATGGACATGTTTATTTCTCTTGTATTTCATATCTTTATTGTAGGGTGGATCATACTGACTGGACTGAGTATGACACCCATTTCTATTCAAACCTACAGGTTTAGAGCATGTTGTAGCAGACAACCTGACAGGCACAGTTACGCATTTTTTCCCAGATGCACTGGTATTAGTAGAACTATGTAAGTGTTTAACATTTGTATCATCAGCATTAAGAGTACCATTATGACCACTAGCAGCAAACCTAATGTCACCTTTAACAACATCATCCATATTCTTAAGAGTAGAGGCACTGTAACCATGATGTGTACAAAGAGGATGCCGACCAGTACCCACATCAGCATTGACTGTCTCTTGCCGACAAAGCTGTGTATAGCGATCCTTATCAAAATAAATTGAACTAATCTGAACCACATCAGTCACGCTAGAATCCCATTGAACACAATGGTCTGTCCTTTTACGACTCAGGTTCTGCACGTTTGTAATGTTTTTAGTAATGATGTTAGGCTTCTCAGGCCTAGATGCAACCTGATTCTGTTGATTAAGGGATACATTTTTCCCCTTGGGCATAGGAAGATATGTTAAACAGTTTGTCATACTGTTTTCACTGCTGCTGGCATGTCGCCAAGACTTACTCTCAGAAGAGGCAGTATTAATGTGACCAGAATCACTGGTATCAGAGTGATGTCGAGGGAAGTTGTACCTGCCTCTACAAGATCTTTTCATTTTTTCAGGTTGAGGTGACCTGTTTATACCACACCTAGTACCACTAGCGTGTTGTACACTAGTTTTCACATAACTAATGTTTGACAATAAATTGTTGTTTATCACAACATCAAGTAAACCATCAACTCTCTTTCTAGCTTTAGCAATTTCTAAATCTTTGAGTGCAATTTCTTCACTCTGCCTCTTATCAACCTTATCAAGCTTTAAATGCATACTCTTCTCTTCAATGAGCAATTTCTCAGAGTTAGCCACCTTATCCTGAGTTAAACTTTTTTGTTGACTCTAAAGGCATTTTAATTTTTGATTCTCAATATCAAATGCTGCCGCTCTACTCTCCAACTTCACCTCCCACATGGCTCTCTTTTTCCTCGCCATTTTCTTTAACCTCTTTTTAATAGCCTCCTCCATATGTGGCTGTAATCGGGCAACTTGAACCTCAAGACCTTTAATTTGGGCAACTTGTGCCTTAATTCAAGCTTCCAAAGCCTCTTTTGCTTTATAAAAATTTTCTTTCATACGCCCAATCCTATCAGAAAAATCCTCAATGTGCTTGGAAAGTTTACTCTGACAGGCTGCACCGTTTTCTTGCAGTTCCTGCACCTCAAAGTCCAAACCTTTATTCTTCTTCAAGACAGTCTCTAATGACTCCTTACAATTTGTAAAATCCACATTTAATGATCTAAAGTTAGATCTATCCATATCTGCTTGTAACTTTAAAGCTCTCACCTCTTCATTTAAATCATCAATTAATCTCTCCCTGTCTTCAATGATTCCCAACAACTCATTTTCTTTCCAATACCATTCTCCTTCCATTGAGAACTCATTACCTCCTTCATTCTCTACCTCCTCCAAATTCTCCATAATAAATCTCTGAAGCACTGGTCCCTGGAAACCAGACTTCTTTCCCTGCCTGAGAAAATACTCAATGGCAGACATACTTCACCACAAATGTGAACATTGATGGTCCACTAATAATTCAACCATAATATCAACACTATGTGAGCAACATCTTCAATAATTATTTTACCACTTCAAATTCACCAAACTGCATGTGATAGTAGATGGTCTTTTCTAACCTTTTAAGATAGTCATGATTTACAATTATTGTTACCAATCTGAACACAATAATGTAA
Organism: Oreohelix idahoensis; assembly: GCA_024509875.1. Taxonomy (NCBI): domain Eukaryota; kingdom Metazoa; phylum Mollusca; class Gastropoda; order Stylommatophora; family Oreohelicidae; genus Oreohelix; species Oreohelix idahoensis. The sequence goes on along the minus strand of JAMPIV010020008.1, from coordinate 337,057 downwards.
CTTTTATATATATGAATATGTCAGCAATATATTCAATACCTATTCCACCACTCTAAAATCACTCTCTGTATGCAATGACATATATTATAGTAGATGTTATATATGGAGCAAAAGAAAACATAGATACAGACAAGATGACTTAGTACAGTGACAAGAGCTAACAGAAGCAAATGCAAATAGAAAACCAAGGCAGAAGTGTATAAATAGAACAAATAATTTAAATGCAGCTCTATCACACATATGACCAGACAATTACGCATTTACTAAATTTATGACATCTAATAAATCAATGACAATAAGGTTAGATGAACAATGTCACAAACAATAATGGAAAAAACTGAATAAAAAATTACGCTAAACTATACTACAAAAACAAACTTGCCAATTAACAGGACTGCACAACTAAACAAAGAATGGATCTGTTTACTTCAATTGAGGCAGTATCCCACACAGCAATGTTCGCCAGCCCCTCAATTTGGACTACACAGATGCATAAAACTACAGAATGCCTGTTTTTTTTTCTTCGACCAGACGTGTTGGTATTGAAGAAAATCTACAGGTCCTGCCAGCCTCCCACTATGCACACAACATATAGACATGAAAATACATATAGGGTGAAAAAAAAATTCTGGCAAACAGTTCTCATCAGCAACACAAGCTGTATGTAACCAAAAATACACTTATCTGTTCTGCCAGTAACAGTTTCCTCCTGGATTCGCCTTCACTCCCAGCAAGGAACGTTGAGAAACTTTCTGCGTAGACCAAGGTTAGGCGTAGCAAACGTAACAGCTGACATCAAAAAGGACAAAGCTTTGATCCTCGTAAAAATATTCACCATCTCCGGCATCAAACTTGTAACTTGAACTTTAGGTATAACAGGAAAGTCCTTTCCTGAAGAAAGACTTCAACTTTGACTTATAGTTGATAAAAACGTGAAAAATGTTTCTTCACTTCTTCAAATCAATCTGCAGACGATGCAGGTCGCCATTTTGAACTTTTCAAGGTACTGTAAAAATTGCAGGCTTGAAATACATCTTTCTTTGCACTGGATATTCAAAATCCTTTAGCTTGGCCCCCAAATGTTGTGATTCGTATTTTTATAATATTGTAGGTTGTAGATGAAGGGGTATTGTTACGTACATTTATTACCTAAGGGGGTAGTCTTCGGTCCTGCCAAATGTACGCACCAGTCTTGATATAGTTATATTATTTGTGCGGTCGAATGATTCGCGCACTGACGTGCACGAAGCAGTGAGTGTTGCTTTGGGACGCACGGGTAACCTAGTTGAGTAGTTTGTGACGTCATTTTTGAAGGGGCAACATGGAACTTGTTTATGTCCATGATTGTTATATTATATTTGTATTCAATGGCATGTTTATGGAAAGCCATTTATTCTAGTGATCTGTATTGGTCTTCAGGTCGAAACCAATAGCAGCAATGTCACGTAAGTTATCGCCCACTTCTTATTTAAAGCTGTATTATAAGGCCGCTCTAATACTAGTCTAGCGGGAATATGTTATTCCTAGAATGGATCTACAGAGTCGTTTGCCTTTAGGATTTGTATCGTAGAAGAAGGATTCCTACGAGTGGAAGAAGTTATTGATTACCTTATGCACATGTTTTAATATGATGTTACAACAATGCCAGAAGCGTGGCATAGAATGGGAGAGGTTAGCCAACTGGAATCTTTAACCTGTTCGTATTATCGTGTATGACTTTGTTTGAAACTATATGCTATCTAACGTTATGTTTTGGAGAACATATGGGATTGTGAAGTATGATATGGAAGATTTTATCCTGGAGTATGAATACGTTACCATGATAGACGTCCTTGAGAGAAGGTCAACGGACTTGAATGAGAAGAATATTATACGGTAACAGTTTTGTGATCCTTAGTCACTTGAGTCAGAGGACTTTATGGTAGAGAATCTTCAGGAACTTTAAAAGTAATTACCATTATGCTGATGTATGATCTTTGCGCCTGTGACGATGTTAGTCTTGTCCACTCCGTCTGTGTCATGTTGAATAAAATCGATGTACAGTTATCACCGACTTATGTACTGCCAGTACTTGCCCAGTTCACTACTTGTTGAAGTTCGTTGGAAGAATATTGTTGACATTCGTTCATTTTAACCATTCGCGTTTGAAGCTACCTCTTCACCAGTATAAACTGTACTCAACCATAAAACGAACTCAACAGTAATTGGTGCTCCAGTGTGTTTATGAAATCTAGAATTTCACAGGAAACGTACCCTATACAAGTATCAGCAATGGAAAATCTGAACTTTCAAGGCGACAACATCTTGGGATCATCTGAAGATCTGAACTTTCAAGGCGACAACATCTTGGGATCATTTGAAGATCTGAACTTTCAAGGCGACAACATCTTGGGATCATCTCTTTGTCACTATTACGTGCAAGCTGTGGTCTAATACTCAGAACGAAGTATTTTATCCTCACACGTACATACACGGAGACGAGGCACATTGATTTTTTACCTGCACGCGAGTTAAGTATAACGTGTTCTCCTTATACGCTTTATTACTTTTAGCTGTGCCTTCCGTGATATGTCTATATCTATATTTTACATGTTACATGTTATATGTGTTGTATTCTTCGTGGGAGGTTGGGAATGGCGACTTAGGACGGGAAAATACCAGTTTCACCACAGGTCCGTCTTAAGTGTTCTGTAGGACATTATTTTGCAGACTTCCCGCAGTGGAATGTTCCTATGCGTGAGCATAGAAGGATCTTTGGTCCACTGTGTCTGGTAGTCTGTGACACCTGACTGTTTTAGCTGTAGTGTCAAGTTTTAATCGTTGTTTTTGGTAGCTATTTTTACTTGTACCTTAGTTTCAGGATGTATTTTGTATGTGATTATTGTCCGTCTCACCTTTCCTGTCGTTCAGTTTTTTACAAAGCATATGTTTTTACACTGTGGTGTCTATTGTCCTGTTGAATATTTGATCGCAGTTATCATCGTAATTCTTTACGACATTCCATTTTAGTTCCATATATTATTTTCATTGGATTTCTGCGAACGTTTTCATTTGTCCTAATTATCGTGTCGCGTCAGTATTGTGCTATTGTCTGTCACGTTATTGCTTTCACATCATTTCATGTTATAAATTACATTATTAATTATAAATATTATTGCCTATTATATAAATTGATTTTACCGTTCTAGAACAGGAACGAAGACCACTAGTTGTAGTAACACTTTTAAATAGTAGTATTATTACATAATAATATTGAATAATGGCTACCTTAGACTATTTCATTAAGCAAGCAAAAGCTCTTCAGATGGCTCCTGATGAAGCAAAAGCATTTGCACTTGCAGAATATAAAAAAGCTCAAGAAATAGAAGCCGAACAGAGAAAGTTAGAAACTTTAAGACTAGAAAAACTTCAATTTGAGGCAGATCAAAAACGGATTGAGTCTGAGGAAAATGAGAAAAAAATGAGATTATCCGCCGAACTAGAAGAGAAACGTGCTGAGGAAGAGGAGAAAAAAATGAGATTAGCCGCTGAATTAGAAGAGAAACGATTTCAGCGAGAGGCAGAACAGAAGCAAAGGGAGGCTGAAGAAAGACTTAAAATTGAAATGGAAAATAAACAAAAGGAATTGGAAGTTAAACAAAAAGAAATGGAAGAGAGGAGATTAATAGCTGAACAAAATGTAAAACGACTTCAGCTTGAGATGGAAGAGAATGAAAAAAAACGACAGCATGAACTGAAATTAGCAGAGTCAGAATATGAGAGAATTAGGTTAACGCAGGAATCTAATTCTCAGAGAACTTTTGAAAGCCAAACTTCATCCAGACAGGATCATTTTAAGGAAATTCACCTTAAATTACCAAAATTTAATCCCCCGTCTGATGACGTGATATTCTTCCTAGATAGGTTTGAGGCCACTTGTGGGTCTTATAACGTGGATAAAGCGCTATTGTTACGCACGGATCATTATTATTTTTCGTTTGTATAAACATTTTTCGTATGTATGATCATTTTTTGACTGAAATGTATATTATATATATTTACAGTCAAAGGGACAGAACCCGAAATATTGATACTGCTATTTTTTAGGAGTTTACCTCCTCTTGTATAGAGACACGTTCTGTCTATAATTTCTTGAACGAAGCGTGACCACATCTCCTTATTTGGTAGTACCAGTCAACTATGGTAGATGTCTGAAAACCTGTCTTAACGCTTCTTTTCATGACCATAAAAGGCGCGACTGTGTAAGACTTTTATCTCGAATGTTCTTAGAATCGTCTTATTGTGAACGGCGACTCAGAGATTGTCGTTCTGCGCATGTCTCGACTTGGTTTTCGTTTGTTGTTCCGGCCAGCTCGGGGAGTTTAGAAATGGGCTAAGTAGCGAGCAGACGCGACCTGCGTCTTGTGATTTTCTGAGGGAAATACATTGTCTTTGTGAGTTAGTTAGCTAACTAGACTATTTCCCAGTATTATTCAAGCCTGCCTGGAGGCATATGTTCATGGTTGATTTTCCGAAATAAGGTAATTCCTCTTGTATCGAACTTTATGCTATCATCTAGAGGTTCGTCATTTTGTCGCCTTTTTGCTCGCCTGTGTGATTCAAAATGGAGAGGTACTTTGACTAGGATTAAGTCACCGGTATCTTTATACCTGAACTAGTTATATATATATGGGTCGCTCTAGACCAACAAGACTATTGTCTGTGTTCCAGGATTCGTTATATCAGAGATCACGTCCAAGTCAGATGGTTAGACTTAGAAACATTATAAAGGTCGAGCTGACCTGTAATCCATGTATGCTATTCACGTGCAGACAGTAAACGGACTGATTGTATACATCTGATCTGCTAGCATCAGAAAGGGAATATTTATTATTGTCTATGAACAGTGATGATCTGCAGCTGACACTGTTGCAGAATTTATATATATTATTATTTATACAGCTTCACGAACTAGAACTCTATGATTTTGAATGCTGAACTCGTTGAACTATGTTGATGATATAAATATCCTGACTGTTTTGTGGCGTGCAATAAATGGAAAAAATTATACAACGAAGTTACCATTTCTATGACTCTACACATCACGTTGCCTGTGTTATACCCTGTGAACTGTTCTACTACCACATACACAGCAACATCCTAAAATCAGAGAAGACACCTACATCTTGCACTTTAATACCAGGTGTCGATAGGAGTGGCAAGTGGTCGTCAATCTTATACGGAGCTAACGTACCTGGCATTGTGGCGCACCATTATCATTTAGCCCTAATCCACCCTTATCATTTTTGGTGGCCATAGGTTGGTTTACTCTGATACCAGCTCTCAAGGGGGTCAACAAACCCAGACATCATCAGCAGACTACAAGACAACGTTGCAGTTTCTATTCATCACCTTTGATGAAAGATTTTGAAAGTACCCGGCATTACTGACAGTTGTTGATATTTTGAAACTACCCGGCGCTGCTCGGCAGTATTGAAGTTTGTCTACATCTAGAAGGACAAGTACCGAGCGAATGGATTTCCTGATCTGTTAAGAAGAAGGACAAGTGCCGTAACAACTGTTCCGGTCTCAGAGGTACTGTTGCAGATTCAGAAGGTCAAGTGCTCCAGTCAATTTGTAGAATTCAGAAGGTCAAGTTCAGAAGCTGTTTCCTGTTAGAAGCTCATTTCCTTCGTCATGGCAGTTTACGAGAGCAGATATGGATCAACGTTGGATCATTGTCCTAAGAATGCTGATCACATCCTGTTCTGAACTGTGCTGACGTTGTGGATACATAGAAGTTAAGTGGCCTGTTTTGTTTGTGAACTGTGCCCTTATGTTCTAGCTGAGCCTTCTAAATTCTTTCACATTTTTTGCTATTTGTTACATGTTATATGTTATTTGTATTTGTATATTTATATGTTTATATTCTGCGGGGTTTCTCGGTTGGGCGGTGTCTTTCAGTAGAAGATACCACGTCACAGAGGTTCTACTGTTAGCGTTTTCGTTAGGGACTGTGCGAATTTCCTACTGTGAAATTTGCTAGCGACAATCGTTGCTATATCTGTTTAGTTGTGACGAGTTGTGCTTTATTTTTGTTTCTTGTATATATATTTTTTCTTTTCTCTCTTTCTTTCTGTTTTTTAGTTTCGATTTCGATGGTTTGTATTTGTAGGTCTCCCCTTTTCTATTATTCAGTTCTTTACGTATATTTTTGTGTATACACTGTAGCGTCATTTGTTTATCATATCTTCGCATTTTGTCATCACATTTCTTTTTAGTTTCGCTGTTTATTTATTTGACTTATGCGAATGTTTTCGTATTGTTTGATCTTTGTTGTTGTTTACATTGACTCTGATCTTTGTTATTGTTTACATTGACTCTGATCTTTGTTATTGTTTACATTGACTTTGATCTTTGTTGTTGTTTACATTGACTTTGATCTTTGTTATTGTTTACATTGTTGGTGACCTTTGTTATTGTTTACATTGTCTTGTTATTGTTTGCATAGTTCTTGCATAGTTAGCTTTCACTATTGTTACATATATGCTCATGCACTATTGGTCTATAGTGCACTTATCATAACTAACTGGTGGGTTTTTTTTTTGCTTATGCACTATTGTAGTGCAGTTATGATAAATAACTGATGGTTATGCACTGATTTGGGTAGTGCACTGATGATTAAGAAGTGACTTGTGATATTATTATACATTTGATAATACAAGTTGGTGTCAAGTCTTGTTTCCCACAGAGATTGGGTTAAACATAGTGATTATACAAGCACTTTATTAAGTCTTGTTGCTATTAAGATTGGAATAAGATAATTAATTATTTCAGGTTCTGTACTCACATTTTAGACATCATGTCTACATTTGAGTACTTTATTGAGCAGGGTAAAGCCCTTGGGAAGACAGGTGATAAATTAGAAGAATTTGCGACTGTTCAATATGCCAAGGCATTGAAGTCGGAAGAAAAGAAAATGAAAGAACAAACTGAACAAAAGAGAATAGATGCTGAAAATTTAAAACTGCAGATGCAGGTAGATGAAAAAAGATTACAAATGGAAATGGAAAAACAAAAAAGAGAAGCAGAATCTCAGGAGAAGAGACTTCAGGCTGAGGCTGAAAATAAGAGGCTGAAAATAAGAGACTTGAAAAAGAGGCTGAAAATAAGAGACTTGAAAAAGAGGCTGAAAATAAGAGACTTGAAAAAGAGGCTGAAAATAAGAGACTTGAAATAGAGGCTGAAAATAAAAGATTAGAAAAACAAGCTGAGGCTGAAGAAAGAAGGTTACAAAGAGAAGCTGATGAGAGAAAAGCAAAAATGGAGCATGAAGAAAAACTCATAGCTTTAGAGTTAGAGAAGTTAAAGTTATTGAACGCTGGTAATGCTAATGATGCAAATAAGGTGTCAGATAAGACTAATGCTAAGGATTTCAAGCTTAATCTACCAGCATTTAATCCCTCAATCGATGATATAACATTTTATCTAGATAGATTTGAAAGTGCATGTAATGTGCATAATATAGATAAAACATTATATGTTTATCATCTGTCCAAGATACTTAGAGGTGATGCTTTGACTTTGTTGAGTATGGTAGATGTGCCTGACAAAAACAACTATGAGGTTGTCAGGGCGGCATTGTTAAAGAAGTACCAACTTAACGAGGACGGATATCGTCTTAAATTTAAAAACATGTTACCAGAAACTGGAGTTGAATTCTCTGAATTCATCTCAGGCATCCGTCTTACTTTTTTACGATGGGTTGAGTTGTCTAAGACAGAGAGTACATTTGAAGCTCTTACGGACTTACTACTTAGAGACAAGGTTATGTCTTCTGTTAATGAATCCTTTCTTTCTTTTCTTCATGAGCGTAAGCCTAAAAACATAAAAGAAATGGAAGAATACTGTAGCCAGTATGTTACTGCGCATCCTCACATAACCATTAGCAACTCTAAAGTAAAAGAAGGTCTGCCAGTTGCTTCGGCAGCACCTTATGGCCCAAATTTTATGCGTAAATTTCAGGGTAGCCAGCAAAATTTCAATAAAAAGAGTAACCGTAATTATGCCCAGAATCATAGTAATCAATTCCAGGGTGATTCTTCTTCCCAGAACTGGAGACATCCTAATACTACACGTTATTCTACTCTGGTTAACTTTAGAAATTTTCACAAAGGTATCTCAGAGACCTCAATACCAGGATAATAGAGGTTCTCAACAGTATAGAGATGGTAATGACAGTTATGGAAACTGGAACTCAAACCAGGATAAAAATTACAGTAGGGACTTTAATGATAATTGCAGAGGCAATAATGGTCGCGGTAGATCGCAACATAAGAGAAAAAAATATCAACAGACAAACTCTGTTCAACAAGAATCTCAGGGAGTAGATAAACAGGTTAATGATAATAAAGACCATAATGCTATCGGATGCTCATCTTTTGATTTTGGTAGAGCAAATAAATGTATCCAATGCAGTACTTTATTTGACCCAAAGACCGTTAGTACTTTAAGCTGTGGTCATCCTTTGCCCGCTCTTCCTGCTAATGTTGCTCATGATGGGAGAGGTTCTCTTATATTACATAAGGGGCTTGTAAATAATAATCCAGTCTCAGTGTTGTTTGACTCTGGATGTACTACTGTCGGGGTTAGGCAATCTCTTGTAGATCCATCCTGTGCTACAGGAAAGGTCATCAAATGTGTCACATTTGGTGGCACGTTGGAAAAGTATCCTACTGCTATAATACACATTGCTACTCCTTTCTTCACGGGAGAGGTCCACGCGTGTCTACTTCCAAACCCTATTGCGGACCTTATTATTGGTCGTATTCACGGAGTTAGGGAATGTACCCCACAGCAGATTGCTGTTTGGGAAGAGCAAAACATTGAAGCTACCAATGCGGTGGTCACAAGAGCACATGCTCTGGATCCACCTCAAACTTCATTAACTAATAATGATGAAGTAAATGACCAAGATAGTCACTTGACTATTACACGTGACTCATTTATCAAATTGCAAGAAGAAGATCCTTCTTTACAAAAATTCTTCATTCTAGCAAAAAAAGGTGATCCTAATCAAAATACTAATAGAAAATCTTGGATTTCTATGAAGAACGGCGTACTTGTACGTATGGTACAAGACTCGACTACGTCCACTCATTCACAAATTCTTGTGCCCAAGAGCATGAGATTGCAAATATTGCAACATGCTCATGACTCGCAATGTGCTGGACATATGGGTTTTTCCCGTACAAAGTCGAGGGTTCTTGCGGCTTTCTTTTGGCCATTTGTGAGCAAGGACATACGAATGTACTGTCGCTCTTGCAAAGTATGTCAGGAGGTCAAATCTAAAGGACCACGACATGCTGCGCCTATCCAGGCTGCTGACATTCCTATTCGCCCTTTTCAAAAAATGGCAATAGATATTATCGGTCCTTTTAGAATTAAGTCGGCTAGAGGACATCAATTTATCCTTACATGTGTCGATATGTGCACACGTTGGCCAGAGGCAATACCTCTCAAGAGCATCTCAACTGCTGATATCGCAGACGCTCTTTGGCTGATATTTTCTCGCTTGGGTTTTCCCGGAGAAATATTGTCAGACCATGGCACTCAACTTATATCAGACACTATGTCACAGGTAATGTCTATGCTACACATTAAAAGGTCTCTCAGCAGTATCTATCACCCAATGTCTAATGGGTTGGTCGAACGTTTAAATAGGACTCTGAAAACTTTACTTGGTAAAATAACTGAGGATCATCCTCAGGATTGGGACAGGGTCTTACCCGCGGCTCTCTTTGCGTATAGAGAGGTCCCCAATGAACATACAGGGTTTTCCCCTTTTGAACTTGTTTTTGGCGCGCAACCGCGCGGCCCTATGTCTTTACTTCACGATCTAATCACTGCCGATAATATTAGCGATGAAACTCAATCTTCTTATGAGTACGTCATTGCTCTTAGGCAAAAGATCATCGAGGCATGCAAACTAGCAACTTCGTCTTCCGAATTTGCTAAAGAAAAGGCAAGGCAGTTTGCAAATAAGAATAGATGTCTACGACAACTTTGTCCAGGTGACAAAGCTCTCGTTCTACTTCCTTCAAGGGAGAACAGACTTCTAATTGCATGGAAAGGTCCATATGCAATAGTCTCCAAAATTTCTGATGTCGACTATGTTGTCGATATTGATGGAAAGCATAAAACTTTCCACATAAATATGCTCACGGAATTTTATGAAAGACCTGACTATTTGCAGCCTATTTTCCAGGCTACGGACAATTCTCAAGCACCTCATGGTCAGTACTCATCTCTGTCAGTTATACAGGATGAGGAAACTACTTTTTCTGATGTCAATCTTCCTCTTTCTATGGTCCCACTTTATTCTACGGAATCTTGGAAAAACGTGTCCGTTTCTCCAAATCTTTCCGCTGAGGAACATCGACAAGTTTCTTCGATGTTGCAATCATTTCAGGATGTTCTTACAGACATCCCGGGACACACACATGTCATTGAACATGACATTGTGCTAACTGATCATAATCCTATCAGAGTCAGACCCTATCCAATACCTATCCATTTCCAGTCTCAAGTCGAAAAAGAATTGGATGAAATGATACGTTTGGAAATCATTGAACCATCCACTTCAGCATACTCTTCGTCTATGGTTATTGTTCGAAAGAAGGATAATAACATTCGCATTTGCGTAGATTATCGCAAATTGAACCAAGTTACGAAGTTCGATGCTGAACCTATGCCTTCATTAGAAGAGCTACTCAATAAACTTTCTAATTCTAGATTCTTTACCAAACTAGATTTGTCTAAAGGTTATTGGCAAGTCCCGCTAACAGAACGTGCCAAACCTTTCACAGCTTTTTCTACACCTAGGGGTTTATTCCAATGGAATTTCATGCCTTTTGGTCTTATGAACGCCCCTGCTACATTCGTACGCATGATGCGGCGAATTCTCGCATATCGTACAGATGTCATAGCATACCTAGATGATATCTGTCTATTCAGTGATTCCTGGGAAGATCACTATTTGGGTTTATACGAATTACTGTCCACTCTTCGCGAGTATAACTTGACTGCAAAACCCTCTAAAGCCTTTATAGGATTTAGTGAGATTTCTTTCCTAGGTCATCGTGTTGGTCGTGGTCTTTTAAAGACAGAGGACCACAATGTTTCAAAAATACTTAACATTTCGGTCCCTAAGACGAAGAAACAAGTAAGGAGTCTATTAGGTTTGATCCAATTCTACGGACGATTCATTCCGAATCTGTCCTCCATTATGGCACCGCTTTCTACTTTATTGAAGAAAGGGTCGCCTAATCTGATCCGCTGGTCTAAAGAATGTCAATCCTCATTGGACCAGGTTAAAGCCCTATTTTCATCTCCACCTATTCTTAGGTTACCTACTATTGAGAAGACTTTTGTTCTTCGGAGTGACGCCTCGTCAACTGGGATTGGGGCAGCACTAATGCAGGAGTATTCTGATACTCTGCATCCGGTGATGTATATCTCTAGGAAATTAAATGCTGCAGAAAAGAATTACTCGGTTTTAGACCGTGAGTTATTGGCTATGGTATGGTCTATTCTGAAGTTACAAAGATTTCTTCTAGGCGCACATTTCATTGTGGAAACCGACCAGAAAGCGCTTACTGCTATTCAGAGCAAAAACTTGAAGAGCTCGAGGTCCACTCGTTATGCCATAGCTCTTCAACCATTTCATTTCTCGGTTCGAGCTATCCGTGGTTCGGATAATGTGATGGCAGACATTCTGTCCAGATGCCCACACGATTCCACATGATTCTTCTGTCATATATATTTCCTGATATACAAGCCAATATTATAATGACATGTTAGTAGATTTTTTTTCTCACTTTTTTGGGGCGGAATTTATAACATTGTACCATGTAATTATCTAAGAAGGCTTAGTTAGTGATATACGGGCCAAAAGATCACTCGGCCACATTTAAATAAATTATTTTCAGGATTGTATTAGGAGATTTACCAGTTGTCTTTAAAATTTGTGTTATTGATATTTTCGCAGCACATCATTGAAGTCTGCGAGTTTATGTCCATTGTGGAACTTTGAGGATATCAAGTCCTGTCCTAGATTGGGAGCGGATGATGTCCACATCTTCTTCTATTGAATGTTTTATGTCAACGAAGATCAACACATGTATTACTTATTAATTACTGTTGCTTTATATAATGTAATAATATAGTGCGGTATATTAGTAAATTACACCGCTATTTGCAACACATTGTATGATACCATAATAATATATTTAATTTCATATATTGGTATGAGAATAATTTGATTTTCATTATGATGTTGCCATCATTGTGGCGTGTGTTGGTGGCACCTTCCTGGAATATATAAGCGTATACTTAGATAAATTTTTTCTCTAAGGATCTGAGATATGATCTCAGTGTCGCTCCATGCGTTGAGCTAATTTGTTAGGTATATATCCGCGCATCATACGTGCGTTAGGAGCCTAGATTTTTTTTCCGGCTCCAGGATTTAAAAAAAAAAAAATGAAACATTTTTTTTTTTTCCCGGGAGGGTGCGGTAATGTTACGCACGGATCATTATTATTTTTCGTTTGTATAAACATTTTTCGTATGTATGATCATTTTTTGACTGAAATGTATATTATATATATTTACAGTCAAAGGGACAGAACCCGAAATATTGATACTGCTATTTTTTAGGAGTTTACCTCCTCTTGTATAGAGACACGTTCGGTCTATAATTTCTTGAACGAAGCGTGACCACATCTCCTTATTTGGTAGTACCAGTCAACTATGGTAGATGTCTGAAAACCTGTCTTAACGCTTCTTTTCATGACCATAAAAGGCGCGACTGTGTAAGACTTTTATCTCGAATGTTCTTAGAATCGTCTTATTGTGAACGGCGACTCAGAGATTGTCGTTCTGCGCATGTCTCGACTTGGTTTTCGTTTGTTGTTCCGGCCAGCTCGGGGAGTTTAGAAATGGGCTAAGTAGCGAGCAGACGCGACCTGCGTCTTGTGATTTTCTGAGGGAAATACATTGTCTTTGTGAGTTAGTTAGCTAACTAGACTATTTCCCAGTATTATTCAAGCCTGCCTGGAGGCATATGTTCATGGTTGATTTTCCGAAATAAGGTAATTCCTCTTGTATCGAACTTTATGCTATCATCTAGAGGTTCGTCATTTTGTCGCCTTTTTGCTCGCCTGTGTGATTCAAAATGGAGAGGTACTTTGACTAGGATTAAGTCACCGGTATCTTTATACCTGAACTAGTTATATATATATGGGTCGCTCTAGACCAACAAGACTATTGTCTGTGTTCCAGGATTCGTTATATCAGAGATCACGTCCAAGTCAGATGGTTAGACTTAGAAACATTATAAAGGTCGAGCTGACCTGTAATCCATGTATGCTATTCACGTGCAGACAGTAAACGGACTGATTGTATACATCTGATCTGCTAGCATCAGAAAGGGAATATTTATTATTGTCTATGAACAGTGATGATCTGCAGCTGACACTGTTGCAGAATTTATATATATTATTTATACAGCTTCACGAACTAGAACTCTATGATTTTGAATGCTGAACTCGTTGAACTATGTTGATGATATAAATATCCTGACTGTTTTGTGGCGTGCAATAAATGGAAAAAATTATACAACGAAGTTACCATTTCTATGACTCTACACATCATGTTGCCTGTGTTATACCCTGTGAACTGTTCTACTACCACATACACAGCAACATCCTAAAATCAGAGAAGACACCTACATCTTGCACTTTAATACCAGGTGTCGATAGGGGTGGCAAGTGGTCGTCAATCTTATACGGAGCTAACGTACCTGGCATTGTGGCGCACCATTATCATTTAGCCCTAATCCACAAAATTGAAAAGTCGTATGAAGGTCTCTTCGATTTACTGATGCGCGATAAGGTACTATCGTCTGTAAATCCTACATTTCTCGCATTTTTACACGAACGGAAACCTTTATCAATGAAAAACTTAGAAGAACATGCAAAAAAATGTTGCACTGCTCACCCAACCATGGATCTAAGTAATGCACAGATTAAGAATGAATTGCCTGTTGCTTTTGCAGCACAACAAAACAATTTTTCACGCAATCGTTCTTTTAGTGCTGATAGGTATGTCAATAAGGGAAATAATTACAATTTTAACAATGATAACTTTTACAAAGGGAAGCAATTTCAACAATCTGCTCCATTTAATGTTTCTTGGAACCAAGCTCACAGATCACGAGATTTTGGTAACAATTATTTTAAAAATAATCAAGGACATTATAATAAACAAAACTGGAGATCAAAATCTCAGGGTCCGCAAAAGAGACAAGGTTCTTGGAATAAAAATTTTAAAGAACATCATAACTTTAATTATACACATTATCGAACTCATCCAAATTTTAACTCTAGCAGAAACGACAATTGTAGCAATTTTTATGACAAAAATCACAATCGATCGCGCCGACGAGATAGATCGTCGAGTAATACAGGTAGACATTCTAATGTTGCTTTTAGTGATACACAGGCTAACATTGAACAGGGTAAAGGAGCTGAAACTCATAATGCTATGTGTTGTTCTCTTGATTGTACCCAAGTCAAAGATTGTTCAGAATGCTCTACTCTTTTCCAGCCCAAGGCGATCACGACGCTGCGTTGCGGTCATACTTTGCCTAGTCTACCTGCAGTCTGCATGGCCACTCCTGCGTCAGTACACCAGGGACAGGGCTCTCTTAAGTTTAACAGAGGATTTGTTAACAATATTTCATGCTCTCTTTTATTCGACTCAGGTTGTACCACTGTGGGCGTCCGGACTTCGCTGATCGACCCTAGTTGTGCGACGGGCAGGGTTGTGAAATGTGTGACGTTTGGCGGAACTGTGGAAACATTTCCCACAGCCATTATAACACTTCATACACCATTTTTTTCAGGACAGATCCAGGCTTGTCTTCTTCCAAATCCAATTTGTGATTTAATACTTGGTCGCATACATGGTATTAAAGAGTGTTCACCACAGCAAATTGCTGAATGGGAAGAGCGACATATTCAAACTGCAAATGCAGTAGTGACTAGAGCGCAAGCTACTAATATGTCGCATGATACACCTATTGAACCTACAGTTCATACCACTTGTGATGATGATGCTCCTATTTCACGGGAGTTGTTTGCAACATTGCAAAAGAATGATGATTCATTAACAAAATTTTTTCATTATGTTAACAAAAAGAATACAAGCAACAAACTTGAAAAATCTAAACATGACTTTATACTTAAAAATGGGATTTTGGTTAGAGTAATACGGGAAAAGGATTCATCCTTATGTTCTCAGATTCTAGTCCCATCCTCTATGAGATCTCGTATATTACGACATGCGCATGACTCGCAATGTGCGGGCCATATGGGTTTTTCGCGTACCAAATCCAGAGTGCTTTCTGCATTCTACTGGCCAGGCGTCCATAGGGACATCACTCTCTATTGTCGGTCCTGTTTGATATGTCAGGAAGTTAAGGTACGGGGTCCATTTCATGCGGCTCCTATTCAAGCTGCGGACATCCCGATTAGACCATTTGATAAAATGGCCATTGACATTATTGGTCCGATACTTCCATCTGCTAGAGGGCATACGCATATCCTTACGTGCATTGATATGTGCACTCGTTGGCCTGAGGCCATCCCTCTCAAGAACACTTCATCTGCCAGTGTAGCAGAGGCATTGATGTTAATCTTCTCACGCATTGGTTTTCCACGGAAAATCTTGTCGGATCATGGGGTTCAGTTCATTTCTGAATCCATGTCTCAAGTTATGAAGACATTAGGTATAGACAGATCTCTTAGTTCTATTTATCATCCGATGTCAAATGGGTTAATTGAGCGTCTCAATAGGACACTCAAGCAGTTGTTGGGTAAGATGACTCAAGACCATCCCCAAGACTGGGATCGGGTCTTACCCGCTTGTCTCTTTGCGTATCGCGAAGTACAAAATCAAGCAACGGGGTTTTCTCCATTCCAGCTTGTTTTTGGCATGCAACCACGCGGTCCTATGTCGTTAATCCACGACTTATTGGTTGATGAGAATATTGAAGAGGAAACTCAATCCTCTTATGAGTATGTGATCTCTCTGAGAAAGAGAATCATAGATGCTTGTAGACTAGCTACTGCATCATCTGAACAAGCCAAAGAAAAAGCTCGTCTATTTGCAAACAAGTATAGACGTCTTCGCCAGCTCATACCTGGTGATGAAGCTTTTGTCTTACTACCTGCGCATAACAATCGTCTTTTAATTACCTGGAGAGGTCCTTTCAGGATCATCTCAAGAATATCCGATGTCGACTACATCGTTGATGTTAATGGTAAACATAAAACCTTCCACATTAACATGTTGAAGGAGTATTACTCACGTCCTGATTATCTACAGTCAGTGTTTCAGGCAACTGACGATCCTACACCACCTATTCAACACTATTCTAGTTTGTCAGTCATCCAAGAAGAGGAATCTTCTTTCGATGATGTACAACTACCAATACCAGTTGTACCACTCCATTCCACTGAGAAATGGAATGATGTTACAATCTCATCTACTCTTTCGGCTGATCAACGTCAGCAAGTCTCTAATATTCTACACACGTATGAGGATGTCCTCACTGACATCCCAGGTCATACGTCAGTCATCCAACATGACATTATTCTGACTGACGATACGCCTATTCGAGTTCGCCCATATCCTATTCCTTTACACTTTCGTGATAAGGTTGATAAGGAATTGGATGAGATGCTCCAATTAAATATAATTGAACCATCTTCATCTCCATATTCTTCTTCTATGGTAATCATTAGGAAGAAGGACAATAATATACGTCTTTGCGTAGATTACAGGAAATTAAACAAAGTTACAAAATTCGATGCGGAACCATTACCTCTTTTAGATGACTTATTGGAGAGATTATCTCATGCTACATTCTTTTCGAAATTTGACCTTTCAAAGGGATATTGGCAAGTGCCACTCACTCCTAAAGCAAAGCCATTCACCGCTTTCTCGACACCACGGGGTCTTTTTCAATGGAATTTTATGCCATTCGGGTTAATGAATGCGCCAGCTACCTTTGTACGCATGATGCGCCGCATATTGTCTCATCGTCCCGATGTCATTACTTATATAGATGACATCTGTCTTTTCAGTGACTCTTGGGATGAACATATTCAGGGTTTAAAATCTTTACTTTCTACCTTACGGGATTATAACTTAACAGCGAAACCTTCAAAGGCTTTTGTCGGTTTTCATGACATCTCATTTCTGGGTCACCGCATAGGTCATGGTTTCATGTATACAGAAGACAGTAACGTCTCTAAAATTTTAAACATCTCAGCACCTAAGACAAAAAAACAAGTGAGGTCGCTCTTAGGACTAATACAGTTCTATTCTAAATTCATCCCTCATTTGTCTACTATAACTGCACCTCTTTCTTCGTTACTAAAAAAAGGCACATCTAATGTAATAAAGTGGTCGCAGGATCACCAAACGGCTTTAGACTATATAAAACAATTTTTTTTCAAATAAGCCTTTTTTAAGGTTGCCTAACAAAGATCTCACCTTTGTTCTTCGCAGTGATGCTTCTTCCTACGCTATTGCGGCAGTTTTGATGCAGGAATACGGAGGCACCTTATTTCCGGTTATGTACGTATCCAGAAAGCTCACAACGAGCGAGATGAAATATTCCGTTCTGGATAAAAAGCTCCTCGCTCTTGTCTGGTCAATCACTAAACTGGATCGTTACCTCCTCGGCTCACACTTTGTGGTGGAGTCTGACCAGAAAGCTCTTACAGCACTGAACACAGGGAACGTTAAGTCATCAAAGTCAGCGCGTTACGCTATAGCACTTCAACCGTTCCATTTTGAGATACGAGCTATTCCTGGAGTGCAGAATGTGTTCGCAGACTGTCTATCAAGATGCCCAAGTGAACGTGTCGAAACTAAACCACTTCCAGATGTTGGAACATCCTCACCGATAACATGATAACTTTGTACATTGTTATTGATACTATATTAACGTTTTATTAGAACAGGAACATTGGTACTACAGTAACTTTTTATTAATATGGCAACATTGTTAAGAGCGACAAATATACATTTGTTATTCCTATGGAACATATTACACTACATAACGTGTTAGAGAATATATTATATCGTGTATGGAACATTGAGAACATTATCTCGTCGATTACTAACTAGTTGTAACGGAACAGTGACATATTGATAGTGATATTGTAATTATTTAGAATATATTGTTAACTAGTTATTTGTTAGTAATTAAGGAATATATAAATTAGATTAATTCAATTTAATCTATTTAATTGATTATGAATCACACATCTACTAACTTTATTAGTTTCTCGCAATACGTGTATTCACGTATCCCACTACATGATATCTCACTTTTAGATAACTAGTCAAACTTACTAGTGTTAGAAAATAGTAAGTGTGTTGCTTCTTAAAGTGTTTAATTATGCTTTGTTTCATTTTGCATGTTGTATTTTAAAATTTTCTGTTCTATTGATTCTCTTATCATTGATTATCATCAGTGTTGCTGTTCATTTTCATTTTGAAATCATGTTTCAAATTTTTTTTTTTTTTTTTAAACTTAGTTGAATTTTATTATCATCTTTTTTTTATGGTTTCTTCATTTTCATTTTTCAACTTGTTTTACTTCGTATATTACCACATCGTTCCAAAGTAGGTCGATAGTGGATGTGTGCTTTAATGCATACTGTCATTTAGTTATATTGATTTCAATTTAATATTCTTTTCTTAATATGATATAACTTTATGCATTTCATATCTTGTTGTAGTTTTTGACTCACCTCTCTCGAGTAATTAGTTCGAAAAAAAATTAATAGAATTAATTTTTTTAAGGGGAGGTAATAAGGGAGCTGTTACGTACATTTATTACCTAAGGGGGTAGTCTTCGGTCCTGCCAAATGTACGCACCAGTCTTGATATAGTTATATTATTTGTGCGGTCGAATGATTCGCGCACTGACGTGCACGAAGCAGTGAGTGTTGCTTTGGGACGCACGGGTAACCTAGTTGAGTAGTTTGTGACGTCATTTTTGAAGGGGCAACATGGAACTTGTTTATGTCCATGATTGTTATATTATATTTGTATTCAATGGCATGTTTATGGAAAGCCATTTATTCTAGTGATCTGTATTGGTCTTCAGGTCGAAACCAATAGCAGCAATGTCACGTAAGTTATCGCCCACTTCTTATTTAAAGCTGTATTATAAGGCCGCTCTAATACTAGTCTAGCGGGAATATGTTATTCCTAGAATGGATCTACAGAGTCGTTTGCCTTTAGGATTTGTATCGTAGAAGAAGGATTCCTACGAGTGGAAGAAGTTATTGATTACCTTATGCACATGTTTTAATATGATGTTACAACAATGCCAGAAGCGTGGCATAGAATGGGAGAGGTTAGCCAACTGGAATCTCTAACCTGTTCGTATTATCATGTATGACTTTGTTTGAAACTATATGCTATCTAACGTTATGTTTTGGAGAACGTATGGGATTGTGAAGTATGATATGGAAGATTTTATCCTGGAGTATGAATACGTTACCATGATAGACGTCCTTGAGAGAAGGTCAACGGACTTGAATGAGAAGAATATTATACGGTAACAGTTTTGTGATCCTTAGTCACTTGAGTCAGAGGACTTTATGGTAGAGAATCTTCAGGAACTTTAAAAGTAATTACCATTATGCTGATGTATGATCTTTGCGCCTGTGACGATGTTAGTCTTGTCCACTCCGTCTGTGTCATGTTGAATAAAATCGATGTACAGTTATCACCGACTTATGTACTGCCAGTACTTGCCCAGTTCACTACTTGTTGAAGTTCGTTGGAAGAATATTGTTGACATTCGTTCATTTTAACCATTCGCATTTGAAGCTACCTCTTCACCAGTATAAACTGTACTCAACCATAAAACGAACTCAACAGGTATCTTCGGTGAGGTCCTCTTCATTAAAACATAGATTGACCAGGCATGTACAGAATGCCGGTGATACTTTTCATTCAGCCTTCTTTCATAAAATTAATCTTCTATAATGAAGAAGCTGCAAGGCCAGGTTGGATGATTGGACGACATCAGTTTATTACAATACAATGCTCCGTTAAATACTTTCAAGAAGTATAAATCGATAAGACAATGGCATGCCCTAGCCAGTCTTGAACGTCGTCATGTAGTCTTCTACTGACATTATGTCCGTCAACATTGTTCTGCAAAGTTTATTGAATAAGATCCAACTTACTTACACAAGAATACAGCATACACTTCTCTCACTGTAAAAACGTTAGCATCGACCCAACTCAACATGTCTTCTTCTTCTTTGATCCTTAGCCGCCGACCGTCAAAGCAGTCAGTGGCCATCACGCCTAATGACATCTTGTAGGGCAACAACAAATTGATTCCACTTTGCTCGGTCGGTGGCCATCCTTCGTACAGTGCCCCAACTCTGGTTCATTCTTTGCATCTCAGCCTCCACAGTCCTCCGCCAGATTGTTTTTGGTCGGCCTCTCTTTCGTTTTCCTTCAGGGGTCCAAAGCATAGCTGTTCTTGTGATGGCATCGGGGTCTCTTCTGAGGACATGGCCAACCCAGCTCCAGCGTCTGCCAGCTATGATGGTGTGCATGTCCTCTTGCTTGCTACGAGTAAGCAGATCTTGGTTAGTGATGGTATTCGGCCAAAAGATTCAGTGAATTTTTCTTAGGCATGTTGTGTGAAAAGAGGACAATTTCGACATTTCCTTCTCTGTAACTCTCCAGCATTCCGCACCATAGAGAAGCACACAGCTCTGATATAATCTTAATTTTGTGCTTGTGCTGTATTGGGAGGACTTCCAGATGTTGTTTAGGCTAAAGAAGGCTGTTCTTGCCTTATTTATTCTGATGTTGATGTCTTTGCCTGCCCCACCGTCTGGTGTTACTATGCTTCCTAGGTATGTGAAGGTATCTGTCTGTACTCAACATGTGGGTGATCTAAAATGTTGGAAATATAACACACTCTCTAAGCTGAACACAAGATGCGTCCGTCCACCTTGGAGGCTACACAAAAAAGGCCTCGAATGCTCCTTGACGCATGCCAAGTTGAAGCCGGTTTGACTTCAGCTAAAACAGTACCAAAAGTCAATGACGTACTTCCGGGTAACCCGTGGATACGGTCCCTAAACAAACATGGTATCAACATACGATACCTATGTGAATAAAGAATGCTGTGTTATGAGTTTTACCCATAACAATAATATTTATATATAATATATATATATATTTATTTATATATAAAAATATATAGATCGAGAGAGAACTATTTCGGTACTTTGGGGGGGGGGGGGGGGGGGGGCTTAGGGCTTAGGTCATGACTCCCTAGTATATGAACGGAAGCATATCTGGAGTCATCCTTATATGAGAAGCAGCTATACACAATGCTATAAAATACATATGTAGAAGTGAACCTGTGTCTGTGAGGCTAATTACACTCTCATTGACTCTTGAAATCATCCACACACTTTCAGGGATTCTCCCTGTGGTGAAACTTCTTGAGAGCCTAGCACTGCACACTAAGCTTGGAGAAGTCACTTGAGCCCCAGATGTAATTCTCTGGCTTTGACCTGGTTGACTGTATGCAGGAGGATATTACTGTGGACCTAGTGATAGGCAAAGGAAGATGAGAAGTGGCTCTGTGTAGGACATGACAATTCCTTTGGAGAGCCCAGAACCAGAGTACAGTGTTTTAGCTCTGCATATTTGGAGAGCCTCCTTGGATGGCAGGCAATGCACAGTATGCCACACGCTTCTTACTACTAGCTTGAGACCAGATGTGATGATCCTCTAAATGCAAGCCAAGCTGGAGAAACAGGAGCTATTGACTTCAACTCAGAAAATGTCAGAAAAGTCACAGGAGAAGCCTAGATCTACAGTGTAGATAATGCCAAAGAGTTTTCAACTTGGTGTTGGCTGCAAAAGAGCGAGAAGCTCAGCAGCCCTAGTTAAATAACAACAACAAACAACTCCTTAATATCATCCTCCTGTTTAATTTTATCTTTGTAGCTTACACTATACTTGTTCTTATTTCATATATAAGATGTTGCCGTATCAGTATAGGGATGAACAGGGGCACCATATTTTGAACTTCCCAATGAGTCTCCTTTTATCTGTGATCTGCAGTCATGTATCTCCATCTCTTTTTTGTGTGTCTGTTCTGAACTCTTTTTATCCTAGACAGTGTCTTGGTTTTACCCAAGCTCCAAAAAGGATGCAGTTTCTTTCCCCTGCAGGTGATGTTTAAGAAAAACAGCGGACTTGCATCTATATATGTAAATGTATAACACACATGTATCAGGTTTTAGAAAATTGGTTATAGAATTCAATAACTTCTTAAGCAATTTAAACATGATTTGTTTTGTAAAGTGTAGACGTGTAAAAAAATATTTTCTAGTAAAATTGTGTACTTGCTTGTAAATGTTTCAATTCTTTGCCATGGAAAAACTTCAGGATCTAAATATATATCCAGCTGAAAATTAGTCCAAGAAGTTTCATCACTGTTAAGAATTTTACTTTATTTTACAGTGAGTCCATTTGTATTATAATCTTATTTGGCTCATGTCCATTCTCAAATAGCACAAAAATATCTGTAATGTCATGATACACATGACTTGTGTATCTGTGAGTGAGTGAAGGAGTGAGTTTTGCATTGTTTACATATTAGTTGACTGCCTTCCTTCCTGCTGTTTCTTAACAGGTGCAAAAATTTGCGAGCATTCATTTCGAAACGCTCCAGTAAAACCTTCTTTAACATGTCCTAGTTGTCTTGGTGGCTGCTTCCTAGTTTGACGTAGACGTCATACGCATTACCTTTCAAAGCCTGGGAAAGCTTCAAACACCATCGCGAACTTTCTAATCCGTACAGACTTGCCATTCTCTCAAATTTTTCTAGATAGGAGTCAATTTTCTCATTGGGGCTTGAGAAGGGTTCCAGGGCGAAAGACATAGCTGCGAGTGAGGAGATTGAGTACTGGATTGATCGGTTAGGAGTGATTGAGGAGACAACAGCTCTCCATTGCTGGAGGTAGACGCAGCATCACGACTTTGGACCTCTAGGGTCTTAAGCGCCAACTCGTGCTGTTGTCGCTGCTCATTTTCTCTTTCCTCATGTTGTCTCTCCTTCTCTCGTTCGTTTGCCCTGCGAGCTTCCAACTCTGCCTCAATTTTCTTCTGCTCCAATTGACGCTCTTCTTGCTCTTTCTCTATCTGCCAAGCTTTTTTTCTCTTTCCTTCTCTCTAGCTTCTGCTTCTTTCTTCTTCGCGCCATATCTATCGAGTTATTCGTTGACAAACGCTTTCGCTTCTTCTTGTAATCCCTCTTCCCTTGCTTCCTCTCTTAGCATTGATCTAAGTTTTGCACGCTCAGTCATGGCAAATACGAGTAACTGACTGTGACTTACCCGAGAAAGAAAGACGAAAACGGATACACTGCTTCCCTAACAGATTACGAGAACAACCAAAAAAAATTATTTCTTTCTCTGTTTATTTAACTGTGATACCTCCTCTTGTTGTCAGTTATCTAATCTATCCCTGTTATTAACTGGCAACAAGGCTCCTAATACAGACGACTTAAACCATAAAAATGGTAGATCAGGCTAAAAACTGAAAACTACTATTACTACGGTGGAAACAAACAGTGGTTGTTTAAAAATATTAAGGAGAAAAAAAAAATTCCCTTATTTTATAAATCCACCAAAACTCGCCCACACCTGAAGTCAGTTTATAGAGTAAGGGAGGCTATTAACTTGGTGACTGCCAGAATGCGCTACCTTTGCTACGCTCAAACTCCACTGCTTCAAAAACCTGGTGATTGCCAAACAATCACGCGCTACCAGCAGCCTTGTAGTACAAAATTTTTACATAACATATCTCCCCACAAGGATCCCCCTCAAAATCTAACTGTATGTAACTCTAAGATGCTGTGGGAAAAAACAATTTATAATTTGTGTGGTCAGCAACCCAATAACAGGACGTATGTCTAGGGGATAATTATTATTCCTTAAATCATGAGACAACGACACCATGCTCTATCTAGAGTTTGACTAAGCTACATAAACAGACGTTAGTCAATTTGCTAGACTTCAGACTTACTTAAATCCTACGAACGAGCGACCAGTATGTCGTGCTTGTTCCAGATTTGTCCAATCCTACGGACGAGCCGACATTAAGTCGTACTTGTTCCAGATTTTAGCTCAGTCCTATGGATGACGTCCCATTTATGTCGTAAATTAGATAAGTTTTAGAGATAGATTAGGTCCGTCTGAATAGAACAGGCAAAATGGTAACTAAGTGAGAATTAAGGTAAAAGAAATAGATTTCAGTGTGAATAGTTTAAGGGTAGAATCTGTCACTGGGTTGAGAAGATACTCTAGTCCAGCCTATCTTAACGACTGTAATTTGTTTACAGACCATTCTACTCTCCATACATGTAATAAATATGTTTAACTATACACACACACACACAGGTATGTGACAACAAGACACACAAACGTTAAAACTATGGTAAATGGAGTATCGGTATGGGCTGAGCTAACCAACACAAGTAATTAAGTTTTGTTAAATTTATTATCATATAAACTGCTCACAACATCAAACATATATATCAATAAAATTATAGGTTACAGAATTTGGAAAATAACCCCATAAGTGCAATCCACCTCTGTTGTGAATTATAATGAGGAACTTAACACATTAAATCACTTAAATGCAAATATATATATTACCGCAAATCAGAAAAATGAAACAATCTCCACGAAATCTAATAATCCACTTTTTACAATGGCTCTAGAATGGCGAGCTAGATATTTCCAAAAATTCTGAAGCGACTAGATACTGACTTTGGGAAGGTGGAGTTTTTACACGGAAAATGGGTTATTTCACTAACTAGTGCGATAAGTCGCGCCTTTGGCCATATCAGGAAAAATCAACTCATTCGACTCCCGAAATGAAGATTTTCTGCTCACTGATGCCGATTAACAACATAGGCGTTAGCTAAGTGAACAGACCGTCTTTGATCTCGTCTCTCTGCTGAAGATCAGATAATTACGTCCCCTTTTGCATTTGCTTAAGTCCCCTGAAATGTTGGACATCAAACCGTTACGTCGGGAACTCTCTGCTCGTGTTTCCCCCTGTTCAAAGAAGCCGCTTTTATCTCTACGCACACGTCTGTCTGTTCAATAATTGTGATTGCCAAATCAGCTCGCGTGTTAATTGAGATAGCGAATCATGGCTCTCGTTGACTGTTATTTAGCCTGTCTGAACGTAGGTAAACCTTGTCAGCGCACATCAACAGAAAAAAAATCCCGCAAGAAGTTAATAGCCCCAAAAGGTCAAAGATTAAGGCTAGGGTAAAGAAATAGACTATTAAGTAAAGAACAGAGGTCTTAGTTAATCTACCCTGTAAAAAATAACGGTATTAGCGAACAAACAAAAAGATGTGGGTACGATGATTATACAAACAGAAATAGTCACTCCTCTTCCTCGCACTCTGTCAATCTGTGGCCACATATAATCTCGCTTACCTACTAGTTGGTTAACAACATCTTGCACATAATCATCAGTGTACATGTAACAAAATCCAGTGTTGTGCTTCTCCGAAGTAAGCCCCAGTTCCTCCTCAAATAATTAATTCTCCTAATGGGGATAAGATAATGTCACGTCAGATAGTTCAGGTAGCAAAATATTTATCACGATCTAGTGTTCACAGTGGACAGTAGTTAGTACTTCCAATAGTTAAAATGGAAATGTATGGTGGTTAAAGTGTTAGAAAATAATGATGATGAAGGTATCTCCTTTCGGTTTTTCTCTCTCTGGGGTTTGAGTGCCAATTATGAAACCACGTATTCTTTCTGGATAAATCCACTTGGCAACACACTGGTCAGTAATCGGGAACAATGTTATGTATAGATATGTGATGGGGCCGAAAAGGAGACGCCCGCCCTGGTCTAATCCTGTTTTTCTAGGCCAATTATGAAACCACGTATATAAATTTTGGCAACACACTGGTCATGTGTTATGTATAGATATGTGATGGGGCCGAAAAGGAGACGCCCGCCCCCTACCTGTTTCTAGGCAGATTATTTTCGATGTGCGCGAAGCATTCTGGGTTGTGAAAAGTCTGAAGTAGAAGATATGTAATGAGGCCATAATAAAGCCTGAGAATTAATTGTGGTGTATAGTTGTGAATCATATTTGATACTCGTGTGTTATATTAAATAGCTGTAGGTTTTATTTGTGTTTTCGCTATTCCTAAAGCGATAATCGCGTGTGATATTTAAGTAGCCAAGATTAATATGCCTAGCGCGCAGTTAAGTGAGTGATTAGCCTAGTGCCTATAAAAAGAGATAGCGAACTACCAGCGGCCCTTTTTTAAGTATCAGTCCAGACAAGAGGGAACGAAACGAGGCGCGCTGTGTACCCACACAGAAGAATACAAAGACATGACACGTGAGTTAATTTAAATTAGAATTAGTTTTATATAATTCGGAAATAATATCGATGTGGCTATTTTAATGTTGAGTGATATAGATAGATGTGTTTCCAAAGGAAATGTCTTTTTAGGACATTATAATTTAGTCTTGAAATGATAGATGAGTGAAAATAATGTTTGATAGGTTTTATTAGGCACGCAAAGCCCAAATCACAGATGTGAGAGTTTAAGAGCAATTATGTCAGTCATCAGACCGGGCTAGAAAGGAAAATTTAGTAGGGAGCTATTTCATACATGAAACTGGACAGAGAAGCGATTTTTTACTTTAATTTAGATGATATTGACTGTTATCAGGATGGCAACCACGTGGTCATGAAAGGCGGCACGTCACCATGTGTGATTGTATAAAGAAGACGCCAGTTTTATATTGTGTGAATTGACACGTGGGTGGGAAGCAGATTAAGATAATTTTCCCCAGTAAAGGAAAGAGATAGTTTTCGTGTTAATGCCAGTTTTGTTAAAGTCAAGAGTAATTATTTTATTTCTTTTATGTAAAAGTAATTGAGTGTATTTCACGATAGCCTACTTATCATAATTCTACTGTATATATTTAATGGGTTACTGTGAGGTGAGAATAGTCATTTAGATTTCTGGAGAGCACGAGGCCACTCCTTGGGCGTAAAGCGCATTTGAGACATAAATGTTGCTGTTTGCTCCTTGCGGAGCAGGGCGACACCAGTGCGGCTGAATCCAACAGAAGCCTGCATGAAGCATTTATATGCTATGGCAGTGATTTGTTTCGGTAACGATGTGTTTCATGTGATGAGATTCCCAGTCTCATCAGTGGTCATATATGACACGCTTGTTGCCAGGCGCACCAGTCATCACATACGACATGCTTCCGAATGCAGTAACGAATATTGAGATAGATCAGTTACGAGGTAGTAGCTTATTCTCATTATTGAGAGTATTTGTTGTACATATAGTTGAATATTATTTTATGTCCATTTTATGATTATTTAATTATGGTTATGTGAGGAATGGTTGTGAGAGCACGTGGGCTCACTTCAAGATATATATTTCTCTTCTCCGCTCCTGAGGGAGCATGGGGCCAACAGTGTGGTTTGCCTTCATATTAAGCATTCAGATGCTAGGGCAGTAGTGTTTCGGTAGCAATCTGTGTTACATGGTGAGATTGCCAGCCCCACGCACAACACCTTACTAGTCTCATTTGGACGACATGCATGAGTGTGTGTGTGTGATAGCTGAGTGTGTGCTCTTGCAGTAGTGGTTTCCGTAGCAACCTGTGTTACATGGTGAGATTGCCAGCCCCACGCACAACACCTTACTAGTCGCATTGGATGACACACATGAGTGTGTGTGATAGTTGAGTGTGTCAGGTGGCAGCGTAGGACAGTTTGACAGGTGAGAGCGTGGTGTTTCTCATTCAGTATTATATTATGATTTTAACTATTCTGTGCTGTTTGCTTCTTCAGATTAGCATCGGGCACTGTTGGGTGTTTTGTTTTGTTTAGTTTTGTTTTGTTATGTTCGCTAGTTTATTTGTTTAATGTTTGCTTTGTCACTGAATGGGTTGTAAAAATAAATATAGCTCCTGCCTCTAGAATCAAGAGTTTTATTGTTGTTCGGGTTGGTGCAAGTGTAAGCAGGAGAGTGATCACACATCACAATATATAATCATCATCATCATCTCGCCCACCCTACCACAGATATTTGACCACAGCGGGCTGATAAACTTGAATGAAAAAATCTGGGTATTTTGTATCTCCCAGTTATAATTAATTCTTAATGTTTATTCGTTTAGCCTCTCTCTTTCTCTCTCTCTCTGGATGAAGCAAGAAGACCGCACAGGTCAATATCGAAGACCCGATAAAGATAAAGAATTGTTACTGGTGGTATTTAGACCGCTGGCAGGCTGGTTTGTGATCAGTACTAAATTTAGGAGAAAACAAAACACTTATTCACAATATCAATATCCTATCCCTATCACGCGCAAGGTAAGATCTCTCAGCACACAATACCAGTGTTAATTTAATTATGACTACTTTACATACATCGCTTGTCATTACTAGCAATTTGTTTCGCCACATGATATTATACTAGTCACTTACACGATTACACATAATGAATTAGAAGTAGATTTATATTCCGTCAATAGTCAGTCGCCTAGTGTATTTATTAATAAATTAAAACATCTCTTTCTGGGTGAAAGCGAGTGATTAAATTTACATTACACTGGAAAAATTTAGCTGTGCACCATTTACTACGCTAGTCAATTAACACATAAAAAATCCCAGTGAATTATAATGAGGAACTTAACACATTAAATCACTTAAATGCAAATATATATATTACCGCAAATCAGAAAAATGAAACAATCTCCACGAAATCTAATAATCCACTTTCTAGAATGGCGAGCTAGATATTTCCAAAAATTCTGAAGCGACTAGATACTGACTTTGGGAAGGTGGAGTTTTTATACGGAAAATTGGTTATTTCACTAACTAGTGCGATAAGTCGCGCCTTTGGCCATATCAGGAAAAATCAACTCATTCGACTCCCGAAATGAAGATTTTCTGCTCACTGATGCCGATTAACAACATAGGCGTTAGCTAAGTGAACAGACCGTCTTTGATCTCGTCTCTCTGCTGAAGATCGGATAATTACGTCCCCTTTTGCATTTGCTTAAGTCCCCTGAAATGTTGGACATCAAACCGTTACATCGGGAACTCTCTGCTCGCGTTTCCCCCTGTTCAAAGAAGCCGCTTTTATCTCTACGCGCACGTCTGTCTGTTCAATAATTGTGATTGCCAAATCAGCTCGCGTGTTAATTGAGATAGCGAATCATGGCTCTCGTTGACTGTTATTTAGCCTGTCTGAACGTAGGTAAACCTTGTCAGCGCACGTCAACAGAAAAAAATAGGCGTGGCTTCAAAGGTGAGTCTACAGTCAGTGAATTTCG
Source organism: Oreohelix idahoensis (assembly GCA_024509875.1). Lineage (NCBI taxonomy): Eukaryota > Metazoa > Mollusca > Gastropoda > Stylommatophora > Oreohelicidae > Oreohelix > Oreohelix idahoensis. The sequence goes on along the minus strand of JAMPIV010020008.1, from coordinate 307,535 downwards.
GGGTTTCGCGTAGCAAAAATTAATATAAACCTTAGATGGGGAAGCAAAGGTGGATGGGTCCCTGTTGCACTATTTACATATATATGTGACACAAACCTAATCCATTAATGTATCTCATGTAACGGTAAAGTTTAACGTTAAAATGAACATAATTGTGATGTAGTTCTTAAACGTTTGTACTTCGAATGCTATTGTTTTCTTACCGAATTTTCACTTTAACCACATGAAACTATGTAAATATAAACCCCATTTAGGCTATTTGTACGATATTGTACATTAAAGGCGTAATTTTAATTTTGCTAGTTGTTTAAGTCACTATTATTGCCATTACATTTAATGATACACGGGAATTACGATTTACGAGTAACAGTACAGAAGACGCAGCAAACGAGATGAATGCAGTCAGCGACTCATAGCTTGACTGCTTGCGTCAGGGTCAGCGAACCAGAGCTGACCAAGACCCTACTCCACCTCCAAGTGGTGGACCTGGAAACAGGCTGCATCACTGCAGTCTGGCTGAGAGAGTAAGGATCGAAGAGGGAAGGCAAACCCGGTCCCAAAACGCTGTGCTGAAGTCGGATGTATCGGCTGAAAAGCGTAAATATCGCAGCACCGCTGTAAACAATCACAGCGCAACCAACGTCCTTTTCATGACGAACGAGGAAGAAGAAGTACAAAAAACATTACTAAAGATTCTGTATGGTATGGTATGGGAGGTCAATCGGGGTGATACCATGCGTTACCGCACGTGTGACACCAACCCTAGCGACGCAACTAGTGGCACCATTCTATAATAATGGCTGCTATACATAATGATACTGGCATTTTCTTTATCTCAGTTACATCGTCTGTCGCTACTGCTTGATCTTACATGTGGTTATTATTCTTTGTTCTACCTCTGATCTCATTCCTGTCCGACATAAAATTCTATCTTCTTCTTTCATCTGTTAGAGTAGCTTGGGGTATCTATAAAGCCTGGTCTAATACCAGGGCTGACAGTTTATACAAATTCAGTTTATACAAAGTCTCTCTCTCTCTATTGTAATTCACTACCGTCAATTTTATTCTGTGTTGTCTCAAAGTTCACCTTATTCTACACGATGTTTATTACTTGCTAGTTTTTGACATACCTATAGTTTCTCGCCTTGAGCTGACCATCAAAATACTTGACAGGTAACACTGCCCTCCTTGCTCAATGAATAAAATAAACACCCAAGCATCAAACCTGCCCTATATCTATCAAGGTGGCTAAAATGGGAACGGCTCGATGGCTGGGTGACATAGTTTTCTGTATAACGCAGAAGCCAACCACCTCCAGTGGAATATTCGCCCCAGCGCACCATCCAAGCTAGCGTTCTCCACTACACAACAGTTTTAATACAGCAATGACTTTCGCTGGTCTACCTCGTTCGCCCTCAGACTGCCCAATCTTTTTCTCATTTAACATTATTTTTCATCATCATCAGTTGCCATCTCCACAACGGAGGTTGGCTGTAATGGATCTCCAACGTCTTCTGTCTCTTGTCTTGGTGGTACACTCTGATAGACTCTTTCCCGTCCATCTCTTGATGTTATCTTCCCACTTATAGCGCTGTCTTCCCCTTGCACGTTTACCTTCAACTCTCCCTTCTGTTATGGTCTTCTGCAAGGTGTTATGCCTTTTTATGTGGCCAAAGTATTTTAGCTGCCGAACTTTGACCTCTCTCATTAGTTCTCTTTTCATACCTAGATTTTCTAGGACCTCCTTATTTGTTTTCATCTCTTTCCATGAGATACGCCCCATTCTTCTATATATCCACATTTCAAGAGCCTCAATTCTTTCTTCCAAATGCTTATTCATCGTCCATGTTTCTGCACCATACAGAAATGCAGAATATATATAACACTTTATGATTCTCAGTTTTAATTTATGAGATAACTGTTTGGATGTCAGTATATGTTTCATGTTGTTGAATGTAGCTTTGGCCATTCCTATTCTCTTCTTGATTTCTGTTTCACATCTGCCATCTTCTGTTATTATATGACCAAGATATACGTAGCTCTTGACTTGTTCCAGGATTTTCCCATTTACGCTTATCTTTAATGTGGGTTTATCGTCTGTTTTGCTAATTATCATAGTTTTAGTTTTCTCAATATTAATGTCGAGTCCATATTCATGACTTATACTGTTCACTTGCTTCACTAGTTCTTGTAACTCCTGTTCGCTTTCAGCTAACAACACGGTATCATCTGCATATCTAAGGTTGTTTATTGATCTTCCACTGATGTTCAGTCCTGGTATTTCCTGTATCTGTTTGAAAATTTTTTCGGTGTATAAATTAAATAGGCAGGGGGACAGCACACAACCTTGTCTGACACCTCTTTTTATGTCTATGTATGGTGAATAATTCCTTCCCGATCTTACTGTGGCAGTTTGCTCCCAATAAAGGTTACTGAGTATTCTTATATCTTTTCCATCAATACCTATGTCTTTGAGGCATTCAATTATTTTCTGATGATGGATTCTGTCAAAAGCCTTCTTATAGTCAATGAAGCACATATACATACTTTTTTTTTCTGCTAATCTTCTTAGGCAAAATATTGCCTCTCTTGTTCCACTGTTCCGTCTAAAACCAAACTGTTCTTCTTGGATTTCGCTGTCTACTTTACTTTTTATTCTTTCCTGTATGATTTTGAGCAGTATCTTAATTGCATGACTCATCAGGCTGATTGTTCTGAAGTCTGAACATTCTGTTGCATTTGGTTTTTTGGGCAATGTTATAAAAACTGATGTCTTCATTATTTTTCATTCTCTGCTAAAAGTGTTCACTTTCGCAAAACTTTTCTCGTGTATATATATATTTTCACCCATGTGTTACCGGGGCCCGAAAGGGGAGCAAATAATAGTATTAGTAACACTGTTCCCTGCCATGCATGTCGAAGAAAGCAACTAAGGAGGGTTGGGCATGGGGCTGGTTACCCCATCCTGTAAATAATTTAAACCACAATAAACATGGACAAGTCAATTAAGGAAAATAAAACACAGCCGTCCAAGACAGGGGAAGGTCCTCTCACAGGGAGGCGTATGATGCAACTCAGAGAAAGCCGAAAGGAGTCTGTGTTACTGACTAACCTTCTTTCTTCTAGGAGAACTTCCAGATTTAGCACCTGGAATGTTCGGACATTAAACGAACAAGGGAAAGTGGCACAAATAGCATCAGAAATGAGGGAATATAACTATAATCTGATGACTTGGCTGTTTTGTCCCATAACCGTAATCAGATGCAGGACAAAGTGAAAACATCTCGATGAGAGGTCACAGAAATTGGGTCTGAAAATACACAGGGAAAAGACAAAGATAATGAGAATAAATGCAGGTAACGATAACATGGTTGAACTTGAAAAAGCACCAATACAAGATGTAGAATCGTACACATATCTTGGCAGCAATATAGACAAAGTTGGAGGGACAGACTGTTGCGCACATATTTTTTGGCGCACGGATTACGCATACCATGTAAAATGTTTTAATTGTCTGATGAAGATATATTCATCTTTGAATGCATGTTTTGGTCTTGAGGGACGAAACTCAGATTCGGCAATAAGTAGTCATTATGTGAGTTATCGCTCTTTGTAGCGTTCTTAAAAATAGAACTCGGCGGAGGAATTTAGACTTACTTGAATCTATTCTGTGTTTGGTTAGGAATAGATTGTTCTTGCTTCAGAATGCCTATGGCCCGAATCTATGAGTAGTGCTTGTCTATGTAGGACGAGTATGTCTTATATCTTGATATCTTAGTATGTTTAAGTGGAACTATTTGTTCTTGTACTGTACTGAAGGGGGTGAGGTGTTTTCGGCGGATGAAGAGAGGTGAGAGGGTTCTTCGGTTGTCTAGGCCTAGGGCGGGAAGTCATGACGGAGAGATGCCCAAGAGTTTGTGATCTCTTTAAGTTATTCTGGGGACGAAGATAGTTTCTTCCAGGATCGTTTAGTCCATGAGTTCCCCAGTTGTGATTCTATAACGCCGGGAGAGCGTTTTTGTGCTTGCTAGGGTATTTCTTATGTCCAGGTAAAAAAACGTACTTTTGCTGACTTCGTTCATTCCTAGGCTTAAGATGGGCAGACGTTTACATGAACTTACCTATGAATATGTCGGGACGACATATTCTCTAGCAGCACTAAATATGTTTATATGCAGCAACTATGAGGACAGAATATGCTGATCCTTGTAGAATCATTTATTGTTGATGAACAAAGCTTCGATTGAAGATTTGGCTATACACCCGTATAGTGAGTGATGCTCAACCGGGAACCAGCAGCCATTGTGGAATTCGATTGATTTTGGAATTCTACTTATTGTAAATCATTAGCAGAGAACGGGAAAACTTCCTTATTATCAGGTGATGATTGAGAGATCACTATTATAAAGAAATTAACATTATCTTCACAGAGATTTGCTGTAATGTACCTAAAGAAATCCTGTTTAGGAGTCAAGTTTGAACAGTATTGCTTAATTGACATGCTCGGTCAGTAAGGTCTACTGACTGTATTTATAAACTATGGAAATCTTGGTGTTTACAGATGTTCCATTGCAAGATTATTCTTCATGAATGCTAATTTAGGACCGTAGTCCATTGATCAATATTATGCTGTCTATGTCGACTCATGTTCCTGTGACTGTACCCAATCTGTCAAGTGTGTGCGTCCAATTAAACTATTGAAACGACTACAGTGGTCTGCATTGGTGACATAACGTAATGAGTGAATGAGTGCCTTATACGGGTCAACACACGAACAGTCCACCATTCGCCTAATTCACACTTCACACTCACTATTTGCATAATCCTGCGTCGGTTGAGTTGACCTGTGCTCCCCCTGGAGCCTCCATCATATTCACCACTGGTTTGCGTGAGGAGAATGAAAGCAGTACTTTACAGCATGCCTGGTATACACAGTTACCCTCAAGAAGGAAAAGGAGAGTTATCACAGACATTGATATCAAAATAAGAATACAAAAAGCAAGAGACGCTTTCATTGCATTGGGAAATATATGGAGATCAAGAGAAATCAGATCCAACACGACAATAAGAATCTTCAACTCAAATGTGAAGTCAGTCCTATTGTATGGCTCTGAGACATGGAGAACAACAAAGACAACAACTAAAGAACTACAGACTTTCATACATGGATGCTTGCGTAGAATAGAGGGATTAAAATGGTATGACAAGGTTACAAACGTGGAACTGATGACAAGAACTAGACAAGTGCCAGTGGAACAAGAGATGAGAAGAAGGCGATGGATAGGACACACACTGAGCAAACCTGTTGATAGCATTACAAGGCAGTCCTTGTTCTGGAACCCCTAGGGCAAGAGAGGCAGAGGTAGACCAAGAAGCACACGGAGAAGGAAGCTAGAAACAGAGGTGAAAATGATGAGGAGAACGATGAAAGAACTTGAGATGATGGCACGTGACAGGAGGACTTGGCATGTGTTTGTTGAAGACCTATGCTTCTTTGGGAGTGGAGGGTTATGAATGAATGAATACATATATTTTGATCACTCACTAAAACCTTTCAAGGGACATAATTTAAAGTCGTCTCCCTTCAGCAGATTAAGCTCAAAACCCATAAACCTTTATTTAACCCTGCCACTAAGGCATCACTATGCAAATCAGTTACAATATAATTGAGAACTCACAAGAAATACTAAACCAAAATACCAAACTAAATCTCCCAAAAGGGAATTTACGGAATTACCTCCCTTTCTTCGAACACTCTCCTGCTCATTTTACTTCCCCTTAACACAGTCATGTAGTCTATTAACAACTCTGTTTAACTTTTTTAAAACCATTATATTGTACTCTCTTTCATTCTTAAAGTCCCAAGCTACTGGTCACAAGAGAGAGAGAGAGAGAGAGAGAGAGAGAGAGAGAGAGAGAGAGAGAGAGAGAGAGAGATGGCATTTAATGATTCTCAGTTTGAGTTAATGACATCACTAGAACCGGTCAATTATTTTTAAACTTACTATTAATGTAGCCAGTAAATGGTGATCAAGCTATATACAATTCAGCTAATATGTGGAGTAAGTGCTGAAGTTTTTTTTTTTTTTTAAATCTTCTTTCCGCAACCAAACTAAAGAGGCTGTCAATATTTTTCTTTTCTTTTAGGTTAGTCTTACAATGGAGCAAGCATAATGTCGGGTGAGATATCAGGTCTCCATTTCTTACTAACTTTAGACTGAGTCATGAAAACATAGACTTCAGAAAACGGAAATTTAATCCAGCGGAATCTGACTAAACAGTTTGATGATCTAGATTTTTCCGACGACTTCGCTCTTTAGTCCCATAACCGTAATCAGATGCAAGACAAAATGAAAATACTTAATGAGAAATCACAAGCCAGTAGATCTGAAAATACACAGGGAAATAACAGAGACAACGAGAATAATTGCAGGAAATAATAACAAGCCTGAATTTGAAGAAATACCCCTACAATCAGACACCCATATTTTGACAGCAATTTAGAAGAAGTAGGAGGGATAAACCGTTATTTCAAAATAAATATACAAAATGCAACAGGAGCTTTCATTGCATTGGAAAATATATGGAGAACAAGAGAAACCAAGTCCAACACGAAAATAAGAATGTTCAACTCAAATGTCAAGTCAGTAATATTGCATGGCTCTGAAACATGGAGAACAACAAAACAACAACCAAAAAGCCAGACTTTCATAAATGGGTGCTTTCGTAGAATAGAATGGTCGAATTGGTACTACAAGGTCATCAATATGGAACTGATGGCAAGAACCAGACAAGTGCCGGTGGAACAAGAGATGAGAAGAAGACGCTGGCGATGGATAGGACACATACTGAGTAAACCTGTTGATAGCATTACAAGGCAATCCTTGTTTAGGAATCCTTAGGAAAAGAGAAGCCTGAGAGAGAAAATCCACACACATATAACAATATTGGAGACATTAATGAAAATTATAAGGAAGACATGGAAAGAACTTGAGCTGGTGGCACGCAACAGAACTTGGTATGTGTTTGTTGAAGGCCTATGTGCCTTGGGGAACTAAATGGTACTGCTTGATTGAAACTAGGATAAAGGAAATTGCCTTTAAATTAATGTGCAATTTACTCACTGCTGTGCACCTAATTTTAATGCTATTCGGATGAATACATTGAACGTATCGTAAAACGATATTGTTGCACCTCTTTCTGCACACCACAATGTGTTCATTATATGGAAACGTTGCGGTGCTCAATAAGAGGGTTGCTAAGCGTAGAAAAAAGTATTACTATTACTTAATTGCGCGTGCAGAGCAAGGGCAGTTGACTATTGGAGGTGTCGCCAGCTGGACAGGCTGCGCTATATGTGTGTTATCTCGCTACGTCCGTCATTCCACTTGTGTGTGTGTATAAGGAAAGTGTTTGTGCCTATTGATGCCAGGAGATTTGTATAAAGTAGATGAGTATTCCGAGAATATTGAGAAATTATATAATTATGTCGCGGACTATAACTCGACGGACTTTACGGACAGGCGTTGAATGCACCATTCTAGGCTGTAGATAGGACTTTATTAGGGGGGGGGGGGTTTAATACGAAAAAAAAAATTATGCACTATTTTGGTACCGGTACAGTATAGTTTCTTCCCCCCCCCCCCGTATCTACGGCCCTGGCACCATTACAGTTGTAGTGTATCGGACTTGGAATTATGGCCCAGTAGAGTTGGCCCGATGGACAGTATATAACTTTGAATCATTCTATTAATGTGGAGCTGCTCGTTTATATGGATTGTAAATAAACCTTGTGAGATGTCTACAGAATTTATCTGCATTCATTCAGTCCGTTATTGTTGCAAGTGTGCATTGATCGTTGGACAAACTCATACCCTAGAATGAACTTTGTATAATTATCTACATTAACAACATTATATTCAATAGATATCATGCTTGTGTTTTTATTTTAAGTACAAAGTAAATACGTATAATGAATTTCTTCTTTGATCCTTAGCCCCCGACTGTCAAAGCAGCCAGTGGTCATCACGCCTGGTAGCGTCTTGTAGGGCAGCAACAAACTGTTTCCACTTTGCTCGGTCGGCAGCCATCCTTCGTGCTGTGCCCCAGCCCTGGTTCATTCTTTACATCTCGGCCTCCACAATTCTCCACCAAGTTGTTTTTGGTCGGCCCCTCTTTCGCTTTCCTTCAGAGGTCCATAGCATAGCTGTTCTTGTGATGGCATCAGGGTCTCTTCTGAGGACGTGGCCAACCCAATTCCAGTGTCTCCCAGCTATGATGGCGTGCATGTCCGATTGGTTGCTACGAGTAAGCAGTTCTTGGTTGGTGATGGTATTCAGCCAATTTCGACATTTCCTTCTCTGTAACTTTCCAGAATTTTGCACCAAAGAGAAGCACAGAAAGTACACAGCTCTCATATAATCTTAATTTGGTGTTAATGCTGTACTGAGAGGACCTTCAGATGTTGTTTAGACTAGCAAAGGCGGTTCTTGCTTTATTCATTCTGTTGTTGATGTCTTAATGCACTTGGATAAAGAATTTTGAACGTATTTAATTAGTAACTTGAGATTTCAGATCGCACTTTTAAAATATGTTCACCCCCCCGTTTGTGTTATGACCTGGCTGCGCCACTGGGCACACTATATTTAACAGGTGGGTATGATACATATTGAAATATTCACTGCGGTCATAAGAAAATACTTCCTAATTTGTTTATGTGATGGATTGGTGGATGATTATAACTCAACTGATTTTCTATAAAACTGTTAATGGGAGATTCATTCGTAATATTTTACAATAACATACAATTGTGTATAACATTACAAGCTGTACTGTGCCTGGTATCACGGCACACTAGGAAGACACCCGAGGCACATCGGTTGCCGAGCCCTGTAATTATTCGATGCAAGCATCCATTTATGACAGTCTGTAGCTTTTTGGTTGTTATTTTTGTTTTTCTCCATGTTTCAGAGTGTTGAGAAACCCTGACAGTTGACGTTTGACACCTCACAGGATGGACTGAATTACACAACATGGATTCAAGGAATAAACCCGGCCGGAATGATCCAAGGTTTATTCCATAAGATAAAATACAACAGAGCGGAACTGTACACATATCAATTTATGCTTCTCTTCCTGACATTCCACGTGCGGCATTTTTAGTCATTGCCCTGGTCATTCATACTGCCCATATTCCCATTGTCAGACTTTTCTAATTTAACTGCATATAAACTGCATGTGCTTTAACTCTGAACCCCACGGATACCCGAGAGGCTAACCTGCCTCGGAAATACACAATTCATGAATACTATTAAATCTGCACACAATTAAAAATGGACACCTTGTCCTTCTGCCGGCTCGATCAACGTCCACTCTCCAACCGACGTCACATTTTCACTCTGACGTCATCATTAACAACGCCTTTTCTACTTTCATAAAGTCTGCCCAACGATAATTGATTACACATAAGGAAGGGAAACCCGAGGCCTCTAAACAGTAAATTAATATGAAACAAACAAAAAGGTATGTTATCAGGCACTCGTAGGAAATAAAGAAGTAGAACACTAGACAACAGAAAAACAACAGACATGAGTGGCTTACCCAGGATTTGAACCCTGGACCTTCCGTGCGACAACCCCGCCTAGCCATGCAAGCGAATCAAACTATGTGATGCGTAGATGGCAGGGAGGATAGTGTGATTCGCTTGCATGGCTAGGCGGGGTTGTCGCACGGAAAGTCCAGGGTTCAAATCCTGGGTAAGCCACTCATGTCTGTTGTTTTTCTGTTGTCTAGTGTTCTACTTCTTTATTTCTTACGAGTGCATAAAAACATACCTTTATGTTTGTCTAATATTTATTTACTGTTTACAGGCCTCGGGTTTCCCTTCCTTATGTGTTATAAAAATTATCATGTTCCTCAGCCAACTAAGGTTGCGCATCACCCTTGCTCACAGTCTAGTGATAATGGGACTACTTATATTGGAAAAGGTGCTTATTCACGCACCGTTCTTGTGCGAAACCTACCACCAGGGACTACATGGCAGGCACTAGGTAATTTTTTTCACTCCACTGCAGACGTCAAGTTTGTACACCTGTTTCCATCTCCCAATATCAAGTATAGTGAGGCTTTAGTTTCCTTCTAAACCAATAGGGACGCTCATATGGTTATTGAGCAGGACAATGGTGCGTATTTTCACCACTGTTCCCTCAATGTACAATTAGTACCTGATACTGCTTCCCGCAGATATTAGCACGTTTATATTTGCAATTTTTGTCACATCCTTTGATGACTCAACAAGTTCAGTCATCATTTGTTTTCTTCCCGAGTCATTTACTCCTACATGACTTGTTTATTTCCGGATTTTCTTGTGGAGCACACTTCTTCAGTCGTTTCCACTATGGGAAATGTCTTTATATCCATGTATTATTTTTACTATGCCTATGATAGACGTTAACTACGTTGATGTTTCTTCTCATGCTCAGCCAATGCAGCATGAGTTGTCTGTTCTATCTTCCTTATTACGCAAGGGCATGCCAATTAAAGTAAACTGGTCACATAATTGCCAGATAGCATTTAACAAAATTTTAGATGTTTTTTCTAAACCTCCTATTCTGAGGCTACCTGATATTGCCAAAGTCTATATACTCTGAACAGATGCCAGTAATTTTGGGCTCGGAGGATCCTTACTTCAGGAGCATGACGGAATTCTGCATCCTGTCTTGTACATCTCACGCAAACTGTCTTATGCTGAGATGAAGTACTTGGTCATTGAGAAAGAGCTGCTTGGAGTGGTGTGGTCAATACAGAAATTGGAACGTTATCTACTGGGAGCGCCGTTCATCGTCCAGACGGACCAAAAAGCGGTTGCTGCTTTGAAGCGAGCAAATCACAGAAACCCAAAGCTCACACGTTTCGCAATTTTGCTACAACCTTACAACTTCGATATACAATTTATTCCCTGATCTGACAATGTCGTCGCAGATTCTCTATCGAGAAATCCATCTTCAATAACTGAAAGCTCATTGTAACTCTTGAAATGGTCAAGTCACAAGACTTCAGGTTACTCAAGAAATCTTCAAATCATAAAACTGATTGTAACTTATGAAATGTTCATGTCACAAGACTAAAGGTTGCTCAAGAAATGTTCAAGACATAAGACTGATTATCACTCAAGAAGCTTTCAAGTCATTCATGCCCTTATCAAGAGACATACATATTATTGATGCATGCAGGTCAATTTCGTGTCCTGCCACAAATAGCGCATGTTACCCACATTTATGGTCAACAGACTATTTGTTCACTAATGTCGAATTCATTAAAATTTACCAGCACACGGTGATCAAATTTCAAATGTACAGAATTGTTGCAGGAATGTATACCTTACTCAAGTTACTTGCCAGGATTCGTTGCTGCTGGACTTAAACGCTGAACTTTATGATATACATTATCACTATTGACTTGTAGGAGAACAGTTATTCGTTACTACTTCGGACATTGTGTGATACGCGGATGATGGAACTCGTTTTCCTGGATTTTATAACTTATTGGACTATATGTTCTCAATTGCACTTATGATTTATTATTAATAATGTTCGTAATACATATTTTAAATTATATTTAATTAATTAATTAAACTTAATAGTATTAGTAGACAGATTATTTTATTTATATCAATTTAATGTTTAATTATTTGACTTTTAGATAGATAACTCATGATTTATTTGGTCCTTCTATGCCATTATTTCTTACTTCTATTTCCATTTTCTAAAGTCAACTTTTTCTTACTTAAATATCTTCTGTACTATTTTACTTACTAAGTACTTTTCTTTTGTACATGGTCTCAAATTTAACTAGAAATTTTATCTCACTAACTTTTGATTTTATAAATATTTTAATTCACATTTTTGCATTGTCTACCATATGTTCCATTTTTCTTTCTAAATTTCTTTTTTAAGATTACATAGTACTTACTTATAGTATAAATATGCTTAGAATTAATTTCCGTTACATTCTTATTACCTCTACACCTCACGGTAGAAGGGGAACGACTAAGTAAGTAAGTACATTCTTATTATGTATTATAGTAGACCTCACTTTAAATTTATTGACTACTGACGTCATTCTCGATTCAGTAACATTATGTATACTTACTTTGTCTCGACTTTCTTTTGACTTACAATTCCTTTTGACAACGCCTGGACATTGTTAATTGAAAACACATCTAGCCGTTTGTTCATACATTTTTTTCGCGATTTTCCCTTAAACTTCAGTTCGATTTGTTATATAAAATTTTTGTCATATTATTGAAAAAAAAATCAGTTAATTATTTTTTTTTACGCCACCGGGGGAGGAAATTGTTAAAGAAGATTATAATGTATTTTACATGTTGACCACACTTAGTTTTATTAGCAGTTTAATATATGCTGTAACAATTCTATCTGTGGCCAACATGATGTATTTATGCACTTATATGAATTGTAAATGAACGCGATATAGATATTCCGTCACTATGTGATGATGACGTATTAGGTGCTGCGCTAATTTATGCAGACCGTTAGTCGATTCCTTCTGTTAGAATCTTCCGTCCTAGTCAGACGTGTTTTATGAGCTTCCGTTATTCGGTTGAGAATTCAAGTATTTTGTCAAGTGGCATGTATGTTGGAGGCCGCTACTTTGTTTATGATGACTCCAGACTTATGAAGAAGTTCCGTGGATATTGTAGAAGTAAGTCTACTATCGATTTTAAGCATCGTCACTTTCTCGTCCACATTACTTGAATGATAACCTGTTCTAAGGCATTTTTAGTACAGCGGCGAGATGTGTACAGAGGAACTGACTGACTGAGATGTTCTATGCTTTTCTGATGTTTATCCATACATGTATTAATATGAAGAACTATCGTATGGTCTAATAAATATGCTATGTTCCGTGGACCCAGCCACGAAGATCGTTATCAACTTTATTGAATTCATGCACTGCCTTGACACCCACTACATTCAGTGTCATGTCAGCACAGTTTACGACAATCTCTCTTACGCACACAAACCCCAACGTAACAGAACTCCATAATGCCTCATCAATTTCCAAAGTGATTCTCTGTCTACACTGTCAAGTGCCTTTTCATAGTCCACAAATCACATGTAAAGATGTGAGTTTCATTCTAGGCTGTGCTCAACTATTATTCGAAAAGTGGATATCTGATCTGTAGAGGATTTGTTTTGCCTAAAACCTGCTTGTTTATCTCTCAGTTGCTTGTCTATGGACTCTTTTAATCTCTCAATGATGATCCTGCTTAATATTTTTCCTGGCACTGATAGTAACATTATTCCGTTGTAATTTGAGAACTCTTGTAAATCTCCCTTCTTATGCAGCTTAAAACCAGATACCCTTCCTTCCATTCTGCTGGCCTTTCTTTTCTCTCCCAGACTTTGCAAAGCAATTTATATAAAACCTCTGAAGTAGTTGTCAGTATCTGCTTTGATGGCCTCTGCTGGAATGCCATCGTGACCAGCTGCTTTTCTATGTCTTAGAAGCCATAAATGCAAATATAGTACAACAAATTAAGTATGTAATTTTTCTACAAAATCTGTGCACTGATTTCTTGAAATCAAAATGATAAAATACAAATTTCTACTCTCTCCCTTTAATCCTTTTTTTGTTGACAGATATAACTATTTTCAAATACACAGAAACATACATCAGCCAGCCATTCTAATGACATTCATGACTCTCATAAACAAAGCTGTCTGTTTTTGTTATTGCTTTTTAAAATATCATAATTATCTTTTTTCCTTTGTGCTCCTTATGGAACATGTAGCCACTACTGCAGCTGGTCTCCTTGCAGAAAGCCTTCACAAAGAAGTTACATACTCTTGCAGCAGTGGTTTGTGTGGACACTTGTTTTACATAATGAGATGGCCAGCCCTATGCCTCACATTAGCCACAGTGTATGATAGACCTGAGGCAGCAGTGGTGCAATTCTTTCATTAGACCTCCAGGAACTACACATTTTAAAATAAATATTTATATCATGTTTCACATTTGTCTTTGTACTCCTTTGGAGCATGAAGATACCACTGTAGCTGGTCAAAGCATTCTGCCTTCATGCAGTGATTGTTTCTGCAACAATTCATTTTACATGATGAGACTACCAGCTCCATGTGCAACTTCAACATGTCTGAAGCCACGGTAAAGGATCCTGTTACACGCCCATTGAGGCATATTGGAAATATGGTGTTAGGCCCATATTTTCTTGACCATCGGCACACTAGGGGTGATGTGGTCAGCATCACGCCGGCCGCCTTAACCTTCCCAGAGTTGCTCTGGTACCCAGTTGGGGCTTGTACCCAGTAGTCTTACATAAATTAATAATATTGATATACCTTTTGGGGTTTTCACTGCAGTTGGCCTCCATGCAGGAAGTCTGCAGCAACAAATTTAATGTGCTCTTGTACTGGTAGTTTCTATAACAAATAGTTTAATGTGATGGGTTTTCCAATCCATGCACAATTCAACATTGTTATGACATGTCTGGTGGCAGCAGTGGTTTTGTCCTTTATTTTCTCAGATATTGCCAGAAGCCATAAGTAACAAGAGAATATGCAAATGTTGGTTATTTTTAGATTAAGTCAATATTAAAACTACTAATAAGATGGTATCAAGGATTAGGCAGATCTGTACAGTTATTAAATGTGACAATAAGAAAGTATCACTGAACTAGACTGATCTGTACAGTCATTAAATGTGACAATAAGATGGTATCAAGGAACTAGACAGACCTGTACAGTCATTAAATGTGACAATAAGATGGTATCAAGGAACTAGACTGATCTGTACACTCATTAAATGTGACAATAAGAAAGTATCACTGAACTAAACTGATCTGTACAGTCATTAAATGTGACAATAAGATGGTATCAAGAAACTAGACAGACCTGTACAGTCATTAAATGTGACAATAAGAAAGTATCACTGAACTAGACTGATCTGTACAGTCATTAAATGTGACAATAAGATGGTATCAAGGAACTAGGCAGATCTGTACAGTCATTAAATGTGACAATAAGATGGTATCAAGGAACTAGGCAGATCTGTACAGTCATTAAATGTGACAATAAGATGGTATCAAGGAATTAGGCAGATTTGTACAGTCATTAAATGTGACAATAAGATGGTATCAAGGAACTAGGCAGATCTGTACTGTCATTAAATGTGACAATAAGATGGTATCAAGGAACTAGGCAGATCTGTACAGTCATTAAATGTGACAATAAGATGGTATCAAGGAACTAGGCAGATCTGTAGTCATTAAATGTGACAATAAGATGGTATCAAGGAACTAGGCAGATCTGTACAGTCATTAAATGTGACAATAAGATGGTATCAAGGAACTAGGCAGATATGTACAGTCATTAAATGAAACAATAAGATGGTATCAAGGAACTAGGCAGATTTGTACAGTCATTAAATATGAAATCATCAAAAAATCGTTCCTGTGCAAAGTCTAAGGTCCCGTCCCAAACGGCCAATACCACCCGCAAAACCGTTGTTGTCAGTCTTTGCCATAGTGCAATGATATCTCACTATTCACGAGACCTGAGTTATACAGAGATTTCCGATAACAAGTGAAGCTTCAGTTTTCTGAAATTATTTTCGAAATCGATCGATATTTCATTTGTTTTATATTTTAAAGCCGTGGCTTTGCAGGCAGTGGAATCTTTGCTTCAGAAGCTGAGATATGATGTTCTATGTGGTTGAAACGATGTGGATGCATCTGAATCAGAAGAGTTCAGGACCACCACTGGTGTAAGACAAGGTGATATCCTGTCACCTTATCTTTTCATACTTCTCATGGACGATGTCATCAAGGCATGTAAGGAGATAACAAGAAACTATTCAGTGGGGTACTGGAAGATGAGACAGGTCTGTATTTCAGAGCTGGCATTAGCTGATGATGTTACCCTGATTGCTAAATCAGAGGCCCATCTCCAATCCAACCTACAAGTCTGGAAGGAAGAGCTGGAGAAGAGAGGGATGGTCATAAGCAGCTCTGGGACCCAAGGATGCAGCAATAGAGAATGCAGTCAGCGACCCATAGCTTGACTGCTTGTGTCAGGGTCAGTGAACCAGAGCTGACCAAGACCCTACTCCACCTCCATGTGGTGGTCCTGGAAACAGGCTGCATCACTGCAGTCTGGCTGAGAGAGTAGGGATCGAAGAGGGAAGGCAAACCCTGTCCCAAAAAATGCCCTGCTGAAGTCAGATGTGTCGGCCGAAAGGCGCAGATATCGCAGCTACGGCATAAACAGACACAACGCAACCAACGTCCTTTTCAGGACGAAGAAGGAAGAATAAAATAAGCAGCTCTAAAACAAAATCCATGGTGATATCACGAGAAGAAAGAAGACATCAGATTAAACTGGGAGAACAGGTCCTGGAGCAGGTCGACCACTTTAAATACGGTACCTCAGAGCTATTATAGACTGAAAGGGAGGCATCAAAGAAGAGTTGGCCACTCGAAAAGCAGCAGCTGGGAGACTTTTTCAGGCCATAAATCGAGGATTCCTCAGCAAGAGAGAGGTTGGTAAGAAAACGAAGAGGACTGTATACTGCTCCACCTATGTCCCAGTCTTGACATGGATGCGAGTCATGGGCAATGACTACAACCCACAAAAGCCAGATCCGAACTTCAGAAATGAGGTATCTGAGGAAGGTGGTTGAAGTAACAAGAAGAGACATGGTCCACAACCAGACGATATGTCAAAGCCTAAAATCCCACCCCCTGCAGACCCAAGTAGAACAGTCCCAACTAAGATGATTTGGCCATGTTTGCAGAATGGGAGAGGATCAGCTCCCACGACAAGCATGGGAAACAGAAAGCTAGGGATCCAGACCCCCAGGACGATCCGCTGGGAGGACAGCATTGGACAATCTTTGGGGGACCGAGGACTAGAATGGAGCCGGGCCGGGTGGAGGACAGCCGATGGGATAGTCTGGCGCTCTCTCTTCCAAACCTCTACACCTCACGGTAGAAGGGGAACGACTAAGTAAGAAAGACAGCAACACTGACGATGAAACTAAATCTTGTGAAAGTAGTAAACATACTAATGACAAATCAAATGAAATAGACTTATCAACAAAGCACATTTCAGTTGAAATTTGTGACTTTTGTCAGAAACCTTGGACCTTAACACACTCTTGATCTAGATGCTGCCTCATGATTACTTCAGTTTGTTTATGAGTGAAAAACTTTACCGAATGGGGTCAATACAAACAAAGAGAAAGTAGCAGTAAACAGCAACATATGGGGATGCATATGCAAAAAAAAAAAAAAGGAACAAACTAAACACATCTTCTTGGCGTTCTGCAGAAAATGTTTATGACTACCCAGTGTGCAGAATTCATTGCAATGAATTGGTCTGTTCATCATATCGAGACTGTTTATGATGGCCCAGTGTGCAGAATTCATTGCAATGAACTGGTGTGTTCAGCACGTCATAAATATTTATGTTTCGTTAATAAAAATGAATCTTTTGAGGTACCGTATTCAAAAATTTTTTTTAAATATTTGTTCCGTCACACTAATGAAATTGTAATTGCATAATATATGGTTATTAAGAATACTGCAGATGGCACATGATTCAATTCTGTGTATTTAAAATAATAAGCACAATTTTATCTTAAATAATTTTTTTAATGAATTTTTTTAGACGGTCGCTGAGTTAGAAAATGGAGTTGCTTCCCTCATCTTGGGCGTTAAGATAAAGATATAGTAAACTGGACAGGATGGTAAAGGGTTAAATGTGACAAAAACATGGTATCAAGGAACTGGGCAGATAGTGAACTGTCATGTTGTATTTCCTTAAGTTATTTTTTTTTTTTTTTTTTTTAAGCAATATTTCGGTTCTCCTCTATACCTGATCACTTCTGTTTAATCTGGATTAATCCTCACAAAATTTGCATATCAACTTATTATTTTTGTCTCACTATTTTCTTTCACTGGTAATCTTCCAAAAGGTCCTCTGACATTATTTGACTAGGTCTTTTAGTGTTTTAATAGCCATTTATCCGAGATACCTCATTTCATAGGTACATACATAGAGCCTCAAACCTTCAGGAATGGGTGTGTAGATCTACTGTTCTGGTCATACAGGGTACATGGCAATAAGAGAGCTCACAGACTACCATTGACAGCGCCCACATTGGATATGGATAAGGGAGAGATACTAAGGACAATTAATGACTGCCTGTTAGATAATAACATTGCAATCAATGAATCACTGCGGTGCAGATTGCTGGACTTTTGTATCAAACGTAAGGCTAGCAGGCATGGACATATAAGAGGATGGATTAGGCATGTATATAACCAGAATTAACTATAGGAATAATCTGCCTTCGTACCCTTCGACCTTTGCTGAGGGAGACTGAGCACCTATGGATTTGCCCGGAGTACAAGGATATTAATTCTGAACAACTTTAATTTCCCAGGTGGTGATCTTTCTTTCTTGTTCTTTCATTTTGTGTCCAAGTCTGGCACTGACAACACAATGCTGGTAGAAATATTCTTTTGATCAGTAGTCTTTCAGTTGCCAGTTAATTCTTAAGATGTTTCAAAACTGTGGTAAGCTAATAACAAACACTGGTGCTTTAAATTCTGGTTAGACTGTTTCTCAGAGAGATCAAGAATGCTGAACAAGAACACTCTGTAAACAGAACATGATATATTCAGAGATATGCAAACTCAATTGCAGACCTTGTTCTGGAATCCAAAGGGTAAGAGTTACAGGAAGACCAAAGAACATATGGAAAAGAGAACATGAAGGGGATATAGAAGCCATGGAAAGACCTTGTGCTGATGGCACAGGACAGAAAACCTGGCATAAGTTTGTTGAAGGCCTATGCTCCTTGGGGAGCTGAAGGGTAATGATTATGATGAAACCTCAGCTGACAGTCATTAATATGCGAAAACAGGATATCTCAAAGAAAATAGTATATCTCAAAGGATGTGACAGGATATCAATCAAGGAGCATAGGCCTTCAACAAACACATGCCAAGTCTTCCTGTCCTGTGCCATCTGCTCAAGTTCTTTCCATGTTTTCTTCATCATTTCCCCCCTCTGTATCCAGTTCTCTACTCCATGTGTTTATTGGTCTACCTCTACCTCTCTTTCCCTGTGAATTCCAGAACAAGGACTGCCTTGTAATGCTATCAACAGGTTTCCTCAATGTGTGTCCTATCCATCGCCAGCGACTTCTTCTCAACTCTTCTTCCCAATGCAATGAAAGCTCCTCTTGCTTTTTGTATTCTTATTTTGATATCACTGTCTGTCCCTCCAAATTTGTCTATATTACTGCCAAGATATGTGTACGATTCTAAATCTTTTAGTGGTGTTTCTTCAAGTTCAACCTTGTTATCATTTCTTGCATTTATTCTCATAATCTTTGTCTTTTCCCTGTGTATTTTCAGACCCACTTGTTGTGACCTGTCATCGAGAATTTTCATTTTCTCTTGCATCTGATTATGGTTAAGGGACAGAAGACCCAAGTCATCTGCAAAATCCAGATCATCAAGCTGTTTAGTCAGATTCCACTGGATTCCATTTCTGTTGTGTGATGTCGATGTTTTCATAACCCAATCTATTCCTAGTAAGAAAAGAAATGGAGACAAGAGGGCATCCCTGTCTCACCCCCATTCTAATCCTAAACAGTTCTGTAAGTTGTCCTTCATGAAGAACTCTGCACGTCATGTCTTCATAGGTCTTCTTTATTAAGTTAATGATCTTCATGGGAACTCCATAATGCTTCATCAATTTCCATAGAGATTCTCTGTCTACACTGTCAAATGCGTTTTCATAGTAGCTGATTCATATTCTTTATTTGACTTGTCCATGTTTGTTGAAGTTTTTTGGTAAAAAGTTTTTTACGGGATATGGAGGGCAGTAAAATTATGGATGAATTATCACAGTGGTCATTTGTTACAATTTTGTGCCAGATTTTTACTCATGTATGTACAGGCTGTTAAATGCTAAGTTTATTATTTACCATATCCACAACAAAAGTATTATACAAAGTTTAAAAAATATGTTACAGCTAGTAAAGTACCAAAGTAAATATTTATTACAGTGACAATCTGTTACAATATATATTTTAAACTGATAGCTTTGGACAAATAGGACAATGCCATATATCATCTAGTATGGCCGATAATAAGAAACTGACCCACAAAGTTGGCCAAGCCAATGATGATTAGCAAACCATGAAATCCTAGCTTCATCACAGATAATGTTCTGTTGTGGTAACACATGACCAAGTGCACCAGGCAAGGAAGAAAAATTCCATAGGAAAATCCACAAAAAGCACCAACAAAACTGAAAAACAAAATCCAGGGGTTAACAGAAATGAAATACAAATTAAACTGCTACAACTGACAATCTTTCACCATATACATATATATATACATATATATACATTCATTCATTCATAACCCTCCACTCCCAAAGGAGCATAGGCCTTCAACAAACACATGCCAAGTCCTCCTGTCACGTGCCATCATCTCAAGTTCTTTCCATGTTCTCCTCATCATTTTCACCTCTGTTTCCAACTCTCTTCTCCATGTACTTCTTGGTCTTCCTCTGCCTCTCTTGCCCTGGGGGTTCCGGAACAAGGACTGCCTTGTAATGCTATCAACAGGTTTTCTCAGTGTGTGTCCTATCCATCGCCATCGTCTTCTTCTCATTTCTTGTTCCACTGGCACTTGTCTAGTTCTTGTCATCAGTTCCACGTTGGTAACCTTGTCATACCATTTTAATCCCTCTATTCTACGCAAGCACCCATTTATGAAAGTCTGTAGCTTTTTGGTTGTTGTCTTTGTATATATATACAGGGTGTTTATAAAGTCGCCGTGCAGTGAATTTGAAAAATATTTTAGAAATTACGTCACAAATGATGCAAATTTACGTCATGATATTCTGTGTTCCAAATGCTGTGTTCCACAATCCCGTGTGCAGCATTACACAACAAGCCCCTATTAAAAACCACATTTCTGGTGACGTAGTCTCGCCCGGGCGTAAATTTCACTGCACAGCGACTTTATAAACACCCTGTACATACACACACACACATATATATATATATATATGCTTGCTTTTTTTTATTTGTTTACAATTATTCTATGAGCCCTGTTCCTGAAATTACCTCCCCTAGATTTTTATAGGTGGCATGGAAGAAGTTTGGGGAGTCAACTGGAAAATCCTATGTATTCTCTGTACTTTTTGGCACATTTAATTCCAATTCTATAAGGTATTAGCCGACCTTTTACTGATTGGTATATTTTTTTAATGGATCATCTAGCATTTATGGTTCCTTCTGTTCTGAAATTATATGCATGGGCTGCAGCTAACAACTGTTTTGCTTGTTTAAATATGTGGTTATATAAGTTTTGATTTAATAACAATACAGTTAGGTTCACAGTGGTAAAGAGATATGGCGTCCGCCTCGAGATCTACAGATACAGGGTTCGGTTCCCAGTACAGGGAGTATATTTGATTGAACTTTTTTTATTTTTATTTTTTTTCAGAACCAGTGGGTCTTAATGATGCCTTACTCCTGCGTATTCCAAAATTAAAAAAAAATTTAATCACAATATACGAGATGTGATAAAAAAGTATCCGGAATTGTAGCATAAGTCTGGAACCGAGAAACACAGCCGGAAGCTGCTGGCACAGGTTGACCTTGGAACCTAACGTGCATGTGGCATGAGTCACATCTGCCCTGCTCATCTGGTTTGTTTACAGTAGTGCTTTGTTCTTACGTGTGTGAACCGTGTTTGTTGCATTTGTCATGGCGGAAAAAATTGATCAACGAATTTGCATGAGATTTTGTCAAAAACTTGGCGAAACATGCAAAGACACATACTTAAAGTTACAGACAGTCTAAGGGGAGGGTTGTATGAGTCGTACACAAGTTTATGAGTGGTGTAAATGTTATGAAGTGGTCGTGAAAGTGTTGAGAGTGATGAACGGTCGGGGAGGCCCGCAACCAGCAAAAGTGAAAACAATGTCGAACTTATGCGCGCAGCTGTGCTGGAAAATCGCCCAATCACTATTCGTGAGTTATCTGAAGACTTACACATTAGTTTCGGTTCAGTTCAGTCGATTCTTATGGACGATTTGGGCATGAGACGTGTCCATACAAATTTGTTCCAAAATTGCTCTCAGCTGACCAGAAACAGACCCTGTGTTTCAGCTGCTTGTGACCTGCTTGAGTGCATCGAAAACGACAAAAACTTTTTAAAAGCAGGTCCGACAACCACCCTATTTGCCAGATCTTACTCACCAAGTTTTTTTTCGCCAAAATTTCACATATATGTAAAACACCACGCGATGATTGACAATGGAATTAGAACACATATTTAAACAAGTTAAACTGGCATCATTAGGACCCACTGGTTCTGAAAAAAAAAAAAAAAAAAAATTTCAAATATATTTCCTGTACTGGGATCTGAACCCAGTACCTTTACATCTTGAGGTGGATGCCATACCTCTTTGTCCCTCCGAAACTAACTGAATCGTAGCTAAATCAGAACATATACGACCACATGCTTAAACAAGAAGTAAAACAGCTGTTAACTGCATCACATGCATATCATTTCATTACAAAAGGAACCAGAAATGGTAGATGACCCATTAAAAAATATACCTATCAGTACGAGATCGGCTAATATAGTAGAGAATCGGAGTTAAATGAAATAAAGAATATATAAGATTTTCCAGTTGACTCCCTGAATTTCCCAGGGGAGATCACTCTAATCTCTTGTTGAGGAAAATAGCCCTTTCAGAACATTTTGTTCTTTCTTTCTTTGTTTTTTTTTTTTTTTTAAATCTATACCTGTTCTGTAACTTCAACTTCAGACCAGTTCGGTCACTATGCAACCTTCTGTAAGGATTTTTTCTTCTTTTTTTTTGTTTTTGGTTAATTTAAAAAAAAAAAAAAAAACTTAACTTTGATATTTTTGTTGTTGATGAGACAATACTTCCTAACCATAAACGTGTTTTGTCACTCCAAATTACATTTTAATAGTTATAGAATATTTCTAAAACTTTCTTTTCTGCACTAAATAAGAGCAGATACATACCTGATGATGTGTCCAACTGTGGGTAAGAAAACAGCAAAAATAAGACACAGGCCAACAATGAGGACATTCAAGACCAGCACGTGTATCAGACTGTGAAGAGAACAAATGAGTGCCAGATTTAAACAAAAATGTGTTCCATATCAAAAGCTACAACTGGTGCAAGCAGGCCCCCACCTATGCTCATACAGATCCCACAGCCCATTTGAAAGGACTATTCTGTGAATAATCCCTAGTACACAAAGACTGAGACGGTGAGTGAGGCGGAGGAATCTGAGAAGATCAACGGCTCGCAAAGCGAAACAGCAAAGTGTGTGGCGCACTAGAGGCATGTCGGACATAGAAAAAGACAATGGCTAGCCACCGTGGAAGAGATTGGGGCCTTACCACGTACTTCCTACAGAACGTAATGGGATCACAACAACAAGATAAGAACCGATATGTAGAGAACTCTCTGTCCCCTGGGGAAGAATCTATTTACCACACGACATGAAGACATCAGTTTTTATAACATTGCCCAAAAAACCAAATGCAACAGAATGTTCAGACTTCAGAACAATCAGCCTGATGAGTCATGCAATTAAGATACTGCTCAAAATCATACAGGAGAGAATAAAAAGTAAAGTAGACAGCGAAATCCAAGAAGAACAGTTTGGTTTTAGACGGAACAGTGGAACAAGAGAGGCAATATTTTGCCTAAGAAGATTAGCAGAAAAATATACAGAGGTCCAAAAAAGTATGTATGTGTGCTTCATTGACTATAAGAAGGCTTTTAACAGAATCCATCATGAGAAAATAATTGAATGCCTCAAAGACATAGGTATTGATGGAAAAGATATAAGAATACTCAGTAACCTTTATTGGGAGCAAACTGCCACAGTAAGATCGGGAAGGAATTATTCACCATACATAGACATAAAAAGAGGTGTCAGACAAGGTTGTGTGCTGTCCCTATGCCTATTTAATTTATACACCGAAAAAATTTTCAAACAGATACAGGAAATACCAGGACTGAACATCAGTGGAAGATCAATAAACAATCTTAGATATGCAGATGATACCGTGTTGTTAGCTGAAAGCGAACAGGAGTTACAAGAACTAGTGAAGCAAGTGAACAGTATAAGTCATGAATATGGACTCGACATTAATATTGAGAAAACTAAAACTATGATAATTAGCAAAACAGAATTTATTATTTATGGTGTAGTTCCTGAAAAGGGGGGCACTCCTGTTTTTTTGAATTTTTGTTACAGGTTTTTCATCTGCGGGAGTTGGCATGTATGCTCATGTAAATCAAACTACCACAGAAACCACTGGCTACAACAGCATGTCAATGCTTCGTGCAGGCTTCCTGCAACAGGTAAACTGCAGTTATGGCACACCCTGCTCATTTGAGAGAAAAAAAAATACAAAGAAGATGATATTGTATCTGTATCTATTATCTCATGATACAATACTCAGGATTCAGTATTATTAGAAGACAAAATCCTAAATATAAGCATAAATCTTCTCACCTCGGCCAAGGAGATTTAAACAGAAAGTGCAGGAGCTGAGATCTGATGACAAATGTGAGCAGTGGCAGCACACAAGTCATTTGAAAGAGCAAGCCTATGCGAGCAATGAAGGCCATGATATCCAGAAAGGGAATGTTGTTCAGGAAATTCTGAAGTAAAATGAAACAAAAATTCCACTAAAAAAGAAATTATTGTTTAAATGTTTTATTCACTATCATCAACCAGTAACACACAGATGCATGTACTTTTGTGTGTCTTTTATTCTGCAGCCTTGTCTAAAAAGTTTGTTTCCACATGCTTCTGGGTCTACCTTTTCCTTGATACCCTAGTGAGGTTCAGCCCTTTACTTGCCATGGTAGTCTTATATCATTCTCTTTTTTATGTGTTCATGACCACACTGACTAAGATGCTTTATTACTCTCTTCCCAAGTTCTTTTTAGTGTTTTCCATAAAGCTTTAATTTTCTGAGAGTGCTTCCTGTCTTAAAAATTAATTCTCCATGACTTTGCTCTACATAAGACAGCAGTTCTAATGCTGGCTTGGTGTAGTTCAGATTTGTTTTCAGACTATCTCCTGGGGCTGGCTCCATGCAGTCTACACACAAAAACTAAACCAGCACATGGTCCTACAATACCAAGTCCTGAGCAGCTCAATCAATTAAAATTTAAGCCTATTTTACTGTCACAGAGCTCTGAGCCAAGTACATCAATATGAAAGCCTGGCCCTTATGTCTGGCAAAGAAGTTTGAGACTGGCCTGTCAACATTAAAGCCCATATTTATGTCAATAAATGTTTCAAGTAACTGAGACATACGAACAATGATCAAGTTAACAAGCATTTATCTATTTCACAATAAATAATGATACAGCCATCACAATAATGTTTCATTAAACACAACAGCAATGATCTAAGTTACATTGTCCTTATTTTCAAAAGAAATATCTGGCTGTGTCAACTACCAATGATCTAAATCACTTTGCCTTTATTTTCAAAAGGAATATCTTGTCGTGTTCCCTTGCAATGATCTAAATTACTTTGTCTTTATATTCAAAAGAATCATCTGGTTGTGGCCACTAGCAATGATCTGAATTACTTTTTATTTTTGCAAGGAATATCTGGCTCTGTAAGCTTTAGCTGGAGTGATTATCTGCATTATCAGTCATAACTTTTTTTAGCATTAACATCTGTGTGATTCAAAAAATATTTACTTACATCTTCAATACAGGACTTGCTGAGTGGGAAAGATGCATAGAACAAACCTCCCATGTATGTATATGTTAGACAGACCAAGACATAGGCAATAACCAGATCTCTTGTCTACACAGGGAAATAAAAAAATATTTCTGGCATCAGTGGACATGTGCCCATTCTTCAATTCATGATATAAATAAGAATCTCACATGGATACATTTAGTTTTAACTAGAGCTGGAATCTTTAACAATTAATTAAATGATTAATCAGTTCTGGTAAAAGAAATTTTAATCTATTATTCCATTGTAAGCAATGTTTATGTAAGAAAAGGTAAAGGATCCAGTTACACGCCCATTGAGGTATATTGAGAATATGGTGTTAGGCTCATATTTTCTTGACCATCGGCACACTAGGAGTATGTAGTCAGCATCACGCCAGCCGCCTTAACCTTCCCAGAGTTGCTCTGCTACCCAATTCATGAGGCTGGGTTAGCAATGTTTATGTACTTTTCTTAAATGCGAGGTCTGTGATATGGAATTTGGCAAGTATGGTAAATAATAATAAATTGTTTAGTTGTTACTTTTTCAGTACTTTCATTATATTTTCAGGACGATGTTGCCTTCTTCTTCATTCTTCTCTGATCCTTAGCCGCCAACTGTCAAAGCAATCAGTGGCCATCCCACCTGGTTGCGTCTTGTAGGGCAGCAACAAACAGCTTCCCCTTTGCTCTGTCTGCAGCCATCCTTTATGCAGTGCCCCAGCTCTGGTTAATTCTTTGCATCTCAGCCTCCACAGTTCTCCACCAAGTTGTGTCTGGTCAGCTTCTCTTTTGTCTTCCCTCATGGGTCCATGGTATAGCTGTTCTTCCGATGGCATGGGAGTCTCGTCTGAGGATGTGGCCAATCCAACTCCAGCGTCTGCCAGCTATGATGGTGCGAATGTCCTCTTGGTTAGTCCAATTAAGCAGTTCTTGGTTGGTGATGGTTTTTGGCCAAAAGATTCAGAGAATTTTTCTTAGGCAGACTGTGGAAAGAGGACAATTTTGACATTTCCTTCTCTGTTACTCTCTGGCATTCTGCACCATAGAGAAGCACAGAAAGTACACAGCTCTCATATAATCTTAACTTGGTTTTTGTACTGTACTGGGAATGTTGTTTAGACAAAACTTAGGCTGTTCTCACTATTTTCATTCTATTGTTGATGTCTTTGCTTGTTTCACCATCTGGTGTTACTATGCATCATAGGTATGTGAATGTGTCTGTCTGTTGTGGCCGTATGGCCTACTACGTTGCTACGACTATTAGAATTATAGTAAAGTACTTAAGAATGACTAGTTAGTAAAAATAAACACTAGTCAAAAACCAATGACATCATCAGTCATGGCACACATGAACCCATGATTTCATCAAACCTTGTGTGGCCTCCATACAAGTTAGGCTGGAACATATTTAGAATAGAGAAAACCTAGAACAATGGTTGGTCATACTTATTTAGTAACAATAATTTTAGACTAGAGGTTTCGTAGTTAGTTAGGTTAAAGATTATTTTAACAGTCAGCTAGGCCCCAAGACCAATTATAAGGTTTCCGGGTCTCTACTCCAATTAGAAATAATTTCATCTTGCAAGCCATAGCACCGGACTAGTATATAGACTGATGCATCATAGTAACCAGTCAGAGCCTGAGATAGTTATCTCAGTGACCAGAGTCAAAACTACATAAGGCATTCTCACTTGAGGTGTGGAGCAACCTGGCGCATCCCTTATTGTGAAAACAAAAAGCCTTTGACTCCTACGTTGTGACAAGTGCATAACTGTCCAGACACCTACTACCTACCAGGGCCACCAGCGAACCAGCGCTGACCCCTGCCACGAATTGTAGTGTGGTTTTATCCACAACAAGTGAGTCTCGAACTAGTTTTTCCAAAGTTTTGAATCGATATTTTATTTCGTTAGGTTTCCATAGCATTCAGACATGCCTTCTATAAGTAATAAGCATTTTGCCATCGAGGCTAAAGCTGGCAGTATTGCCCCACCAGAAATTTTTTTTTTTTTGGAATAAATTATACTTTTATTTGCATTCCTTTTCAATTTACAAAGTCATGTACATTTTTCAAAGTGAGATGCATGGAAAATTTTTCAATTTACAAATCATGTGCGTTTTACAACAAAGAAACGTGATAAAAAGGTTACATGGCAATATAAAGACTTCTCTGTTCTCGCAAGTACTTTTGTACTTGTGAATGAATTTATGTTTTAGACAAGGGCTTTGGTATGTATAAAACCTGGGAAACAAAGGTGGGAAGGAAAAGAAAACAGGATGTGTATTATTGGCGAGCGTATGTATAACCTTATGCATATATATTTTAAAAACCCATATTTGTTACATGTCTTTAGATACTAATGTTAGTGAAAGCTTCTTAGTGTGACATACATGGAGTAGAAGTGCAATAAAGGTCACACACACACACGAATGAAATAAAAGGTAAGACTGTGTTCCGAAGGTAAGCCAGTACAAGCTGGTTTTCGGAAACAAAGATGCCTTAGAGGCACGATAGGCGGACCAGAAAAGGAGGGAAGCTTGAAAGACCAAGTTTAAAAGAGCGTG
This sequence comes from Oreohelix idahoensis, assembly GCA_024509875.1. Classification (NCBI taxonomy): domain Eukaryota; kingdom Metazoa; phylum Mollusca; class Gastropoda; order Stylommatophora; family Oreohelicidae; genus Oreohelix; species Oreohelix idahoensis. The sequence continues at coordinate 279,096 of JAMPIV010020008.1, read as the reverse complement.
GTCAGTATGTGTTACACAATGGTGAGTAGCCATGAGGACCTAGCGCACACTGTCATGAAGAGAAAGACGGAAGTTAATGGAGTATTTTAGAAGCGGTAACAGGGATGTTGAGGAAGGGTTCCCTCCCCTTCCCAATTTTGTTGTTTACATACATTTATATTACTGATACACATATGCAATACCATATACAACCATGCACTATCATATTGACATTTCAAAAGCTCTAAACATTATTACACATTCGATGTATTGTCTGAAGAAAAACAGCATTAAAAAATTTACAAGCATACTTTTTCAAAGATACTGTTTTCTCATTTCTTTCTTTCCTTTTTTCATTTGTGGTGTTCTTTTTAAGAAATGTGCTGGAGATACTTATTTGCCAGCCTTAGGAATCAAATAAATAAAGAAAATTTGATATAAATACTTGGACTTCTCCAATATTCTACTTTGTTGGAATAGCTGTTAACAATCAAACCTTCAATTATGGTACTACCAACAATAAGCATTTACGAGTACTCCTTACTACCTGGGTTTTTCCTTACTTCTGGAAGTAACAACTCTGGTGTATAACCAGTCATCCACAGAAGTATTCCAAGTAAAGAAAGTGTTGTGGTTATATCCCTTAACTCAAGGGAAGTAACAATATTAGGCACCATCACACTGTTCAATCTTCTGTTTCCTTATTGTTATGGGCCTACATTGAGTGTCATGACTTCTGTCTTCTTTAGAATGATGTTCAAACACATCTTTTGGCTATACTAATTCAGTCTATCTGTTTTTTCTTTATATGCTGATGTGAATGTGCGAGTAGTGCAGTGTTATTTGTGTATTCCAGTGCAGAGAACATTGTCCATCTTATTCAATTTGGACTGTCCTCTTTTATCTGACACATCACCCAGTCGATAACCATTAAAAATAAAGTGGTTGAAAAGGGGTGTCCCTGTCATACTCCTGTTTTCACCTCAAAAGTTAGGTTGCTCTACCCAACACTACATGTAAAATTAGCGTAGAGACTTCTGATTATGGATACAATGCAACTGAAATTCCATAAGCCCTCAGTATTTTCCATAGTCTGTACTTGTGTACGCTGTCAAAAGCCTTTTCAAAATCAACAAAGTTAATGTTTAGCTATCTCTGCCATTCTGAGCACTGTTCTATAATGTTCTTGAGGGTATGATCTACACATCTTCTGTTCTTTCTGAATCCTGATTGTTCTTTCCTCAGTTTGCTGCTTTTAAAATTCTCTGGATAATTACCCTGCCTAGTACTTTACTGGGAACTGAGAGGAGAGCAATTCCTCTCCAGTTGTTCCAGTCTGCAAGGTGACCCTTCATGGACAATTTGACAATTATTCCTTTATTCAACACCATTGGTGTTGTCTCTTTTTGCCTGACAATACAAGTAAAATAAATATAAGTCCTGAGTGATTTTTAAAAGAAAATGTTTTTTAAAATGTTTTATAATTTATCAAATTGTTTGAAATTGATTGATTAATTTTATCGAAATTTGATTAATCAATTAAGAATTTTAAAATCAATCCCAGCCCCAGTTTTAACTAATCTGATAATGCTCCATGTAATGTTTACAACACAAGTAATTCAAATTAGCTGGGCCTAACTCATGCTTCACTTCTTACCGGTTTTCTCATGTAGTACAAACACAGTCAACTGAGGGTTACCAGGGGCTGAAAGTGCAGCAAAGAGCAATAGTACTGTAACTTAACAGAGCCATGGTAGCACAGTAGTTAGTGCACTAGCTTCACAGCTCGGTGGTCCACGGTTCAATATCCAGTTGAGGTGTGATTTTTTAGATCGCAAACGGCTCTGGGGTCGACCCAGCCTCATGAATTGGGTACCAGAGCAACTCTGGGAAGGTTAAAAGCAGCCAACATCATGCTGACCACATCACCCCTAGTATGTGGTATGGTCAAGAAAATATGGGCCTAACACTATATTCCCAATATGCTTCAATGGGCGTGTAACGGGATCCTTTTAACAAGCATGTTGTAAAAGACAAATAAGGAGGGTTGGGTACAGGACTGACTACCCTATCCTGTAGAAATGCAACAACAATGTGGACATCTTAAGAAATCAAGTCCAACACAAAATTAAGAATTTTCAACTTAAATGTCAAGTCAGTCCTATTGTATGGCTTTGAAACATGCAAGAATAACAACTACAACAACCACAAAGTTACAGACTTTCATAAATAGGAGCCTGCATAGAAAAGAAGGATTGAAGTGGAGTGACAAGATCATCAATGTGGAACTGATGACAAGAACCAGACAAGTGCAAGTGGGAAAAAAATTAGAAAAAGCTGGTGAGGAACATGACTCACATTGAGGAAACCTGCTGATGGCATTACAAGGCAGTCACAGTTCTGGATCCACTGGGGTAAGAGCTGTACAAGGAGACTCAGAAAAAAATGGAGGACTGACAGCAGAAGTGAAAATGATGAGGAAGACATGAAAAGACACCGAGCTGATGTCATGTGACATGAGTTTGTTGAAAGCCTATGCTCCTTGGGAAGCTGCAGTGTTATGAATGAATGAAACACTCTAGTCAAAATGTGTCTGGTCATTGCCAGAAATTAGAAATGTTATATCTTCCATGCTTCTGCTTACAACTAAGTTGCCTGCCATGGATAGTTTTAACCATGTGCCCTACCTTCCAGGACTTCGGGATAACTTCTTGTTTCCAGATTGTTTTGAAGAGGTGGTTTAACATCTATGAAGTATATGGAATTTCAACTTTCACTGCTCATGGGGGGGGAATGCTATCTGGCTCTTGGTGATGTCTATACATTTTTCCTACACTACACATACCTACACATAAATGTGAAGTAGGATAAATTGGATTTTCATAAATGAGAAATGGAAAAATTTTTGCATTTTTTAACCATAAAATGGTGCCCCCAAAATTTTGAACCCAGGGCATGTACCTCACCCTATTTACGCCCCTGGTTACCCAAACTCTGTACAGGTTTTTTCTGTTTTTACATTTGTACAGCTGTACATAATTTCTGTACAGGTTTTTTGCTTCCTTATGTAAATATATACATATTGTTGTAATGCTCTGTATTGAGTTTCCAATTATATTCAACATGAAAGTGCCAATTTTATTGTAGCAACTTTAGTGCTTGCTTCTTTCTTCTTCTTTGATCCATAACCACCAACCGTCAAAGCAGTCAGCGGCCATCACACCTGGTGGCGTCTTTAGGGCAGCAACAAATTGATTCCACTTTGCTCGGTCGGCGGCCATCCTTCGTACAGTGCCCCAACTGTGGTTCATTCTTTGCATCTCAGCTTCCACAGTTCTCCGCAAAGTTGTTTTTGGTCGGCCTCTCTTTTGCTTTCCCTCGGGGGTCCATAGCATAGCTGTTCTTGTGATGGTATCAGGGTCCCTTCTGAGGACGTGGGCAACCCAACTCCAGCGTCTGCCAGCTATGATGGTGTGCATGTCCTCCTGGTTACTCCGAATAAATAGTTATTGGTTGCTGATGGTGTTTGGCCAAAAGATTCGGAGAATTTTCCTTAGGCAGATTGTGTGGAAGGAGGACAGTTTCGACATTTCCTTCTCTGTTACTCTCCAACATTCCGCACCATAGAGAAGCACAGAAAGTACACAGCTCTCATACAGTCTTAATTTGGTGTTTGTGCTGTACTGGGAAGACTTCCAGATGTTGTTGAGAACAGCAAAGGCTGTTCTCACTTTATTCAGTCTGTTGTTAATGTCCTTGCTTGTTCCGCCGTCAGGTGTTACTATGCTTCCTAGGTAAGTAAATGTGTCTGTCTGTTCTAACTTCTGGTTCCTTACTGTTATTGGCTCAGGATTGCCCACATTTAGTGTCAAGTGCTTGCTTAGTGGCTGGTTTTATGTTTACATTTAGAAGGTCTATAGCAGGTTCTTTGATGATCTCTTGTATTGGCTAATTCATGTTTAGTATATGTCAATAAATGAGGAGGCTGCTGTAAAACTGGTACGGAAATAAGGTGGCTGACGAAGGGTGAAACCCAAAACATCCCATTTCTTGTGTACCGTTAATGTGTAAAACTGATTCCATACCATTTTATTTTTTAATTTATTTATTTATGTAATTTATATATTTAATTTATATATTCCCAGTAGCAACATATGGCTGCAAGACTTGGACACTCAATAAAACAGTTGCAAAAAAGGTTACATCATTCGAAATGAAATGCTACAGAAGGATGTTGTGAATACCCTGGACAGAGAAGTACTGCACTCACTAAACATTGAAGAAAATTGGCTCCCAAATACCATCGCAATAAGGAAGCTGAAATGTTTCGGTCATATAAAAAGACATAATAGTCTGGAAAAATTAGTGATGGAAGGCATGGTCCCTGGAAAAAGGGGAAGGGGTCAACCTAGACGATGGTGGACCCAGGACATCACAGAGAGTCTGAACTTGTCTTTGGCTGATGCAGGTCGACTTGCCCAGAATCATGATGCGTTCAGAGCAGTTGTAATGGAGACAACGTTCTGGAAAGAATATGTCACATGATGATGATGATATTTAATTCATGTTTAGAATTTTCTTAAAATACTCTATAATCTGGATCACTGCTGTTATGTTGACCTCTTGTTTTTCAATGGCTTTCCATGGTGTTGTTATTTAAATGATAAAGAGTTCTGACTATTCTATAAAATATCTTCAAGTTCTTTTTCTTCTTTTTGAAGGCCTTCTCTGCTTCCTCTGTCACATTTTAAATGTACTTTGTTTTATCTTGTCTGGCACTTCCTTTATTCACATTATGCTTCAGCTACCAGTGTAATGTAAGTTGTCACGATTTTTCATCTTTTTCATAGTTGCTGAATTAGTTAGAATATATAGCAGAAGTGACGTGATATAGGTTATAGCATTAACAGTTCTTAACAAAGCAGCAGCTGAGGGGAGGATGTCGTTTTCATTAACTCACATTATTCTCTGCTTTCTTCTGGTTGCGTGTGATGGCAATGACACAGTTCTGAAGAAAGTAGGCCAAGGATGCAACGCCAGTCAAGGCTGGGAAGGACCACTCAAAAGCTGATAAAAATATCATAAAACTGATATACAATCATGCTACATTAAACTGATGGTTAAATGAAGCTGTGATTAACTGCTACATTTGGTAGTCACTAAGTAGATGATAGTCACAGTAATGATGAGCTACAGTAGAGATGACCGTAACACTGATAATTACAGTAAATGTTATGATTACTGTAACAATGAAGAGATGACAGTTGCAGTAAGATGAGCCATAGTAAAGACAGCAGTCACAGAAAGTATGTTAGTTATAGTTATAGTAAAGGTAATAATTACAGTAATGATGATAATGATAGTAAAGAAGACAGTCCTAGTAAAAATGCTATAATCTCAGTAACCATGATATTAACAGCAATGATGATAGTTACAGTAAAGATAAAAGTTATTGTGAAGATGTTATTGATAGTATAGGCATTTATTACAACAAAGATGACAGCGTAATAATGACAGTCACAGAAAAAAGAGACACATATTACTATGGGGTTGGGGAGTGGTTAAGGTAAGAATACTCTATGATAAAAATGAAAACTTGTACAGAACATCAGAACAATCAACATTACCTGGGCTGTATGATGTGCTATCAGGATGTTTCAGATCTAGATTAATGCCCCATTTACTTGCTTTCACTGCCACAAAAATGATGAGATAAGTAACTGACAGGGTGCCTGGACAAAAACAAACAAAATAATGAGATAAGAAACTGACTAGGTACCCAGAGAGAAACAAAAATAATGTGAAAAGTAACTGACTAGGTGTGGTATTCTACTTTAGTCCTTTAAATGAAATAATACAAGACACTTGTCGCACTTAACATTTATTACACACAGCGATACAACATGTCTAACATCCCACAATGGCCATTATTCCAAGTCCTGTAACTCCTCTTCTCATAAGATGTTGGATACGACACTACATTCTCCCCCTGTCTTGAATAATAAAAACACACTGAAACTCAAACTGTTTTGCAAACATCACTAATATCAGAAATTGTCAATACAAAACATAGTCATTGAGACATCTTGGGACATTTCGGTGTCTACGCGGTGGTCTGCCTGTTTGCGGTAATTTCCTGTTGTTGTCCATGGTGACGTCAGCTGGTTCTGTGGCAGTTGGTGGCAATTCAGGACTGACAATGTCATCTAAGTAATCATCATCTGGTTGTGATTTCTTCTAGGCTGCTCTTGCCAGGTTTTCACTTACTTTCTTGAAAAATGAGACATTTCTTGTTACAAGTCTGCCTGCATCTGAAACACTTATCATGTTTCCCTTGATTTTAGTAATCTGGTAAGGTTAGAGATTAAACCTTAGAGTTGATTTGCTGTTTTGTTCTTGTCGTACTAAAACAAAATCTCCTACTTCCAGATGAAACGGTCTGCATGTTGCTTCATTCTGTATTTTGCATGTGCAACTTTTCACTGCACATCTGTTGAAGCTGGTTGACTCTCTTTCGTTTCAACTGTTGGAATCTTAACCGAGACCTTTCTTTGAAACATGAGCTCATATGGTGATTTGCTTGTTGACATATGAGATGTTGCCCTATAATTTATAAGGAAAGCGTACAGCTGTTGTCTCTAACACTTTCTTTCAACTGCGGCTGTTTGAATGACCTTCTTGAGGTTTCTCATCATCCTTTCTACCTCCTCGTTTGCCCATGGCCAGTAAGGTGGGATTCTTCTGTGTCTGTATCCAACATGGTGCATACAATTTTTCATGTCTTGGCTGCTAAATGGTGAACCATTATCTGTTTTTAAAATTTCAGGAATTCCAAAAGTCGAAAATATCTTGTCAATCACAGGAATGACAGTTCTTGCTGATGTGGAATTAATTATTTCAGCAACTGGAAATATTGAATATTCATCTACTATGACAAGAATATACTGTCCACATGGTAATGGTCCACAAAAGTCTGCAGAGACCTCTGTCCATCGTGCTTTGGGAAGCTCGGACATTTTCAAAGGTATCATATGTGCTCCACTTTCAGTGCAAGCTTGACAAGCTAAACATTTGGAAATACTCTCCTCAACCCTTTTGTCTAATCTGGGGAACCAAATTTTCTCTCTAACCAAACATTTGGTCTTGACTATGCCTTGATGTCCTCCATGGGCCAAATCTACTGCTCTTCTCTGGAGTATTTTGGGATTACTATTCTTGAACCTCTAAGTAATAAATTGTCTTCAGTAAGTGTTAGTTCATTTCTAAATCTGTGGAAAATATTAAGATCTTCTCTGTTTACTTTAGAGAATTGTTCATAAGGAATGTTATTTCATTTATTATTTCTGATTATAATATTTATAAACTGAACTGCTTGTGATAATGGGTCTTTCATGGTCTCTTCTTGTATTTCACAGAAATTCATAGCTTTTGGAACACTGTTCATGGCTAGGAATCTCACATAGGTTTCTGTCTCTTCACTGTTTTTGTTCTCAGACTGCTCTTTTAGTGGGTGTCTTGACATATAATCAACAGGATTATTCTTTCCAGGCTTGTATACAACATTGAAATCATATTGCTGCAGTCGCAAAACCCATCTTTCTATACGAGCAGGAGGCTAGGAGGTTCTTTTTCCAAATATCGACTCCAGTGCCTTTTAATCTGATATGATGGTGAACTTGTTGCCATAAATGTATAAGTGAAATTATTCACAAGCCCACACTATTGCTAAAGCCTCTTTCTCTGTCTGTGGGTATCTAGTTTCTGTATCTGACAGACTTCTGCTGCCAAAAGCTACAACATATTCTTTGTTTCTGTCATCTCTTTGGGTTAGCATTGCCGCTAAACCGACTGGACTTGCATCTACTGAGATGAATGTCTTTCTGTTCCTATCAAAATAGGATGTACCAGCACTTTCTGCTAGTTCTGATTTCAGCATATCTAATGCTTTTGACCAAGTTACTGTCCATGCCCAAGGTGTGTCTTTTCTTGTAAGCATTCTTAAAGGCTGACTGAGTGTTGCATAAGGAATAATTGTCAAATTGCCCAAAAAGGGAGATCTTGCAGACTGCAATAATTGGAGAGGAATCACCTCTTCTCTCAGTTCCCAGCAAAATACTAGGCAGGATAATTATACAGAGAATTTCAAAGGCAGTAGACTACAAACTGAGGAAAGAACAAGCAGGATTTAGAAAGAACAGAAGATGTGTAGACCATATATTCACTCTCAGGAACATTATAGAGCAGTGCTCAGAATGGCAAAGACAGCTTTACATAAATTTTGTTGATTTTGAAAAGGCTTTTGACAGCATACATAGGGACAGTTTATGGAAAATACTGAGGGCTTATGGAATTCCAAGCTGCATAGTGGCAATCATAAAAAAGCCTCTATGCCAACTTTACGTGTAGTGTTGGGCAGAGCAACCTAACCTTCGAGGTGAAGACAGGAGTACGACAGGGATGCCCCTTATCAACCACTCTTTTTTTAACAGTCATAGACTGGGTGATGCGCCAGACAACAGAGGGCAGTCCAAGAGGAATAAGATGGACTACATTTTCTACATTGGAAGATCTGGAATATGCAGATGACATTGCACTGCTGGCACATTCACATCAACACATCCAGGAAAAAACGGATAGACTTAATAAATTTAGCCAGCAGGTGGGCTTGAACATCAATTTAAAGAAGTCTGAGGTCATGACGCTCAATGTGAGCAACCCTGAGCCCATATCAGTAAGGAATCAGCAATTGGTACAGACAGATACCTTCACATACCTAGGAAGCATAGTAACACCAGACGGTGGGGCAGGCAAAGACATCAACATCAGAATGAATAAGGCAAGAACAGCCTTCTTTAGCCTAAATAACATCTGGAAGTCCTCCCAATACAGCACAAGCACAAAATTAAGATTATACCAGAGCTGCGTGCTTTCTGCGCTTCTCTATGGTGCGGAATGCTGGAGAGTCACAGAGAAGGAAATGTCAAAATTGTCCTCTTTTCACACAACATGCCTAAGAAAAATTCACCGCATTTTTTGGCCGAATACCATCACCAACCAAGATCTGCTTACTCGTAGCAAGCAAGAGGACATGCACAGCATCATAGCTGGCAGACGCTGGAGCTGGGTTGGTCATGTCCTCAGAAGAGACCCCGATGCCATCACAAGAACAGCTATGCTTTGGACCCCTGAAGGAAAGCGAAAGAGAGGCCGACCAAAAACAACTTGGCGGAGGAATGTGGAGGCTGAGATGCAAAGAATGAACCAGAGTTGGGGCACTGTACGAAGGATGGCCACCGACCGTGCAAAGTGGAATCAATTTGTTGTTGCCCTACAAGACGCCACTAGGCGTGATGGCCACTGACTGCTTTGATGGTCGGTGGTTAAGGATCGAAGAAGAAGAAGAAGAGTGTTGCATAGTTTTGAATAAAACGTTAACAGTAATTGAACATTCCCAGTAAACTACTCAATTCAGACACACTGGTTGGTTCTGCCATGTCTTGAAGTGCACTAATTTTTCTGTGGTCTGGAACAATTCCCTTCTCAGAAAAAGTATATCCATAAAAATCCAATGTGGTTTTACTGAATTCACCTTTCTCTTTATTCAGTGTGAGGTTATGCTGCCTCAGTCTGATGAATACGTTCTAGATTTTCATCTTGTTCTTTTGTAGTTTTTCCATAAACCAGAATATCATCAGATACATTCAACTGTCCTTTCAGACCTTGAAGCACATTTCCAATTATATTCTGGAATGCTTCTGCTGCTGAAGCTATTCTGAAACAAAGCCTTTTGTATCTTCATAAACCTAGATGTGTTGAAAAAGTTGTGATGTATCTAGATTCCGGAGCTAATGGAATTTGATGGTAGCCACTTCTCAGATCTAATTTGCTGAAAACTTTAGCTTCATTTAGATCTACTATTATGTTGTCTATTGTAGGAGTGATGTATCTCTCTCTTTCTATAGCTTCATTAGGCTGTCTCATGTCTACACACATTCATACATCACCATTCTTCTTGATGACAGGTACTACAGGACTGACCCACGGAGTTGGCCCTGAAACTTGTTCAATGATGTCTTCGTCTTCTAATCTTTTAATTTCTTCTTCTAATTTTTGCCTGATGTGAAATGGAATTCTTCTGTGCTGTTGTGCTTTAGGTTTCACATTTTCATTTATGTGTAGTTTTAGCTAAAAACTTTTCAATTTACCCACACCTTGGAACAGGTCTGAATACTTTTCAAAAAGATTAGATGTTCTCTTGCTGTTGATGCTATTTATTATTTTGACAACCTGCAATTTAGATGCTGTCTTATGGCTTAAAAGAACTTCACGTCCACCTTCTACTACATAGACAGTAGTACTGGCTTGATGATGCTTGGATTCAATAGTTGTTCTAAGCATTCCAACCACTTTTAAGGGAGTCTTGGATGAATATGCATATAACTTTTTATTAGTGGGAAACAACTGTGGTTTTCTCTTCAACTTGTATGTGGATGTGCTTATGAATCCACACTTGAACCCATGTCTATCATTGCAGACATATGTGTATCTTGCATTTTGATCATTGTTCTGGGGACATCTGGTCTGTTATCCAGTGCATAAACATAAGCCTCTGAGCTGCTGTCAGTGTCTGTGGTGTTTTCCTTTTTCTCAGCAATCTGTTGAACTTTATTTTTAGGGGTGAGACAATACTTGGCAAAGTGATTTTGCTTGTGACAAATGTAACACTCTTTCCCAATGCTGGGCAGTTCTGTCTTCCACCTTTGTGAGGATATTTCCCTCCAAAACATTTGCATTTTGTGTATGATACTTTCTTGGAGTTAGATCTGGAAGTATGAAACTTTGGTTTCTACATATCTTGTTTGTCAGCTTGTGTGACTGAATCTTGGGTTCTAAATCTAGATTCCTGAAATTGCAATCTGTTGACAGTGTTCTCTTCTTTCTTCCCTATGTGTGTGGCCTGGATTTCTACCATTACTAAAGTTCTGCCAATCTGTAGTACCTCATCCAATGTAAGGCATTTTTCATTTTGGAGAATCCTCCTTCTTAACTTCGATGATGTGCAAGTTTGTATTACATGATTTCTAATTTCATCAACTGCATTCAGAAACTGGCAATGTTTTACAAGTTGGCGTAACCTCGTATCGTATAGGTATAAATTTTCTTCACCATTTTGAATGGCCTGTCTGAACCTAAACTGTTCATACATTGTATTCTTCTTTGGGATGAAATACGAGTTCAGCTTTACCTTGTCGTAATCATCACTTGTCTCGGCCATAGTCTGGCTGGTAGATATCATAAACATCTTCTCCGGCATAGTGCAACGGTACACTGTTTGCATTTGACATCTTTGACCCCAAATGCCCCCAGACTGTTTTCGAAATGGCTTACCCATTATTCCCATTTGGTTCCTAGGTTCACATCATGATCATACTGAAAAAGCATGATGGGTAACATCCTCGTCACCATTTGTGGTATTCTACCTCAGTCCTCTAAATGAAATAATACAAGACACTTGTCGTTCTTAACATTTATTACACACAGCGACACAACATGTCTAAAATCTCACAACAGCTATTATTCCAAGTCCCGTAACTCATATCTAAATATATCTCTAAGCTGTTGGATAGGACACTACACTAGGTACCCAGAGAGAAACAAAAATAATGAGATAAATAACTGACTAGGTAATGAAATAAGTAACTGACTAGGTACCCAGAGAGAAACAAACATAATGAGATAAGTAACTGACTAAGTACCTAGAGAGAAACAAACATAATGAGATAAGTAACTGACTGAGATCCTATAGGGAAACAAAATAATGAGATAACTGACTAGATACCCAGAGAGAAACGAACATGAGATAAGTAACTGACTAGGTACCCAGAGAGAAACAAACATAATAAGATAAGTAACTGACTAGGTACCTAGAGAGAAACATACATAATAAGATAAGTAACTGACTAGGTACCTAGAGAGAAACAAACATAATGAGATCCTATAGGGAAACAAAATAACGAGATAAGTAACTGACTAGGTACCCAAGAGAAACAACAATAATGAGATAAGTAATTGACTATGTACCTAGAGAGAAACACAAAAATGAGTTAAGTAATTGACTATGTACCTAGAGAGAAACACAAAAATGAGATAAGTAACTCACATGGTATTTAGAGTGACAAAAATAATGAGATAAGTAACTGACTAGGTACCCAGAAAGAAACAAAAATAATGAGATAAGTAACTGACATGGTATTTAATCACAAAAATAATGAAATAAGTAACTGACTGGGTATTTGCAGTCACAAAAATAATGCACATTTTATGCAATAAAAGAGCAGGTAATTTCTTTAGTGTGATGTTTGTTTCATATAAATAAGTTTGACAGGAGTAAACTAAAAATTCTCAGTAATGAGAAACTTCTCAGACTACAGCTGGGAAAAGGCTATTTCAGAATAGAAGAACCTTACTGTGCAGGATGTCTTCAAGATAATAATATAGAACATTTCTTGTTAAAGTGTAAGAGGTATGAAGAAATGAGAATACCAATATTAGATTATTTGCAGGCATCAAACTTACTTATAAATATAGAAGAGGTGTTAATAATAGACAGACCTAGGGAACTGCATTATATAATCAAACAATATTTAACACAAACAAAGGTTAATATATAGTGGTTGGGAATGTGAAGGTCTGATGCTGTTCTTACAAGGCATATGACTTTTAACAGATGAAAGCCAATTAAATATCTGTTAAAGTCAGTTATATAACTAGAACCACCAGGGCTTTACACCCCTCCACTTTAATATTATTCTTGTTCAGAGTTTCTTCTTGATTTTGTTTGTTTTTTTTTTTTTTTTTAACATATAAGCATAACTGGTAATTGTGATTTTCCCTATTTACAATGATTTGACAAATGTGATGCCACTTTCTCATATCAGCAGTTGTTCATATTATTTGGAATTGAAAACAATATATATCCTAATTATAATCCATCAGAAGTTGAACTTCATTAAATTTTTTTAAAAATTAAAAAATTAACAATTTAAAAATAGGAAGTGTCTTCAATCACCTCATAAATTTTATCTTCTTGCCCCTTGTTTTCATTTGTCACCAGTGCAGTTGGTCCCTTGCAGTGAACCTGTGCCAAGGTCAACAGTGCAGTTGGTCCATTGCAGTGAACCTGTGCCAAGGTCACCAGTGCAGTTGGTCCCTTGCAGTGAATCTGTGCCAAGGTCACCAGTGCAGTTGGTCCATTGCAGTGAACCTGTGCCAAGGTCACCAGTGCAGTTGGTCCCTTGCAGCGAACCTGTGCCAAGGTCACCAGTGCAGTTGGTCCCTTGCAGTGAACCTGTGCCAAGGTCACCGTTGCAGTTGGTCCTTTGCAGTGAACCTGTGCCAAGGTCACCAGTGCAGTTGGTCCCTTGCAGTGAACCTGTGCCAAGGTCACCAGTGCAGTTGGTCCCTTGCAGTGAACCTGTGCCAAGGTCACCAGTGCAGTTGGTCCCTTGCAGTGAACCTGTGCCAAAGTCACCAGTGCAGTTGGTCCTTTGCAGTGAACCTGTGCCAAGGTCACCAGTGCAGTTGGTCCCTTGCAGTGAACCTGTGCCAAGGTCACCAGTGCAGTTGGTCCCTTGCAGTGAACCTGTGCCAAAGTCACCAGTGCAGTTGGTCCCTTGCAGTGAACCTGTGCCAAGGTCACCAGTGCAGTTGGTCGGTCCCTTGCAGTGAACCTGTGCCAAGGTCACCAGTGCAGTTGGTCCCTTGCAGTGAACCTGTGCCAAGGTCACCAGTGCAGTTGGTCCCTTGCAGTGAACCTGTGCCAAGGTCACCAGTGCAGTTGGTCCCTTGCAGTGAACCTGTGCCAAGGTCACCAGTGCAGTTGGTCCCTTGCAGTGAACCTGTGCCAAGGTCACCAGTGCAGTTGGTCCCTTGCAGTGAACCTGTGCCAAGGTCACCAGTGCAGTTGGTCATTTGCAGTGAACCTGTGCCAAGGTCACCACTGCAGTTGGTCCTTTGCAGTGAACCTGTGCCAAGGTCACCAGTGCAGTTGGTCCCTTGCAGTGAACCTGTGCCAAAGTCACCAGTGCAGTTGGTCCTTTGCAGTGAACCTGTGCCATTGTCACCAGTGCAGTTGGTCCCTTGCAGTGAACCTGTGCCAAAGTCACCAGTGCAGTTGGTCCCTTGCAGTGAACCTTTGCCAAGGTCACCAGTGCAGTTGGTCCCTTGCAGTGAACCTGTGCCAAGGTCACCAGTGCTCATATGGCTCATTGTGCTCTTGCAGAACGAACAACCGAAAAATCTGTATTTATGCAGTTTTGCTGTATTTTGTGCTTGTGTAGAAAAGAAGGATTGAAAATGGTATGACAAGATCACCAATGTGGAAGTAATGACAAGAACCAGATAAGTGCAAGGGAAACAAAATTTTAAAAAAAGATGTTAGTGATGGGCAGGACACACAATAAATAAATCTATTTATAGCATTACAAGACAGTCCATTTTCTGGAATACCCAGAGTAAGAGAGGGAGACCAAAAACACAGACAAGAGAAATCAAAGAGATGAGGGAGAGATGAGGGAAACATGGAAACACTTTGAACTGCATTTTTTTAACCATAAAATGGTGCTCCCAAAATTTGGCGCCCAGGGCATGTGTACCTCACCCTTGTTACGCCCTGGTTACCCATACTCTGTACAAGGTTTTTTTTTTGTTTTTACATTTGTACAGCTGTACATACTTTCTGTACAGGTTTTTTGCTTCATTATATATATATATTTGTTGTTGTAGTTATGCTCCTTATTGAGTTTCCTATTATATCCTACTTGAAGAGAATTGTACCAAATATGCTGAACACAAACAAGGAAAAAGCAGTAAAATAACTTATGTGAAAGCACGGGTGGAAAAAAAAAATGCTCTTTTGTTTTCTCAAAGAACAAAACTGTCTTGGTATGGTTTTTCTGCCCTTGCATGTTATTTTTGTGTACAGCTTTTTCAGACTGTGTACAGATTTTCAGATTTTTTGTACAGGTTTTTTAGATTTTTTGTACAGGTTTTTTTGTCTCCGGGGTTTGACATGTCAGCTTGTCAAATATGTTGCGAAACAAAGAAAATGGCTCCATTCATTCAGAACCTGTCACATCTTGTTGTGAAACAAAGGAAATGGTTCCAGTCATTCAGAACCTGTCACATGTTGTTGTGAAACAAAGGAAAAAAAGCTTACCTAGCGAGTTAAATTTGGTGAAAAATGTTGGTGACTTCAAACTTATGAGTGGATAAAGAATCAGTGCCAGGTAAAATGGAACAGTGTGGGTCTCACTCCAGGACTTTTCAAATGTACTGGTCTCATTTGTCACAGCCTCCGTCTGGTTACTGCAAACCACTGCTAACAAACACCAGTAAGTTATTGAGAAAAAACATACAATGAAACACTGACAAAACATATGTAAGCTGTTCTTCTTATTATTCAAATGATCCAATTTACTATTTGTCAGTCATGTCATTGAAATTTCTTCCATGCCAGGTTGTTAAATTGTCCAGTCTCATTTTCTTTGTCTTGCTCTGTCTCTTCCTCATCAAGTGGCGTACGTTGCACTGTTTTGTTAAGCCTGTAGCCCAGTGCATCTGATTTCAACAGGAATTTATGTTGGGCTGCCTTTCTTAGCCTTTAACTGCCCCCAGCCTACCTGCAAGGCAGAAGTGTCGTCTCTCTTTTTGGCTGGTTTCTAAAAATAATGAAGAAAATTACTGTCGTCAAAAATTAAGTCGTCATATTGGCAAGGGGAGATAAAATGAGTGCTTAACATCTGCTTCAAAGACGCCCAATGTATAGGAAACAGTGAAATCACATGTGGCTATTTCCAGTACCATTCATGGAAAAGCTCTACGAATATACAAACAGTTTCAAGCTGACTACTGCTTTCTTTGAAAATATTCAAGTAGACATCTGTGAGTTTACATTGATTAAGAAGAGGAATACACACCGAAAAATGTGTACTGTGTCTTTCTGATGCATGTAATAAGCTTCCTGCGCACATTTGTTGCGCTTAGAACACCTTGCGTTGTCCTACCTGACTATGGGATTGTTAACATTCTTCTTTAAAACAACATCTCCATAACTTCTAGTGATCTTGTTTACTTGACTGTCCAAGGTTTTTCATATGACAGGAATGACTCGATGTAACAATTAGAAACTCATTAACTTCCAATGAGAACAATATTTGGTGTGTGTGTGTGTTCATGAGATGCTGATTTTGTTAGAAGTATTTTGTTCTTTATTTCTAAATTCTATCTTTGGCATAAAGAAATAAAGTGTCTGTGTAATATCTTTAGACTTGTAATTCTTTATATCCCACATTGTTCATCTGGAAGTTGTTTTTTTTTTTTTTTGGGTTGTTTTTTAAATTTATTTTAAAAGTAAAGATTTCAACATCTGAACTGATACTGCCATTCTCATATTTTTTTATTAGAAGCATTTGCTTTAAAATTCCTAGCACTATTTTAACTTTTCTATAAATAATACTAACATAATCTTGCTCGACTAAGAAGACAAACATTTAGACTTCATGAGAGTTGCAACAGAAAAATTTACTTGTTGTATCTGTCAAGATGCAATTTTGAGAAGTTGCTATGGTTGTATGCTCCTGGGTGAGCAAGGTTTATTAGGTACATTGTTGTGGCAAACGTGATTGCAGTGTAAGTCGAGTTAAACTTTTGTGAGTTGCATGTGATGTTTGCACGAGCAGCTGAACTTTGATTGTTATGACATGTGACTAAAGTAGTAGTTATTAATGGCTAGAGTTAGCCTGAGGTATGAAAGGTGAAAAGGTTACAAGATTGTCCGAAGGGAGTTGATAGACGTGTCCCGTTGTTGCTCTTGTGTAGACAAGCTGGTGTTTGTTGTGTGGTTTTAGTTGTTGCTTGTAGTGAAATTGACCGAGATACAACGGTAAAATACTCCAAGGATAACATTTAAGGATAAAAACATAATGCGTAGGCTGCTGATGTACATGATCGCCTAGACCGCGGGTCATCACCCTCCATAAATTTGACTTGCTAGACCGGAGGGGAACGGAGGATCAAAAAGGAAAAAAATATGACTGGAAAGGCTAAAGAGACGCAATTGGGGGGGGGGGAAATGGATGAAAGTAAAAAAATTCAAGTCCCCCAAATTGACACGAGGTACGGAATTGGACGTTTTGCGATACCAAGCCTTGATTTGAATTCAGCGGCTAAAACGCAGATGTTAGGAATATTACAAAAATTTAAAAAGTAATTTTTCTTAATATTAATGTTAGGAATATAAAAATTAGCTGGCCGGATGGCCTATTCTGAGCAGTGAACTAATATGTTCTTAATTTTACAAACGGATAGATAATATTGAAGATAATGACAAAAGACAGTGTAGTTCACATCATCGCTAGACTATAGTGAATCTAAAAGTGTCACAATTTGCACACAAAAACACGACCTTGGGAACAGGTGTTCAAAGTTACTTATTATGGAGGAGAGGGTTTTTGAGCGGTAGCTGTGTCTAAATATAACTTTTTACGACAAAATTTTAAGGGGAGAGAAAGGTTGCTTCAAAAATCAAGCACATTTTTTTAGAAACACAAGTAGAGACGGACAGACTAACAGATAACCATCCATACTTGACTGAAGCATGACTGAAATGACTTTAGTGTAGAAATTTGAAATTAAAAATAAACCTCGGCAGTGATTGGCCACAGACAATCATATCATTAGCGCTCAGAGCGCATTTGGGGTCATTCTTCAATAATTGTTCAGTGTTAGACACAGATTTTAAAGTGTGGTGTTTTCCCATATGAAAGACAGTGAATAAATTTAGGGACGCCATACTATAGCCAGCAGCTCAGCTGAGTTTTGCTAGCAATTCTGTGTTATGTATTCATAATCTGGTAAGATTGAAATTATTTCTTTATATATTTTGAATATTGTTTCATGTTCGAGTGATTTGATACTGCCATATCAAAATCTAGCCTTACAAACAAGTAGGGAGTTGCTCTAGACCCCCCGCCCAAGTCAGGGTCTAGGGACCAACAAGGTACATAAACTACAGCAAGGATTATGCAAGATATATCAAGCGTTGAAACAGATTACCTATCTTCTTTTAGGGCCGACAACTAATAAATATTTTTCAGAATCTATAGTCTGGGAGGATCTATCTGATGTAAACCCACCATGGTAACTGTGCTGTTTGGTCAGAGAGATCTGACCTGTCTGTATGATGTGGTTGTTGTGTCAGTGTGGTGTCCAGACGTGGGTATAGAATAGATTTTGACACATAGCCCATACTTTGATTGCAGAGCTGTGAGTTTCTATCGACAACAAAGCAGAGTCTATTCGGTGGGTGACTTTACTCGAGTGTATCTGTGCAGTTCTTGTGACAGAGACCACCATTATTGTCCGCCAGCACGGAGAGGTGGGACCGCAAGTTTTCAGCACCAGAGCTACAAAAAGATGAGTGAGCCTCTGGTCTGCTGGACATTCACCAACTATTGGTAGTGACTAATATCCCCATAAAAATTCCCACCTTTTTCTGGACACTGTGTAGTCAATATAGACAGGTGTGATGAGGCCACCCCAACAGCACAAACAGTAACTATCCTCCCAAAGAGATGACTACTCGAACATTTTAATAAAACTAACTAGTCTAGTACTTAAATATGTACACTCTTGAATTTATTATGTAACATTCCATGCATACTTTTCATAAATTTTAAATCCTTCTTTTAAAACAAGTTCTGGTCACATAAAACTTGATCCAGAACCAATAAATGTAATATAATTATATCAAAAATTTTATACACGTGAGTTAGTTCAGTGTATTTTAACACTTGTTAATCTTATTAGTCTTCTTAAATATCTGTGGGTGTATTTATAACTAACACACCACATTACACATCATTACCCTAGACACTTTACGTAGCCACATTCATTAAGAAAAAAAAAAAAATTAAGTGTGAGGTCGTAGTGGTAGCAAGAAAGGCCTTCTGACAATTCTCAACTACATTTTATCTCAGGAGCCTTCACAGCTGGCCTCATACAATGTACATGTAGTAATAACACCATCATACAATACCATCAACACCACTACATAAATTGGGGTCTTGTCCAGGGATAATTAGCCAATAATAATATTAAGATCTCCTGGTGGGAGAAATAAAAGTAGGGAAATAAATTGTAAAATTTCCTTTAAAATTAAAAGTGTCCCTGCAGATAAAAGTTGGTGAATCTTCACAGCCAGTAATAATTAAGTAGTTAACTGGTTAGTTAGATAATAGTCATAAGAATTACTTGGTGTATTTACTGGTTAGAGATTTAGCTTGTATATTATTATATTGTCTGAAAAGTATGGCTGAGCTAGCAAAGTTCCGATCAGCTGCTGTGCTCACGGCGAAGGAGATGGGAATGGATGGTCAAATTTTAATTCAATACGTAACGGCTGAATGTGATAAATATATTGAACGGGAAGAAAGGAGGTTAGCTGAAGAGAAGAGGTTAGAGGCTGATAGAGACATTAAGAGGCTGCAGATTGAGGCAGAAGAAAAACGACAGCAAAGGGAGGCAGAAGAAAAACGACAGCAAAGGGAGGCAGAAGAAAAACGACAGCAAAGGGAGGCAGAGGAAAAAAGGTTGACTGCCGAAAGGGAGGCTGAAGATAGAAGGTTGCAGAGGGAGCACGAATTACGACTAAGGGAGCTGGAATTACAAGGCCCGGCCCCTGAAAATGGTGCCAGCCCTTTTGCCTCAGATGCTACGCCCAGTATGGGAGCCTCAAACTCAGCTATGGGGTTTCATTTAGACCATTTTGTTGAGAAAGACGATGACATAGAGAGGTACCTGGGACGTTTTGAGTTATTAGCTACTACATATGGGTTAGAGAGAGAGAGGTGGAGTTTAAAGCTATCACAGGGATTGAGGGGTGCTTCTTATGAAGTATTTGCCAAAATGAACAGGGAAGACCAAGACAATTATGACATGTTAAAGCAGGCTTTGTTATTAAGGTACGAGAAGAATGGTGAATTTTATCGTAAGAGATTTAGAAATGCCAAACTGTTGTCTGGGGAGACATACCACCAATTCTCTGCCAGACTAGAAACCTATTTGGAGAAATGGACGGCTCTGGGGAAGACCCAAGATCTTAAAGAAATGATCATGATTGAGCAATTGAGAGAGTCCATGGCTCCAGACATGAGAAAATTTCTCATGGAACAAGGTGCAGAGAAGTTGGGGGAAATTTTAAATGTTGCTGAGAGGTATCAGGCAGCTCAGGCAGAGGTAAGTGGTGCTAAGAAGAAGCACATAGACAATTTTAAAGCTCCACAGCAATTTAATAAATTTGATAATAGAGAGCAGGGAAATAAGGGTAGGACAAATTTTGAGCGGCAAAGAAATGACTATCGCGACAGAAACTCACAGTTCAATGACCAAAAGTTCAATGAAAGAAAACCGTTGAACCAAGGAAAAAGATGGTGCAAATGGTGCAAGAAGGATAACCATAACACCGAATTTTGTAGAAGGAAACCTTCAAACATTGCTGCAATGAAGTCGGGGACGCAAAGATTAAAGGTTAATCCTAAGGGACAACAGGAACCTTATCACCCCCCAGTTTGTGAGGATGTTATTTGTAATGGGGTCACCATAAGGTGCCTTTATGATACAGGTTTGGATTATGATTCAGTTGTGAAGTCTAGCCTAGTGGACCCAAGTCAGTATACCACAGAAACAGTGGAAATACAAGGGGCGACTAAGGACATACCACTCATGACACTTCCCATCGCAAGGATAACGGTGAAAACTCGCTATGTGGAAGGAGAAATCAGAGCAGCAGTGATAGATGAACCAATCTACCCTCTGATATTGGGGTGTAGATACGTCTTCTTGGGGAATCCCGAGAAACCTGTGATCATGGCGACAGTGCAGACCAGGTCACAGAAGAAGGAGGAAGAAGGTGAACCTATAAATGCTCATCCAGAGGAGATGAGGAAGGCGCAGGCTGAGGATAGGACACTCAAGCCCTGTTTTAAAAAATTGCCCAAATGCCACACACCTCCGAGCAAGGGGGAATATTTCATGAAGAATAGATTATTATACAGGAAGACAGGAACTAGATCCACTGGTCACGGACAGTTAGTTCTTCCCAAGAGATATAGGGCAAATTTGATAAGGAGCTTACATGTTGGAAAAGATGGTGACCATGAGAAAGTCGGTACCATCTGCCAAAAGATTGCTCTAAAATACTATTGGCCCGACGTAAATGTCGATGTTGAAAACTTTGTAGAAGCATGTGGCGTATTTCATGAGGGAACACCCACAAAGGGAAAATATGTGCAGGACCTAGAACCGCCACGGGGCAACTTTAGGCCTGAAAGGAAAACTAATTATACACGGGTAGACAAAGTGGAATGGGAGCCCCCTTTTCACACCCAGTCTTCACTTGAATGGATTAACATGGCCGCTATGCGAAGAGTACAAAGAAGAAATTTAACCCAGGATAGGATGACAATCCCTCGGTCAGACTTATATAAACTGGAGGAACAGACAAGGGAGCGAAGATCTCTCATAAACAATCTTAAGTGGGGAGACAAACCCCAGAGAAAAATTGGTAGTGGTCGATTTGTGAGTGATGATTCTAGGAAGAAAAGTCCTCATTATAAAGCTTCTAATGGACGGGACCAGATGAGTTCCATGAAAAATAAGTATGATAAATTAAAGATCCAGATGTAACTTTATTAAGGACCTGGACAGATGAGAAGGCGGAAGAGACTGTTACCTCATCGTATCAATACGTGAACGAACTGACCACTCGTTTGAAAGCTGGATGGAAACTGGCCAATGATAATTTGAAACAAGCCAGGAAGAAACATGCAGCATATTTTAATAGGAAGGCAAAGGACAGGGAACTGGCAGTCGGAGAGAAGGTGCTGCTTCTACTACCGGGAAGCCAGAATAAATTACAAATCGGTTGGCAAGGTCCATATACGGTTCTAGAGAAGGTGTCTAGAACAAACTATAAAATTGACAAAAAGGGGAAGGAAAAAGTTTATCATGTAAACCTGCTAAAGAAGTATCTGGACAGACCACTCCAGGAAAGCACCCCCTTATTGACCTTAGCTATTGCAACCCAGATGCAAAAGGAACCACTCACCTCACATGAATACCCATTACATCCTTGTGAAACCGCAGCACAGGTAAAAGTCAGTAAGCACCTGACTAAAAATCAGAGGGAGAGAGTTCAACAGGTTCTGGAGGAACATACAGATGTATTAACAGATAAACCAGGCCATACAAATTTGCTACAGTATGACATGAAACTGGTAGACTCAAACCCAATCTGTATGAGAGCCTATTCTATTCCGTTCGCGAAGGAGAAGGCATTGAAGGAAGAAATAGAGTATTTGTTGAAGGAGGGGATTATTGCGCACAGTGAATCATCTTTTAGTTCTAGTGTCGTTTTGTTGAGAAAACCGTCTGGGGAACACAGACTGTGCATAGATTACAGGAAACTGAATGCTGTCACAGAAGGACAAGTGGATCCATTACCAGACACAAAACAGCTATTTGCCAGACTGAACAAGGCAAAATACTTTTCAAAAGTGGATCTTAGTAAAGGCTATTACCAGATCCCAGTGAAGCCTGAAGTGAGACCTTATTTGGCTTTTAGCACTTCGGATGGACATTATGAATTCAATATGCTACCATTCGGACTGAAAAATGCTCCGAGTGTGTTTTCAAGGATGATGCGAAAATTGTTGGACCCCCTGAATAACCCATGTATCACAAATTTCATGGATGATATTCTCGTCGCCACAGAGACATTTGAAGAACACATTGAAGCTCTGGAGATGTTGTTTGATAGACTTCGGGAGGCGAACTTAACTGCTAGGCCAACAAAATGTTGTATTGGATGCAAAGAGTTGGAATTCTTGGGGCACACACTGTATATCAGGGTAATATGACCCCTGATCCTAAGAACTTGGAAAAACTGCAGAGAGCACCTAGGCCGCAAACAAAGAAGGACGTGCGATCATTCGTGTCGTTATGCGGATTTTATCAGAAATACATCAAGAATTTTAACGCTATTTGTGCTCCTCTGACTGATCTGACTCGCAAGGGACTTCCAGATAAAATTATTTGGACTGCACAATGTGAACTAGCGTTCCAAGAGTTAAAAGAAAAACTCACTAGCAAGCCTATTCTCAAACTGCCTGATTTGACACAGGACTTTGTCTTAAGAACCGATGCAAGTAATGTAGGACTAGGAGGGGCTTTGTTGCAAAGATCATCTTCACCTGATGGGGAACTTAAACCAGTCGCTTATGCAAGCCGCAAATTGAATAAGGCGGAACAAGGATACTCCACAAGCGAAAAAGAATGTTTAGCATTAATCTGGGCAATAAAAAAGTTTCAAATCTATCTGTATGGTAGGACTTTTGTGGTGGAGACGGATCATCAGCCTCTCGTGTTCTTGTCTCAGGCTAAGCATGAAAACGCAAGATTGCTGAGGTGGTCTTTATTGCTTCAACCGTATCAGTTCAGTATCCAATATATCCCAGGCAAATTGAATGTCGGTGCAGATTTCCTCAGTCGGCACCCCTGTGATCAAAATTAGAGTAATGGCAGACGTGAGGAGTAATTTTACCTATGTGTATCGCTGGTTTTGGAACTTGCCATAGGCATGTTTTCAAGTGGGGAGATGTGTAGTGAAATTGACAGAGATACAACGGTAAAATACTCCCAAGGATAACATTTAAGGATAAAAACATAATGCGTAGGCTGCTGATGTACATGATCGCCTAGACCGCGGGTCATCACCCTCCATAAATTTGACTTGCTAGACCGGAGGGGAACGGAGGATCAAAAAGGAAAAAAATATGACTGGAAAGGCTAAAGAGACGCAATTGGGGGGGGGGGGGGGGGAAAAGTAAAAAATTCACGTCCCCCAAATTGACACGAGGTACGGAATGGACGTTTTGCGATACCAAGCCTTGATTTGAATTCAGCGGCTAAAACGCAGATGTTAGGAATATTACAAAAATTTAAAAAGTAATTTTTCTTAATATTAATGTTAGGAATATAAAAATTAGCTGGCCGGATGGCCTATTCTGAGCAGTGAACTAATATGTTCTTAATTTTACAAACGGATAGATAATATTGAAGATAATGACAAAAGACAGTGTAGTTCACATCATCGCTAGACTATATTGAATCTAAAAGTGTCACAATTTGCACACAAAAACACGACCTTGGGAACAGGTGTTCAAAGTTACTTATTATGGAGGAGAGGGTTTTTGAGCGGTAGCTGTGTCTAAATATAACTTTTTACGACAAAATTTTAAGGGGAGAGAAAGGTTGCTTCAAAAATCAAGCACATTTTTTTTAGAAACACAAGTAGAGACGGACAGACTAACAGATAACCATCCATACTTGACTGAAGCATGACTGAAATGACTTTAGTGTAGAAATTTGAAATTAAAAATAAACCTCGGCAGTGATTGGCCACAGACAATCATATCATTAGCGCTCAGAGCGCATTTGGGGTCATTCTTCAATAATTGTTCAGTGTTAGACACAGATTTTAAAGTGTGGTGTTTTCCCATATGAAAGACAGTGAATAAATTTAGGGACGCCATACTATAGCCAGCAGCTCAGCTGAGTTTTGCTAGCAATTCTGTGTTATGTATTCATAATCTGGTAAGATTGAAATTATTTCTTTATATATTTTGAATATTGTTTCATGTTCGAGTGATTTGATACTGCCATATCAAAATCTAGCCTTACAAACAAGTAGGGAGTTGCTCTAGACCCCCCGCCCAAGTCAGGGTCTAGGGACCAACAAGGTACATAAACTACAGCAAGGATTATGCAAGATATATCAAGCGTTGAAACAGATTACCTATCTTCTTTTAGGGCCGACAACTAATAAATATTTTTTCAGAATCTATAGTCTGGGAGGATCTATCTGATGTAAACCCACCATGGTAACTGTGCTGTTTGGTCAGAGAGATCTGACCTGTCTGTATGATGTGGTTGTTGTGTCAGTGTGGTGTCCAGACGTGGGTATAGAATAGATTTTGACACATAGCCCATACTTTGATTGCAGAGCTGTGAGTTTCTATCGACAACAAAGCAGAGTCTATTCGGTGGGTGACTTTACTCGAGTGTATCTGTGCAGTTCTTGTGACAGAGACCACCATTATTGTCCGCCAGCACGGAGAGGTGGGACCGCAAGTTTTCAGCACCAGAGCTACAAAAAGATGAGTGAGCCTCTGGTCTGCTGGACATTCACCAACTATTGGTAGTGACTAATATCCCCATAAAAATTCCCACCTTTTTCTGGACACTGTGTAGTCAATATAGACAGGTGTGATGAGGCCACCCCAACAGCACAAACAGTAACTATCCTCCCAAAGAGATGACTACTCGAACATTTTAATAAAACTAACTAGTCTAGTACTTAAATATGTACACTCTTGAATTTATTATGTAACATTCCATGCATACTTTTCATAAATTTTAAATCCTTCTTTTAAAACAAGTTCTGGTCACATAAAACTTGATCCAGAACCAATAAATGTAATATAATTATATCAAAAATTTTATACACGTGAGTTAGTTCAGTGTATTTTAACACTTGTTAATCTTATTAGTCTTCTTAAATATCTGTGGGTGTATTTATAACTAACACACCACATTACACATCATTACCCTAGACACTTTACGTAGCCACATTCATTAAGAAAAAAAAAATTAAGTGTGAGGTCGTAGTGGTAGCAAGAAAGGCCTTCTGACAATTCTCAACTACATTTTATCTCAGGAGCCTTCACAGCTGGCCTCATACAATGTACATGTAGTAATAACACCATCATACAATACCATCAACACCACTACATTGCTAGGGTCGATGTTATATATGATCTTGGAAGGTGTCGTAGTCCCAGAAGTGATATTAGTATTATTTGAATACTGGTAGGTTGTCAAGATAGATTGGCAGTTTCTTGTGCTTTTTGAGTACCTCATAAATATGGCATGTACTAGTTGTTATTATATTATGTCGAGATCGACAGTCTGAGTACATTTATTTATTGCTATGTAGTGTGGAAACGTGTCCGCTAGACTATGTTGCCGTTGTTGTTGTTTATGATTGTGTTAGATGAGTGGTAACAGCGATAGTGTCGCTGCTGTCAGAGACCAAGGTGTGTGTGTAAGCACCTTATTGTCTCGTGACAGTATCCAACATTCAAGAATATATCACATGCAGCAAAAGTGAGCATCTACCATCATTACCCTGCAGCTCCCAGTGGGGTACAAGCCTTCAATCAGCCAACACCAAGCTACTCTGCCTTTTGTTATCTGTTCATAATCTTTCCATGACGACTTCCTCCTGTCTCCAATTGCTTCAAATGTTTTAATCTATTTCTTTTACCTTGAGGATTCCAGAACAAGGACTGCTCTGTAATGCTATGAGCAAGTTTCCTCAATGTGTGCCCCTTCCATCACCATTGTACTTTCTTCACTTCTTGTTCTGCTGGTTCCTGTCTGGTTATTTCCATGCTAATGTAACAACACAAAGAAGCGGTTTGGAGACAGATATGAAGGGGATACAGAAAACATGGAAAGACCACAAGTAGAAGGCACACAACAGAAGGGCTTGGCACAATTTTGAAGGCCATTTATGAAAGCCTGTAACACCCTGGTTGTCAGTTTTGTTCTTTTTCATGTTTCAGAGCCATACAATAGGACTGTGCTGACATCTGAGCTGAAGGTTCTTATTTGTGTGCTGGATTTATTTTGACTTCCATGTTTACCAGTATTCTGAAAGATCCTCTTGCTTTGTGTTTTCTTATTTTTATATCCAACTTTGATTCCACTGCTGGTAAGAAAGATTTCAAATTTGCAATCTGGCTATTACTTTCTGCATTTATTCTTATAATCCTTGTACTTTCTCATTGTATTTTCATCCTGATTTCTGTGATCTGTTTTTAAGTACTCACAGTAGGTCTTACAGTTATGTGTTAAAGCTAGGTCATTGGCATAATCTTGATCATCAAGCTGTGTCTGAGTCCACAGAATTCCATTTCTGTTCATTGGTATAATTTTCATTACCCAATTTACAGCCTCTATCTCTATTCTCATGCTGGATGTTGTTATCTTGTACGCCCCATGACGTTCAGTGACAATTCTGCCCTTTACCCTAGCAGAGAAGCCTCAACCTGATTTTTCCCTATGTATCACAGACCCATCAGTATACACAATGGCATCATTATCACCGCATGATCAAGTATCATTTGATTAATTTCCAATTCCGTTTTCCCACTGCCCCAAGTTCTACACTCTCTGCCAAGGCTGATGATGACTTGCTGGTAGTTAATAAAGTTCTCATCTGACTTACTCCACTCTTTAATATATTTTCAACTGTGTCACCTGCTTGATCGTTGTTTCTGCTTGTGCCATCCATGACATCCCCCTCTTAATTCTTGCTCCCTTGATGTCAGCTATGTTTCCTTGTAGGGAAAGGGGGGGGAACTTTGTCTGTGGTTACTCGCATTTAGGCTTTTGCTTGGGCCATCGCATATCTGGATCTAATCGACAGAATTCCAAGCATGTATATCATTGTTATAATGGGGGTTTCTCGCGTGCAGTCCAAGACCATACACATCCCTTCATTTTGAATGCATTCTAGTCGTTCACATTGTGTTACTTACAGCGTTAGTATTCCCAGCCCATACTCAATGACTGATATGACTAGCTGATGATAAAGAAGAAATAGTAATCTCTGCTCCAGATGCACAGTGGCCATTATTTTGTGGGCTGCCAGACCTCTCCTGCATTTCTGAATGATGTGATCAACATGGTACTGATATGATAGTCTGCGATCGATTGTAATTCCAAGGTAGTTCAGCTTTTCTTGCCTTTCAATTTTCTGTCCCTTGAGAGTAATATCTGGAAGATCTGTTTTCACTATGGAGTTGTCTAAGGAGCATCACATCACACAAGTCTTGTTGGGATTGACTTTGGAGCCAGTTTTCTCACACCAGTTAAACACCTCCTGTAGTGTCCCATGTATGCTATTAACCATTTCCTGTTGGTCATATCGTCATGCTTATGTCTTTATATTCTCTAAGATCAAGATGCCAAAACAAAGATGGATGGACAATGCAGCAATCAGCCAGAAAGAGCTGGGAATTGAAAACTGGAGATGATAACTTCCACCTTGACCATCAAGAATAGAGGAGAATAAAACAGGTCTGTGTTTGTGGCTAAGTTTTAAAAGAGTAGAAAATTAAAGATGCAGAAGAGCAAGTATTCCAGCTGTCTGAGGTTGACTTCTCTAATATTCCAGTTTCCAGTGATTAATTAATAAAAGTCAAGTTGCCAGAGTCAACAGAGATTAGCATTTATATATTTTTACTTTATTTTAATGCCAACTAAGGGAAGTAGCTAAGTAATATCAATGTCATAACAGTTTTGCAAAAAGTAACTTCATGTGAGTTTGAGATTACATGGACAACTGTATAATAAATAGAATTTAATACTTTTTAACTGAATTCTGAAAAAAATGAGATAGTAGTTTACACAAACAAAATAGATAATTTAAAAAGCATAATAATCTGGAAAAAACAAAACTGTAGTTTATACTTTGCTCCACCATGTGACTGGACATAAGGGAGTGTTTTTTTCCTCTTATTTTTATAGTTTCATGTTCTCTACTTAATTCTCATTTTCTTTCCCTCCTGTCTGTAGTTTGTCTGTCCCTGACGAAGGCCTTGTGGCCGCAACGTAGGTTTTTTTTGTCCTTTCACTTTGTAAGACGTATTACTATTTGTGTGTGTGTTTTTTTGTTTTTTTTTCCATTCAACTAGTTTATACACAGAAAATAGCCAAACTGAAATGCCTAAAATAATCTGAAAAAAAAAATTATGCAGCAGCTTAGATAAACAAAGTAGATAAAATTAAATTCATAATACAAATATATGAAAAAATAGTAATTTATACAAACTAAACAGATAAACTGAAATGAATAATAAAATTATTTAGACAAATATAAGATAGCAGTTTAAACAAACAAAACCAATACATTGAAATGCACAATAGTTACATGAAAAACTAAGGCAGCAGTTTGTACAAACAAAATAGATTAACTAAAATACTTACTTACTTACTTAGTCATTCCTCTTCTACCCTGAGGTGTAGAGGATTAACTGAAATACATTATTAAAACCTTTAGCACGCTGCGGTCGCAACGTTGCGCCAGAGGTACTATATGTTCTGCCGGCTGCGGGCACAATGCTGCTACTTTCTAATAGAGTTGGTTTCCTGTGTACACGTCATATTACCTCCGGATGTTTAGTTTTTAATGTTATTTGTGAAAGAGTTCACTTCCTATTCTGATCTATATTTATGACGGGTGTGTTAGCGTTAAATTTCTGAGCATTTTCCAAATCGAAATCAATTGGCATGGAACAAGCTGCCATTTTCGCTGAAATTTTCATGGATTCTGACTCCAATGATGAGGAGTTTGTTGGCTTTACTAGCGCTGATATCAGTTCTCAGAATATGGGTGATGGCGGAGATGGGGACGACAGTAGTAAGTCTAGCGTTGTTGACGATTTTGATGATGTTGATATCCCCAGGGCCCCTTCTGCATACAACCACGAATGGTTTTTTTTTTTTCATCATTCCATTCCTCTCTTCCTATCACATCTAACATATACAACAATAAAACGTATATCATCAGATTCATCATTCATTTATTTATATACATTCCATAAATTATAGCAATTGACCAAGAAACAAAGAAACTATAGACGTTACAAGTCACCCACTATAAAAAAGGAGGCGTTGTGAAAAAGAATGCAGTGGCAGGGGCAAATTTCTGCCATTTTAATGCAGTGTCCTAAAGGTTAAATTATCTAGAAAAAATTATTTTAAAAAAAAAAATTTAGAGAGTAGTTTATATAAACAAAACAGATAAACTGAAATACATAACACTATATGTGAAAAAAAAGAAAATAGTTTATATAAACATAGATAAACTGAAAGAAAAAAATTAGACAAAGATTACAAAACATAACAGATAAACTGAAAGAAAAAAATGAGACAGTAGTTCATTCAAACAAAACAGATTAACTGAAAGAAAAATTAGACAGCAGTTTATACAAACAAAACAGATAAACTGAAAGAAAAAATTAGACAGTAGTTTATACAAACAAAACAGATTTACTGAAAGAAAAAAATAAGACAGTAGTTAACCCTTTGAGCCCCAGAAAAACATTCACCTATACCCAGTCCCCCAGCTTCCTGGTCCAAATCGTAAAAATAGCGGCACTATTATTACATGTTTAACAGTTTCTCACCTGCGCAAGAGTAAATTGCAATCAGAGATCACGACCGGGGTGACAGGGGGAACTCAAAACGATCAAACAGCGTCAAAACATATCAAATAGCTAGGCTATTGTTATTTCATTCTGACTCGCAAAGAGTCCACGGTGTGGTTTTGTGTGAAAACCGCGAAAATTTTCCTAAACGGTGGAATATTTACTAGTCACTGTTCTGCTAACTGAGCTCAAGTTGCTGGCCACATTAGCATTATATAAATTTTGGGAAAGTCTGTCAAAATAATAAAAAATCTCCCCCTCCTGCTTTTGTGAGATTACAGGCTGATAGGAAACAGAAATTCTGAATGGCTAGTCTTCACATATTGGTCTCAAAAATTGTGTTCCACCATGAGAACAACAAATATGGACGTTAGAGATATTTGAAAATTTACTAGTCGTACGTTTAGAAATTGTGTTCCCCTATGAGAAAAACAAATATCGACGTTAGAGATATTTGAAAATTTACTAGTCACAAGTTTAGAAATTACTGCACGTGGTTCACCGAGATCTCTGATGTGACAATGAAAGAATGAGATTACTGATTCCTCAGGTATGTCGTATAAGACTAATGTGAAGTTGTGAAAATGTGAAACAAATTGCCACAAATACACTGCTGCAAGAACATGTGAATGTTTCGTGCAGGATTCAAGTATGGAGACCAGCTGGAGTGGTGGTTCTATGCTCCACAAGGTGATCAGCTGGAGCGGTGGTTCTGTGCTCCATAAGGTGATTATCGGTAGTGATGGTTCTATGCTCCATAAAGTGATCAGCTGTAGTGATGGTTCTATGCTCCATAAAGTGATCAGCTGTAGTGATGGTTCTATGCTCCATAAAGTGATCAGCTGTAGTGATGGTTCTATTCTCCATAGGTGATCAGTTGTGATGGTTCTTTGCTCCATAAGGTGATCAGCTGTAGTGATGGTTCTATGCTCCATAAGGTGATCAGCTGTACAGTGATGGTTCTATGCTCCATAAGGTGATCGGCTGTAGTGGTGGTTCTATGCTCCATAAGGTGATCAGCTGTAGTGATGGTTCTATGCTCCATAAGGTGATCAGCTGTAGTGATGGTTCTATGCTCCACAAGGTGATCAGCTGTAGTGATGGTTCTATGCTCCATAAGGTGATCAGCTGTAGTGGTGGTTCTGTGCTCCACAAGGTGATCAGCTGTAGTGGTGGTTCTATGCTCCATAAGGTGATCAGCTGTAGTGATGGTTCTATGCTCCACAAGGTGATCGGATGGAGTGGTGGTTCTGTGCTCCATAAGGTGATCATCAGTAGAGATGGTTCTATGCTCCATAAGGTGATCAGCTGTAGTGATGGTTCTATGCTCCATAAGGTGATCAGCTGTAGTGATGGTTCTATGCTCCATAAGGTGATCAGCTGTAGTGATGGTTCTATGCTCCATAACGTGATCAGCTGTAGTTGTGGTGAAGTGGGATGTTATAAATATTTATAGGGGACTTAGTGTACTGACTGAGATCAGCTGTGAAGGTATCTATATCTATTAAGAGTAGTGTATTATAGATAACCTTACTTGCTACCACATATCTCTTTATCTCAGTCAGAATTATTCTGGAATAGTGTGATGCTACGTTATGTGTCTAGGGTATGTGTATGATGAAGTGTAAGTCACAACAACAGACAGATAAACAATTTAATTTAATCCACTACTCTTGACAACACTGTGACACTCACATACATATAACACTCTACAAAGATATCTTAAAAGAGTCACTGATAAACTTTCGAATAACAATATGTATTCATTACTGGCATGAATGAATATGTGTCCTGATTCAACTACAAGGGAACCAGGAAGCACAATCAATTTAAATTACAAGTTATGTACAGAATGTATTTAATATGAATATTGTAGTGACATATATTATTACAAATGTTCTATGTGTGTCAGTTGTGTAGTAGTAAAATGAGGTAATACTGGTTTTGTTTTGTTCAAGCTCTGTTGGTATTTGTCATCATGACTTCAATAGTTTGTCTTTAGGGACCAGTATTGGAGATGTTCACAGTTCCTGATTTTAAGACAAGTAAATTCCCCTCTTAATGTTAATTTTTAAAAGTCAGTTCAAGATGAGGGGACATAATGTTGAGCTCAGCTGGCCAATTCGCTTATCTGGCGTGATGGCGGCAGGAAAGGACTCCTCTGCTCGAATTCTCCTCTGGGTTCAGGAGACACCTCACTGATAGCTAAAAAGACCAAGGAGTATGCTGTCCGACTCTGGATTCAGCAAAGCTCTGACTAGGTGCTGCTCAGTACCATCAAGACCACTGTCCCTGAAATCAAGAAGGATGTACCTTCTACTTCATAACTAATTTATATTTTCTTTTTACACTGATCACAATACATCACAAACATTGCGTTCAGAGCGTTAGGCCAACAGTCAGCTTCATCTGAAATACTTTATTCCAGTATTACCCTTCCTAATGGTTACTACGCCTCTGCACTTCCAGCATTATTTCTTTCTAGTCAATCATCCAGGTGTCAGTGTACTGTTTGGCCATTCCATGCCGTTTTACTTCTCTCCGACACCCTCTGTTCAGGCTGGAGCATTTTAGGCTTTACCTCACGTTTGCCACTGAACTACACATATATATACAGGCATAAATCAACAATTCACATTCAATTTTCATTAAAAGATATTGAATGGTTCAAGCTTACCACAATTCATACGAATAACACAGATACGTTGATTAGCAATGAATTCTGGCACAAACTGGCACAAATTTCCATCTGCCTATGTTCCAGGCTTTTATTGAGCAAAATATATGCTGGCTTCAACGCACTGATGCTTTATCAAGCTATTTTAAACAAGTGGTTTCGAACTAACCCAAGTGTGTATATCAGCGAGTCTGACCAATGAGCCCCGTTTCGACAAGTGTTTGAAAAAATGTTACCTTTCCCCGTCTCCCCTAACAACCAAGATAGTATTTATAGCCCGACCAATCGTGGTTAGGCTTTCATTTGTTGCGCTCCAATCAATTTGGAGTTTACATGGTAGGCTATTTCTGTAACGTAAATTTTTTTCAAACACGTTAAAAAAAAATCTTATGAGCAGAAATGATTTTATGCTGTCAGGCACCCCCAATATTTTATTTTGGGTATAATTTATTAATTCCTGGACTATTTGCGTAACGTTTTACATATTATTTGTCAGCAAGCCCTAAGGAACCCAAAAATACAAATTTAAAGGAGCTACGTGGCTGCGTTCAAAATATGCAATTTCTTTTACCTCCTGTTTCGAAGATGTTCTGTCTGGGTACTGTTATGTGTTCAAACGTAAACCCATCTATTGTTATCTTTTCTAATAAGCGTTTTTTATGATTTATAAACCTAACTCTGGGAAAGGGTAGTGTATTTTATCACTGTCCGTCTGAAAAAAAATTAGTGCATGTAGACTTACACGCGTGATGGCAGCATTTGCGTATCGCGCGAAGCGTGTGTAGTGTTCGGCTTTCTGCCTCTCCCTTCTCGCTATCCTTTTGTCCATCTGTTCGTTCGTTTTGGTAACGTAATATAATTAATGTTTGGATTAATTTAGGTCATTACGCAGGGCCTCTCAATGCTTTTTCTTAGAAATACAGCACACGTTTCATTGAAGAAAGCGGGTAATAATACAGTAAGCTTTTATATCAACGTGAAAGCGTTACAATTTGCAGACGAAGCAGAAAACAAGGGGGATTTCGAGTACATTCCTTGTGACAGCACTGTCATTTTACCATTGCTCTTCTCTTTATTAATTTTATTTGTTAGGCTTCATATTTACCTAATAATTTATATATGTGGATTAGAATATTTCATGACACCTCCCCTCTTAAAACAGACATTATATGTCAGTCCTTTATTCTATATACACATAGAGAAATTTATTATTATTTCTGGGGTTTACGGTGATTCTCATCACACGGATGGCGGCTTAAAAAATCCGCTCCCAGATTGGTTTTTTCCAGATATATATTCAATGCTAAAATTATATGGAGCCAGAAGCAAAGACCATCGGAGTAACCTAGAGTTCTCATGCTTAGCCTGTGCTAAAAACGATAAAGGTTTGTGGTCAGTTTGCAACTTAAATGCCTTCCCATATAGATAAATATTGAATTTCTTTATTGCCCATATTACTGCAAGACATTCTTTTTCGCTAGTTGAGTAGTTGATTTCAGCTTTATTCAACTTTCTGCTAGCATATGCCACTGGGCTTAATTCCCCATCCAATGCATCTGATTTCTGTAGTAAAGTTGCACCTAACCCAATATTACTTGCATCCGTCCTTACTATGAATTCTTGACTTAAGTCAGGTAATTTCAAAATGGGTTTACTTGTGAGCTTTTCCTTCAATTCTTGGTAAGTCATTTCACATTGTGGTGTCCATGTAATGCGATCTGGAAGTCCTTTACGTGTCAATTCCGTTAACGGTGCACATATGGAATTAAAGTTTTTGATATACTTCTGGTAGAAACCACATAATGAGACAAAGGATCTCACGTCCTTCTTGGTTTGTGGTCTCGGGGCTTTCTGTAGTTTCTCTAAGTTCTTTGGGTCAGGGGTCATGTTTCCCTGATAAACTGTGTGTCCCAAAAATTCCAATTCTTTACATCCAACGCAACATTTGGTTGGTCGGGCTGTTAAATTTGCCTCCCTAAGTCGATCAAACAGCATGTTCAGAGAGTCAATGTGTTCCTCAAATGTTTCTGTTGCTATAAGGATATCATCCATAAAATTTGTTATACAGGGATTATTCAGAGGATCAATAATTTTCTCATCATCATCATTCTAGAGAAGACACTAGGCGCATTCTTCAATCCAAATGGCAATCTATTAAACTCATAGTGTCCTTCTGAGGTACTAAAAGCTAGGTATGGTCTAACCTCAGGCTTTACTGGAATCTGATAGTATCCTTTACTCAGATCCACTTTTGAGAAATATTTAGCTTTATTTAGTCTGGCAAACAGCTGATTTGTATCCGGCAATGGATCCACCTGTCCTTCTGTAATAGCATTCAGTCTCCTGTAATCTATACAGAGTCTATGTTCTCCAGAGGGCTTCCTTAAGAGTACAACACCGGAACTATACGAAGACTCACTGTGCGAAATAATTCCTTCCTTCAATAGATAGTCTATCTCTTCCTTCAAAGCTTTTTCCTTAGCAAACGGAATCGAATATGGTTTCATACAGACAGGTGTGGAGTCTATGAGTTTCATATCATATTCCAATAGGTTTGTATGCCCTGGTCGGTCTGTTAACATCGCTGTATGATTCTTTAGAACCTGTTGCACTCTCTCTTTCTGAGTTTTCGTTAAATGTGTACTGATTTTCACCTGTGCTGCTGTCTCACAGGGGTGTAATGGATATTCAAATGATGAAAGTGGTTCCTTTTTCATCTCCATGGCGATGGACAAGGTCAACAAGTGTGTCTCTTCCTGATGTTCTCTTTCCAAATATTTCTTCAGGAGATTCACATGATAGATTTTTTCTTTCCCCTTCTTATCTATCTTATAATTTGTTCTAGACACCTTCTCTAGAACTGTATATGGACCCTGCCATCCAATTTGTAACTTATTCTGACTCCCGGGCAAAAGAAGCAGTACCTTCTCTCACACAGCCAAATTTCTGTCTTTCGCCTTCCTGTTAT
This sequence comes from Oreohelix idahoensis, assembly GCA_024509875.1. Taxonomy (NCBI): domain Eukaryota; kingdom Metazoa; phylum Mollusca; class Gastropoda; order Stylommatophora; family Oreohelicidae; genus Oreohelix; species Oreohelix idahoensis. The sequence goes on along the minus strand of JAMPIV010020008.1, from coordinate 243,077 downwards.
AATAGGCAGCATGTTTCTTCCTGGCTTGTTTCAAATTTTCATTGGCAAGTTTCCAGCCAGTTTTCAACCGAGTGGTCAGCTCATTCACATATTGGTATGAAGATGTAATGTTTTCCTCTGCCTTTTCATCAGTCCACGTTCTTAACAAAGCTTCAAGTGGACCTTTTATTGGCCTTCCAAACAATAATGTTGCCGGGGCCATACCGGTTGAACTATGGGGTACCTCCCGATAAGCAAAGAGGGCGGCGTGCAGGTACTGGTCCCATGTATCTGGTTTTTCGTGTGCCAACTTTCTCAGGATCGACATCAATGTGCCGTTAAATCTTTCCACTTGGCCGTTCCCTTGGGGATGATACACACTACAATGGAAGTGTTTGGCCTGGAAGATCCTGAAAACTTCTTCAGTTAGTTTCCCCTTGAACTGAGAGCCATTATCAGTCAAGATTTGATTGGGAAAGCCTAACCTTGTGAAAATTGTGAGCAATGCCTCTGCCACATGTTTTGAATCAATCGATGACAGGGCTACTGCCTCTCCCCACATAGAACAAGTGTCCACCAGAGTCAGAATGTAGCTGTTCCTTCTCTTGGTTCGGGTGAGAGGTCCCACAAGATCCACGGCAACTCTCTCAAAGGGTGTTCCCACTATGGGCATTTCCCCCAGAGTTGCTGGTGCAGTCCAATGTTTAGGTGCTACTCGTTGGCACTCTGGACAGGATTTTACATATCGTTTGATATCTTCAGTTATTCCTGGCCAGAAATAGTGACAAGCTATTCGCTGTCCTGTTGCGCTGATTCCCATATGACCACTGAAGGGAATCGCATGCCCTAGTTCCAACACTTTAGTCCTATATGAAGTGGGAAGGACCAGCTGTCCGTGACCATTGGATTCAGATCCAGCCTTCCTATATATCAATTTGTTCTTCATATAAAACTCTCCCTTGCCTGGAGGTGTATGAGATTTGGGCAACTTCTTGAAACATGGCTTGAGTGTTTTTTGTCCTCAGCCTGTGCCTTCCTCATCTCATCTGGGTGAGTATTTATTGGATTATCCTCCTCCTTCTTTGTCTGTGATCTGGTCTGCACTGTTGCCAATATCACAGGTCTCTTGGGATTCCCCAAGAAGACATATCTACACCCCAATATTAGAGGGTAGATTGGCTCATTTATCACTGCTGCTTTTATGATTCCTTCCACATATCGCGTTTTCACTTTTATTCGGGCGACGGGAAGTGTCATGGTAGCTACATCCTTGGTTGCAGTTTGAATCTCCACTGTTTCTGTGGTGTATTGATCGGCCTGCACCAGGTGAGAACTCACAACGGAATCGTAATCTAAACCGGTATCATATAAACATCTTATAGTGACACCATTACAAATGACATCTTCACACACTGGGGGGTGGTATGGTTCCTGTAATTCTTCAGGTTTGCCCTTCTTTTCCTTTTTCCCCGATGTCATAGCAGCAAAATGAGGAGGTTTCCTTCTACAATGGTCAGTGTCATGATTGTTCATCTTACAATTTTTACACCACCTTTTTCCTTGGTTGAAAGATTTTCTTTCATCATATTTCCTTTCATCGAATTGTGGGAATTTATTTTTTATTGTCATACCGTGGCCTATCAAATTGGTGCTTACCTTTATTTTGATCCCTAGGATCAAATTTATTAAAGTTCTGTGGTGCCCTAAAGTTATCCACCTGTTTCTTTTTATTACCTGTTACCTCTGCTTGAGCTGCTTGATACCTTTCAGCAACATTTAGCAACTCACCCAGCCTCTCTGCACCTTGTTCCATGAGAAACTTTCTCAGGTCTGGAGCCATGGACTCTCTTAGTTGCTCTATAAGGACCATTTCCTTAAGATCTTGGGTTTTCCCCAGAGAAGTCCATTTCTCCAAGTATGTCTCTATGCGTGCAGAGAACTGGTGATAGGTTTCACCTGACAGTAGTTTAGCATTCCTAAATTTTTTCCTGTAAAACTCTGCATTCTTTTCATACCTTAACAAAAGAGCCTGCTTTAGCATGTCATAATTTTCCTGATCACTTCTGCTCATTTTTGCAAAAACTTCATAAGCTGCCCCACGAAGTCCCTGAGATAACTTTAAGCTCCACCTTTCTCTCTCTAACCCATACGTGGTAGCTAATAGTTCATACCTATTTAGGTAGCTCTCAATATCATCGTCTTTCTCAACAAAATGATCTAAATGAAAATTCATAGCTGAGGTTGAGGCTCCCTGAGTAACCGTAGCATCAGAGGCAAAGGGACTGGCACCATTTTCAGGAGCATGGCCTTGAAACTCAAACTCCCTTAGTCGTAACTCATGTTCCCTTTGTAATCTCTTCTCCTCCTTTTCTGCTTCCCTCTCTGCAGCTAATCTCTTCTCTTCTCTTTCTGCAGCTAATTTCTTCTCTTCTCTTTCTGCAGCTAATTTCTTAGCCTCAGCCTCAATCTGCAACCTCTTAGTCTCAGCCTCAGCTTCAAACTGTAACTTCTTAATTTCCCTGTCAGCCTCTAACTTTCTTTCGGCTTCAAACCTTCTTTCTTCACGTTCAATAAATTTGTCACATTCCGTCGTGACATAGGCAACCATAACTTGCCCATCTAATCCTAACTCTTTTGCAGTCTGAACCGCAGCAGATCGAAATTTGGCCAGGTCCGCCATTGTCTATCAGGTAAATTTATACAATGTCTAACCAACAATTCAATCTCTAATGGACAACACAGGCACCGTGAGCTCAACCTTATTTAATTCCACCCAAGGATACCTTTTAATTCTTATATTCCCTGAAGTGAATTACCCCCAATATTTTTAATAGTTAAAGATTCAAAATCCCAAGAGCGAGACCCCAATATATGTGGTGAAGTGGGATGTTATAAATACTTATAGGGAACTTAGTGTACTGACTGAGATCAGCTGTGAAGGTATCTATATCTATTAAGAGTAGTGTATTATAGATAACCTTACTTGCTACCACATATCTCTATATATCTCAGTCAGAATTATTCTGGAATAGTGTGATGCTACGTTATGTGTCTAGGGTATGTGTATGATGAAGTGTAAGTCACAACAACAGACAGATAAACAATTTAATTTAATCCACTACTCTTGACAACACTGTGACACTCACATACATATAACACTCTACAAAGATATCTTAAAAGAGTCACTGATAAACTTTCGAATAACAATATGTATTCATTACTGGCATGAATGAATATGTGTCCTGATTCAACTACAAGGGAACCAGGAATCACAATCAATTTAAATTACAAGTTATGTACAGAATGTATTTAATATGAATATTGTAGTGACATATATTATTACAAATGTTCTATGTGTGTCAGTTGTGTAGTAGTAAAATGAGGTAATACTGGTTTTGTTTTGTTCAAGCTCTGTTGGTATTTGTCATCATGACTTCAATAGTTTGTCTTTAGGGACCAGTATTGGAGATGTTCACAGTTCCTGATTTTAAGACAAGTAAATTCCCCTCTTAATGTTAATTTTAAAAAGTCAGTTCAAGATGAGGGGACATAATGTTGAGCTCAGCTGGCCAATTCGCTTATCTGGCGTGATGGCGGCAGGAAAGGACTCCTCTGCTCGAATTCTCCTCTGGGTTCAGGAGACACCTCACTGATAGCTAAAAAGACCAAGGAGTATGCTGTCCGACTCAGGATTCAGCAAAGCTCTGACTAGGTGCTGCTCAGTACCATCAAGACCACTGTCCCTGAAATCAAGAAGGATGTACCTTCTACTTCATAACTAATTTATATTTTCTTTTTACACTGATCACAATACATCACAAACATTGCGTTCAGAGCGTTAGGCCAACAGTCAGCTTCATCTGAAATACTTTATTCCAGTATTACCCTTCCTAATGGTTACTACGCCTCTGCACTTCCAGCATTATTTCTTTCTAGTCAATCATCCAGGTGTCAGTGTACTGTTTGGCCATTCCATGCCGTTTTACTTCTCTCCGACACCCTCTGTTCAGGCTGGAGCATTTTAGGCTTTACCTCACGTTTGCCACTGAACTACACATATATATACAGGCATAAATCAACAATTCACATTCAATTTTCATTAAAAGATATTGAATGGTTCAAGCTTACCACAATTCATACGAATAACACAGATACGTTGATTAGCAATGAATTCTGGCACAAACTGGCACAAATTTCCATCTGCCTATGTTCCAGGCTTTTATTGAGCAAAATATATGCTGGCTTCAACGCACTGATGCTTTATCAAGCTATTTTAAACAAGTGGTTTCGAACTAACGCTCCCAAGTGTGTATATCAGCGAGTCTGACCAATGAGCCCCGTTTCGACAAGTGTTTGAAAAAATGTTATCTTTTCCCGTCTCCCCTAACAACCAAGATAGTATTTATAGCCCGACCAATCGTGGTTAGGCTTTCATTTGTTGCGCTCCAATCAATTTGGAGTTTACATGGTAGGCTATTTCTGTAACGTAAATTTTTTTCAAACACGTTAAAAAAAAATCTTATGAGCAGAAATGATTTTATGCTGTCAGGCACCCCCAATATTTTATTTTGGGTATAATTTATTAATTCCTGGACTATTTGCGTAACGTTTTACATATTATTTGTCAGCAAGCCCTAAGGAACCCAAAAATACTAATTTAAAGGAGCTACGTGGCTGCGTTCAAAATATGCAATTTCTTCTACCTCCTGTTTCGAAGATGTGCTGTCTGGGTACTGTTATGTGTTCAAACGTAAACCCATCTAATGTTATCTTTTCTAATAAGAGTCTGTTATGATTTATAAACCTAACTCTGGGAAAGGGTAGTGTATTTTATCACTGTCCGTCTGAAAAAAAAATAGTGCATGTAGACTTACACGCGTGATGGCAGCATTTGCGTATCGCGCGAAGCGTGTTTAGTGTTCGGCTTTCTGCCTCTCCCTTCTCGCTATCCTTTTGTCCATCTGTTCGTTCGTTTTGGTAACGTAATATAATTAATGTTAGGATTAATTTAGGTCATTACGCAGGGCCTCTCAATGCCTTCCCAAGAAATACAGCACACGTTTCATTGAAGAAAGCGGGTAATAATACAGTAAGCTTTTATATCAACGTGAAAGCGTTACAATTTGCAGACGAAGCAGAAAACAAGGGGGATTTCGAGTACATTCCTTGTGACAGCACTGTCATTTTACCATTGCTCTTCTCTTTATTAATTTTATTTGTTAGGCTTCATATTTACCTAATAATTTATATATGTGGATTAGAATATTTCATGACACCTCCCCTCTTAAAACAGACATTATATGTCAGTCCTTTATTCTATATACACATAGAGAAATTTATTATTATTTCTGGGGTTTACGGTGATTCTCATCACACGGATGGCGGCTTAAAAAATCCGCTCCCAGATTGGTTTTTCCAGATATATATTCAATGCTAAAATTATATGGAGCCAGAAGCAAAGACCATCGGAGTAACCTAGAGTTCTCATGCTTAGCCTGTGCTAAAAACGATAAAGGTTTGTGGTCAGTTTGCAACTTAAATGCCTTCCCATATAGATAAATATTGAATTTCTTTATTGCCCATATTACTGCAAGACATTCTTTTTCGCTAGTTGAGTAGTTGATTTCAGCTTTATTCAACTTTCTGCTAGCATATGCCACTGGGCTTAATTCCCCATCCAATGCATCTGATTTCTGTAGTAAAGTTGCACCTAACCCAATATTACTTGCATCCGTCCTTACTATGAATTCTTGACTTAAGTCAGGTAATTTCAAAATGGGTTTACTTGTGAGCTTTTCCTTCAATTCTTGGTAAGTCATTTCACATTGTGGTGTCCATGTAATGCGATCTGGAAGTCCTTTACGTGTCAATTCCGTTAACGGTGCACATATGGAATTAAAGTTTTTGATATACTTCTGGTAGAAACCACATAATGAGACAAAGGATCTCACGTCCTTCTTGGTTTGTGGTCTCGGGGCTTTCTGTAGTTTCTCTAAGTTCTTTGGGTCAGGGGTCATGTTTCCCTGATAAACTGTGTGTCCCAAAAATTCCAATTCTTTACATCCAACGCAACATTTGGTTGGTCGGGCTGTTAAATTTGCCTCCCTAAGTCGATCAAACAGCATGTTCAGAGAGTCAATGTGTTCCTCAAATGTTTCTGTTGCTATAAGGATATCATCCATAAAATTTGTTATACAGGGATTATTCAGAGGATCCAATAATTTTCTCATCATTCTAGAGAAGACACTAGGCGCATTCTTCAATCCAAATGGCAATCTATTAAACTCATAGTGTCCTTCTGAGGTACTAAAAGCTAGGTATGGTCTAACCTCAGGCTTTACTGGAATCTGATAGTATCCTTTACTCAGATCCACTTTTGAGAAATATTTAGCTTTATTTAGTCTGGCAAACAGCTGATTTGTATCCGGCAATGGATCCACCTGTCCTTCTGTAATAGCATTCAGTCTCCTGTAATCTATACAGAGTCTATGTTCTCCAGAGGGCTTCCTTAAAAGTACAACACCGGAACTATACGAAGACTCACTGTGCGAAATAATTCCTTCCTTCAATAGATAGTCTATCTCTTCCTTCAAAGCTTTTTCCTTAGCAAACGGAATCGAATATGGTTTCATACAGACAGGTGTGGAGTCTATGAGTTTCATATCATATTCCAATAGGTTTGTATGCCCTGGTCGGTCTGTTAACACCTCTGCATGATTATTTAGAACCTGTTGCACTCTCTCTTTCTGAGTTTTCGTTAAATGTGTACTGATTTTCACCTGTGCTGCTGTCTCACAGGGGTGTAATGGATATTCAAATGATGAAAGTGGTTCCTTTTTCATCTCCATGGCGATGGACAAGGTCAACAAGTGTGTCTCTTCCTGATGTTCTCTTTCCAAATATTTCTTCAGGAGATTCACATGATAGATTTTTTCTTTCCCCTTCTTATCTATCTTATAATTTGTTCTAGACACCTTCTCTAGAACTGTATATGGACCCTGCCATCCAATTTGTAACTTATTCTGACTCCCAGGCAAAAGAAGCAGTACTTTCTCTCCCACAGCCAAATTTCTGTCTTTCGCCTTCCTGTTATAATAGGCAGCATGTTTCTTCCTGGCTTGTTTCAAATTTTCATTGGCAAGTTTCCAGCCAGTTTTCAACCGAGTGGTCAGCTCATTCACATATTGGTATGAAGATGTAATGTTTTCCTCTGCCTTTTCATCAGTCCACGTTCTTAACAAAGCTTCAAGTGGACCTTTTATTGGCCTTCCAAACAATAATGTTGCCGGGGCCATACCGGTTGAACTATGGGGTACCTCCCGATAAGCAAAGAGGGCGGCGTGCAGGTACTGGTCCCATGTATCTGGTTTTTCGTGTGCCAACTTTCTCAGGATCGACATCAATGTGCCGTTAAATCTTTCCACTTGGCCGTTCCCTTGGGGATGATACACACTACAATGGAAGTGTTTGGCCTGGAAGATCCTGAAAACTTCTTCAGTTAGTTTCCCCTTGAACTGAGAGCCATTATCAGTCAAGATTTGATTGGGAAAGCCTAACCTTGTGAAAATTGTGAGCAATGCCTCTGCCACATGTTTTGAATCAATCGATGACAGGGCTACTGCCTCTCCCCACATAGAACAAGTGTCCACCAGAGTCAGAATGTAGCTGTTCCTTCTCTTGGTTCGGGTGAGAGGTCCCACAAGATCCACGGCAACTCTCTCAAAGGGTGTTCCCACTATGGGCATTTCCCCCAGAGTTGCTGGTGCAGTCCAATGTTTAGGTGCTACTCGTTGGCACTCTGGACAGGATTTTACATATCGTTTGATATCTTCAGTTATTCCTGGCCAGAAATAGTGACAAGCTATTCGCTGTCCTGTTGCGCTGATTCCCATATGACCACTGAAGGGAATCGCATGCCCTAGTTCCAACACTTTAGTCCTATATGAAGTGGGAAGGACCAGCTGTCCGTGACCATTGGATTCAGATCCAGCCTTCCTATATATCAATTTGTTCTTCATATAAAACTCTCCCTTGCCTGGAGGTGTATGAGATTTGGGCAACTTCTTGAAACATGGCTTGAGTGTTTTGTCCTCAGCCTGTGCCTTCCTCATCTCATCTGGGTGAGTATTTATTGGATTATCCTCCTCCTTCTTTGTCTGTGATCTGGTCTGCACTGTTGCCAATATCACAGGTCTCTTGGGATTCCCCAAGAAGACATATCTACACCCCAATATTAGAGGGTAGATTGGCTCATTTATCACTGCTGCTTTTATGATTCCTTCCACATATCGCGTTTTCACTTTTATTCGGGCGACGGGAAGTGTCATGGTAGCTACATCCTTGGTTGCAGTTTGAATCTCCACTGTTTCTGTGGTGTATTGATCGGCCTGCACCAGGTGAGAACTCACAACGGAATCGTAATCTAAACCGGTATCATATAAACATCTTATAGTGACACCATTACAAATGACATCTTCACACACTGGGGGGGTGGTATGGTTCCTGTAATTCTTCAGGTTTGCCCTTCTTTTCCTTTTTCCCCGATGTCATAGCAGCAAAATGAGGAGGTTTCCTTCTACAATGGTCAGTGTCATGATTGTTCATCTTACAATTTTTACACCACCTTTTTCCTTGGTTGAAAGATTTTCTTTCATCATATTTCCTTTCATCGAATTGTGGGAATTTATTTTTTATTGTCATACCGTGGCCTATCAAATTGGTGCTTACCTTTATTTTGATCCCTAGGATCAAATTTATTAAAGTTCTGTGGTGCCCTAAAGTTATCCACCTGTTTCTTTTTATTACCTGTTACCTCTGCTTGAGCTGCTTGATACCTTTCAGCAACATTTAGCAACTCACCCAGCCTCTCTGCACCTTGTTCCATGAGAAACTTTCTCAGGTCTGGAGCCATGGACTCTCTTAGTTGCTCTATAAGGACCATTTCCTTAAGATCTTGGGTTTTCCCCAGAGAAGTCCATTTCTCCAAGTATGTCTCTATTCGTGCAGAGAACTGGTGATAGGTTTCACCTGACAGTAGTTTAGCATTCCTAAATTTTTTCCTGTAAAACTCTGCATTCTTTTCATACCTTAACAAAAGAGCCTGCTTTAGCATGTCATAATTTTCCTGATCACCTCTGCTCATTTTTGCAAAAACTTCATAAGCTGCCCCACGAAGTCCCTGAGATAACTTTAAGCTCCACCTTTCTCTCTCTAACCCATACGTGGTAGCTAATAGTTCATACCTATTTATATAGCTCTCAATATCATCGTCTTTCTCAACAAAATGATCTAAATGAAAATTCATAGCTGAGGTTGAGGCTCCTGAGTAACCGTAGCATCAGAGGCAAAGGGACTGGCACCATTTTCAGGAGCATGGCCTTGAAACTCAAACTCCCTTAGTCGTAACTCATGTTCCCTTTGTAATCTCTTCTCCTCCTTTTCTGCTTACCTCTCTGCAGCTAATCTCTTGTCTTCTCTTTGTCTGCAGCTAATTTCTTCTCTTCTCTTTCTGCAGCTAATTTCTTCTCTTCTCTTTCTGCAGCTAATCGTTTCCTTCTCTTTCTGCCTCAGCAATTTTTAGCCTCAGCCTCAATCTGCAACCTCTTAGTCTCAGCCTCAGCTTCAAACTGTAACTTCTTAATTTCCCTGTCAGCCTCTAACTTTCTTTCGGCTTCAAACCTTCTTTCTTCACGTTCAATAAATTTGTCACATTCCGTCGTGACATAGGCAACCATAACTTGCCCATCTAATCCTAACTCTTTTGCAGTCTGAACCGCAGCAGATCGAAATTTGGCCAGGTCCGCCATTGTCTATCAGGTAAATTTATACAATGTCTAACCAACAATTCAATCTCTAATGGACAACACAGGCACCGTGAGCTCAACCTTATTTAATTCCACCCAAGGATACCTTTTAATTCTTATATTCCCTGAAGTGAATTACCCCCAATATTTTTAATAGTTAAAGATTCAAAATCCCAAGAGCGAGACCCCAATATATGTGGTGAAGTGGGATGTTATAAATACTTATAGGGAACTTAGTGTACTGACTGAGATCAGCTGTGAAGGTATCTATATCTATTAAGAGTAGTGTATTATAGATAACCTTACTTGCTACCACATATCTCTATATCTCAGTCAGAATTATTCTGGAATAGTGTGATGCTACGTTATGTGTCTAGGGTATGTGTATGATGAAGTGTAAGTCACAACAACAGACAGATAAACAATTTAATTTAATCCACTACTCTTGACAACACTGTGACACTCACATACATATAACACTCTACAAAGATATCTTAAAAGAGTCACTGATAAACTTTCGAATAACAATATGTATTCATTACTGGCATGAATGAATATGTGTCCTGATTCAACTACAAGGGAACCAGGAAGCACAATCAATTTAAATTACAAGTTATGTACAGAATGTATTTAATATGAATATTGTAGTGACATATATTATTACAAATGTTCTATGTGTGTGTCAGTTGTGTAGTAGTAAAATGAGGTAATACTGGTTTTGTTTTGTTCAAGCTCTGTTGGTATTTGTCATCATGACTTCAATAGTTTGTCTTTAGGGACCAGTATTGGAGATGTTCACAGTTCCTGATTTTAAGACAAGTAAATTCCCCTCTTAATGTTAATTTTAAAAAGTCAGTTCAAGATGAGGGGACATAATGTTGAGCTCAGCTGGCCAATTCGCTTATCTGGCGTGATGGCGGCAGGAAAGGACTCCTCTGCTCGAATTCTCCTCTGGGCTCAGGAGACACCTCACTGATAGCTAAAAAGACCAAGGAGTATGCTGTCCGACTCTGGATTCAGCAAAGCTCTGACTAGGTGCTGCTCAGTACCATCAAGACCACTGTCCCTGAAATCAAGAAGGATGTACCTTCTACTTCATAACTAATTTATATTTTCTCTTTACACTGATCACAATACATCACAAACATTGCGTTCAGAGCGTTAGGCCAACAGTCAGCTTCATCTGAAATACTTTATTCCAGTATTACCCTTCTTAATGGTTACTACGCCTCTGCACTTCCAGCATTATTTCTTTCTAGTCAATCATCCAGGTGTCAGTGTACTGTTTGGCCATTCCATGCCGTTTTACTTCTCTCCGACACCCTCTGTTCAGGCTGGAGCATTTTAGGCTTTACCTCACGTTGGCCACTGAACTACACATATATATACAGGCATAAATCAACAATTCACATTCAATTTTCATTAAAAGATATTGAATGGTTCAAGCTTACCACAATTCATACGAATAAACACAGATACGTTGATTAGCAATGAATTCTGGCACAAACTGGCACAAATTTCCATCTGCCTATGTTCCAGGCTTTTATTGAGCAAAATATATGCTGGCTTCAACGCACTGATGCTTTATCAAGCTATTTTAAACAAGTGGTTTCGAACTAACGCTCCCAAGTGTGTATATCAGCGAGTCTGGCCAATGAGCCACGTTTCGACAAGTGTTTGAAAAAATGTTATCTTTTCCCGTCTCCCCTAACAACCAAGATAGTATTTATAGCCCGACCAATCGTGGTTAGGCTTTCATTTGTTGCGCTCCAATCAATTTGGAGTTTACAGGGTAGGCTATTTCTGTAACGTAAATTTTTTTCAAACACGTTAAAAAAAAAAATCTTATGAGCAGAAATGATTTTATGCTGTCAGGCACCCCCAATATTTTATTTTGGGTATAATTTATTAATTCCTGGACTATTTGCGTAACGTTTTACATATTATTTGTCAGCAAGCCCTAAGGAACCCAAAAATACTAATTTAAAGGAGCTACGTGGCTGCGTTCAAAATATGCAATTTCTTCTACCTCCTGTTTCGAAGATGTGCTGTCTGGGTACTGTTATGTGTTCAAACGTAAACCCATCTATTGTTATCTTTTCTAATAAGAGTCTGTTATGATTTATAAACCTAACTCTGGGAAAGGGTAGTGTATTTTATCACTGTCCGTCTGAAAAAAAATTAGTGCTTGTATACTTACACGCGTGATGGCAGCATTTGCGTATCGCGCGAAGCGTGTTTATGTGTTCGGCTTTCTGCCTCTCCCTTCTCGCTATCCTTTTGTCCATCTGTTCGTTCGTTTTGGTAACGTAATATAATTAATGTTAGGATTAATTTAGGTCATTACGCAGGGCCTCTCAATGCTTTTCCAAGAAATACAGCACACGTTTCATTGAAGAAAGCGGGTAATAATACAGTAAGCTTTTATATCAACGTGAAAGCGTTACAATTTGCAGACGAAGCAGAAAACAAGGGGGATTTCGAGTACATTCCTTGTGACAGCACTGTCATTTTACCATTGCTCTTCTCTTTATTAATTTTATTTGTTAGGCTTCATATTTACCTAATAATTTATATATGTGGATTAGAATATTTCATGACACCTCCCTCTTAAAACAGACATTATATGTCAGTCCTTTATTCTATATACACATAGAGAAATTTATTATTATTTCTGGGGTTTACGGTGATTCTCATCACACGGATGGCGGCTTAAAAAATCCGCTCCCAGATTGGTTTTTCCAGATATATATTCAATGCTAAAATTATATGGAGCCAGAAGCAAAGACCATCGGAGTAACCTAGAGTTCTCATGCTTAGCCTGTGCTAAAAACGATAAAGGTTTGTGGTCAGTTTGCAACTTAAATGCCTTCCCATATAGATAAATATTGAATTTCTTTATTGCCCATATTACTGCAAGACATTCTTTTTCGCTAGTTGAGTAGTTGATTTCAGCTTTATTCAACTTTCTGCTAGCATATGCCACTGGGCTTAATTCCCCATCCAATGCATCTGATTTCTGTAGTAAAGTTGCACCTAACCCAATATTACTTGCATCCGTCCTTACTATGAATTCTTGACTTAAGTCAGGTAATTTCAAAATGGGTTTACTTGTGAGCTTTTCCTTCAATTCTTGGTAAGTCATTTCACATTGTGGTGTCCATGTAATGCGATCTGGAAGTCCTTTACGTGTCAATTCAGTTAACGGTGCACATATGGAATTAAAGTTTTTGATATACTTCTGGTAGAAACCACATAATGAGACAAAGGATCTCACGTCCTTCTTGGTTTGTGGTCTCGGGGCTTTCTGTAGTTTCTCTAAGTTCTTTGGGTCAGGGGTCATGTTTCCCTGATAAACTGTGTGTCCCAAAAATTCCAATTCTTTACATCCAACGCAACATTTGGTTGGTCGGGCTGTTAAATTTGCCTCCCTAAGTCGATCAAACAGCATGTTCAGAGAGTCAATGTGTTCCTCAAATGTTTCTGTTGCTATAAGGATATCATCCATAAAATTTGTTATACAGGGATTATTCAGAGGATCCAATAATTTTCTCATCATTCTAGAGAAGACACTAGGCGCATTCTTCAATCCAAATGGCAATCTATTAAACTCATAGTGTCCTTCTGAGGTACTAAAAGCTAGGTATGGTCTAACCTCAGGCTTTACACTGGAATCTGATAGTATCCTTTACTCAGATCCACTTTTGAGAAATATTTAGCTTTATTTAGTCTGGCAAACAGCTGATTTGTATCCGGCAATGGATCCACCTGTCCTTCTGTAATAGCATTCAGTCTCCTGTAATCTATACAGAGTCTATGTTCTCCAGAGGGCTTCCTTAAAAGTACAACACCGGAACTATACGAAGACTCACTGTGCGAAATAATTCCTTCCTTCAATAGATAGTCTATCTCTTCCTTCAAAGCTTTTTCCTTAGCAAACGGAATCGAATATGGTTTCATACAGACAGGTGTGGAGTCTATGAGTTTCATATCATATTCCAATAGGTTTGTATGCCCTGGTCGGTCTGTTAACACCTCTGCATGATTATTTAGAACCTGTTGCACTCTCTCTTTCTGAGTTTTCGTTAAATGTGTACTGATTTTCACCTGTGCTGCTGTCTCACAGGGGTGTAATGGATATTCAAATGATGAAAGTGGTTCCTTTTTCATCTCCATGGCGATGGACAAGGTCAACAAGTGTGTCTCTTCCTGATGTTCTCTTTCCAAATATTTCTTCAGGAGATTCACATGATAGATTTTTTCTTTCCCCTTCTTATCTATCTTATAATTTGTTCTAGACACCTTCTCTAGAACTGTATATGGACCCTGCCATCCAATTTGTAACTTATTCTGACTCCCGGGCAAAAGAAGCAGTACTTTCTCTCCCACAGCCAAATTTCTGTCTTTCGCCTTCCTGTTATAATAGGCAGCATGTTTCTTCCTGGCTTGTTTCAAATTTTCATTGGCAAGTTTCCAGCCAGTTTTCAACCGAGTGGTCAGCTCATTCACATATTGGTATGAAGATGTAATGTTTTCCTCTGCCTTTTCATCAGTCCACGTTCTTAACAAAGCTTCAAGTGGACCTTTTATTGGCCTTCCAAACAATAATGTTGCCGGGGCCATACCGGTTGAACTATGGGGTACCTCCCGATAAGCAAAGAGGCGGCGTGCAGGTACTGGTCCCATGTATCTGGTTTTTCGTGTGCCAACTTTCTCAGGATCGACATTAATGTGCCGTTAAATCTTTCCACTTGGCCGTTCCCTTGGGGATGATACACACTACAATGGAAGTGTTTGGCCTGGAAGATCCTGAAAACTTCTTCAGTTAGTTTCCCCTTGAACTGAGAGCCATTATCAGTCAAGATTTGATTGGGAAAGCCTAACCTTGTGAAAATTGTGAGCAATGCCTCTGCCACATGTTTTGAATCAATCGATGACAGGGCTACTGCCTCTCCCCACATAGAACAAGTGTCCACCAGAGTCAGAATGTAGCTGTTCCTTCTCTTGGTTCGGGTGAGAGGTCCCACAAGATCCACGGCAACTCTCTCAAAGGGTGTTCCCACTATGGGCATTTCCCCCAGAGTTGCTGGTGCAGTCCAATGTTTAGGTGCTACTCGTTGGCACTCTGGACAGGATTTTACATATCGTTTGATATCTTCAGTTATTCCTGGCCAGAAATAGTGACAAGCTATTCGCTGTCCTGTTGCGCTGATTCCCATATGACCACTGAAGGGAATCGCATGCCCTAGTTCCAACACTTTAGTCCTATATGAAGTGGGAAGGACCAGCTGTCCGTGACCATTGGATTCAGATCCAGCCTTCCTATATATCAATTTGTTCTTCATATAAAACTCTCCCTTGCCTGGAGGTGTATGAGATTTGGGCAACTTCTTGAAACATGGCTTGAGTGTTTTGTCCTCAGCCTGTGCCTTCCTCATCTCATCTGGGTGAGTATTTATTGGATTATCCTCCTCCTTCTTTGTCTGTGATCTGGTCTGCACTGTTGCCAATATCACAGGTCTCTTGGGATTCCCCAAGAAGACATATCTACACCCCAATATTAGAGGGTAGATTGGCTCATTTATCACTGCTGCTTTTATGATTCCTTCCACATATCGCGTTTTCACTTTTATTCGGGCGACGGGAAGTGTCATGGTAGCTACATCCTTGGTTGCAGTTTGAATCTCCACTGTTTCTGTGGTGTATTGATCGGCCTGCACCAGGTGAGAACTCACAACGGAATCGTAATCTAAACCGGTATCATATAAACATCTTATAGTGACACCATTACAAATGACATCTTCACACACTGGGGGGTGGTATGGTTCCTGTAATTCTTCAGGTTTGCCCTTCTTTTCCTTTTTCCCCGATGTCATAGCAGCAAAATGAGGAGGTTTCCTTCTACAATGGTCAGTGTCATGATTGTTCATCTTACAATTTTTACACCACCTTTTTCCTTGGTTGAAAGATTTTCTTTCATCATATTTCCTTTCATCGAATTGTGGGAATTTATTTTTATTGTCATACCGTGGCCTATCAAATTGGTGCTTACCTTTATTTTGATCCCTAGGATCAAATTTATTAAAGTTCTGTGGTGCCCTAAAGTTATCCACCTGTTTCTTTTTATTACCTGTTACCTCTGCTTGAGCTGCTTGATACCTTTCAGCAACATTTAGCAACTCACCCAGCCTCTCTGCACCTTGTTCCATGAGAAACTTTCTCAGGTCTGGAGCCATGGACTCTCTTAGTTGCTCTATAAGGACCATTTCCTTAAGATCTTGGGTTTTCCCCAGAGAAGTCCATTTCTCCAAGTATGTCTCTATTCGTGCAGAGAACTGGTGATAGGTTTCACCTGACAGTAGTTTAGCATTCCTAAATTTTTTCCTGTAAAACTCTGCATTCTTTTCATACCTTAACAAAAGAGCCTGCTTTAGCATGTCATAATTTTCCTGATCACCTCTGCTCATTTTTGCAAAAACTTCATAAGCTGCCCCACGAAGTCCCTGAGATAACTTTAAGCTCCACCTTTCTCTCTCTAACCCATACGTGGTAGCTAATAGTTCATACCTATTTAGGTAGCTCTCAATATCATCGTCTTTCTCAACAAAATGATCTAAATGAAAATTCATAGCTGAGGTTGAGGCTCCTTGAGTAACCGTAGCATCAGAGGCAAAGGGACTGGCACCATTTTCAGGAGCATGGCCTTGAAACTCAAACTCCCTTAGTCGTAATTCATGTTCCCTTTGTAATCTCTTCTCCTCCTTTTCTGCTTCCCTCTCTGCAGCTAATCTCTTCTCTTCTCTTTCTGCAGCTAATTTCTTCTCTTCTCTTTCTGCAGCTAATCTTTTGTCCTCTTTCTCTTTCTTCTTTCTGCCTCCAATTTTAGCCTCAGTCAGCCTCAATCTGCAACCTCTTAGTCTCAGCCTCAGCTTCAAACTGTAACTTCTTAATTTCCCTGTCAGCCTCTAACTTTCTTTCGGCTTCAAACCTTCTTTCTTCACGTTCAATAAATTTGTCACATTCCGTCGTGACATAGGCAACCATAACTTGCCCATCTAATCCTAACTCTTTTGCAGTCTGAACCGCAGCAGATCGAAATTTGGCCAGGTCCGCCATTGTCTATTAGGTAAATTTATACAATGTCTAACCAACAATTCAATCTCTAATGGACAACACAGGCACCGTGAGCTCAACCTTATTTAATTCCACCCAAGGATACCTTTTAATTCTTATATTCCCTGAAGTGAATTACCCCCAATATTTTTAATAGTTAAAGATTCAAAATCCCAAGAGCGAGACCCCAATATATGTGGTGAAGTGGGATGTTATAAATATTTATAGGGACTTAGTGTACTGACTGAGATCAGCTGTGAAGGTATCTATATCTATTAAGAGTAGTGTATTATAGATAACCTTACTTGCTACCACATATCTCTATATCTCAGTCAGAATTATTCTGGAATAGTGTGATGCTACGTTATGTGTCTAGGGTATGTGTATGGTGAAGTGTAAGTCACAACAACAGACAGATAAACAATTTAATTTAATCCACTACTCTTGACAACACTGTGACACTCACATACATATAACACTCTACAAAGATATCTTAAAAGAGTCACTGATAAACTTTCGAATAACAATATGTATTCATTACTGGCATGAATGAATATGTGTCCTGATTCAACTACAAGGGAACCAGGAATCACAATCAATTTAAATTACAAGTTATGTACAGAATGTATTTAATATGAATATTGTAGTGACATATATTATTACAAATGTTCTATGTGTGTCAGTTGTGTAGTAGTAAAATGAGGTAATACTGGTTTTGTTTTGTTCAAGCTCTGTTGGTATTTGTCATCATGACTTCAATAGTTTGTCTTTAGGGACCAGTATTGGAGATGTTCACAGTTCCTGATTTTAAGACAAGTAAATTCCCCTCTTAATGTTAATTTTAAAAAGTCAGTTCAAGATGAGGGGACATAATGTTGAGCTCAGCTGGCCAAGTTAGCTTATCTGGCGTGATGGCGGCAGGAAAGGACTCCTCTGCTCGAATTCTCCTCTGGGTTCAGGAGACACCTCACTGATAGCTAAAAAGACCAAGGAGTATGCTGTCCGACTCTGGATTCAGCAAAGCTCTGACTAGGTGCTGCTCAGTACCATCAAGACCACTGTCCCTGAAATCAAGAAGGATGTACCTTCTACTTCATAACTAATTTATATTTTCTTTTTACACTGATCACAATACATCACAAACATTGCGTTCAGAGCGTTAGGCCAACAGTCAGCTTCATCTGAAATACTTTATTCCAGTATTACCCTTCTAATGGTTACTACGCCTCTGCACTTCCAGCATTATTTCTTTCTAGTCAATCATCCAGGTGTCAGTGTACTGTTTGGCCATTCCATGCCGTTTTACTTCTCTCCGACACCCTCTGTTCAGGCTGGAGCATTTTAGGCTTTACCTCACGTTGGCCACTGAACTACACATATATATACAGGCATAAATCAACAATTCACATTCAATTTTCATTAAAAGATATTGAATGGTTCAAGCTTACCACAATTCATACGAATAACACAGATACGTTGATTAGCAATGAATTCTGGCACAAACTGGCACAAATTTCCATCTGCCTATGTTCCAGGCTTTTATTGAGCAAAATATATGCTGGCTTCAACGCACTGATGCTTTATCAAGCTATTTTAAACAAGTGGTTTCGAACTAACGCTCCCAAGTGTGTATATCAGCGAGTCTGACCAATGAGCCCCGTTTCGACAAGTGTTTGAAAAAATGTTATCTTTTCCCGTCTCCCCTAACAACCAAGACAGTATTTATAGCCCGACCAATCGTGGTTAGGCTTTCATTTGTTGCGCTCCAATCAATTTGGAGTTTACATGGTAGGCTATTTCTGTAACGTAAATTTTTTTCAAACACGTTAAAAAAAAATCTTATGAGCAGAAATGATTTTATGCTGTCAGGCACCCCCAATATTTTATTTTGGGTATAATTTATTAATTCCTGGACTATTTGCGTAACGTTTTACATATTATTTGTCAGCAAGCCCTAAGGAACCCAAAAATACAAATTTAAAGGAGCTACGTGGCTGCGTTCAAAATATGCAATTTCTTTTACCTCCTGTTTCGAAGATGTGCTGTCTGGGTACTGTTATGTGTTCAAACGTAAACCCATCTATTGTTATCTTTTCTAATAAGAGTCTGTTATGATTTATAAACCTAACTCTGGGAAAGGGTAGTGTATTTTATCACTGTCCGTCTGAAAAAAAATTAGTGCATGTAGACTTACACGCGTGATGGCAGCCTTTGCGTATCGCGCGAAGCGTGTTTAGTGTTCGGCTTTCTGCCTCTCCCTTCTCGCTATCCTTTTGTCCATCTGTTCGTTCGTTTTGGTAACGTAATATAATTAATGTTAGGATTAATTTAGGTCATTACGCAGGGCCTCTCAATGCTTTTCCAAGAAATACAGCACACGTTTCATTGAAGAAAGCGGGTAATAATACAGTAAGCTTTTATATCAACGTGAAAGCGTTACAATTTGCAGACGAAGCAGAAAACAAGGGGATTTCGAGTACATTCCTTGTGACAGCACTGTCATTTTACCATTGCTCTTCTCTTTATTAATTTTATTTGTTAGGCTTCATATTTACCTAATAATTTATATATGTGGATTAGAATATTTCATGACAGTAGTGATGGTTCTATGCTCCATAAGGTGATCAGCTGTAGTGATGGTTCTATGCTCCATAAGGTGATCAGCTGTAGTGATGGTTCTATGCTCCATAACATGATCAGCTGTAGTGATGGTTCTATGCTCCATAAGATGATCGGCTGTAGTGGTGGTTCTATGCTCCACAAGGTGATCAGCTGTGGTGATGGTTCTATGCTCCATAAGGTGATAACCATAAGGTGATCAGCTGTAGTGGTGGTTCTATGCTTCATAAGGTGATCAGCTGTAGTAGTGGTTCTATTCTCCATAAGGTAATCAGCTGTAGTGATGGCTCTATGCTCCATAAGTTGATCAGCAAGAGTGGTGGTTCTTTGCTCCATAAGGTAATCAGCTGTAGGGGTGGTTCTATGCTCCATAAAGTGATCAGCTGTAGGGGTGGTTCTATGCTCCATAAGGTGATCAGCTATAATGGTATTTCTATGCTCCATAAGGTGATCAGCTGTAGTGGTGGTTCTATGCTCCATAAGGTGATCAGCTGTAGGGGTGGTTCTATGCCCCATAAGGTGATCAGCTATAATGTTGGTTCTATGCTCCATAAGGTGATAACCTGTAGTGGTGGTTCTATGCTCCATAAGGTGATCAGCTGTAGTGATGGTTCTATGCTCCATAAGGTGATCAGCTGTACAGTGATGGTTCTATGCTCCATAAGGTGATCAGCTGTAGTGGTGGTTCTATGCTCCATAAGGTGATCAGCTGTAGTGGTGGTTCTATGCTCCATAAGGTGATCAGCTGTACAGTGGTGGTTCTATGCTCCATAAGGTGATCAGCTGTAGTGATGGTTCTATGCTCCATAAGGTGATCACATGTAGTGATGGTTCTATGCTCCATAAGGTGATCAGCTGTAGTGGTGGTTCTATGCTCCATAAGGTGATCAGCTGTACAGTGGTGGTTCTATGCTCCATAAGGTGATCAGCTGTAGTGATGGTTCTATACTCCATACGGTGATCAGCTGGAGTGGTGGTTCTATGCTCCATAAGGTGATCGGCTGTAGTGATGGTTCTATGCTCCATAAGGTGATCAGCTGTAGTGATGGTTCTATGCTCCATAAGGTGATCAGCTGTAGTATGGTTCTATGCTCCATAAGGTGATCAGCTGTAGTGATGGTTCTATGCTTCATAAGGTGATCAGCTGTAGTGGTGGTTCTATGCTCCATAAGGTGATCAGCTGTAGTGATGGTTCTATGCTCCATAAGGTGATCGGATGGAGTGGTGGTTCTGTGCTCCATAAGGTGATCATCAGTAGAGATGGTTCTATGCTCCATAAGGTGATCAGCTGTAGTGATGGTTCTATGCTCCATAAGGTGATCAGCTGTAGTGATGGTTCTATGCTCCATAAGGTGATCAGCTGTAGTGGTGGTTCTATGCTCCATAAGGTGATCAGCTGTAGTGATGGTTCTATGCTTCATAAGGTGATCAGCTGTAGTGGTGGTTCTATGCTCCATAAGGTGATCAGCTGTAGTGGTGGTTCTATGCTCCATAATGTGATCAGCTGCAGTATGGTTCTATGCTCCATAAGGTGATCAGCTGTAGTGATGGTTCTATGCTCCATAAGATGATCGGCTGTAGTGGTGGTTCTATGCTCCATAAGGTGATCAGCTGTAGTGATGGTTCTATGCTCCATAAGGTGATCACATGTAGTGATGGTTCTATGCTCCATAAGGTTATCAGCTGTAGTGGTGGTTCTATGCTCCATAAGGTGATCAGCTGTACAGTGGTGGTTCTATGCTCCATAAGGTGATCAGCTGTAGTGATGGTTCTATGCTCCACAAGGTGATCGGATGGAGTGGTGGTTCTATGCTCCATAAGGTGATCAGCTGTAGTGATGGTTCTATGCTCCATAAGGTGATCAGCTGTAGTGATGAATCTATGCTCCATAAGGTGATCAGCTGTAGTATGGTTCTATGCTCCATAAGGTGATCAGCTGTAGTGATGGTTCTATGCTCCATAAGGTGATCAGCTGTATTATGGTTCTATGCTCCATAAGGTGATCAGCTGTAGTGATGGTTCTATGCTCCATAAGGTGATCAGCTGTAGTGGTGGTTCTATGCTCCATAAAGTGATCAGCTGTAGTGGTGGTTCTATGCTCCATAAGGTGATCAGCTGTAGTGATGGTTCTATGCTCCATAAGGTGATCAGCTGTAGTGATGGTTCTATGCTCCATAAGGTGATCAGCTGTAGTATGGTTCTATGCTCCATAAGGTGATCAGCTGTAGTGATGGCTCTATGCTCCATAAGGTGATCAGCTGGAGTGGTGGTTCTATGCTCCATAAGATGATCAGCTATAATGGTGGTTCTATGCTCCATAAGGTGATCAGCTATAATGGTGGTTCTATGCTCCATAAGGTGATCAGCTGTAGTTGTGGTTCTATGCTCCATAAGGTGATCAGCTGTAGTGGTGGTTCTATACTCCATAAGGTGATCAGCTGTAATGGTAGTTCTATGCTCCATAAGGTGATCAGCTATAATGGTGGTTCTATGCTCCATAAGGTGATCAGCTGTAGTGGTGGTTCTATGCTCCATAAGGTGATCAGCTATAATGGTGGTTCTATGCTCCATAAGGTGATCAGCTATAATGGTATTTCTATGCTCTATAAGGTGATCAGCTGTAGTGGTAGTTCTATGCTCCATAAGGTGATCAGCTGTAGTGGTGGTTCTATGCTCCATAAGGTGAACATCTGTAGCAGTGGTTCTATGCTCCATAAGGTGATCAGCTATAATGGTATTTCTATGCTCCATAAGGTGATCAGCTGTAGTGGTGGTTCTATGCTCCATAAGGTGATCAGCTATAATGGTGGTTCTATGCTCCATAAGGTGATCAGCTGTAGTGGTAGTTCTATGCTCCATAAGGTGATCCACTGTAGTGGTGGTTCTATGCTCCATAAGGTGATCAGCTGTAGTGGTAGTTCTATGCTCCATAAGGTGATCAGCTGTAGTGGTGGTTCTATGCTCCATAAGGTGATCAGCTATAATGGTGGTTCTATGCTCAATAAGGTGATCAGCTATAATGGTGGTTCTATGCTCCATAAGGTGATCAGCTATAATGGTATTTCTATGCTCCATAAGGTGATCAGCTGTAGTGGTGGTTCTATGCTCCATAAGGTGATCAGCTATAATGGTGGTTCTATGCTCCATAAGGTGATCAGCTGTAGTGGTAGTTCTATGCTCCATAAGGTGATCCACTGTAGTGGTGGTTCTATGCTCCATAAGGTGATCAGCTGTAGTGGTGGTTCTATGCTCCATAAGGTGATCAGCTGTAGTGGTGGTTCTATGCTCAATAAGGTGATCAGCTGTAGTGGTAGTTCTATGCTCCATAAGGTGATCAGCTATAATGGTGGTTCTATGCTCAATAAGGTGATCAGCTGTAGTGGTGGTTCTATGCTCCATAAGGTGATCAGCTGTAGGGGTGGTTCTATGCTCCATAAGGTGATCAGCTGTAGTGGTGGTTCTATGCTCCATAAGGTGATCAGTTGTAGTGGTGGTTCTATGCTCCATAAGGTGATCAGCTGTAGTGGTGGTTCTATGCTCCATAAGGTGATCAGCTGTAGTGGTGGTTCTATGCTCCATAAGGTGATCAGCTGTAGTGGTGGTTCTATGCTCCATAAGGTGATCAGCTGTAGTGGTGGTTCTATGCTCCATAAGGAATGAAAATGAAGATGAAAATGCTGATTCTGCAGATGGCGCCACAGTTTCTGGTCACACATTAGCATGATAAATATCTAGGGGAAATCTATCAAGATAAGAGGAAAGTTTTACTAATCTGTTTTTACAAGCTCAAATTTGACAGGAATCTGAAATAAAATTTTATTCTCAGTATTATCACAATTTCCATTTTTGCTCCCTTAGGAGCACAGAGCCACAGTTGCAGCAGGTCCTTATGGCAAGCTTACACTAAAGCATGAATGTGCTCCTGCGGTGATAGTTTTTGTAGTACATTATTGTGCATGATAAGGTTGCCAGTCCCATGCATAAACGTAATATTACTCGTCAAATTACTCTTACGACGTGAATGGGAGAAGTAAACATATTCTTTTTTGCCTCCTCTGAGATCCCAGCCTACATGGACAATACAAAATTGTATCAGTTTTATATTCGTCAACATCACCACTATGTACTCCACTTACTAGGATAACTATTCATCCTAGTGGATAATACATTGCTAGTGGCAGAGCATAAACACTATACACAACCTCACACAGCAATGCCAATTTTGACAAGTTTCAATATTCTGAGAAAGGCAGCAATTTCACTCCAGAACTTTCCTTTTTCTAAGTGCTAAACAAAATTTAATAAATGACAATGTTCTAATAAAGACAGTCATCTCATTTCAGAATTCCAATCCCTAGTGATATACAACATTTAACAAATTACAATATAGTAAAGGCAGCAATTTTACTCCAGACTTCTCTCTCTAGTGCCATAAAACAATTCACGAGTTACAATATTATAGTAAAGGCAATAATTTTACTCCCCATTCCCATCCTTATTGATAAGCAACATTTGACAAATTACAACATTATAATAAAGGCATTAACATTACTCCAGACTTCCCTCCCTGGTTCTATACAACATTTGACATGTTACAATATTATAGTAAAGTCAGCCATTTCACTCCAGAACTCCCATACTTACTATTATACAGTATTTGAAAAGTAAAAAGATTCATAGTATCGACACGCTTCAGTCTTCCCAGCTGTAAATGGGTACCTGACTTCTCTCTTAAGTTAGGGAAGGAAAAGGCAGTGAGGAAAGGTACTAGTCACCCCACCTCTCTATGCATGACCTAGTATAGTGAAGTCTCCAACACTTCACTCCCATACAGTAGTATCTGTTATGGGACTACCTTTTAACTCTCCCACTAACACACAGATTACGTTCCACTAATTTTCCTGTCAAGAAAGAACAAACTACTTCTGACGAAAATGACTATTTATTGATTCAGACATTACCATCTCTAGCCCGGACAGTCAGGTACTAAATACCACCCAGCGGTAGCACAGCTTTATAGCCCGTTTATGGGAATCCAGGTACGTATGAAAATCCATTGATGTAAACTGACAGGCACTGCGGGGATTAGGAATAGCTGAAGAAGCCGAAATACCAGCACTGCGGGTTCAAAGGGTTAAATAAACAAAACAGATAAACTGAAAGTATAACACAATATGTGAAAAAAACAGAAAATAGTTTATACAAACAAAACAGATAAACTGAAAGAAAAAATAAGACAGTAGTTTATTCAAAGAAAACAGATAAACTGAAAGAAAAAATAAGGTAGTAGTTTATATAAACAAAATAAATAAACTGAAATGCATAATACAATTATTACCATCAGATGAGATTCTTGAAAAAACTGCCATGCTGGGCTTAAGTGATGGAGACTGACTGGTGTGACCTGCCAAAGTTAAAAGATGCTTCATTCACATAAGTAATTCAGTTTACTCAAAGCTGTGACCCTACTAAGCTGAAAAAAAAAATCATCATCATGTACCATGCTAACCAGTGTTGAAGGTCTATTCCCTCGACAAATATTTTTGTAGTTTTAGCATTTCGGTTCTTTAGGTATTTGCTGTTTTCCTAGACGTTTCATGCTATCCCAGAACTTTCTCTGCTTCTACTGCCCTCAATCTCTTCTGCTGTCACCTGGTTTCCCATTGCATGGTCAATTAATTTTGCCTATTTTCTTTTTACTTGTCTAGCAGTAATCTCTGTTATATTATTTTCATATAAAGTTTTCTCCCTTTATGACTGACATCAATGTAAACACAACATTCAATTTAGAAACCATATTTCTGTTGCTGCTCATTAACTGTTCTTAAAACCGGCGTCAAAAGATTTACAGCTGCATAAGAGCATCAGTTCTGCATTAACAGTAACTCTCCCTTCCTACAGACATTCATGAATATTCTTGATATTTAGGAAGCTTCTTTTAGTTCCTGTGATTTAGAATTACTTTCCATCTTCTGTTATGACAGTTTCAATACAGCTGAATTTCTATACCTATTTAATACAGCTCCATTGACCTTGATTTCTTCTTTGATTTTTTATGTCTTCCTTATTGTTGTTTTCACTGTTTTTTTTTTTTTTGGGGGGGTTGAAATGCTTACATTTAATAATTTTTCTTCCCTTGCTCTATGTAATTAATGCTCATCAGTTTCTGTACATTTTGTTTATGCTCTGCCACTAGCACTGTATTATCCACGTCACAAGCTGTTGACCATATGTCCTCCCTATTATTACTCATGTGAATCTTCATGTATTCTCACAAATGTCTCCATACATGCCACACGCTATGGTTTACCCATAATCTGTACGGGGTGTTTGCGTTTTCAGATGTGTACAGCCCGTACATACCGTCTGCACGAGTTTTTTCGCCTAATTATTAAATATACATATAAATCATCCGTTTTGTGCCACTACACAATTTTCCGTAATTTGCGTCATGAGATTCGGCGAGATTTTAAGCCAAGTGGATAAAAAAAATAACCAATGAAAATCAAGCTGCCTATTTTTCAATTGCCGCGGGATGTGCGTGGCGTGTTCATTCACAATTTTTCGCTAAAGCTAGCGCGAGGTTACTGATTATTTGAACGATTACACAGCACTGAGTCGAGCCTATTGTTTAGGATTAATTTCCAGTTTAGTATTGGTAAGTAATTCATTTTTTTTAAAAAGTATTACAATAACATTGTTTAGATGAAGTTAGATTTAACTGTCAGATAACTTAGGCCTAGGCTATGCTTTTTTTTCCGTAAGATTTAGCATAGCCTAATTTATTATTTACGGCTGCTTAAAAAAAGGCGGATACCACTTCATATTATTTGATTTCACTAAAACTTGTAGAAAGTGCGTAAGAAATGTAAATTTGAATAATAATACAATACAAATAATGGGTAATATCGGAATGATGGTCGCCGAACGATCTGCATGTATTTTCGTACCATTTAGGCTAGTAACACTAACCTTAAATCTAAATGGTACGAAAATACATGCGAAGCGTTCGGCGTCCGATATTACCAAATTATGAAACTGAAGAAAAAAAAACACACATACAAAAGCAAGGCAAATTTGCATCTTAACCCGATCAGAGAAAAGTTTAGCCTATTTGGAGTTAGGCCTAGGCCTACTTCTCGTCTTAGTTTTAATTTCGTTTCTTTTAAAAAAAACAATGCGATTTTGCCTTGGGTGATCATCATTACGGTCAACTAATGATTTAGGCTAGGC
Organism: Oreohelix idahoensis; assembly: GCA_024509875.1. NCBI lineage: Eukaryota > Metazoa > Mollusca > Gastropoda > Stylommatophora > Oreohelicidae > Oreohelix > Oreohelix idahoensis. The sequence continues at coordinate 216,330 of JAMPIV010020008.1, read as the reverse complement.
CTATATTTATTAAATAATTAATTACTATCAATGTTTGATTGACACTAAAAGTCGTATGGGTAGGTCTATTTAAAGCTACCAGTTGGGCTATAGGCCTAACGGCTATTCCAATTATTGAAGTTTGATAGAGATTAGTTGCGCCAGTTTATATTTTCATTGCTAGCTTTAAAAATATATATATATATATATATATATATATATATATATATATATATATATATATATATATATATATATATATTTGATTTAAGATTAGTAAACCTAACCCAAAACGCTTATTACTGGTCTCTTTAGACGTATACTTTTATTAGGCACTATAGAACAGACACCAAACTGTTCTTCATTTCCACCATAAATTGTATTAATTTTTTTTGCAGAAATAGACTAAATGATGTTACAGTTACAGCATTTCTACAATGCAAAATAAATTCTAACTCCTGTTGTTTAGGTTTTAAAGCAAGTGAAGACATGCTTAAAAAGGCAAAGGGTGCATGTCACTATGATGGTGCAGAACCATCTAATTGAATATATTTTTTACATGAATTAACTCTTTTGTTACGTTTTTCAGTCTTTGTACAGGTTTTGCGGGTCTTTGTACAGGGTTTTTGGATTTTTTGTACAGGTTTTTCATGTCTGAGGTGTGGCATGTATGTGTCTCTAAACTGAAGAGATCCATTCATTAAGCCTTACTTAACTCCTCTTTTCTCATATTTCTGTAGAAGCCCGCTTCGTTTTCCACTTTAACAGCTGCCATCTTTTTTTCTGTGTAACTGTCTTTTGACCTTAAAATTTATTCTGACAATTTATATAATTTTTTTCTTTATGTACAATTTATATAATTTTTGCTCATTCAACCTCAATTTAAAATCTTTTGTTCAAGTCGATGAAGCAATGAAACAGGGAGGTCTTTTTTCAGTTAAAAAAAATCTTCCTTTCACAGCTCTTTACATCTGTTTGTTTTACATCTATTTGTTTCGTCCCTTTTCCTTCACGAAATCTATGCTGATCATCTAAACATCTTCTTTTCACTTTGTTGGCTGTAAGAATGATTATTCTCACCAATGGTTTCATATTAAGGCTCATAAAAATAACTGTTCTATATATGTAATTTTATAGTCTTGGCTTTCTATGGAAATACTATATAAACAAAGTCTATCAGGAATTTGCAATATCTCATGAACATTAATTAAGATGTCTGTGACCATATGTAGCACAAAGTCTTATAGGGAGGGCATCTATTACTTCACATCAGTTCAAATTCTTTAAATGTCTAGCTCATCAATTTCAGTTCTCTTTTGCATGTGTTTTTAGTTATCTCTCTCTGCCTCTCTTCTTTACCCTAGGGATTCTAGAAAAAGGACTGCCTTGTAATGCTATCAGCAGGTTTCCTCAGTGGGTGTCCTATTCATTGCCAGTATCTTCTTCTCATGTCTTGTTCCACTAGCACTTGTCTGGTTCTTGTCACCAGTTTCACGTCGGTGACTTTGTCACACCATTTCAATCCTTCTATTCTGCACAAGCCATGACATATTAGGGATGGACTTACTGTATATAAACATCCCAATATGATAGAGGAAGTTTGACATGAGAATCCAGTAAACTATACACCCTCCGAGTAGGGTTAAGATTGAACACACAAGTGTGAGAATCTCTGCCAGTCGACCTAGGTAAACCTTCACTACATCTGAGAACTCGACTAGGCCCGCTGTAAGAAAACAAAAATACAGTTGCATTGTAAATGATCTCATAAACAAAATAAAAAACATCAGTTGTGGTATGAGTGACCAAAAAAAAAGTTGTAAAACAATAGACAGTACACAGAAAAGAACATCAGTTGTAGATGAAAAACAATAGACAGTACACAGAAAAGAACATCAGTTGTAGATGAAAAACAGTAGACAGTACACAGAAAAGAACATCAGTTGTAGATAAAAACAGTAGACAGTACACAGAAAAGAACATCAGTTGTAGATGAAAATCAATAGACAGTACACAGAAAAGAACATCAGTTGTAGATGAAAATCAATAGACAGTACACAGAAAAGAACATCAGTTGTAGATGAAAAACAATAGGCAGTACACAGAAAAGAACATCAGTTGTAGATGAAAAACAAAAAAAACATCAACAACATTTGTTGCAAGACTGGTATCATAAACAAAGCTATAATAGTTGTAGTACAAGTGATAAAACATGAGTTGTAAAACAATAGACAGTAACAAGGAAAGAACAACAGCTGTAAATGACTAACAATAGAAATACCAACAACATTTGTAGCATGACTGGTATCATAAACAAAGCTATAATACGAGGGGCGTTCAGAAAGTAATGCACCACATCGTTTTTCTCAGCTAATAATGAAGATAGAAGCATGAAATTTTGCACACTTCAAATATGGCATGTGCCAATTGTGTGCACCAAATTGCACCGCAACCGGCCAAATAATATGGCTGCCCTAAACCGTTGAAATGGAGCGTGTTAGCAACTTGCGTTATAAACAGCGAATTGTGATAGAATTTCTCGTTGCAGAGAAAGAAACTGTTGTGAATATTCACAAGCGTCTATGTGATGTGTATGGAAGTTTTGCAGTTGACAGGAGTACAGTCAGTCGCTGGGTTCAGAGACTCAAAGAATCAGGAAGTGGAGATACGGAGCTGCTTGATTGGCCACTCTGTGGTCGTCCTGCCACAGCCACCAACGCAGAAATGTTGAAATGCGCTGAGGGCATTATTCTTACTGATAGGCGAATCACTACTCAACAATTGGCCTTACAGCTGTCAGTCAGCATTGGTAGTGCAAATGCAGTTATAAAAACTCTCGGATTTTCTAAGGTTTGCACAAGGTGGGTTCCTCGAAATCTCACAAATGACCACCGATTGCAAAGGAAAGCAATTTCTTCTGAATTGTTGGAGTGTTTCAATGCTGATGGAGAGAATGTTTTGGCTAAGATCGTTACAGGTGACGAAACCTGGGCACATCATTTTGAACCTGAGACAAAAAGACAGTCAATGGAGTGGTATCATCCGCAATCACCATGAAGAAAGAAATTCAAGATAATTCCTTCAGCTGGAAAGGTCATGATCACTGTCTTTTGGGACATTGAAGGTGTGATTCTTGTGGACGTTATGCCAAGAGGAGAGACAATCAATTAGCAAGCTTACATTAAGACATTGAAAAAACTCAATCAACGTTTTCGCAGAGTTCGGCAGCACAAGAATCCAGCAGACCTGCTTCTCCTTCACGACAATGCGCGACCTCACACAAGTCTGGCAACACGGGAAGCAATCACCAAATTGGGTTGGACTGTACTACCCCATCCACCCTATAGTCCCGATTTGGCACCCTCTGATTTTCATCTATTTGGTCCACTTAAAGATGCACTCCATGGAACAAGGTTTGAAGATGATGAAGGGGTGATTCATGCAGCGAAGAAATGGCTACATGATCAAGACAAAATATGGTACGGGCTAGGAATACATGCACTTGTTTCGCGCTGGAATAAAGCCGTACAAGTTGATGGGGATTATGTTGAATAATACCGATGTTTACATGACATATCCATGTATATTGTGTATAAATTTCATGCTTTTTGAATAAACAGCTCCTGAGAAAAACGATGTGGTGCATTACTTTCTGAACGCCCCTCGTAGTTGTAGTACGAGTGATAAAACGTGAGTTGTAAAACAATAGACAGTAACAAGAAAAGAACAACAGCTGTAAATGACTAACAATAGAAATACCAACAACATTTGTAGCATGACTGGTATCATAAACAAAGCTATAATAGTTGTAGTACGAGTGATAAAACATGAGTTGTAACACAATAGACAGTAACAAGGAAAGAACAACAGCTGTAAATGACTAACAATAGAAATACCAACAACATTTGTAGCATGACTGGTATCATAAACAAAGCTATAATAGTTGTAGTATGAGTGATAAATCCCCTACCAAGCATGTCGTAAAAAGCGACTAAGGAGGGTTGGGCATGGGGCCGGTTACACCATCCTGTAAAAAAATTTAAACCACAAAAAAACTTCAACAAATATGGACAAGTCAAATAAAGAAAATAAAACACAGCCATCCAAGACAGGGGAAGGTCCTCTCGCGGGGAGGCGTATGATGCAACACAGAGAAAGCCGAAAGGAGTCTGTGTTGCTGACTAACCTTCTTTCTTCTAGGAGAACTTCCAGATTTGGCACCTGGAATGTTCGGACATTAAACGAACAAGGGAAAGTGGCGCAAGTAGCAGCAGAAATGAGGGAATACAAAATCGAGGTTCTGGGAATGTGTGAAACAAAGTGGAAGGGGGTAGACAGGAAGAAACTCATCACAGGTGAATTGGTGCTGTCCTCAGGACATGAAGACGAAAGTTCACACCACAGTGAAGGGGTAGCTCTTATGTTATCTAAAGAAGCACAGAAAGCACTAATTGAATGGGAAGCTGTTGGACCCAGAATAATAACAGCTTCTTTCAAAACAGCTAAAAAGAAAATTCATGTAAATGTCATCCAATGTTATGCACCAACTAATGACAAAGAAGAGTCTGTGAAAGAAGCATTTTATACTAAACTACAGGAAATTATGGATAAAGTAAAAAGAAGAGACATCACAATTTTGATGGGTGACATGAATGCAAAGATAGGTACAGTCAACACTGGATTTGAAGAAGTCATGGGAAAACATGGGCTAGGAGTAATGAATGAAAATGGAGAGCTATTCGCAAACTTCTGTGCTTCAATCAACTGGCTATAGGAGGAAGCATGTTTCCACATAAGAGAATACACAAGGCAACATGGATATCACCAGACCATAGAACAGAAAATCAGATTGATCATATATGCATAAACAAGAAGTTTAGATCATCATTGCAGGATGTAAAGGTATATAGAGGAGCAGATGTGGCATCAGATCACCATCTTCTGATAGCCAAAGTAAAAATGAAACTCAAGAGATATGCAACAATGCAAAATTATAGACAACAGTTTAATGTAGGACAGCTAAGAAATCAAGAAACAAGAGACAAATTTGCGGTCACAGTATCCAACAAATTCCAAGTGCTCCAACAGATGGAAGATGTAGAGAATACAGAAGACTATTGGCAGCAGGTCAAAATAGTATGGAAGGAGACATGTGAAGAAATACTGGGGAAAGGGAAAGACAACAAAAAGCATGGATAACAACAGAAACCATCAATAAGATAAAAGACAGAAAAAAACAAGAAAGCAGAGTTAAACACAAGCAAAACTAGAAGCTCCAAAGCCAAGGCTCAAGAAGTGTACACAGAAGCAAACAAAGAAGTAAAAAGAAATATCAAAAGAGACAAGAGGAAGTATATTGAGGAGTTGGCAAGAGAGGCAGAAGATGCTGCAGCCAAAGGAAATATGAGAGAACTGTATAGCAGCACAAAGAAGCTAACAGGGAAATACAAGCAAACAAGTTGCCTCATAAAAGACAAGAATGGGAAACTGCTCAGCAATATACAAGAGCAAATGAAGAGGTGGACAGAATATTTTGGGGACCTTCTCAATAGACCAGCTCCACAAAACCCGCCGGACATCCAGCCAGCAGAAGAAGAGCTACAAATTAACGGTGAAAGACCAACGAAGGAAGAAATAAAGAAAGCCATAAAGCTTCTAAGAGAGGGAAAAGCGTCTGGACCTGATGGCATTCCAGCAGAGGCCATCAAAGCAGATATCGACACGGCTACAGAGATGTTATATAAATTACTTGGTAAAGTCTGGGAAAAGGAAGAGATACCAGCAGAATGGAAGGAAGGATATCTGGTTAAGTTGCCTAAGAAGGGAAATTTACAAGAGTGCACACATTATAGAGGAATAATGTTACTATCAGTGCCAGGAAAAGTATTAAACAGGATTATCCTTGAGAGATTAAAAGAGTCCATAGACAAGAAACTGAGAGATGAACAAGCAGGTTTTCGACAAAACAGATCATGTACAGACGAGATAGCCACTTTGAGAATAATAGTTGAACAAAGTCTGGAATGGAATTCACCACTATACATCGGATTTGTGGACTACGAAAAGGCATTTGACAGTGTAGACAGAGAATCACTTTGGAAATTGATGAGGCATTATGGAGTTCCCCTGAAGATCATTAATTTAATAAAGAAAACATATGAAGACATGACATGCATGCAGAGTTCTTCACGAAGGACAGCTTACAGAACCGTTTGGGATAAGAACAGGAGTGCGACAGGGATGCCTCTTGTCTCCATTTCTTTTCTTGCTGGCAATAGATTGGGTTATGAGATCATCGACAACACACAACAGAAATGGAATCCAGTGGACTCTGACTAAGCAGTTGGATGATCTGGATTTTGCTGATGACTTGGCTCTTCTGTCCCATAACCGTAATCAGATGCAGGACAAATTGAAAACACTCGATGAGAGGTCACAGCAATTGGGTCTGAAAATACACAGGGAAAAGACAAAAATAATGAGAATAAATGCAGGTAATGATAACAGGGTTGAACTTGAAGAAACACCAATTCAAGATGTAGAATCATACACATATCTTGGCAGTAATATAGACAAAGTTGGAGGGACAGACAGCGATATCAAAATAAGAATACAAAAGGCAAGAGGAGCTTTCATTGCATTGGGAAATATATGGAGATCAAGAGAAATTGGATCCAACACGAAAATAAGAATCTTCAACTCAAATGTGAAGTCAGTCCTATTGTATGGCTCGGAGACATGGAGAACAACAAAGACAACAACCAAAAAGCTACAGACTTTCATAAATGGGTGCTTGCGTAGAATAGAGGGATTAAAATGGTATGACAAGGTTACCAACGTGGAACTGATGACAAGAACTAGACAAGTGCCAGTGGAACAAGAGATGAGAAGAAGACGATGGCGATGGATAGGACACACACTGAGGAAACCTGTTGATAGCATTACAAGGCAGTCCTTGTTCTGGAACCCCCAGGGCAAGAGAGGCAGAGGAAGACCAAGAAGTACATGGAGAAGAGAGTTGGAAACAGAGGTGAAAATGATGAGGAGAACATGGAAAGAGCTTGAGATGATGGCACGGGACAGGAGGACTTGGCATGTGTTTGTTGAAGGCCTATGCTCCTTTGGGAGTGGAGGGTTATGAATGATGAATGAATGAGTGATAAAACATGAGTTGTAAAACAATAGACAGTAACAAGGAAAGAACAACAGCTGTAAATGACTAACAATAGAAATACCAACAACATTTGTAGCATGACTGGTATCATAAACAAAGCTATAATAGTTGTAGTACAAGTGATAAAACATGAGTTGTAAAACAATAGATAGTAACAAGGAAAGAACAACAGCTGTAAATGACTAACAATAGAAATACCAACAACATTTGTAGCATGACTGGTATCATAAACAAAGCTATAATAGTTGTAGTACAAGTGATAAAACATGAGTTGTAAAACAATAGACAGTAACAAGGAAAGAACAACAGCTGTAAATGACTAACAATAGAAATACCAACAACATTTGTAGCATGACTGGTATCATAAACAAAGCTATAATAGTTGTAGTACAAGTGATAAAACATGAGTTGTAAAACAATAGACAGTAACAAGGAAAGAACAACAGCTGTAAATGACTAACAATAGAAATACCAACAACATTTGTAGCATGGCTAGTATCATTAAAAAAAAAAACAAGGTAAAGGATCCCGTTACACGTCCATTGAGACATATTGGGAATATGGTGTTAGGCCCATATTTTCTTGACCGTCGGCTCACTAGGGGTGATGTGGTCAGCATCATGCCGGCCGCTTTAACCTTCCCAGAGTTGCTCTGGTACCCATTTGGGGCTGGGTCGACCCAGGAGCCGTTTGTGGCCTAAAAAAATCCCACCTCATCTGGGGATCGAACCATAGACCACTGCGCTAGGAAGTCAGTGCACTAACCACTAAGTATCATAAACAAAGCAATAACAGTTGTAGTCTGTCTGACAACAAAAACAAAACAACAGCTGTAGTATTATCATCACTACCTTTCAGCTCCCAAAGGAGCATAGGTCTTCAACAAATGTCTGCTACATATTCCTGATGTATGCCATCAGCTCAAGGTCTTTCCATATCTTCCTCATCATATTCATTTTTGTCTCCAGTTCTCTTCTCCATGTTCTAGGGACTTCAGAACAAGGACTGTCTAGTAATGCTATGAACAGACTTCCCAATTGTACGTCCTACCTATCTTCAGCCTCTTCTTCTAACCTCTTGCCCCACACTGTCACCTTTGTGGTTCTGGTCATCAGTTCTACATTGGTGACCTTGTCAAACCATTTCAATCTTTCTATTCTACACAAGCACCCATTTATGAAAGTCTGTTGCTTAGTTGTACTATGACTGGCAATAAGTACAAAACAACAGATGCAGTATCACTGACAACAGAAATGGAGGACCAAGATGACTTCAAACAAACAAAAATCCCCCCAAAAAAATCAGAACTAGCTACATGATAATCCAAGTCTGGCAACCTGATTTTAAATTTTTTTTTTAAGACAAAGTATTCCGTTCAACCCATGAGGGGTTATAATTACGATATATAGTGTTGTAAATTCAGGATAATAAAATCTGATTTCTGATATCTAAATCTTTCCGGTAGCAACATATGGATGTGAATCATGGACCATTACTCAAACATTAAAGAAAAAAAATAGAATCTTTCGAAGCAAAGTGTTACAGAAAAATTCTCAGAATATCTTGGACCAAGAAGAAGAAAAATATAGACATCCTACACGACCTGAACATCGAGGAAAACTGGCTCATAAACAATATCATGTCCCGGAAACTGAAATATTTTGGCCACATTAAACGCCGTAGTGGCTTAGAGAGAGCAGTGATGGAGGGTATGGTACCTGGAAGGTGAGGCAGGGGCCGACCAAGACGACGGTGGACACAGGACATTGAAGACACCTTGAACATGGCATTGGAGGAGGCAGGAGGGCTGGCTAGAGATCGAGAGTTTTTCAGGCGGGCTGTGATGAGAGCGACGTTCTGCAAAGGACATGCTACATGATGATATCTAAATATAGTATCTTCTCCCCTCTCCACTCAGTCTAAATACAGTAAATCAAAACTGTAAAATTTGTGAATGCATGTGCGTGTGCCCTCCCTTTCCAAAAAAGAACAAACCAATTAACAAAAAACAAATACAAACAACAACGAAAGAAAAAAAAATAAAGTCTCTCATAACTGCCCTGTTGTTAACAAGGTGAAAAGGGTTGAGTAAGCCCGAGCTGTGTCTGGGATGACACCCAATCCACCAATTATCTGCCATCATCCACACAAGCACCCCATTAAAAATTATCGTATATATATTTATTATGCATTTTAAAGTACTGGTCTACCTAGAAACATCAATGACACTAACATTTAATTTTGATTTTCTCTGAATCTGACAAAACCTAATTTTCTGAGAATCTGATGAATCCCAATTCAATTAGAGTTTGGTGAAACCCTATTTTATCAGTATTTGACAAAGCCTAATTTTATCATAATTTAATGAAAGTCTATTTTCTCAGAAATTGACAAAATCCAATTTTCTCAGAGTTTGATACAACCCAATCGTCTTAAAATCTGATAAAACCCAATTTTCTCAGAATATGATAAAACTAATTCTCAAAATTGATTATGGAAGTCACAAGATTAAATTAGACAGAGTTCAGCATCAAGCATTATGTACAAGTGCATGTGCAATCAGATCAACATCGAGGGAGTAAGGGTTGCTACAGGTCTCATCCAAAAAAATGAGAAATGCCTGCAACCAAGCCAACTGTACCTTCACGCGTGGTCCAATTCTTGGACCTGGTGCTCCTTGATCCTACCAACACGGCTCTGGCGAATGGGGAGAATCTGGCACCAACAAACCAGACCCCCGAAGTCTACTGGGGTAAAACTCTAGGTAACCCTACAGGAACCTCTGGCAGAGCAAGTCTTCCATCAGATGCGGCCGATGCTGGGCTCACCGGCACGTGGACATGTCCAGATCCCCATCAAGACTTGCCCGGGGAGCACACCCTGGCTCAAAAAGAACAGAGAAGGCTACTCTCAAAACCTCCAATGTCTTGCGGGCAGTGTTAGGATGTGCAAGAACATGGACAGGAATACTCCATAACTTCCCCCACCGAAGACGGAAAATGTCAGCCTAATAGGCGTGGATACCCAGCAATGGAAATGGGACATGTATGCATCATACATGTGCCTACTGCTAAAACTAGTCCAGAAAGGAATCGGAAGCAGAATGCTACAGTGGATTAAGAACTTCCTACGTGGAAGACATGCAAGAATTAAACTCCAGGGAAAGAAAAGCAGAATGGTTGTCATACCAGAAGGGGTCCCACAGGGAGGAGTACTATCCCCAACACTCTTTATCATCTTCATAGATGACCTGCCAAAGCTATTCACACCATACATCAACAGGGCACTACATGCTGACGATCTTGCTATATGGACTCAGTCTGAATGCACAGGAGTTACAAAAGTGAGAATGCAGGAGGCAATAAATAAAGTTGAAGAGTGGGCCAAAACCTGGGGTGTTCAAATAAACAAGAATAAGGCTGCCAATACACTCTTCTCCCTCTCCACCAAACCTGAAAACTACACTCTCACATTGGACAACACTCCACTGCCAAAAGAGGACAACCCTGTATACCTGGGATTAAAATTTGACAAAAAACTGACATGGTGATCACATATTGAAGGAACAGAAAGAAAAGCCACATATAAACTGCAGTTAATGAAAAAACTATCAGGGACCAGCTGGGGAGCAGATATACAAATCACGAAGCAAGTCTACGTAGGACATATCCGCCCAAATCTGGAATATGGAATGGGCACATATGCAACAGCAGCAAATACAAATCTCCAGAAGCTGAAAAAAAAACAGAATGTAGGACTCAGAATCATTATGGGAGGACTAAGGGGTACACCAATAACAGCAATGGAAGAAGCAACAGCAGGACTGCAAAATCTAAGAGAAAGCAGAGATGAGAAAATCACCATCATGACAGAAAAAATCAGACACCTAAAACAGAACCCCATGCACGAGAAAATAAAAGAACTAACCAAAAACTGATTGAAAAGATCAAGCTTCAACCACCTATCAAGACAGCTGATGATTGCCAATGGTGAAGTAACCTCAGAAAACCCAGAGGAATGGGAGCAGCTCGTAGCATACTACAACATCACAAACACCATATCCACGTACACTGTACACCTTACAATCCCAGGCATTGAGAACAGAACTGTGGAGACTACAACTATTCTGAAAATGAAAACACTGGATCACCTCAACAACCAATACCCCAGTCCACAGTGAATTCATGTCTTCACTAACAGATCTTCAGAAGAAGTAATAAGGAAAGGAGGAGCAGGGATCCAAATACTAATGCCAAACGCTCCAAAAATAGAACAGTCAATTGCTACTGAAGAACTCAACAAACTACAGGGCAGAGCTACAGGCAATACTAGAGGCTACAAAGATACTGGAGGAACAAAGACTCAAAGGATCAAATATAGTCTTCTTATGCGACTGTATTTCAATTCTCCAGACTATTCAAAATGAACCTGAAGATCTCTTAACAAAAACAGCCATAGAACATCTGAACCAGCTGTCCGTCAACAACAAAGTTTCACTGCAGCGGATTCCTGCACACTGTGGTATTGCAGAAAATGAAGCAGCCGATAGACTGGCAAAAGCAGGCATCCAGAAGGAACAGTTTCACCACAGAGTATCACTGAAGGAAGCAAAGACACTCATCAAAAGAAAGTACAAAAAATGCATGGAGCCAGAGAACAGGCAGCAATTACCCAAAAGACCCTATCCTAAAGCTAGACAAAACACAGCAAAGCACCATTTTTAGGTGCCACACAGGACACTGCAGACTACAAGCCCACCTCCACAAAATGAAAGCTGCCCCAACTGACCAGTGCACATGCCAAAATGGCCCCCAGACTCTGGAACACATTCTGCAAATGTGCCCTCTCTTTGGTGACTTGAGAGCTCAAACCTGGCCCCAGCAGATGAAAATGAAGAGAAACTGTGGGGCACCCGCGAGGACTTCCTGCTGATGACTGGATTCATGGAGGCAACTCATCTCCTTGTTTAGATTGCTGAGCATTGGAAACTGAGCGCAAAAGCAGAAGAAGATCAACATCGAGGAGTGCTCTGGAGGTGGCCTTAATTTAAGAGGCGTCTTCCCTTTGGAACTTTGGAGAAAAGAGCTAAGACTAAATTACATGACTTAAATAACTTTGGACAAGACTCATCCAGATTTTCCAGCATTTATTAGGTATCAGTTAACAACAAATCAGAACAGGTTTATGAATACCTTTAGATACCCGACACGGAAATGCATGGAGGAACTAGTACACTTGGATGCCCTTAATGCATCAATTAATAACAGTAGTATATAAAAACTGTTGGTACCACCATGGGTGCTCAAGAAACCAGATACAGACTAACACCTGGCAAACATAATAAAACAACTGATATGGCTACTATCAAAAACAAAGCCAGGAAATATATTCAACACATATCAAAAGACAGTATTACAGTGTACACAGATGGATCTAAGGGAGATTATAACAAACTGGGGATAGAACTTTATGTTCCCATGTGGCAAATGGTGAAAGGATATAGTGTAACTGTTGTTGTTTAACTAGGGCTGCTGAGCTCGTCGCTCTTTAGCAGTCAATGCCAAGCTGAAGAATTTACATGTGTTCTGTAGCTGTTGGGTGGTGCTGTATAGAGTGTTTGTGATTTTTGGGGAGCCCGGCAATAGCTGTCGTCTTTCTATGGAGAGTCCTGGGCAAGTGAGCAGCACATGCTGAACTGTCTCATATGGATGGTTACAGTTGTGGCAATTACGCTCATGTGGGGAGTTTAATTTGTTTAAGTACTTGTTGAGTCTGGTGTGTTCTGTTCTTAGTTGGAAGATTGTGCTCTGCTCTTTATGTCGTAGGTTATTAATGTTGTCATTTATGTTGGGATGGGCCATTTCTTTATACAGGGCATGTCCAGTAGACCCTTTTGCCCATCGGTTCAGCCATTCCTCTTTGAAATTGTTTTGGAGTATTCGTTTAGCTGTCTGCATGTTTGCTGGAGTGTTTGTTTGAACCATGCTTGCTCCTAGTTTTGCTAGTCTGTCTGCTTTATCATTCCCTGGTATGTCTGTGTGCCAGGAATCCCCTGAAGAGTGACTCTGATGTCATATTTTGTCAGCAGAGTAGTGAAACAGATATCTATTTTCACAGCACAGATGGTTGCAATTCTGAAAGCTCTGGAAATCATCTCTAACATCATCATCAGCTGCCATCTCCACAACGAAGGTTGGCTGTAATGGATCTCCAACATTGTAGGTCTCTTGTTTTGGTGGTGCACTCTAATACTCTTTCCTGTCAATCTCTTGATGTTATCTTCCCACTTATAGCGCTGTCTTCTTGCACGTTTGCCTTCAACTTGCCCTTCTATTATGGTCTTCTGCAAGGTGTTACGTCTTTTTATGTGGCCAAAGAATTTTAGCTGCCTAACTTTGATCTCCCTCATTAGTTCTCTTTGCATACCTAGATTTTTTAGGACCTCATTATTTGTTTTCTTCTCTTTCCATGAGATGCGCCCCATTCTTCTATACATCCACATCTCAAGAGTCTCAATTCGCTCTTCCAATAGCTTATTCATTGTCCATGTTTCTACACCATACAGTAGTGCAGAATATACATAACATTTTATGATTCTCAGTTTTAATTTGTGAGTCAACTGTTTAGATGTCAGTATATGTTTCATGTTTTTGAATGTAGCTTTGGCCATTCCTATTCTCTTCTTGATTTCTGTTTCACATCTACCATCTTCTGTTATTATATGACCAAGATATGAGTAGCGATTGACTTGTTCCCAGAGGCATTCAATTATTTTCTCATGATGGACTCTGTCAAAAGCCTTCTTATAGTCAATGAAGCACATGTACATACATTTTTGGATCTCTGTATATTTTTCTGCTAATATTCTTAGGCATAATATTGCCTCTCTTATTCTGCTGTTCCGAAAAACCAAATGCTCTTCTTACTTTTTATTCTTTCCTGTATGATTTTGAGCAGTATTTTAATTGCATGACTAATCAGGCTGATTGTTCTGAAGTCTGAACATTCTGTTGCATTTGGTTTTTTGGGCAATGTTATAAAGACTGATGTATTCATGTCATGTGGTATATATCCTGTATTGTATATATCATTGCATAGATCTCATCTCTAACAACCCTCCTCATAAATTGACAGACTCACTTTCAGCTGTTCAGGCTATAAGAAACTTATGAGAGTGAAGTAGACCTGATATAGCAGAGATATTACTGGCAAATACTTACATATGCTTCAGAGGATGTTCTGTTCTAAAAGCTTTGATACCTTCACATGTTGGCATAGAAGGAAATAAAAAGGCAGATAAAGAAGATAAGAAAAGTAGAAATAATAGAAACTAAATAAATGTGGGGATGAGTAAAACAAAGATCAAAAGCCTAATTAAAAGAAAAATAACTGAAGAATGGACAGTAGAGTGGGATGGAAGTCTGAGGGTAGACATGCATATAAATTGTTCAAAACTCCAACAAGAACATGTCAGGTATCTAGAGAACTAAAAACTCCTTACTTACTTAGTCGTTCCTCTTCTACTGTGAGGTGTAGAGGTTTGGAAGAGAAAGCGCCATACTATCATATTGGCTGTCTTCCTCCTAGCCTGGTTCCATTCTAGTCCTCGGTCCTTCAGAGATTGTCTAATGTCGTCCTGGAGGTGTGGATCTCTGGCTCTTAGTTTCCCATGCTTGTCAAAGTAGCCGATCTTCTCCTATTCTGCAGACATGGCCAAACCATCTTAGTTGGGACTGTTCTACTTGGGTCTGCAGGGGTTGGGTTTTTAGGCCTTGACGTATCATCTGGTTGCGGACCAAGTCTCTTCTTGTTACTTCAAACACCTTTCTCAGATACCTCATTTCTGAGGTTTGGATCTGGCTTTTGTGGGTTCTGATCATTGGCCATGACTTGCATCCATACATCAAGACTGGGACATAGGTAGAGCGGTATTCAGCCATCTTCACTTTCTTGCCTACTTCTCTTTTGCTAAAGAATCCTCGATTTATGGCGTGAAAAAGTCTCCCAGCAGCTGCTTGTCCCTCGGGTAGCCAAACCTAAAAATTCCGAACAATAAGAAGCTTCTTAGACTGCAACTAGGAATGGGCTATTTTAGAATAGAACAGCTTTACTGTGCAGTGTCTAGCAAAAAATACTATAGAGCATTTCTTACTAAAATGTAGGAGGTATGAGCAACGGAGAAAACCAATATTAGATTATTTACAGGCATGCAATTCATCCATAACTGTGGAACAGGTGTCGTGAACAGACAACGACCTAGAGAAATGCACAATATAGTAAAACAGTATGTAACAAAAACTAAAATTAATATATAAGGATCACTGATGGTGTGAGGATAAGGGGCAGTCTGGTGAGGTGCTCGTGTGGATGATGGCAGATAAATGGTAGATTTGGTGTAATCTCAAACACCCCTGGGCTTTCTCACTCCTTTTAACCTTGTTAACACCAGGGCAGTTATGCCAGACTTTACTTTACTTTACTTTGTTTGTTTTGTCCGTTCATTTTTGTTTGTTTTTCATTTTTATTGTTTGTTTGTTTCTTGGAAAGGGAAGATCACATACGCATACACAGTTCTGGATTTGATTTACTCTATTTGGACTGAGTGGAGGGGGAAAGAAGTTACAACATTGTCTTGAATTTATTACACTATATATCCTAATTATAATCCATCGAGGGTTGAACGTTATACTTAGTTTTTATTTTTTTAAAATAAATTTCTCAATCTGACAAAAAACCTAATTTTCTCAGAATTTGACAAAACCCAGTTTTTTTCAGTCTGATAAAAACCCAACTGTCTTCAAAAGCAAGTAACTTTTCACCTTCCTCAGATACCTCATTTCTGAGGTTTGGATCTGGCTTTTGTGGGTTGTAGTCATTGCCCATGACTCGCATCCATATGTCAAGACTGGGACATAGGTGGAGCGGTATACAGCCATCTTCGTTTTCTTACCAACCTCTTTCTTGCTGAGGAATCCTCGATTTATGGCCTGATAAAGTCTCCCAGCCGCTGCTTTTCGAGTGGCCAACTCTTCTTTGATGCCCCCCTTTCGGTCTATAATAGCTCAGAGATATTTAAAGTGGTCGACCTGCTCCAGGACCTGTTCTCCCAACTTAATCTGATGTTTTCTTTCTTCTCGTGATATCACCATGGATTTTGTTTTAGAGCTGCTTATGACCATCCCTCTCTTCTCCAGCTCTTCCTTCCAGACTTGCAGGTTGGATTGGAGATGTGTCTCTGATTTAGCAATCAGGACAACATCATCAGCAAATGCTAGCTCTGAAATACAGACCTGTCTCATCTTCCAGTACCCCACTGAATACTTTCTTGTTCTCTCCTTACATGCCTTGATGACATCGTCCATGAGAAGTATGAAAAGATAAGGTGACAGGATATCACCTTGTCTTACACCAGTGGTGGTCCTGAACTCTTCTGACTTATAGTTTGCTGTCCTCACATAATTTCTGCAAGACTTGTAGAAGCTCTGTATAGCATGTATCAGAGGTGCTGGAATGTTCTTCCTTGCCAAACAGTCCCAAAGTTTGCTCCAGGGGACCCTGTCAAACGCCTTTTCCAGATCTATGAAACAAAGATGGATCTCACTCTTGTACTCAAGGGCCTTTTCACTCAGCTGCCTGAGTGTGAAGATTAGGTCTTGAGTACTTCGGTTTGCTCGGAATCCGCACTGGGCTTCATCCAATTGTGGCTCAGCTAGGCATGAGTCTCTGCTCTAGGATTCTAGAGTAGATTTTACCAGGGACACTGAGAAGGGATATGCCTCTATGGTTTCCACATTGTCGATTGTCACCCTTTTTGAAAATCGGTGTTATGATGGCAATCTCCCAATCCTTTGGTATGGCCTTGTTGCACCATGCTGCTTGTAGGACCCTTAGGAGTAATAGGTCGCCTGATACTCCCATGTACTTAACCATTTCTGGTGTTATACCATCATGCCCTGCTGCTTTGCCCATCTTGATTTTCTCCAGTGCTGCCTTCAGTTCTTCCATCTTTATGTCATCTTCATCACCATTTGTATCCTCTTCTGTGCTAGTGGTTATCATTTCTGATGCTCTACCTTGCTCACCATCAAGGAGTTCTGAGAAATATTCTTTCCATCTTTCCATTACTTCCTTCGGGGCAGTAAGCAATTTGCCTTGCTTGTCCTTTATAAATTTAAGAGGGCATTGTTTTCCTTCCTCATGTTCTTTAGGGTCTTATAGAACAATTTCTGGTTTTCTTGCGCATCCTTTTCTAGTTTTTCTCCAAATTCTTCCCAGGACTTCTGTTTTGCTGCTAGCACCTTGTTCTTTGCTTCTGTTCTGAGTATCACATATTCTCTATATTTCTCTATTTGTCCTGCTGTGTTTTTAGCTCCCAAGTATTGTTTCCATGCCATTTTCTTCTCTCTTATTTTCTCTTTGACTTCTTCTGTCCACCAAGGTGTCCTCTTTCTCTTGTTCCCAAGTCGGACCTCACCACATGCTTCTGCAGCAGCTGTCTTTATGATGTCCTTGAATTTAAGCCACAGGGTTTCCAAGTCATCAGGTTGTTCTTCTGTGTTTCTCACCGCTGTAGCAATAAGCCCCTGATATCTGGTCTTAATTTCTGGATCTTTCAGCTTGTAGGTCTTAATGCTCATTTCTTCCGTTCGTTTACTTGGTTTCTTGCGTGGTGCTGGGCAGTTCCTAGGCTGAGCAACTCTTTCAGTTGTTCTTTTAATTGTAAGCAGGTAGTGATCACTTCCAATCTCTGGCCCCCTCCAGACTCAAGCATCCCGGACATATTTGAATGAGCTCCTCCTAACAATGGCATAGTCGATCACTGACTTCTCATTCTTTGTTGGTTCACACCTAGTATATGCGCTTATGGGGGAACTTTGTGTTGGTAATGATCAGATTCTGCTCACTGCAGAATCTGAGGAGTCGCTTTCCATTGTCATTGAGAGTATCTTCTCCATATCTTCCGATAACTCCACCCCATCTAGCATGGTCATTTCCAACTCTGGCATTGAAATCTCCGAGCATGATAATTTCATCTAGGCAGTCATCCACTGTCCTTTGAAGCAGCTCGAAGAATTCTTCCTTGACCTCTGCTCTCTCATCCTCATTTGGCCCATACACTATGACCAGGTTGACTATGGTTTCTCCTTCTTTTAGTTTTACAACCATAATGCGCTCCGAGACAAAGTTCCATCCCTTGATTCTATCTTTTTGGTTTTTGGCCACAATGCAACCCACGCCCCCTTTAGCTCTTTCAGATGTGGGTACACCACTGTAGAGCAGCGTGTTGCCATCGAGATCCATGACTCCTTGTCCTTTTTTCTTTGTTTCCGTTATAGCCAGGATTTCTAGTTTTGCTTTCCTCATCTCTTCCACCAGCTCCTCTTCTTTCCCATTTATACTTCTTGTGTTCCAAGTTCCATAAGTCGTAGTCCGTAGTCCGTTCCAGTTCGTCGCCTTTAGAATCAGTCTGGTTTTCTCTCTTGTAGTTCTCGTAATCAAAAGTTTAAAGCAAACAGGTGATTGGCCTGTTGTGCCTTTGCATGGTGGAGGGGCTGCCTCCTTACGGCCTCCATGCAGGCCACCCTCCTCCTTTTTCAGCCAGTCTTGGGACCGGCCTAGGCGGAGTTCTGTATAATATACACAACAGTCAATTATAACTCAAGCAGGGTTTTTTGTCTTCTTAATTCACAATTAATTAATCTTCTTAATTCTATGGCAAGGCACAAGCAAAGAAACAAAGTTACAACTGATCAGAGCATGTATATTCCCAGTAGCAACATACGGCTGCGAGACTTGGACACTCAATAAAACAGTTGCAAAAAAGATTACATCATTCGAAATGAAATGCTACAGAAGGATGTTGAGAATACCCTGGACAGAAAAAAAGACCAACAGAGAAGTACTGCACTCACTAAACGTACAGGAACATTGGCTCCTAAATACCATCGCAATAAGGAAGCTGAAATTTTTCGGTCATATAAAAAGACATAGTAGTCTGGAAAAAACAGTGATGGAAGGCATGGTCCCTGGAAAAAGGGGAAGGGGTCGACCTAGACGACGGTGGACCCAGGACATCACAGAGAGTCTGAACTTGTCTTTGGCTGATGCAGGTCGACTTGCCCAGAATCGTGATGCGTTCAGAGCAGCTGTAATGGAGACAACGTTCTGGAAAGAATACGTCACATGATGATGAATTCACAAAACAACACTTCCGTCCAAGATGTCTTTCAGTCTCCATCTATGGATCTTTTTCACTCCTCAATTTAAAATACTGGTTTTCTTCCTTGGAGTTATATTTTATACATAATAAACTTCTACCACATCTTTAGACATTATAAACTTCTACCACATCTTTAGACATAATAAACTTCTACCACATCTTTAGACATAATAAACTTCTACCACATCTTTAGACATAATAAACTTCTATCACATCTTTAGACATAATAAACTTCTACCACATCTTTAGACATAATAAACTTCTACTACATCTTTAGACATAATAAACTTCTACCACATCTTTAGACATAATAAACTTCTGTACTTGTGTGATATTTCACCGCTAAAATAAAATTTTGCAAATTTATTACCCAAACTGACAACCGTACTCTTTCCTTACCATTTTTTCTTTTTTTTTTCCGCCTGCGCGGCTTTTTTTTTCCGCCTGCGCGGGATTAGTCCATTTAACAGGTAGGGGTTGTGGGTTAGTATTTGAGGGCTGCCACCTCGGGGGCGCATTCCCATGGTCAGTTATGACTGAAGGGGCTATTATTATTATTATTATGTATTTATTTTTTTTAATGTAAAATTTTTGCCTTGTCTTGGCGGGGCACGTCCCGTTCAACCTAGTCATCATCATCATCATCAGCTTTCAAGTCCCTAAGGAGCATTTGCTTTATACCAAGTCTTCCTGTCCTGTGCCATCAGCTCAAGGTCGTTCCATAATTTCTTCATCCTCTTCTTGTCTGTCATCAGTTCTCTTCTCTGTGTATTCCTTGGTCTTCCTCTGCCTCTCTTACCCTGGGGGTTCCAGACCAAGGACTGCCTGGTAAAGCTATAAGCAAGTTTGCTCAGTGTGTATCCTATCCATCTTCAGCGTCTTCTTCTCATGTCTCGTTCTTCTGGCACTTGCCTGGTTCGTGTCATCAGTTGCACATTAGTGATCTTGTCATACCACTACAATCCTTCTATTTTAGACAAGCAACCATTTATGAGGGCGTCCGTGGTTTCAGCGCAGGCTTCTCGCAACACAGGTAGTGGGCTGGAGACATGGTGGCGTCACGCTACAATCTACCCAGCTGTAAGTGGATGGATACCTGACTCTGCTCTGAAAGGTAAAGGCAGCCAGGAGGGGAGCTGGTTATAGCACTACTCTGAGATCATCCAGGTCTGTATTATTTTGGCTTTTCAATGCCGCAATTACTGACTGTGCATCAGAAAAGAAAGCAACCCTTCTCTCTGCGCTTTCTTCTGTCAATATAACCTCTGCTACAGTTTTCAGGGCCTCTGCCTCTGCTCTGAAGTTGTTGGAGAATCGTCCTGTTGCCACTGACAGCATTTTTTCTGCACCAGTGCTTAAGGTCAGAAAGACGCCCCCACCTCCATTTTCTGTTGCATTTGTTTCTGATCCATCTGTGTATGCATGGGTCCAGGTGTTGCGTGGATAATGTTTCTCTATGTATTTTGTAAACAACTGTGACTGACGAAGGAATCCAAATACATCATTCAACTTTTGATAAGCTTTCTGGCGTTTTGACAAGGTAGCAAGCTATCAATAAGGACAACTTATTTCGGCTTTTAAACTGCTGAGAAGGCGTTTGAGATTCATCAATTGTGCTGGAACCACTGAAATCATCATACTCTCGATTTTGTTTGTGTTTCCTTCGAGTTTGTTCTTGATAATGTTCACACTCAGTCACATCCTTGGCCTTTTGCTCTATGTCTGCAAAAGTAGACCGCATAGCTTGAATATACCCCCGCAGGGATTCATAGACTGCACAAGCCGTATTCAAATCTTGGTCAGAAGATTGCAAAGAAGCACTGGTCATTTGAAAACGGTATAATACTTGATCCCACAGTATGATCATTATTCCTGTTTCTAACTTCATCATGGTTGAAAGTAGACAACGAGCCTGTTGACGACACTCTGCCTTCTGATCATTGTTATCTGAAATATCATCCAAGACTTGTTTTAATGCAGAAAAGCTGTGTAAAAGTGCTTTTGTCGCATCTGCCCAAGCGGACCATTTCACAAAGGGCAAATGGGACTTATTATGACTACCGCCAGCACATAATGCAGTAGAAAGGAGACCCCACCGGTAGGTAGAAGCAGAAAAGAAGGTGTACAAGCTTTCAACAAATCTAAAGAAAATGACTGCTTCTGTCCGCAAACAGTTAAGATAAAAGTAATAAAGAGTCACACTAAGTCACCCTGTTATGCTCTTTCTCTCACAATTTCGTGACATCAAATGAAAAGGCGCTAAAGATGGCATACATCACAAGATCATTGGTTTAACGCTCGTATTAGAAGATGACCAAAAAATGATGTACATATTTATTGGCGCGGGGCCCTAAAAGCGCTGGACTCGTAGCAAATGCTACTTTTGCTACTACGTTAATCCGGCTCTGATTAGGTAAATATTTGACAAGGATCAGTGCATAGTGAGGGAGGGGGACCAACTTCCCACCCAGCCCTCTCCACCCAGCCCTCCACACCCAGCGGTGAAAACAAATAAAGGATTTATTGCCAGGGTACAGTTTTGTTGGTTTTGTGGGCCCTAAACAGGACCGTGGTGCAGTTTTGTGGGCCCTGAAAAGGATCGTGGTAGGTGCAGTTTTGTGGTTTTTGTGGGCCCTGAAAAGGACTGTGGTAGGTGCAGTTTTGTGGTTTTTGTGGGCCCTGAAAAGGAACGTGGTAGGTGCAGTTTTGTGGTTTTTGTGGGCCCTGAAAAGGACCGTGAGGGGAACAGATCACCAAGGATCGCTGAAGCGTGGCACATATCAGGACATACACATGTTTGTTTGTAGCTGCATAATTTACAGAGGAGGCCAAAATTCTGCAATGTCAAACAGGATATTGTCGAACGGGTCTGACTGACGAACTTTATTCCGATGTCGCCACAAAAATTCACACATGTAGGAATCTAACATGTGTCTGTGTGTCCCGTTCTGACGTTTGTTGCGTTCTTTCGCAGATTTCCACAACCTCTCTATTTGTTGTGTGTTTGCTCCTGTATTTGGGTCGACAAAATTTGCAGAATGATTCACCGTTTGGTGAGTTAAACCTGGCAAATTCTGAATGGTACCATATGCGCGCCATTGATCAGAAACAACTGTCGTACCAGGACGAATGTTGGCTATGATAAGGGGCATAAGTGTAGCCGCTGTGCGGTCGGGCACTGGAACCATGAAACACTCACTTGTTTCACGACATAGGCCACCAAATACCCACTGCTGTGGAAATACACGACCGACGTTATTTTTTTCTGCGTGTGAACACACTTTCATCGATCTCTACCGTCGTATTGGGTCCGCCAATTACAGCGGGATTTGCAATTAGTACATTTGCACAAACCTCACGGAGGTTGCTGTTCCATTTAATGGCAGCTTGATTGGCAATTCCTAGCTCTGATTTACAGAAATCAATGCTAGTCTTCTCTTTACTCCAACAGTAAATGAACAGAATAATCTGCCTGAAGGACAGACGTGCACCCTGTAACCATGTGCCAGAACGAAGAGGTATATCCTGCTTACATATGTAACATCTCTAACGATCTTGGCGAACCGACAAGGACAAATTCATCTGGTGATTGTTAGCACACTGTCGGACGTTGTGTAGAATGCCCCGATTCTGCAAAAACTTCACACAGTTCTCTTTGTTACGTGTAAAATCTGACACCTCCAGGAAATTCATCTTCCACGTCTCTGGACACTGCTATCAAATGACAAATGGAACGATAAGATTTCCCGCTCGAAAGCAGCGCCAAGGCACGGAATTTAAGAAAAAAAAATGAAAGAACAAAAAATGTAAGAAAAAGTATCGCGAAAAATCGGCAAATCCAATCGCAATGTCTAGGCCGTAGAGTTGTCACATTTTTGCGACCCCCTTACGCGACGTCACAAATCTCTTACCCACCCCGTCCCCTTTTTTGTCCTTATTTTTTGTAATCCTGAAAAAATACAACTTACTCGAATGTTTTTTTTTTTAAAGTTTTGTCTCGTTTTGGCGAGGCGCGTCCCGTTCAATCTAGTCGGTTATATTAGGGCGCATGTCCAAATATAAAAGACCCTTAAGTCTAGGGAATTGCTAGTCATCGTAATCATCATCATCATCAGCTTTCAAGTCCCTATCAGAGTCAGGTACCCATTTACAGCTGGTTAGACTGATGCGTGACACCTGTTCCTGTCCTCATTGCTGTTGCCTTCTCTAACTCAAGATCAGAGTCAGGTACCCATTTACAGCTGGTTAGACTGATGCATGACACCTGTTCCCGTCCTCGTTGCTGTTGCCTTCTCTAACTCAAGATCAGAGTCAGGTACCCATTTACAGCTGGTTAGACTGATGCGTGACACCTGTTCCCGTCCTCGTTGCTGTTGCCTTATCTAACTCAAGATCAGAGTCAGGTACCCATTTACAGCTGGTTAGACTGATGCGTGACACCTGTTCCCGTCCTCGTTGCTGTTGCCTTCTCTAACTCAAGATCAGAGTCAGGTACCCATTTACAGCTGGTTAGACTGATGCGTGACACCTGTTCCTGTCCTCGTTGCTGTTGCCTTCTCTAACTCAAGATCAGAGTCAGGTACCCATTTACAGCTGGTTAGACTGATGCGTGACACCTGTTCCCGTCCTCGTTGCTGTTGCCTTCTCTAACTCAAGATCAGAGTCAGGTACCCATTTACAGCTGGTTAGACTGATGCGTGACACCTGTTCCCGTCCTCGTTGCTGTTGCCTTCTCTAACTCAAGATCAGAGTCAGGTACCCATTTACAGCTGGTTTGACTGATGCGTGACACCTGTTCCCGTCCTCGTTGCTGTTGCCTTCTCTAACTCAAGATCAGAGTCAGGTACCCATTTACAGCTGGTTAGACTGATGCGTGACACCTGTTCCCGTCCTCGTTGCTGTTGCCTTCTCTAACTCAAGATCAGAGTCAGGTACCCATTTACAGCTGGTTAGACTGATGCGTGACACCTGTTCCCATCCTCGTTGCTGTTGCCTTCTCTAACTCAAGATCAGAGTCAGGTACCCATTTACAGCTGGTTAGACTTCTACCAAGCTTTGAACCAGAAACCCGGTAACTTATCGCAGTAGTGGAGCACTGTTGACGCATCTTAGGTCCCAATTCAATACCGTTTTATTGCTTATAAACTTAAAATACCGGGGGGAGGGGAGGGGGGTTGAGGGCGGGTCTGTCGTAAGCGTGTCAACTATGAATGCACGACGAACTTGCCCTCCCAAATCACAATGTGAAATCAACCTTTTTCAGTCAAGAAAAAGTACGGTTGTCAGTTTGAGTAATAAATTTGGAAAATTTTATTTTAGCGGTGAAATATCACACAAGTACCTAAACTTCTACCACATCTTTAGACATAATAAACTTCTACCACATCTTTAGACATAATAAACTTCTACCACATCTTTAGACATAATAAACTTCTACCACATCTTTAGACATAATAAACTTCTACCACATCTTTAGACATAATAAACTTCTACCACATCTTTAGACATAATAAACTTCTACCACATCTTTAGGCATAATAAACATCTACCACATCTTTAGACATAATAAATTTCTACCACATCTTTAGACATAATAAACTTCTACCACATCTTTAGACATAATAAACTTCTACCACATCTTTAGACATAATAAACTTCTACCACATCTTTAGACATAATAAACTTCTACCACATCTTTAGACATAATAAATTTCTACCACATCTTTAGACATAATAAACTTCTACCACATCTTTAAACATAATAAACTTCTACCACATCTTTAGACATAATAAACTTCTACCACATCTTTAAGACATAATAAACTTCTACCACATCTTTAAGACATAATAAACTTCTACCACATCTTTAGACATAATAAACTTCTACCACATCTTTAGACATAATAAACTTCTACCATATCTTTAGACATAATAAACTTCTACCACATCTTTAGACATAATAAACTTCTACCACATCTTTAGACATAATAAACTTCTACCACATCTTTAGACATAATAAACTTCTACCACATCTTTAGACATAATAAACTTCTACCACATCTTTAGACATAATAAACTTCTACCACATCTTTAGACATAATAAACTTCTACCACATCTTTAGACATAATAAACTTCTACCACATCTTTAGACATAATAAACTTCTTCTACCACATCTTTAGACATAATAAACTTCTACCACATCTTTAGACATAATAAACTTCTACCACATCTTTAGACATATTAAACTGTCACTGAAGAAACCTGATAATAGCATTACAAGGCAGTTCTTGTTCTGGAATCCCAGTGTAATAGAGGAAGAGGTAAACCAAAGAACATACTGAGAAGAGAAATGGAGTCATAAATAAAAGGGATGAAGAAAACATGAAAAGACAGTGAGCTGATGGCTTATGACAGGAAGACTTGGCATAAGTTTTTTCAAGGCCTATGCTCCTTGGGGAGCTGAATGGTAATGACAATGATGATACCTGTCATAGCCCGGGAAGCAGCAAGCACCCTGTATGATGTGTAAGCCATGATACCAGCGAACAGCACCAGCAGGAATATGCCATTGACAAAACCAGCCTGCCAAAACAAAATTTCTTTCATTCAAAAGTTTTAAGTATCATCCCAAATCAAGAATATAGAAACACGAGCCATAATAGACTTCTCGTACATTCTTAGACACAATATAATTCTCATATATATTCAGGCAAAACACCTTTCTCTCAGATTTTTTGGCACAATAAATTTCATCTCACATCTTAAGGCATCAGAAACTTCTCACACATCTTAACTCACTCTGCCCAAATGGGCGTATGGCGTGCCAGATAGGCCTTTCGTTATATCCAGGGCATATGGCGTGCCAAGGTGATATATGCCGCATTTGAGTGGAAAATTATAGAATATCTGGCGATACGCCAGTTTAAAATTGTGAGCGAAAAAAAAAATTTATGAAGTTACAATTGTGTGCTTTATATCCGTTGCTAGAGTTGCTTTAGACCTCGCCGCAGGCCGTGTGGTATGCCCACTTTATAAGATTCCGAAACTGAACAAAAATTAGAAAATACGTGGCCATAGAGTGTTCATATCATGTAAACCCTTCCTGTGAACATCGTATTTTGAACTGGTAGCGAAATAATTAACCTAATCTTCACACTCAGACAGCTGAGTGAAAAGGCCTTTGAGTATAAGAGTGAGATCCATCTTTGTTTCATAGATCTGGAACGAACGAACGAACTTTATTTTCGAAGGGTAAAGAATTGGGCGCACAGGCCCATCTAACATTCTGCCCTTCCACTCTCATTAATCTTGCATACTATATCCTTTCATTCCCACGTGGAAAAGGCGTTTGACAGGGTCCTCTGGAACAAACTTTGGGACTGTTTGGCAAGGAAGAATATTCCAGCACTTCTGATTCATGCTATACAGAGTTTCTACAAGTCTCGCAGAAATTTTGTGAGGACAGCAAACCATAAGTCAGAAGAGTTCAGGACCACCACTGGTGTAAGACAAGGTGATATCCTGTCACCTTATCTTTTCATACTCCTAATGGGCGATGTCATCAAGGCATGTAAGGAGAGAACAAGAAAGTATTCAGTGGGGTACTGGAAGATGATGTTGCCCTGATTGCTAAATCAGAGGCACATCTCCAATCCAACCTGCAAGTCTGGAAGGAAGAGCTGGAGAAGAGAGGGATGGTCATAAGCAGCTCTAAAACAAAATCCATGGTGATATCATGAGAAGAAAGAAGACATCAGATTAAGCTGGGAGAACAGGTCCTGGAGCAGGTCGACCACTTTAAATATCTCGGAGCTATTATAGACCGAATGGGAGACATCAAAGAAGAGTTGGCCACTCGAAAAGCAGCAGCTGGGAGACTTTTTCAGGCCATAAATCGAGGATTCCTCAGCAAGAGAGAGGTTGGTAAGAAAACGAAGATGGCTGTATACTGCTCCACCTATGTCCCAGTCTTGACATATGGATGCGAGTCATGGGCAATGACTACAACCCATAAAAGGAAGATCCAAACCTCAGAAATGAGGTATCTGAGGAAGGTGGTTGAAGTAACAAGAAGAGACATGGTCCGCAACCAGACAATACGTCAAGGCCTAAAATCCCACCCCCTGCAGACCCAAGTAGAACAGTCCCAACTAAGATGGTTTGGCCATGTCTGCAGAATGGGAGAAGATTGGCTACCATGACAAGCATGGGAAACAAAGAGCCAGGGATCCAGACCCCAGGATGACCCAGAGTCCACTGGGAGGACAACATTAGACAATCTTTGAAGGACTGAGGACTAAAATGGAACCAGGCCAGGAGGGAAGACAGCCGATAGGATAGTCTGGCGCTCTCTCTTCCAAACCTCTACACCTCACGGTAGAAGGGGAATGACTAAGTAAGTAAGAAAGTGACATAATTATATTGGTGCTTAGTTTTTGCATACTTTTATCCATTAATGACGTCATAGTATATTTTTGTTTACATGTAGTGTAGTGACATAACACTCATAAACTATTAATGAATGATCCTCAATATATAATTTTGAAATGAATTTTAGCGATATCGGTAGTGATAATAACCTATTTTCTATTCCGATAAGGATGTTGAACAAACGTGATATTTTTAAGCAATAAATGTATTACTTTGCATGGGACAGGAATGTGTAAGTGAGATTCAAGATCAGCAATATGTGACTTCACAACAACAACAAAACTTATATAAATTACAATTTTCCTTTGTTTTTTATCAAACTTCTTGAACTAGTTGTCAACTGGATATATGTTTCAATTATTGGTGTTTTACATCAAAGGGATTGAGTATAGCTGAAATATTTACGTGTATGTGCATAATTTTTATTTATTTTTTATTGTTTCTACACTTCACAAGATATAACAAACAATTATAACATCACATAAGAACTCAACAGTATTTCACAACATTCTGCAGCCAATTTCCTAAAGTTTTATACATATAATCTACTAAATGAATATATGTGTCTACTGCCTGTTTTTAAAACATCACATGTAGAAACAAACAAAATGTCTGCATTTTGTGTCCTGGCTAAAAAAGGAAAAAATGACTGGGTTAGAATGAGTTAAGGGGGACCTCAAGACGCAGCAATAGAGACCGCAGTCAGCGACTCATAGCTTGACTGCCTGCGTCAGGACCAGCGAACCAGAGCTGGTCAAGACCGCACTCCACCTCCACGTGGTGGTCCTGGAAACAGTCTGCAGCTGTGCAGTCTGGCTGAGCGAGTGTGGATCGAAATGGGAAGGCAAACCCGGTCCTAAAAAATGCCGTGCAGAAGTCGGATGTGTCGACCAAAAGGTGCAGATATCACAGCTTAGGCATAAACAGACACAACGCAACCACCGTCCTTTTCAGGACGAACGAAGAAGAAGAAGAAGAAGAAGAATGAGTTAAGGCACAATAAAATTGTCATATATCTTCAGGCAAAATATATTTCTAACAGATTTTTGAGCAGAATAAATATCTTGCACATATTCAGGCACAAACCATTCTCACGCATCATTAGACACAATAAACTTCACACATATTTAGGCATAATAAGCGTCTATCACATCTTTAGACATAATAAACTTTGACCACATCTTTAGACATAGGAAGAATAAGATGGACAACGTTTTCTACACTGGAAGATGCAGATGACATTGCACTACTTGCACATTCACATCAAAACATCCAAGAAAAAACAGATAGACTGAATAGGTAAAGCCAGCAGGTGGGTCTGAACATCAATCTAAAGAAGATAGAGGTCAAGAAACTGAATGTGCGCAATCCTGAGCCCACTGCAATAAGGAACCAGAAGCTGGAACAGACAGACACATTTACAGACCTAGGATGCACAGATGGCAGAACAAGCAAAGACATCAACAACAGAATGAATAAAGCGAGAACAGCTTTTGCTAGTCTAAACAATGTCTGGTAGTCCTCTCAGTAAAGCACAAACACTAAATAAAGATTTTATGAGATGTGTGCACTTTCTGTGCTTCTCTATGGTGCAGAATGCTGGAGATGAACAGAAGGAAATGTTGAAATTGTCCTCTTTCCACACAATATGCCTGAAGGAAATTCTCTGAATCTTTTGGCTGAATACCATCACCAACCAAGAATGCTTATTCTGAGCAACTAAGAGAACATGCACATCATCACAGCTGGCAGATGCTGGAGTTGAGTTCGCCACTTCTTAACAAGAGACCCTGATGCAATCACAAGAACAGCTATGCTATGGACCCCTGAAGGAAAGCAAATGAGAGGCTGAACAAAAACAACTTAGTGGAGAACTGTGGAGGCCAAGATGCAAAGAATGAACCAAAGCAGAGGCACTGCATGAAGGATAGCCATGAACCAAGCAAAGTGGAAGCAGTTTGTTACTTCCCTACAAGACGCCACCAGGTATGATGGCCACTGACTGTTTTGACATTCAGCTGCTAAGGATCAAAGAAGAAGAGATGAAGAGACATCTTTAGACATAATAAACTTGTACCACATCTTTAGACATAAGAAACTTGTTCCACATCTTTAGACATAAGAAACGTGTAACACATCTTTAGACATAATAAACTAGTACCATATCTTTAGG
Organism: Oreohelix idahoensis; assembly: GCA_024509875.1. Lineage (NCBI taxonomy): Eukaryota > Metazoa > Mollusca > Gastropoda > Stylommatophora > Oreohelicidae > Oreohelix > Oreohelix idahoensis. The sequence goes on along the minus strand of JAMPIV010020008.1, from coordinate 186,352 downwards.
CATAATAAACTTGTACCACATCTTTAGGCATAATAAACTTGTACCACATCTTTAGGCATAATAACTTCTACCACATCTTTAGATATAATAAACTTCTACCACATCTTTAGACATAATAAACTTCTACCACATCTTTATACTTAATAAATTTCTACCACATCTTTAGACATAATAAACTTGTACCACATCTTTTGGCATAATAAACTTGTACCACATCTTTAGACATAATAAATTTCTACCACATCTTTAGACATAATAAACTTCCAGCACATCTTCAAACACAATAAACTTTAAATACATCTTCAGGTATAATACATTTCTTGTACATCCTCAGGTATAATAAACTTTGCACACATCATCGTACATAATAAATGTCTCACACATCGTCAAACATAATAAACTTCTCACACATCTTCAGGAAAAATAAATTTCCTTGTCATTCAAGCAAAATAAATTTTCCACACAAATTCAGGCAAAATAAATTTCTCACATATCTTCAGGCATAAGAAACATTCACAATAAAATCAAAACAATACTGGAAATAGCTTGATAAGTTGGCCTAACAATGTGATGAAAAGAAAGTTAAGACTACACTTTTACTACCGAACTTATCCATGCAAAAGGTTATGCCTGGAAAATAAAGAGTAAATTCTTTGCTACTGTAATGTATTTTAACTCCACCATGTAAAATGAAGTTATTAATGAATTAAAATCAAAATGTTAAATGTATGATTCCTATATGTTTAAAAATGAAAAACAAAACAAGAAGTTGAAATGTAATAACATTTTTAGAATATTATTTATTCATGGCCTGTGAAAATAATTAAAATATTTACAGCAGAACCGATTTCCCTGCTGACCCAAAAGAAAAGACAATCCCATGAACAAAACCAGCTGTGATGATGACCTACCTGTTTGATAGCCCATGGCAGACTCAGGAGTGAGGTCCCCATCATTGTATTCCACATAGAAAATCTGATGAAAGAAGAAAAACTCAAGTCTTTGACAGAAAGGAAGAAAAATAACCACAGAGACAGAGACCTGCCAGACAGAAAAACTAATGTGCTAAAGCTGTGCTTCTTAACCAGGGGTGCATGCATTCTCCTGGGGGCACAAGACCTACCTTCTGTGGGTGCGAGATATGCCCGATATTTTGTAAGGCAAATAATACAAGTAATAACATAGAACTCAATTTATTTGTACAAAATAGAACAGTGACATTGGTACAAGTCTTCTAAAGATGATTTAAAGGGGTCCTTGGTTTCATAAGATGCTGTTAAGGGCTGCTGGCTCACTGACCAGCACAATTAATATAACATCAAATGATGGCTCACTGACCAGCACAATTAATATAACATCAAATGATGGCTCACTGACCAGCACAATTAATATAACATCAAATGATGGCTCACTGACCAGCACAATTAATATAACATCAAATGATGTACACATACATTCTGTCAATGCCAATTTATAGTTTTATGTCCAGCACACATACAATCTGTCAATGCCAACTTATGGTTTTATGTCCAGCACACATACAATCTGTCAATGCCAAATTATAGTTTTATGTCCAGCACACATACAATCTGTCAATGCCAAATTATAGTTTTATGTCCAGCACACATAATAAATCTGTCAATGCCAAATTATAGTTTTATGTCCAGCACACATACAATCTGTCAATGCCAACATATGGTTTTAAGTCCAGCACATATACAATCTGTCAACACCAACTTATGAGTCAATGCCTAGCACACATACAATCTGTCGATGTCACCTTACAAGTCAATGTCCAACACACATACAATAGGATTTTTCAATTCGCTGAGAAACATTAACTTTCAATGTAGGTGTGCATTTAAATTATGAAAGAAATGCGTGTTTCTTAAATTACTCCATGATAAAAACTGATCGGATGTCGTCCTAATATGCGATTAAATTATTACAAATCCTAACACTAACAAACTTCTCTGAATGTTTGTAATCAACATTTTTCTTTTAAACTGTTAAAAAATGTGAATATAATTTTAATTTGGTGTTGAATTTTGTTAAACAGGAGTTGTGCGAAAAGGGGAATAGTTGTTATTTAACTAGCGCTGCTGAGCATGTCACACTTTCTCTGACAATGCCAAGTTGAAGAATCTTTGGCATTATCTACATTGTAGTGCTAGGCTTTTCCTGTGGATTTTCTGCCATTCTGAAACTTGTTGACTTGGAGTCATGAGCTCCACTTTCTTTCCTGTGCATTCTATCCCATGTGTTTAAAGGACCTCACACCTGGTTTCAAACTAGTAGGGGGAAGGAAGGTGGCATACTGTACATTTCCCGCCATCCATGGGGGCTCTCCAAATATGCATGGCTAAAATTCTGTGTTCTCACAAGGAATCATCACAACCTGCACAGTGCCGCCTTGCATATTACGTATTCATTGTGAGATCCTTCTGCACCCAATCAACCAGGTAAAAGCCAGAGTTTTTAGTCTGGGGCTCAAATGATTCCACCAAGTTTAGTGTGCAACGCTTAGTTATCAACATGATTCACCACAGGGGGAATTGTAATGCTGGGCCACTCTGGTGTGACTCGTCAATTTCCGAAGCGAACTCAAATTTTGCCTTTTTTTCAGGATGCACCACGAGAAGGCGCTTCAGGGTCTTAGTTAGAGATTTTAACCCTGAAATTCACACAAGGGAAGATTGCATTCAGAGATAGATCTAACTCTGGAATGTATGCAAGAGCAGCGTGCATTCAGGAACCGAACCTCAGAGTTCTCACAAGAACATTCTTTTGCACTGCAGGGAAGAGGAATATGAGGTTTTCTAAAATATTAAAGTGGAAAGTGAGAAGACACAAAACTTTCTAAAATATCAAAACAGGGTCAAGAGACTCACAGAAAGTTTAAGAAACACCAGACTATCAAGCGATAAGAATATTCTAGTGTATGATCAGACATCAACAATAAACAAAAACATGCACTTTCAGAAAACAGCAAAGAGAAATGCTGGCTGTAGGTGGTGATGCTGCTGCAGTGATAACATGTGCTAAGAAGAAATAATGGTGATGCTGCTGCAGTGGTAAAATGTTTAAGAAGAAATAGATACTATTTAAAACTTAAGCTTACATGGTAATGATGCTGTGTTGTGAATGTGTTTCACTCTCCCCTAGTTCAACTGATACAGCAATATCATGTTGATCTGGCAAGCTCTGAAAGACAGAATTCAATCAAATAAGAATGGACTGAGAATTCACATTAGTTACTCATTGTAAGTTACTCATTATTCAATACCGTTTTATTGGTTTATATACTTATGTTACTCATTATACACTGTCTATATATTACACACACCTAAACAGGGCTTTGGAGTGGAGTCAGGAACTGGAGCGTGGAGCAGCAGGTTTTTGCCCATAGCTGGTAAAGAGCCAGAGAACAGAAAATCTTAAATGCTTCACTGCTCCATTTGGTTGTTTGTTTTTTTTTTATTTTTAATCCAACACAGATGATATCACACTAAATGTGCAGAAATAAAAAAAAAAATCATCAACAACCTTCAGCTCCCCAAGGAGCATAAGCCGTCAACTTAAGCCAAGTCTTCCTGTCCTGTGCCTGCAGCTCAAGATCTTTCCATTTATTCTTCATCCCCTTCATGACAGTCTCCGTGTGTTCTTTGATCTTCCTCTACCTCTCTTCCCCTGGGGATTCTAGAGCAAAGACTGCCTGGTAATGCTATCAACAGGTTTCTCCAATGTGTGTAATATCCATCTCTAGCATCTTCTCCTCTCTTGTTCCACTCCTGCTTGTTGTTCCTTGTCATCAGTTCCACACTAACAATAGTGTCATACCCTTTCAACCCTTCTATTCTATGCAGCTACCAAGTTATAAAAATCTGTAGTTTTTTGGTTTTTGTTAAAATATTTAATAGGTGTGTTTTATTTGAAACGACATTTAATATTAAAACCTGTTTTCCATTCATTTTCAAAGTTAGTTTAACTCAGGAAAAAGCAATTTAAGTTAGTGTACATCAACTGGTTTCATCTTTAAAGTTAATTGTAAATGATTCACAGCAAGCTATGAAGATAAGTTGATTTATAACAATAATTTTTACAGAATGAGTTATGACAATATGGACAAATTGTTCTCTTTTCACACAACCTACCTAAGGAAAATTCTTCTAATTTTCTGGTCGAACACCATCACCAAGCATGAATTGGTAACTCAGAGCCACTAAGAAGACATATGCACCATCAAAGTGGGTAGACACTGGAACTGGGTTGGCCACATTCTCAGAAGAGACCCTGACACCATCACCAGAACTGCCATGCTTTAAACTTCAGGAAAAAAAGTGAAAGCAAGGACAGCCAAAAGCCACCTGGTGGAGAACTGTAGAGGCAGAGATGCTAAGCATGAACCAAAGCTGGGGCACCACACGCAGGATGCCCGCCAACGGAGCAAAGTGGAAACAGTTTGTTGCTACCCTACAAGATGCCACCAGGCATGATGGTCACTGTTTTGTCAATCAGCGGCCAAAGGCGAATCATGAATTATAAATATATATAAACAGCACACAAATAAAATGGTACTGAATAAGTTTTACAGGAAACATAGGATGTTTTGGGATTCACCCTTTGTCAGCCAGTTACAAGACTATAAGAATAACTGAATGAGCCTCATTTAAGGAACATTTAAACTGTCTGAAAATTCTTTAATAACTATTGTTTCTTTTTCAGTGTTACAGCGTGCATTTTTATGCACTTAATATTTTAAAAACATAAATATTTTGAGCAGTAGTGATGAGCAGAGTTGGAGCAGTCATTTTTAATGCTAGAGCAGAGCTGTTCAAAAATATGACTGCCCCAAATCCCAGCATCTTACTATAAATTCTTGACTTGTAATAAAAAATATGCTATTCATCATTTTACTATAATAAGCAGATAACTCCAAATTCTATCTCTAACAGAATATAGGGTCAGACCACTTTCTAACAGACACAGTTTTCAGGACTTAGGTCACATGAGAGTAAAGGATGAGATGAAATCTGCATGGATACAATAGTTGAGCTGGGTCATACTGCTGAATGTACCATAATTCACAGACTTGCAGGGATTGTCATATTTATGGCATTTAACTGTAAAAAGTACTGCTTCGCTTTTTAAAAAAAACATTCATTCTTCTATCTTCCTTATCATTCATCACAAAATAACCTGACAATCTGCCTGATTTATTCATTATCCTCTAGTTCCCTGTGGAGCACAGGAGTTCAAAAAAATTCACACCCAGCCTTCCTGTCCTGTGTCATTTGTTCAAGGTCTTTCCATATCTGTTTATGTCCCCTGCACAAGTGCTACAATTCCCTTCTCCGTGTGCTTTTTTATCTACCTCTTTTTCTGCTACCCTGGGTATTCTAGAACAAGTACTGTCTTGTAATGCTATTAGGTTGGTTTTTTTGAAAATGTTCTTTTGCATTTATATATATAAGTGTTACGTCACAAGTGTGCCAAATGATCTGTATTTACCAGATTCAAATAGCAGTAATTGGACTTTGTAGTATGAGTGCCTTCTTCACTTTCTTCGACAGTAACAGAGCCTCACCTTCACTATGGTGTGTGCTTTCTGTCTCATGTCCTGAGGACAGCATAATTTCTCCTGTAATCAGTTTCTTCCTTTCTAATCCCTTCCACTTGTTTCACACAGTTTTACATTTCTGCTGCCTCCTATGCAGTTTTCACTTGTTCGTTTAGTGTTTGAACAGTCTAGGTGCCCTTACTTGAGCTTTTCCTAGAAGAAAATGGTCAATCAGCAACCCACTTTCCTTTTAACTTTCTATTGGTTGCATCATTAGCCCCATTAATACATAACTTTTTTCTGTCTTGCACAGCTTGTGCTGAATTATTTGATTTCTTAAATATTTAAAAAAAAAAAACCAAATAAATAAATTAAATACTGGACTTATCAGTAGACATAACAGTTATTTGAAACCCATAACAGAACAAAAGCTTGAAAGCACATATGCATGAAGAAAACAGTACTATAATCTGGAATAAAATATTAAGAGGCAGACAAAAAATAGTGTACCATCAAAGAAAGAGACTAATGCTTGAAGTCTATTACAGCCAGACAATAAAATAGTGTATCAGAGAGTGTACCATCAAAGCCAGAGACTAATTCTTGAGGTCTACTACAGCCAACTTTAAAAATATAAGTGGCACTTGATATGTTCCAATATCATCATTTTTACCTTTCAGCTCCTCCAGGAGCATGGGCCTTCAACAAATTCATGCCAAGTCCTCCTGTCCTGTCCTTCATGTCTTTTTTGTCTCTTTCATTGCAGTGTCCAGTTCTCCTCTCCATGTGTTCTTTGGTCTCCCAGTACCTCTCTTACCTTGAGGATTCCAGAACAAGGACTGCCTTGTATTGCTATCAACAGGTTTCCTCAATATGTGTCCCACTGATCCTCAGCATAATCTTTTCATCCAATCCATACAGGTGATCTTGTCACACAATTTTAATCCTTCCATTCTACTTAAGCACACATTTATGAAAGTCTGAAACTTCTTGGTTATATAGAATCGACACTTGATATGTTCCAATAAAAGTTATGAAAAGAGTGCCACTGTTGATAGCACTGCTTGAATACAAGCTGCCATAGTTATCATATTATTGCTAGAATTAATTGCCCTTGTATGTTACCACTTTTGACCTACTCTAGTACATCAAGCTGGCTATTAAATGTTGTGCTGTACCAGTGTGTTCGCTTATATTATGTCCTCATGCAAGGTTGTTGTAGGACTGACAGCCACGTCTCATCACATCCACCAACATTCCCACTTAATACAATAGCAATGATCAACAGCCAGTTTATGCTTACAATAAAACTATACGTGCACACCTACATAAACTTGGGCATGATGAGATTGAGAGACAACTGCTGGTCCTGTTCTCAGTAGCTTGGTTGTTTCATCATCTGAAGCGCTGCTGGCATCATCATTAATGGACCCATCAGGCAGGTAGTTTCTGAAACACAAGACTACAGCTGAGGGAAGAATTCTCAAAACAGTGGGGAGACCAAACAGAGTCAGAAGAAGAATGATAGAAGATCTCCTCAATGCAAGAACGCCAGTAGAGTGCTGACACAAATTCACCTAGGCAACAAACAAAAAAGTTACAGAATTTGGCATCAGCAAACAAGGTTATGACCATTGAGTTATTATGTGGATTTTCTAACGCAAAAATGTACAAATAAACCTTCTTATGGCAGTTTTCTCTAAAAATGCTCTCTGAAACTAACTCTACATGTCATCTGTCCAAAGATGCATGTTTTCTCCATAACCCCTGTTCACATTCTGCTACTGTGAATTCAGACTAAATTTGGGGTGGACATTCTTCCCCATTCATCTCATAGACCTGATATATTGGCAGTTGTCTTCAAGTCTGCCCTAACAAGTCTCAAGCTGAAATCACAAGTCCCTAATAGTAGCTTTCAAGTTGAGTCCCGAGTCGAGCCTCATTTTTGTTCTAAAACTGTTTATAGTCACAATCACACTTTATTGATTAATATCATCAATCAATATAAATAATAATGAAAAATTATATCTAGTTTTAGTGCTTTTACTATCTTATTTACTGACTGTTTTTCTTCATTCAGTTAATTTCCATACATTTTATAAATATTTTCTTCTCTGCAATCCCACCTCCCCCCTCCCCTCCCCCTCCCAGCCACAGCAGAATGGATATAATAATACTTGATCAGCACTAAATCTCACACATTAGTGAATTTACAGCATTAGTTTTTTTAAAAGATCTACGATCCAGTTTTTTTGTCACTGATATTATTTCTATGTGTGCCACAAGCTATATTTTTTCCCAGCAGTCTGGATAGTTATGTTTCCATAGTCAAGGAATGTTAACATTCAAACGTCAGTCTGTTTCCTCGATGTTTGTCTAGCAACATTGTCCAAATACGTCTGATAAGCTGAAGTAAATGTTGTATTTGCACAATGTATTCTTGCATGTGCTATGATGTTTGGGTGATATCCCTTTAAACACAACCATTTTTAGTTTCTTCTTAACTGAGGGTGCATTATTAATAAGGACAGCAAGTCAGTTCAGCAAAACTTGTAAGTCTCGAGCCGAGTCACTATTACCTAAATTGCAAGTCGAGTTGCTAATACCTAAATCGTGAGTTGAGTCTAGAGTCGAGTCACTGTGGTGATTTAAGCCTGGCTCGAGTATGAGTCGACTGACTTGAGTTGACAACACTGCATTTCACACTGTGATTTCCATCTGTTTTGATTACTGAAAGAATAAATTCTTCAGAAGAGGCCATCTCAGTGCTCTGCAACCGGTGTGCTGCGGCACACTGGTGTGCAGCGGGTGTCTGCCTAGTGTGCCGTGACATCAGGCACAGTACACCCTATAATGGTATACAAAATTACATATTATTGTAAAATATTACGAACGAATCTCGCATGTACAATTTTACAGATAATCAGTTGAGTTATCCACCAAGCCATCATACAAACAAATTAGGGAGCTTTGTCTTCTGACTGCAGCAAATTTTTCAATTTTTATTATGCCCACCTACTTAAATATTATAGTGTGCCAAGTAACACAGCCAGGTATTGACACAACAAGGAGGGGAGGTTTAAAAGGTGAGACCTGAAATCTCAAGCTACTAATTAAATATGTTCTAAATTCATTATGCACATTTACTTTGTACTTAAAATAAAAACCCAATAATGATATCGTTGCACGATACATTTAATGTATTCATCAGAATGAAATTAAACTTAAGTGGACAGCAGTAAGAGAATGGGAGAAGATCGGCTACCACGACAAGCATGGGAAACAAAGAGCCAGGGATCCAGACCCCCAGGACGACCCAGAGTCCGCTGGGAGGACAACATTAGACAATATTTGAAGGACAGAGGACTAGAATGGAAGCAGCCCAGGAGGAAGACAGCCGATAGGATAGTCTTGCGCTCTCTCTTCCAAACCTCTACACCTCACGGTAGAAGGGGAACGACTAAGTAAGTAAGTGTGGACAGCAGTAAGTAAACTGCACATTAGAGGCTATTTCCCGTATCCTAGGTTCAATCAGTGAGTACCCTTTAGCTCCTCCAGGAGCACAGGCCTTCATCAAGCACCTATCAAGTTCTCCTGCTGTGTGCCGTCTGCTCCAGCTCTTTCCATGTCTTCCTCATTTTCATTTCTGCCTACAGTTCTCTTCTCTATATGTTTTCTGTCTCAGGCTTCTCTTACCATGGGGGTTCCTAAACAAGAACTATCTTGTGATGCTATCAACAGGTTTCCTTACTGTGTGTCCTAACCATCGCCAATGTTTTCTTCCCATCTCTTGTTCCGCCGGCACTTGTCTGGTTCTTGTCATCAGTTCCGTAGTGATGACCTTGTTGTACCATATCGACCATTCTATTCTACGAAAGCATCCATTTATTGTCTGTAGCTTTTTTGTTGTTGTTTTTGTTGTTCTCCATGTTTTAGAGCCATACAATAGGACTGACATGACAACTGAGTTGAAGATTCTTATTCTTGTGCTGGACTTGATTTCTTATGATCGCCATATATTTCCCAATGCAATGAAAGCTCCTTTTGTATTTCATATTTTTAGTTTGATATAACGGTCTGTTCTTTCTACTTTGTCTATACTGCTGTCAAAATATGTGTGTATGATTGTAAATTTTGTAGTGGGTGTTTCTTCAAGTGCAGTGTTGTTATTATTTTCTGCATTTATTTTCATTTTCTTCTCTTCTTCCGTCCTTAGCCACCGACCGTCAAAGCAGTCAGTGGCCATTACGCCTAGTGGCGTCTTAGGGCAACAGCAGATAGGTTTTCTTTGCCATTGTTTCCCATCACGCCTATTGGCGTCTTTAGGGCAACGGCAAATCAATCCATTTGCTGTTGTTTCCGTAATCGAAGTAACTGGCAAACGGGTGATCAGCCCGTTGGTAATTTATTTTCATTATCTTTGTCATATCCCTGTGTATTTTCAGACCCACTGGATGTGGCCTCTCACTGAGTATTTTTATTTTGTCTTACATCTGATTATGTGACAGAAGAGTGAAGTCGTCGGAAAAAATCTAGATCAAACTGTTTAATTAGATTCCGCTTAATTAAATTTCCATTGCCTGAAGTCTATGTTTTCATGACCCAGTTTAAACGTAGCAAGAAAATGGAGACCTGCTATTTCACCTGACATTATGCTTGCTCCATCGTAAGAAAAAAAAAATACTGACAGCCCCTTTATTCCGATTACTGACAGAAGAATTTAGAAAATCTTCAGGAATTGCTCTAAATATTTCCTGAAGTGTATATATCGTTAAGCTTGATCACCATTTACTGCTGTATATTGAAAATTTAAAAATAATTGACTGGTTCCAGTGATGTCATTAATTCAAACTGAGAATTATCAGATGCTTTATATATTTTTCATTACTGTATGGTGTAGAAACATGGACAATGAACGAGCAATTAGAATAAAGAATTGAGGCCTTTCAGATAAGGAAATATAGAAGAATAGGGCACATCTCATGGAAAGAGAAGAAAACAAATAAAGAGGTCACAGAAAACCTAGGAATGAAAACAAAATTAACGTAGGAGATCAAAATTAGACAGCTAAAATATTTTGGTCATGTAAAAAGACATAACATCTTACTTAAGACGTAACAGAAAGCAGAATTGAAAGCAAACGTGCAAGAGGAAGACAGCGCTATAAGTAGGAAGATAACATCAAGAGATGGACAAGAAAGAGTCTATCAGAGTGCACAATCAAATAAAGTGGCGCAGTGGGTTCAACTCACAGGCATGACAGGAAGTAAGTCCATGGTGATAAAGGTGGGGGCAGCCTCACGGGTATCACTAGGGGTGCCAGCTAGACACAAAGCAAAAAGGGTGCAGTTTCAAAAGTCTACCCGTACTGGTTTCAACAGAATTTCATGCAAATCTTGTGCCATACATCCTCGTTATGCGCCACAGATAATGGCCCCTTTCGGGGTCTGAACTAAACTGGCAGAGGATCTTGGAGTCAGTGGATCCCTAAAAATGTGGTGTGCAGAACTCACTGAGGAGTGGTGTATGCTCTGACACCCATCAATCCACTCCCAAATCATGGGTCAAATGATAACTGAGTCATCAGTGAATGACCCCAAGTCTAAGGTGGACCAATGTGCCGAGAGACTGAATGGCTGCTGGGTAAGCAGTCGCAAACGTTGGCTGTCTGGAGGGCGAGCGAGGCGGCACCAGGCAGATGGACTCTGTAAGAACATCCCTGGTATGCTGGCTCTACCAGGGTGACCACATATTTCCACTATTTATTGCAAATACACTACTATTTATTGCAAATACACCATGAGAATTTTAACTATCCAGAATCATCACGGGAGCTACGGAGATCATGCTCTGTTGATACCTACAGCAAATGAAATGAGGAAATACAAATGCAGAAGGAGAGGTAGGGAAGAGAAGAGGAGAGAGAGAGAAAAGGAAGAGCAGGAAAGATAAGGTTCAGAAAGAAAGCAGATCGCATCTCAATGAAATATGTGCGTAAAGGATTCTGGAATTTTCGAAGTGCCAATCAACGTGCAGCCATTATACAAACAATTATCTACAATTTTGATATCCTCATGATTCAGGAGACAAATTTAAAAGCCAATAGTCTTATCAATTGCCCAGGCTACAGATGTTACTCCAGTCCATGTGGGCCTGGTAGACGAGGGCAAGCTATATATGTAAAACATGAGCTACCTCATTCGTGGCTGGATACAAGTTCCCAAACTAGTAAAGATGCGGAATTGCAGGGGATTGCTGTGAATATAGGTGGTCAGGAGTGGCGAATCTACAATTTATATGCACATGTCGACCACCTTACAGCAGAGATTAATTGGAATTTTCTGGCGGAATTGTATGAAGATTCTAACATAAGATGTTTAATTGCTGGCGATTTCAATGCTAGATCCAAGGAATTTGGGAATATCAAGGAAAATAGGCAGGGCATAGCTTTGAGCCAGGCATTACTTAACATGAACCTTACCATCTTGAATGATGGATGCCCAACTAGACTGGCAACTAAACCTGGGGATACAAATGGTGTCATAGATCTGGCATTCATCTCTAGTGCTGCCACCACCATGGCACCTTGGGATGTATTAGGTGCACAGGAAAGTGATCACCTACCTTGCGTCATACTCACTGCAAAGGGTAGGACCACTAGACACAGGAAACCTAAACAGACATTTCAAGTATCCTACAGTTCCACTTGACTGTAACTGCCCATTACACATATTGTGTCAAAATGCCAAACAAAAGACAGAGAGAATACCTTTCACCCAACCTCTCTGGTGGAATAAGACAGTGGAGGAAGTATGGATAGAAAAGGAAAAAGCAACAAAGGAATGACGTAAACACTGAAACAGAAGAATGATGAATGAGGGAGAGGCTGAAGAGATGACGGAAAAAAAGCAAAGAGCCCGTTAACAGATTCAAAAGCTTGGCAAGGGAGGCCAAGGATAAAGTGTGGGAGGACTTTGTGACACAGGTGGGCACGGAAAAAACCCTACAGAAATTCTAGTCCTTACATCAAAGAATGAATAGGAAAAGTGCAAACCAACCCATCCCTAATATCGAAAGCTCTATAGGACTAAGCCTGAAGACAGACAAAGAGAAGGGAAGAGCATTATTCAATCGATATGTGGAGCGAACGGATAAAAATGACAAATGTGCCCGCCTGAAAATAAAGGACAGTGTTCTGGAAAATGCCCTAAGGGGCCAGATATACTTCAATCTCATTTCTGAAGAGGACAGGGTGTACACATTAAAAACCAGCAGAAACACTGCTCCGGGTCCTGATGGTGTACAATACCATCACATTAGACAGTTCGATGACACAGCCATTATAAATATGGTGATCGAATTCAATACCAGCATACAGAATGCCGAGGTGCTGGAAGACTGGCTACAGTTATCTTTGGCCACTTACTTAACCTGGCAAAGACCCAACACTGCTCAGCAGCTATCGAATTATCACACTACAGAATGTCTATGGTAAATTACTTGAAAAGATAGTTGCAAGACCATTAATGAGCCAACTCGAAAATGCACACATCTTTCCTGATACCCTGGGTAGCTATAGGCCAATGAAAACAACATGGGGTAACGCTGGAATGTTTGCGTATGATGTGTATGAGGGATTCCAGGGTAAAAGAGAAACGGTGGCTGTCGCAATAGACCTAGACAATGCTTATAACAGTGTGGACTTTACAACCCTAATAGACTGTATAATGGCATGTGGTATAAACCCTTGGATAACAAGGTAGATAGCAGCTGAATTAATGGAAAGATCAGTTGCATTTCGCTTGGGAACTTGGACATCAGAACCAATGCGCATTTGCCCGGGACTACCCCAGGGTTCTCCACTATCACCAGTGCTGTTTAACATCTACACAACAAAAGTAGCAACCTTTCAACCAACAGGACTGGGACGAACGTTAACTTTCACAGACGACATACTCATATACAGAACTGGCTCAGACAGACAGGAAATGGTCTAAGGCATACATGAGACACTACAGGCGGTTTTTAAATGGTGTGAGGAAAGCAGATCAAAGGTCAATCCCAACAAGGCCTGTGTGATGTGGTGCTCTTTGAACAACTCCATAGTGAAAGCAGACCTTCTAGAAATCACTTTCAATGGGCAGAACATTGAAGGCAAGACAGGCTGAAGTATCTGGGAGTAACGTTTGATCGTGGGCTATCGTTCAAGTATCATGTCGAACTGATCATGCTGAAGTGCAAGCTAGGACTGGCAGCCTTAAAAACACTGGCTGCTGCGCGCTTGGAACAGAGACTATTGGTTCTCCTGTATCATCAGCTTGTGATTTCAGTAATCGAGCATGGGTTAGGAATACTCACGCTGTCAGTGTCACAATGGGAACGACTGGAACGCATTCAAAATGAAGGGATGCGACTAGTTTTGGGCTGTATGCATGATACCCCCTTTGTGACAGTGAGATACATGCTCGGATTGCGGTCGATTAGATCCAGATATGTGTTGGCCCAGGCAAAAGACTATATGCGGGTAACCACAGACAAAAGACATGAGAACGTAGTTGACATTAAAAGAGCAAGAATCAAGAGGGGGATGTTATGGATGGCACAGGTGTCACGAAGTGGATTTAAGTTTAGAGCTTGTACGAGTTATAGGCAAGACACTAGTATGAGGAAGTCTGAGAAGATAGATTTAGTATGAGAAATAACAGTGAATGTGGAAAGATGAGACTTATAGCTTCGAGGGTGAGAACCTAGATTGACTCTCCCTCGCCACTCGCGACTAGTTAAGAGCTAAAGACTCACCACCTCTGACTACCCTAAAGGAGATAAGGTCTCACTAAAGTCCACAGACACAACTATACAGACAAGCATATACGTACAGTATAGTTATAGAGAAACTGATCCAGTACACATTTTATAGTTTATTATACAACAAAATAAATAACACATCAAAATAAATAACGTGCGAGGTTGCACACCTGAAAAAAGAACCAAAACAATTAAAATGACAAACAATATAACCCAACCCTTTCACCCTCTTTCAACCTGCATGGGAAAAAGAATGAAGGATTAAACACACTGTATTGGGTGGGGGTCTCTAAGTACTAGCCACCACTCCTAACTATCCTATTATTACTTACTTACTTACTTAGTCGTTCCCCTTCTACCGTGAGGTGTAGAGGTTTGGAAGAGAGAGCGCCAGACCATTCTATCAGCTGTCTTCTTCCTGGCCTGGTTCCATTCTAGTCCTCAGTCCTTCAAAGATTGTCTAATGTTGTCCTCCCAGCGGACTCTGGGTCGTCCTGGAGGTCTGGATCCCTGGCTCTTTGTTTCCCATGCTTGTCGTGGTAGCCGATCTTCTCCCATTCTGCAGACATGGCCAAACCATCTTAGTTGGGACTGTTCTATTTGGGTCTGCAGCGGATGGGATTTTAGGCCTTGACGGATCGTCCGGTTGCGGACCATGTCTCTTCTTGTTACTTCAACCACTTTCCTCAGATACCTCATTTCTGAGGTTTGGATCTGGCTTTTGTGGGTTGTAGTCATTGCCCACGACTCGCATCCATATGTCAAGACTGGGACATAGGTGGAGCGGTATACAGCCATCTTCGTTTTCTTACCAACCTCTTTCTTGCTGAGGAATCCACGATTTATGGCCTGAAAAAGTCTCCCAGCCGCTGCTTTCCGAGTGGCCAACTCTTCTTTGATGCCTCCCTTTCTATCCTATTATTATTAACTATAATACACTGTTCTGCTGCAGGCGTATAACTAACTGTCTACACACATATGAAGTGCACTCTGATGACCTACACAGCTAACCACTGTACCACAAGCACTGATCCACTGAATGAACTTTTCAGTGCTATCTCAGAGGCTGTCCTAACATCACTTTCTATCTGCCTCTATAACCTCGCTCTCCCCTCTGCTTCTGCTCAGTGTCTCTCTGACCCTACCGTTTTCTGCTGAGTGGCATCTCCGTTATGCCTCTCCTCTCGTTAGCATTGGGAAAGGATTGTTGACCCTATCTCCTTCCCAGACTACTGCAGCTGATGACTTTGGTATTAAGAACTAGGTACTTGACTCGGGATGTAGATGCTTCACTGCTGATGAAATTTCTTTCTAGTGCCCAGTTACCCCTCTTCGGGTTTAGGCCCCATGGCTTTATTATGGCCGGGTTTAAACAACACCACCAGGCAACGCGCCGATTTGGTGTGTTACAACGAGCTCCGGATTTTTTAATGAGAATCCGTTCCTGCTGAAGATGTGTGCTTCACTGCATTAGAACGTCTCGTTTCTTTCACCTCTGGCGATATCTCGAGCCCTCGGCTCCTGAGATGACAAATTGCCGTTGGTAAATTGTAGGGGCAGGTTACACCCTCCCTATGTGCCGTGAAACTGCTATAAAACCAAGAAACAACAACGACTGTACAGCAAATTCAAAATAATCTCAACCCTAACACATAATCACCTTAATTTAATACATCTCCCGTCTTTCCCATCTTCAACTATGCACAGCGATAAACAATTATTTCCGCCAAAAGGTCAGCCTACCATACCCATCCCTCCTCTTCTCTCTACCCCACTTCAACGTAACGAGCTGTCTGTTAGGTAACCCCAGACACAGGCTGACCTAAATCTTTTTGGGCTAGGCTGGCCTCGGCGTCAAAACAATTCATTCACTGAGGGAAATCCCCTGTACTAAATAGTTCCCCGGCCCTACACCTGATAAAAGAATGACCCGAGAAGGTTTTATCAATTAATCACAATAATATCTATACACCATCTAGGAATTATTAAATCCCATCTCAGTAATATTAATTATATTCCTTACCCCTGTCTTCTGACTACACAACAAATTAATACACCATTAAATATAATACACAAATACGCTCGCGTATATACACTTGTAAATTATCACAATCAAAATGTGGGTGACACAGACCTCTTATACATATTACAGAGCACCCGTTTAACTTAGGACTTATCCTCCCATAGTTAATATCTCAAAACCGTTTTCACAAATCCTAGATACTGCTACTTATTTCTAAGAAAATCCTAGACACCACTTACGCTACATTCTATCATTTGGCATAAGTAAGCAATTGATGGCACTTCTGTTTAATAAAAATTAAATTAACTCCCAGAAGAAAAACTTACGCTATCGTGCTAAGATCTATTTTAAAACGACCTATCAACGACGCTAAATTCATCTCGTGGCTTCGCTTAGGGGCCGCTTTTAGACCAATAATACTGCCGCAAATAATTAATATCTGACCTCGGCCAATAATATCGTAAACTAACTCATGACTCATGGTTACCAAGCCAATCGCGAAGAAATGTTTGCTCCCGCGCAAAAGGAATTTCATAACGTTAGATCATACTACTACCGTTTGCGTTAGCAAAATAAATTTGATTCGCTCGGCTTACCTGGGTCATGTTTCTGCCCCCCATCCCTCCAATAAACCGGGTGAACGGAAATTCTCCTAACGTCAGGAAAATTTACCCCGCCTAATAATAACTACGCGCTCAACTCCTAATGAAATAAAATGAACGCAATTATTTTACAAAGAAAGGAAGACTGGTGCAAATATTAAAATTAAACCCCACAGTAATTCCTCATAAAAACGCAAATAATTACCCAGAGAAAAAGAATGGGACCCGCTGAAAATAAAATCACAGTACTCCATCACAATACTCCCCCCTTCTAAGGTCAGGCCTCCGGCCTAATTACTGTAACTTTCTTTTCACACTGGTCCCTATCTATGTCTAAAGAGCTGTCTGTGAGCACTAAAGTTGTAGGGCCATGACTGGGGGTTTCCCCCTGGTGACCGCAAGTCAAATGGTCACTCTTCACCTTTCCTCTCCTGCGTGTCCTCCACCAACGTAGTTTCCTCACAGTGTGAGGTAACCTGTGATTACCGAGTGGGTTGGCCCCACAGTGACCTGTATCCAGCTGGCTGACTTGGTCAGAAATCGCCGTAACCGTGTGTAACTGTTCATCGTTGGCCAAAGAACCGTGCACATGTTTCTTCTTCTTTCTCGCCTTATCTACTCCCATGCTCCGGTGGAAGAGTTGATTTCTCTTCAGACCTGTGCCGTTCCGTGGCGGGTCTGGAACTTCCCTTGCCTTGCCCGTCAAATTACTGGCTTGGTCAAGTGACATGATCGAATGGCTCTGTAGAGGCCAGGCGATGGCGACTACGGTGCTGCGCGTCAGCGGGGTTGAGACCGCTGGTATAGTGCGATGAAGGTGAGACATCTCTGGTGCCTCTAGCATAGAGTCTCCGATCGCTTGCTGGGTTTCTACTGAATCATACCTGATCTCAGTAGCTTCTATCTTTGAAGAAAGATAGGTAATATCTGCCCCTGGTAGTGGTTCTGTGCTCGCTCTTCCCCTACCAACATGAAGAGGGACAGAGCTCTAAAATAAAGCGCCCTGCGAATTTGTAAGGCAGCCTTTCTCACTGTTTTCTGGCCTGAAAAGTTTGTGAGATTCAAGTGGAGTCCCAGGGAATCCTTCGTCTAAAACCCTGGTTCTACCAAAATCCTCAACTTTGCCCTCCCCTGTGAGAGTTAATGGCGTCAGTTGGAAACTGTTCTGCAATGACAGATCTACTTCCTGAGTTGCCTGCTCCGTAGTCGTCAAGAAAAGAACTGAACGGTTTAAGATCCAGTGTGATCGCGGAGTATCCAAGATAAAGCTCTCGGTATCTTTTTCCAAAGTTCCTTGGAACGAATTGGAAACATTCTCCCGTTTACCAGGCGCCTCTTTGTAAGAGTCACTTCCTGTAAGTGAGATATTAGTGTGGTGGGGCCCATCTCCGTTTATAGGCGAACAGTCGCTCAGACCTGTGTCCTCTTCCTGGTGAGTAAAGTGCTGGTCGTATGGGGCTCCAGGGCTGGTTGGAAACATATGTTTGCTCAGTCCACGGTCTTCTGCCCTAATGAAGAGTGCGCTGGTCGGGTACATATGTACTACCACTCTTGTCAGTATTTCCCTCACTTGAGGGAGGTAATACCATCGGGTGCCTAATTCCCGACAACGAAGAAGGTACTTCCAAAATCAAAGGCGTCACCACTGCTTGGCCATCCGGATGAACAGGGCTGTCAAAATGATACGCCTCTGCACATAAAGTTCCGCTGTCTTTAGAGGTCTCCACCCTCTCATTCGTAAGACAGGGATGTTTGTGATCCCACTGGGTTCTGTGAATAAGGTGCTCTCCCTTTTCTTCACGTACCGGGCCTGATGTGGGCCCCCTTGAGTTAGCAAGGATCGGTGCGGGTGGGGTTCCCAAAACTAAGTATGGGCTCCCGAGAATGAAGTCATAGGCGGGCTGTGACATTACAGCAGCCTTGATTGTGCCACACAAAAAGATTGCGGAGCACTGATCTATCTAACTGAACTTCTTATCTTATCTCCTTTATTTATGGGCTCCCTGTGTAGTTCTCGTGGGGCTAAGAAGAGACAGATGAAGAACAGTGCTACTGTCCCTCAGGCATGGAGACTAATATGACAATGTGTGTCATGAACTGGTTGCAGAATGTAAGTCAGTACCTATGCTTTGTCTGGAGCTAAATGGGTTTATGTTAGTTGTGAGTTGAAGTGAGTTAATGTTAAGCTTGAGTGTGTTTAGTAGCAGTCGACTTGCGTTGTTAAGTTCACGGGTGTGATTGAGCTGTTATGAGCAAAGTGGTATATAAAGACTGGTCAGGGGTGAAAGGGTCGTGTTGTAGCGGTCAGTCGAGAGAGATTCGAGCATGTGAAGGTTACGTCGAGTGAGAAGGCGAATAGTAGTATTATGGAAGCAGATAGTGCAGGTTGAGATATCAGCAAAATATAGTAGATTGTTAAATGCAAATATTGTTTCCATGATGTACATGATACATTGTGCTATTCTTGTGATTCACGGCCAAAGTGGCAGTCTGCTGATGTTATTTCTGTTATGCTGAAGATTTGTTATATAAAGGCCTCGGATATCGTACGTATGTGTTCGAGTTTATTGAGTAACTATATATTAGAGGTGAATAACAAGCAATGTTTGTTGCTCGAACTGTAATGTCACAATGTGTGTGTCATTGTGCTAACACAGCTTAGCACTTGACAATGTGCATGAGGCTGGCAACTTCATCATGAAAAACAAATGGTTGAAATAAAGAAAACGTGTTCACTGAATTCATCCAAATAAGTCGTCCATTTGTTCGGATTAGGATTAAGGTTGTATTTATGATTAGGTTTTTTTTTTACATAAAGTTTCTGTTTGATGCTTGATGGGTTATAATTAGGACATAGCTGTTCACCCCAGAGAATTAACTCTTAGAATCCGGCAAGCCCCGTGAAGTGGCGCGGGTTTAGTACCAATTTTACGGCTCGCCCCGTGAAGTGGCGATAGACGTAAAGTCTCTTTCGGCAAAGTTTAATGAAAAATTGTCGATGTTTTATCCAATCCAACATTTACAAAGTCACTTCCTATATTTACTCTGTTTACATTTTCATCGTGGTGTATTTATATTCGTTATTACGTTCGATTTTAGTACCTTTGTTCGGCCGTTGATCGTAAACACATATTTTTCTAACCAAAATGGCTTCATCTTCAAACGATAAGCAAAGGTTATCGGCGGTGCAAGCAGCACGACTTATTTCTTCTTGGATTGAACATGAGGATGATCAGTTATCGAGTGAAGATGACAGTTCAGATTCAGAATATATTTTGCACAGCGAAGATATATGTAATCAAAACACTGAATCAGATGAGAAGGGGGCGTTTCCCCTAGCTGGTTCTGTCAGTGGTAGTAGTACTAGAAATGGCAGGCCAGTGAAAAGACAAGGAAAAGGTAAAGCTCCCATGAAGAAAAGATT
The DNA here is from genome assembly GCA_024509875.1 of Oreohelix idahoensis. NCBI lineage: Eukaryota > Metazoa > Mollusca > Gastropoda > Stylommatophora > Oreohelicidae > Oreohelix > Oreohelix idahoensis. The sequence goes on along the minus strand of JAMPIV010020008.1, from coordinate 165,938 downwards.
AAGAGAAGATAGGCCTACATCTAGATCAACCCATAAAGAAGCAGAATCCACAAGTACTGATGGTAATACAAGTACATTGAATGAGGAAATTAGGTGGAATGAAGTTGATGCTGGCTCAACACAAAATGCTTTCCGCTTTGTACCGCCTCATGCTAGGATTACAGGTGTGAATCCAAATATTATACCTGATGATTCTTCTGCATTTTATTGTCTCAAAGCTCTTTTAACTAATGAGATTATAGATGAGCTTACTGTTTCTATAAATGAATATGCTGATCGACTCTGTCAGTCAAATTCAGAAACGGCGACAAAAAGATCTGTCTATCAAAACTGGTATCCAGTTACATCTCCAGAACTGTGCAAGTTTTTTGCTGTGATAATAGCAATGGGAATTGTGAAAAAACCAGCCATTAGTGATTATTGGTCTAATGAAGGCTTTATGCAAACTCCTTGGTACAGACAGGTGTTTACACGGGATAGGTTTCAGATGTTATACCACACGATGTTTCATGTGAGTGATGTAGACGCACAAGGTAAAGCAAAGATCGAACCATTTCTACAGAAAATGTTATCTAGATTCCAGGAAGCATTTTACCCTTACAAGGAGCTGTCTTTGGATGAAATGGTAATTGGGTGGAAAGGCAGATGGGCTCACAAAATGTTCAATGCCTCTAAACCCAAAAAATATCATGTGAAGACATTCGGTCTTTGCGACAGTAGCACAGGGTATGTAGTAAATTTGTTGATATACTTTGGGGCCAATACTTCTTACAGTCCAGATATTGATGTAAATAGCCAGCAAGCCATCAAAATTTTTGACACTTTGCTACAACCATGTGGAAAAGGTCATCACATCTATGCTGATCGATATTACACAAGTGTGCCGTTGCTTCAATATCTGAATAACAGGAGTCATTATTTCACTGGGACTGTTAACGTTAATCGAAAGAACTTCCCAAAAGAGCTGAAAACTACACAGCTAATGCATATGGAAATGAAATGGTATATGGAGCAAGAAAAAAGTTTTTTTTTATGTGTAATGTTTAGGGACAAAAAAGCAAAAAAACCATGCATTCTTGTTTCAAGTTGCGCAACAGTGGAAAGCAAGGACATCACCAATCGCTTTGGTGAAACAAAAAATAAACCACTGATGATTGATGATTACAATCAACGCATGAATGGATGTGACAGAGTGGACCAAAGCATTGTAACATATGGCACATTTAGCAGAAGAACAAGAAAGTGGTGGAAAAAAATTTTCTTCTGGATTTTTGAAATAGCTCAGCTCAATGCATATAAATTATTTGCACTGTCAAGAACAACAAATGCCAAAAAACAGAGCCTTCTTCAATTTAAACGGCAACTTGTCAATGAGCTCTCTCTTGTTGCTGCTGTGGATTTCCAGCAAATTCCTCCCAGGATTGGACATGGCAATCAAGTGAACAACCCAGTCAACAGACTAGGAGGAACAAACCATTTAATTAAAAAATCAAAATGTCATCGCAACTGTGTCGTTTGCAGCACCCCTCAAGTAAGGGTCAGGACATCCTTTTATTGTGAAGGATGCACAAATAATCCCCATCTACATCCAAATAACTGTTTTGCTGCTTATCATGAAAGGAAATAGTTTGTGGTAAATATCAGTTGTGTATAAAGTGTGTACATAGTTTATTTTTGTGGGTAAGTACAACTTTTTTCCAAATTTTTAAATATTTTTAAATTGTTCTGCACTCATTACTGTATATGTTGCATGCATGTTTAACACCACTAAACAATTAAGTTAGGTGCATGTCAAAGGGGTTTCATTTCTCTATATTTAGATATATATAAAACTTTATGTTATCATTATAAATAAATTATTGAATGCAAAATCAGTAACGGTAGTCATGTCTGTAAATAAAGGTTAAAATATTTGAGCACTTTATCTAAATATACCAGAAAAATTCAAAGTGTGATTGTAACTGTCTCTTTTCTCTTGTTGAGGTGATCACTGGCCCAAGACAGTATACATGTTGCTAGGTGTGTAGTGCGAGCGTATGATGAACTGAGTGTGGGTGCGAATGAAGGCGCGAATGTGTTTAGGCTCTTATGTATGTAGACCCTGCAACCCATACACTCACATGCAGTAGTCAAGGATGCTTGGACACTGCAGACACGTTTCAGAACATTTATTGACGAGAACACACATGGTATCAACAGGAACAGTCAGTGTAAACAAGGTCATGCTGACTGGAAATCGATAGGTATACATTAGGCATTCATCAAGCTGGTAAACATTTGAATATTCGTGCATGGTCAATACAATGTTCTTCAATAAGGACAGTTCGTGGCGTCGCCCTGGAATTACTGACTAAACGCGTCAGATACCTTAATCACTTTGACACATAGGTGCAACTTGGCATTCCCCGCCAATTGCACATTATCAGGCTGTAGTATAATAGCCGAAAACACAGGCCTCGTTCTGACGTCGGCTGTATACTTCTGATAAGCAGGTTACCATCAACCCTGCAGTAATGCTTATTGTAGACATAAATATGCCGCCAATCTGCGGCTCCCACAATATATCTTCGTCACTGGATTTCTGGATGGTATGAAGACTAATAGTCTTGAATGGCTACCTTGAGCACAACATATAAGTTCTGAAATGGAGGACCGGTGAGCTGCAGTTCACAGACTAGGCAATCTTCTAACATGTTCTGCTACCGAAAGCATAGTAATGGAAAAAAGTCGGTATTACCTGTAACCGAGTCCACAGAACAATATAAGAAACTCTGCTGTCATTCCAACGCACAGAGATTCACTGGGGAAAACTGCCAGTGCAGTCACTTCGAAGATTCTCCCTGAAAAACACAATGGACTCTCGTCCCTTCAGAAACCAGGACACTTCCCGGCTTGCCGGAAGTCTAACTCAATTCCCGCTTAAAAAAACCTGCCCATGGGCATACGCCCAAACTGTCTGCCTTTGACCCTAAAGGTCAAACACAATGAATGAATAAACAAGGGAAGACAACCCCTAATCAACCTGACATCGCAGGTAAAGACACAATTATTCTTATGATAAAAACATAAGCAAATAACTTGACAGATGATTCCGTCAAAAATGACAGCAACATATTACTACCACCCCCCTGTAAAAAAAAATGAAATTTTTTTTTTTAATATGTCCATGAGCAAGATTGCACAAGTATCACTTATGTGCTCATGAAATAATGAACCTAATATCAGGTACAATAGACGCATAAACAAAGCGTCTGAAGAGGCTACAAATCATCTCCCAACATAGGAGAAAATATCTCCTTTAAGCCAAACAAACTAAGGGGGTACCATTAAAGAAACCTAAGTTGCTGGCAATACCAATCATATATCAATCATTACTAAATACTATAATTATAGCAATATACAAATGTCATGAATTACAATGCTATATTAGCAACATATCACTGATGGATGGACAAAATGAAATTTGTTAAATTATCTAAACATCATCCAAATACATTTGTATTACAACATATTAGGATATTAAGGACAGACAAAAGTCTGAAAGTGTATCAGGAAAAACTAGGACACAAGATTTAACTGGAATCATGTGGGCATCTGGACAATATGTCCGCCATCACATTATCCGAACCACGGATAGCTCGCACCGTGAAATGGAAAGGCTGAAGAGCAATAGCATAACGAGTAGATCTCGAGCTCTTCAAATCCTTACTTTGCATAGCCGTAAGAGCTTTTTGGTCGGTTTCCATAAAGAAATGCGCGCCCAGAAGGAACCTTTGTAGCTTAAGAATGGACCAAACCATAGCCAACAATTCACGGTCTAAAACCGAGTAATTCCTTTCTGCCGCATTTAGCTTCCTAGAAATATACATTACAGGATGCAGAGTTCCTGAATATTCCTGCATTAGTGCCGCTCCAATCCCAGTGGAAGAGGCATCACTACGAAGAACAAAAGTCTTATCAATCGTTGGTAGTCTTAAGATAGGATGAGATGAGAACAAATTCTTAACCTGATCCAATGAAGATTGGCATTCTTGGGACCAACGCACCATATTAGGAGAACCTTTTTTCAATAACGATGAAAGTGGTGCCATAATGGAGGACAGATTCTCAATGAATCTTCCATAGAATTGTATCAATCCCAAGAGGCTACGCACTTGCTTTTTTGTCTTCGGAACCGAGATATTTAATATCTTCGAAATGTTTTGGTCCTCTGTCTTCAACAGACCATGACCAACTCGATGACCTAGGAAGGAAATTTCACTAAACCCAACAAAAGCTTTAGAGGGTTTTGCAGTCAAACTATGCTCACGTAGAGTAGATAGCAATTCCTTTAGACCCAAATAGTGTTCTTCCCAAGTATCGCTGAAAAGACAGATGTCGTCTAAATATGCGATGACATCTGCACGATCTGATAGAATTCATCGCATCATGCGCACGAAAGTCGCTGGGGCGTTCATAAGCCCGAAAGGCATAAAATTCCATTGAAACAGACCCCTAGGTGTCGAAAAAGCAGTGAGAGGTTTGGCGTGTTCCGTCAGTGGGACTTGCCAATAACCTTTCGACAAGTCTAGTTTAGTAAAGAATTTAGCTTTAGAAAGTCTAATAAGTAGATCATCTAATAATGGCATAGGTTCAGCATCGAACTTCGTAACTTGATTTAATTTGCGATAGTCAACGCAAAGACGTATGTTATTGTCTTTCTTTCGAACAATAACTATCGACGAAGAATAAGCTGAAGTGGATGGTTCAATTATTTGCAGTTGAATCATTTCATCCAATTCTTTCTCGACTTGTGCTTGAAAATGAATAGGTATTGGGTATGGTCTTACTCTGATCGGATTACGATCAGTAAGTATGATGTCATGTTCTATGACATCTGTGTGTCCAGGAATGTCGGTAAGGACATCCTGATATGATTGTAGCGTAGAGGATACTTGACGTTGCTCCTCAAAAGACAAGTTCGAAGAGATTGTAACGTCCCTCCACGATTCCGTTGAATTCAGTGGAATCGCAGGAAGAGGTAAGTTAACGTCAGAAAAAAATAGTTTCCTCATCCTGTATAACGGACAGGGATGAGATGTGACCATGTTGGACTGGAGAGTCGTCCGTCGCCTGGAAAATAGGCTGCAAATAGTCTGGACGTTCAATAAACTCTGTTAGCATATTTATATGGAAGGTTTTATGCTTTCCATCCACATCGACGATGTAGTCGACATCGGAAATTTTGGAGACTATAGTGTATGGACCTTTCCATGAAATGAGAAGTCTATTCTCTCTTGAGGGAAGTAAGACATATGCTTTGTCTCCAGGACAAAGTTGACGTAGGCGTCTTTTCTTGTTAGCAAATCGCCTAGCTTTTTCTTTCGCAAATTCGGAAGATGAAGTTGCTAACCTGCACGATTCGATAATCTTTTCTCTAAGAGCAATGACATATTCATATGACGATTGTGTATCATCGTCAATATTATCAGAAGTTATCAAATCGTGTAACAAGGACATCGGACCGCGCGGTTGCACACCAAAGACAAGTTCGAAAGGAGAAAACCCTGTATGCTCGTTGGGAACTTCTCTATAGGCAAAAAGGACTGCAGGTAAAACCCTGTCCCAATCTTCAGGATGATCCTCCGTTATCTTGCCAAGTAAGTTCTTTAGTGTCCTGTTAAGACGTTCTAACAATCCATTGGACATTGGATGATAAATACTACTGAGAGACCTTTTAATGTCTAGCGTAGCCATTACCTGAGACATAACGTCCGAAATTAACTGAGTGCCGTGGTCCGACAGTATTTCTCCGGGGAATCCCAGACGAGAAAATATGAGCCAAAGAGCATCAGCGATATCGACAGTTGATATGCTCTTCAGAGGAATAGCCTCTGGCCAACGCGTGCACATGTCCACGCAAGTGAGGATAAATTGGTGTCCTCTGGCTGACTTAATCTTGAACGGACCAATGATGTCTATAGCCATTTTCTGAAACGGCCGAATCGGAATATCTGCAGCCTGAATAGGAGCAGCATGTCTCGGACCTCTAGACTTGACCTCTTGACAAATTTTGCAAGATCGGCAATAAATTCGGATGTCTTTATTCACGAATGGCCAAAAGAAAGACGCAAGGACTCTAGTTTTAGTTCTGGAAAAACCCATATGTCCAGCACACTGAGAATCGTGTGCATGCTGAAGAATTAAGGCTCTCAAACACTTAGGCACAAGAATTTGCGAGTGCACAGACTTGTCCGAGTGTTGTACCATCCGTACCAATATACCATTCTTCATAGTAATATACGATTTGTGATTCGTATTTTGATTGGGATCCCCTTTCTTTGCAAGAAGGAAGAATTTCTTCAAAGAAGGATCCTCTTCTTGACGTTTAACAAACGAGTCATGGGAAATCACCAAGTGCTCGTCTTGGCTATCAACTTCATTACTAATATCCGATGAAGTTGGGGGATTAAGAGCTTGAGCTCTTGTCACCACTGCATTGACCATGTGAATGTATTTTTCCTCCCAACTAGAAATTTGTTGCGGGGTGCATTCCTTAACCCCATGAATACGACCGATTATAAGATCCGCAATAGGATTAGGAAGAAGACATGCATGGACATCTCCTGTGAAGAAGGGAGTGTCAGTCCTAATAATAGCAGTAGGATAACTTTCCATAGTACCACCAAATGTAACACATTTGATTGTTTTTCCAGTGGCACAGCAAGGATCTATCAGAGACTCCCTAACCCCGACAGTAGTACATCCCGAATCGAAAAGTACTGAGACTAGCCTATCATTTATTAGACCTTTATGTAAGATGAGAGATCCTCTCCCATCATGCGCAACTGTAGCAGGTAGAGCAGGAAGAGGGTGACCACAACTTAGAGTAGATACAGTCGATGAGTCGAACAATGTTAAGCATTGGGGCATTCAGTTGCTCTCCCAAAATCGAAAGCACAACCAGTGATAGCCCTAGAGTTACCACTATCATTTACTGTATTACAGGCTCCATCAAACTCTTGTTGTGCAGAGTTTGCCTGTTGGAAAGGTCTTTTTTTTGTTAAACCTAGGTCTGCCTCGATTATCATTTCCCCTGTAATTATTTCGACTATCATTTCCCCTGTAATTGTTATCATATTGCCTATTGTAATCATCATTCCGGTTTGAATCCCGGTTTCTAAATTCACCATCGTCATAATCTTGACGTCGAGAATGATTACCTCGAAAGTTCGAATAGTTATTATTTGGATAGCCTTTGCGAAAGTGTCTCAAATTATTACCACTAAAATTACGAGAACTACCATCTTGTCTCCAATTCATAGACGAAGAACCATCATGTGTTGGATTACTCCGCTTCTGAGTGTAATTCTGATTATTTCCCCTATTCCAGTTTTGTTGAGCACCCTGAAATTTTTTTTTGAAATTAGGGCCATATGGTATTGCCGAAGCAGCTGGCAACCCTTCTTTCACTTTAGAATTGCTAACTGTAGCATGGGGATGCGCGGTGGCATACTGACAACAGTATTCCTCCATATCTTTTAAGTTTTTAGGCTTACGCTCATGAAGGAATGCAAGAAAAGAATCATTAACAGATGACAAAACCTTATCTGGCAATAATAAGTCCATTAGACCTTCATATGTTTTCTCAGTCTGAGACAACTCAACCCATCGTGTAAATGTACGACGTATTTTTGTAACAAAATCAGAGAAATCTACTCCATTTTCTGGCAGCATTGTCCTAAAACGAAGACGATAGTCTTCTTCTTTTAGTTGATATTTTTTTAGCAATGCTGCTCTGACAACATCATAATTAGTCCTGTCATGTTCGTCTATTGTCATAAGAGTAGTCACTGTGTCACCTGTAAAAAATTCAATCAGTTGTTCAACATATTTTTCCTTTTTTATGTTATGCGTATCGCATAAAAATTGGAATCTATCTAGATAATCTGCTACGTCATCCTTTAAAGGATTGAAATGAGGCAATTTAATCCTATTAACAAACTCCTTTGTCGTACTCGAAGTTGTTTGCTGAGCACCCGTACTCGCCAATTTCAATTTCTCTAACTCCAAAGTTGCGAGTCTTTCATCAAGTTCCATCTTCTGTTTTCTTTCCTCATGTTCCATTTTTCTAATTTCAGCCTCAGCTTGAAGTTTTCTCTCCTCTGCAGCAGCTTGAAGTTTTCTCTCCTCTGCAGCAGCTTGAGCTTGAATTTTTTTCTCCTCTGCAGCAGCTTGAAGTTTTTTGTCTTCCATTTCCATCTGGAATTTTCTTTCATCAGCCTGAGCTTTTCTCTCCTCAGCAGCAGCTTGAGCTTTTCTCTCCTCAGCAGCAGCTTCTCTTTGATACCTTTTCTCTTCAAGTTCTAATCTTCTATTCTCAGCATCTAGCTTCTTTAGTTCAGCATCTGCTCTCCTTTGTTCAGCTTCTGCTTTCAATTTAATTTCCTCTTTTTGTTTCTTTTCTTCTGACTTTAATGCAGTGGCAAATAGAGCAGATGAATATTCTTCCAATTCTTTACCAGACTTACCAAGAGTCAACCCTTGCTGGATGAAGAAATCCAATGTAGACATTCTGTCTAATGAGATCAGTAACCTGAAAAATTCAACAATTACCTTATCCCACTTCAATGGGAGACAAGTCTGAAATGCTAGACTTGTATACTCACTTCACTTTATTTCACTCTCTTAGTCTTAGACAAAGACCTTGTATGGTCCTCTTGTTTATAATGTAACAAAAAATCACTTGAGTACCTGTGGAAAATAATTCCTTTATATCCCACTCACTATGGGCACAAGTCTTTTTTTTTTTTTTTAAAGAACTTGAATATGTATTTCACCTTGTCTCAATCTTTGTGGATAACAAGTCTTTTATCAAAGAACTTGTATAAATATCTTAGATAATAATATTTTATTAACAATCTCTATATGAAGAGTGTACCTTATCAATAACAATAATAATACATGACCAAGTATATGTATGTAGACTGTGTATGACAATAATGTAGAACAATCATAAATACAAAGACAAAAATACAGAACAATGACCGAAAACGTTCGCGGAAGTCAAATAAACAATACAGCAAAAAGTAAAGAAAATGTTACACAAATGTGTAATGATGACCGCGAAAAATAAACAAGACAAATGGCAACACTGTTATAAACGAAAAGGTGTAAAGAAATAAATGGAAGGAATGAGAGAAGCACAGATACAAACAAAATTAGTCGAAAATCAAAGAACGGAAAAATAACGAAAACAACACTAACTGATGTCATCACAGCTACAAAAAAAAAAATAGCAACAAAAGTCGCTAGCAAATTTCAATTAAGAAAATTGCAATCCCTACAGAACGCTTACAGTAACCCTCGATTAAGTGGCATATTTACTGTAAGACCCACCAACCGAAAACCCGCAAAAGAACACAAGAAAAATACACAAAAATAATACAATTAACATAAATAGCAATCAATTCAATGTGTTACAAAACAAGTTCAGTCACAGCTGAAACTAAAGTAAATTTCTTGCTCCTTGCGAACACAGAAACAAAATGTCAAGCGCGCACTGAATGTCAAATCCACTGTAGCATAAAGTGGTATTCACGAACAAAAGTTACTATGACCTTCTCGACTTAGGACTTGCACATAGAATGTTTACAATTTCCACGTACTGTTTACAAACAGGAACTTGACCTCGAACAATGTAGCTTGAATGCTCGGGCGTAGAAAAGTCTGTTGTTGACTGAAACGTGTAAACGACCAGCGGTACCGTTTACAAAAAAGGGACTCGACTTGCAGTTGTGGTCCACGTAGCAAATGCCTAGATGTTAATTTCAGTACTTGTCCTGTTGTGGTTTATGTAGCATTATAACATAAATGCTAGCACTGTTTATCTGGGTCAACAGTTGATGACCTATTTCTGTCCTGTGTAGACAAAACTTGAAAGCATGGAGTATGTGTGTTATTCTCAGTTGTCCACTTTGTTCCTCATGACATGTAGCACATGTAGACATGTAAATTTCTGGACAACACTGGAGGCATAATAAATGTAGCATAAGTCCACGGGAATGTTAATTTCTCGCTCTGTCCAGCTTAAACCCACAAATGTAAGGTGTACTTGTCCTTCTCACGAAAATAGCCCCATGAAATGTAAATTTCTGGACCACATTAATGTCATCAATAATGTTAATTGCTCGCTCTGTCCACCAGAAATGTATCAGAAGAGCCCACGTAACTGGTCCACCAAAAATGTAACTGTCTCTTTTCTCTTGTTGAGGTGATCACTGGCCCAAGACAGTATACATGTTGTTAGGTGTGTAGTGCGAGCGTATGATGAGCTGAGTGTGGGTGCGAATGAAGGCGCGAATGTGTTTAGGCTCTTATGTATGTAGACCCTGCAACCCATACACTCACATGCAGTAGTCAAGGATGCTTGGACACTGCAGACACGTTTCAAAACATTTATTGACGAGAACACACATGGTATCAACAGGAACAGTCAGTGTAAACAAGGTCATGCTGACCGGAAATCGATAGGTATACATTAGGCATTCATCAAGCTGGTAAACATTTGAATATTCGTGCATGGTCAATACAATGTTCTTCAATAAGGACAGTTCGTGGCGTTGCCCTGGGATTACTGACTAAACGCGTCAGATACCTTAATCACTTTGACACATAGGTGCAACTTGGCATTCCCCGCCAATTGCACATTATCAGGCTGTAGTATAATAGCCGAAAACACAGGCCTCGTTCTGACGTCGGCTGTATACTTCTGATAAGCAGGTTACCATCAACCCTGCAGTAATGCTTATTGTAGACATAAATATGCCGCCAATCTGCGGCTCCCACAATATATCTTCGTCACTGGATTTCTGGATGGTATGAAGACTAATAGTCTTGAATGGCTACCTTGAGCACAACATATAAGTTCTGAAATGGAGGACCGGTGAGCTGCAGTTCACAGACTAGGCAATCTTCTAACATGTTCTGCTACCGAAAGCATAGTAATGGAAAAAGTCGGTATTACCTGTAACCGAGTCCACAGAACAATATAAGAAACTCTGCTGTCATTCCAACGCACAGAGATTCACTGGGGAAAACTGCCAGTGCAGTCACTTTGAAGATTCTCCCCGAAAAACACAATGGACTCTCGTCCCTTCAGAAACCAGGACACTTCCCGGCTTGCCGGAAGTCTAACTCAACTCCCGCTTAAAAAAACCTGCCCATGGGCATACGCCCGAACTGTCTGCCTTTGACCCTAAAGGTCAAACACAATGAATGAATAAACAAGGGAAGACAACCCCTAATCAACCTAACATCGCAGGTAAAGACACAATTATTCTTATGATAAAAACATAAGCAAATAACTTGACAGATGACTCCGTCAAAAATGACAGTAACAGTGATACAAACTTTATTTGTGCTCAGAAACAACTCCAACTTTCCTGCATTATGTGAAAATGGATGTACTTTAAAATGAAAGTAGGTTTAAGGGTAGAAGTTTACCAGAATTAATTATACATATTGATAAGGACAATTTTTTTTTAAATTTTTTATCTTTTTAAATTTTTCTGCATTCATTACTGCATATGTTGCATGCATGTTTAAAATAATTGAATAATTCAGTTAGGTGCACGTCAAAGGGGTTTCATTTCTCTATATTTAGATATATAACACTTCATGTTATCATTATAAATAAATTATTTAATGCAAAATCAGAAATGGTAGTCATGTCTGTAAATAAAGGTTAAAATATTTGTGCGCTTTATCTAAATATACCCAAAGAATTCAAATTGTGATAAAAACTTTATTTGTGCACAGAAACAACTCCAACTTTCCTACAGTATGTGAAAATGGATGTACTTTAAAATGAAAGTAAGTTTAAGGGTATGCAGGACAAATTGAAAACACTCGATGAGAGGTCACAGCAATTGGGTCTGAAAATACACAGGAAAAAGACAAAAATAATGAGAATAAATGCAGGTAATGATAACAGGGTTGAACTTGAAGAAACACCAATTCAAGATGTAGAATCATACACATATCTTGGCAGTAATATAGACAAAGTTGGAGGGACAGACAGCGATATCAAAATAAGAATACAAAAAGCAAGAGGAGCTTTCATTGCATTGGGAAATATATGGAGATCAAGAGAAATTGGATCCAACACGAAAATAAGAATCTTCAACTCAAATGTGAAGTCAGTCCTATTGTATGGCTCGGAGACATGGAGAACAACAAAGACAACAACCAAAAAGCTACAGACTTTCATAAATGGGTGCTTGCGTAGAATAGAGGGATTAAAATGGTATGACAAGGTTACCAACGTGGAACTGATGACAAGAACTAGACAAGTGCCAGTGGAACAAGAGATGAGAAGAAGACGATGGCGATGGATAGGACACACACTGAGGAAACCTGTTGATAGCATTACAAGGCAGTCCTTGTTCTGGAACCCCCAGGGCAAGAGAGGCAGAGGAAGACCAAGAAGTACATGGAGAAGAGAGTTGGAAACAGAGGTGAAAATGATGAGGAGAACATGGAAAGAACTTGAGATGATGGCACGGGACAGGAGGACTTGGCATGTGTTTGTTGAAGGCCTATGCTCCTTTGGGAGTGGAGGGTTATGAATGAATGAAGTTTAAGGGTAGAAGTTTACCAGAATTAATTATACATATTGATAAGGACAATTTTTTTTTAAATTTTTTATCTTTTTAAATGTTTCTGCATTCATTACTGCATATGTTGCATGCATGTTTAAAATAATTGAATAATTCAGTTAGGTGCACGTCAAAGGGGTTTCATTTCTCTATATTTAGATATATAACACTTCATGTTATCATTATAAATAAGTTACTTAATGCAAAATCAGTAAAGGCAGTCACGTCTAAAAATGTACTCTCTGAAATCAGCTCGTAAAAACGCGGTTTTTGAGCACGTATACTAAGAGTTAAACAAGCATACGGGACCCAAAGATGCAGCAATAGTGAATGCAGTCAGCGACCCATAGCTTGACTGCTTGCATCAGGACCAGCGAACCAGAGCTGGTCAAGACTGTACTCCACCTCCACGTGGTGGTCCTGGAAAGTCTGCAGCAGTGCAGTCTGGCTGAGCGAGTACGGATCGCAATGGGAAGGCAAACCCGGTCCCTAAAAAATGCCGTGCTGAAGTCGGATGTGTCGACCGAAAGGTGCAGATATCACAGCTATGGCGTAAACAGACACAACGCAACCACCGTCCTTTTCAGGGCAAACGAGGACGAAGAAGAAACAAGCATACATTATTTGTATTACTGTAATGTAAATTCATAATTTTTTTAAAACCAGAGCCAATTGGTGAATTTCATTATGATATTTGAAATCAGCATGTCAAAATCAATAAGAAATTGTATATTTAATTTCTGGTACAAATAACTTTTGAAAATTTGTTGACTAGTGTTATCTGTCATCAGCCATACAAGCACCTTATCAGACTACCCCTTTTCTTCCTTTCCTGGCTGTTTTTGATAGTAGCCATATCAGTTGTTTTATTAATTATGCCTGCCAGGTGGTAGTTTGTATCTGGTTTCTTGAGTTCCCATGGTGGTAGGCCTACTACTTCTTCTTCTTCCTCGTTCATCCTGAAAAGGACGTTCGTCGCCATGGTGGTACCACCAGCTTGTATATACTGCTGTTATTAATTAATGCATTTAGGGCATCCAAGTGTACTAGTTCCTCCCTGCATTTACAACCTGTCCGGTATCTACTTTTATTCATGAACCTGTTGAGTTGTTAATTGATACCTAGTTCAGGATTAGGTTGGCTATAGGATTCCTAAACCTAACCTATTTTACTATGTCTCTGAATTCTTTTTTAAAGGATGTATCGAACACAGGCTTCCTGCAAGGGGACTATCTGCATTGACGGTTCTATGTTCCATCGGGAATGCAAGGGAAAATGATGATAAACAATTATTTACGGGCGTCGACTGCTCTCATTATCGTATGATTTAAATTTACCTGTCTTCATTGTGTTGAATTGACTTGTATTTCGGCATTCGCGCTCAACTCTCCACAAGGCGCTGCGTGAAACAAATTCTTCTGGTAGACAACACAAATCAACGCACCTCTCGTTCTTCAACTGAAAAGCTGATTGTACCTTCGACAGATAAGACCCAGGTCAAAGGGCAAATAAGTGTATGACACTTGACATTGCGTTAACACAGTCTTATCCACTTAAGAACAGACATATAATCTGATATCTTTGGTGTTGAATTGTTAGTCTGACCATTACTGACGAGGTATGCCAACATAGCCTATTTGTAAACGTAAATGTTATCGCCCAATTAGCAATCGCGAAAAGGTGAGGAAACTAGATTAGGAATTTAGCGTTCGTATTTAGGATTAGGGGTTGGCTTTGGACGAGGAGACAGAAAAATAACAGCCTAGATTAACAAAAAAAATAATAATAATACTAATAAAAAGTGCTACAAAGATGGAGGCCGTACTCGAATTCGGCGACTTATCGATCGAGAGTTGGCGATAATACGGGAAGTGTACCTCAAAGTGGGATTCAGCCATTTGTCCAAACTCTACCCGGAGTTTACACCGAAGTAATAATAATAATAAACTAATTAATATCACGTCAAACATGTTGACACAAAAGTCACAATACTTGTACAAGACAACCACTACAGAGAATGTTTTCGGGTAACATCAATAGTTGCTACCAGATGTAATAAAATACACTTTATAACGTGACAGACACATAAGTAAGAGGCAGAAAAAGTAAAGCCAGACGAAATGAAGATGAGAGGAGTAAAAGACAGAGAAATTGATAAGAGAAAGAGGTGCAAAGAAAGTGAGGGAGGCCTGAGAGACATATAAAGTGGCAGAGGCCTAAGAGAAACATTAAATTGCTGAGACCTAAGAGAAACACAGAAAGTGGCAGAGACCTAAGAGACACAGAAAGTGGCAGAGATCTAAGAGAGACACAGAAAGTGGCAGAGGCTTAAGAGAGACACAGAAAGTGGCAGAGGCCAAAGAGAGACAGAAAGTGGCAGAGACCTAAGAGAGACACAGAAAGTTGGAGGGGCCTAAGGGAGACACAGAAAGTGGCAGAGGCCAAAGAGAGACACAGAAAATTGGAGGGGCCTAAGAGAGACACAAAAAGTGGCAGAGGACAAAGAGAAACACAGAAAGTGGCAGAGGACAAAGAGAGACACAGAAAGTGGCAGAGACCTAAGAGAGACAGAAAGTGGCAGAGACCTAAGAGAGACACAGAAAGTGGCAGAGACCTAAGAGAGACACATAAAGTTGGAGGGGCCTAAAAGAGAGAAAATTAAAGGAGCTGAGAAGCAAAAAGCAGTGATGCAAACCTAGGAGAAAGTGACAGAGGCATGAGAGTACGATAAGCAGTGACAGACACAAGTTTAAGTCACAAAAAAGTGACAGAACGGAGGAAATGAAGCCGATAAAGTAACAGAGACATGAGATAGAGAGAAAGAAAGTGATGGAGGATAGCCTCCCGCAAACAGAATGACAAGAAAAAAGTGAAATATGAGAAACAGAGAAGTGAAGAGAGACTTGAGATTAAGACAGGCAGTGAAAGTGACAGACAGGAATATGAGAGTCAGAGAAAGTGGCAGGCAGAAGGAATAAAAGAAGCAGATAAATTGACACAGAGACATGGGAGTAATAAAAGACAATAAAGGTAACAGATAAAAAGTAAAATATGACTAAGCGGTGTAAGACTAAGCTGAGAAACTGAGAGACAGGAGTATTAAAAAAAAACAAAAAACAGATGACTTTGAAGCAGTGCCAAACAAAAGGAATAAAAGAGGTAGAAACATTTACAGTGACTTAACAGTAATATGAGGCAGTGAAACTAACAAAGAGAGGAAGAGAAAATAACAGAGAGGAGCAAGAAAAGGCTGAAAAATTGTTACACAGAAAAAAGAAAACCACAGATGACGTTGAAGCAGTGATAGGCTTTACAGAAATTAGAGATGAAGAGACAGTGCAAGAAACAGAGAGAAGGGAAAGAGAAATAAAGATACAAGAGATCTCAGAGTGAGAAAATGAAGCACACGGGTAAACGACTGTTGAGCTGAAGCAATTTTATTGTCATGACAATATGGCACAAACGAAAAATTTGAATAAATTTGATTATTTTTTTCAGTTGTTACTTTATAAAACAACTAAACAAGAACTATTTTAATGCTTTCCAAATAGCCTACTTTAACATAAACTTGTCCAACATAAAATTGTTAAAATGAGAATCTAACAGCATTTAAAAAGAACTAACACAATGAATTAGAAGCATTTTGATGTATTTTTGTTTAATCAGAAAGTTTAATTTTTACGGACCACACATGATCCAGCATTTCTCAGTGTATAATCAAAACAAATAATAATCTCTGTAAATCAAATGATTCAATCTTTATAACATTCACAAAAAAGTAAACCTATATAAAACTATCCAGATATCTGAAAGTAAGCTGTGCTTCAATATTACTATCAATAAACATTATTTATTATTATGTGTCTATACTATGTCTCCAACTTTCAGTCATTCTGTCAATTTTAGTAAAGATCGCACATAAAATGAACTGGCTAATGTACAGACAAATACAATGTATTTTGTTGACTCAATAAATAAGTAAACAGTTATGTAGACACTTGGAGCCCATTCCTGCCTTCAGTATCTAGGCCAATGGAGTTACAGCAACGCTTCATTCTGTTAAGGCAGTTCTCTTTGTGTTTGCTCTAGTTGTCTCTTTATTTCCCCAACTCCATGTATGGCTTTGTGACCAATCATAAACTAGACTGCTCACTGATTTTCCCCATTTATTTTCAGCTACAAATGCCAAGTATCCCATGCAGGATCTGCCCCAGGAAGGGACGTAAGTCATGGAGTGGAAATGAGCTCCCCTTGACATGCAGGGATAATTCAGAGAAAGAGAAATATCAAACTGCTGTAACATAATCTGTTTAATTTGTTAATGACAACATCAGGGAGAGTGTATTGTTGTTTGTGTAGTGTGTAAGCTGATTACTCTGATTTGTGAAAGGAAATTTTCTTATAAATTCTGACAGCCTTGGGCAGATCTGGCATGGGCACTTTTGGCATATTGAAACTTCACAGATGTCTAGATAAACCCTCGCCAGCTTTTTAAGTTTTCATTTATCTCAAGGACCTTTAAGCTAAACCAATTACTGACAATTTTCTTATCCTAAAACACCTTTTATACAATCATGTATGAAAATAACATATACCTTTTTTTTCCAAAATACAATCACAAAAACCTGAACAAGGACAGTTGGGAATAAGGCCAGCCCTTCATTCCTCATTATTTCCTTGTTTCGCTCCTGAGGGAGAATGCAACCACTACTGTAGCTGGCTTTCTGTGGGAAACTTGAATCAAAGCACATGCTCTTGCCGTGGTAATTCCCTGGGGGGGGGGGTCTCTGCAGAGGAGAAGTACAAACAGGACTCCTGCTCCCTCACGCATGTCATCAAAGATTATTACTTATTATGTGTCTGGCAACCTCATCATGTCAAATAAATTGCTACAGAACATATCACTGCATGAGCACATAAATACTTTGGTGCAGGATACCTGTGGACCAGTTGTAAGGGGTGGCCTTCATGCTCCTTAGGGAATGTAAAGGAAAGTGGTGATGATGTTTTCTACAAAAGTATGTTACCTCAGCAGCACATCACTAGTACTAAATGTATAACTTATATTGGCTATCCTTCAGCCATATCACTGGTCTCCAGATTCAAGCATCTTATTCCTATCTGCTAGTGTTTAGACAATCCAGAATCTTCTAAAAATGATAATACTCCTCTTAGTCATTTTTTTCTAAAACAGTAAACTGACAGATTTATATCTGCTATAGGATTAAGATAACACACACTTTCTTTCACTCACTAACTCACTTTCACACACTCTTTCTTCCATATTATCTTGGAAAGGGCATATTTCGCTTACATTTCACGCAAATAAATTCAGAAACTCTCCTATGCTATCTTTAAAAGATACATCTTTATCAACCATTCTTTCACTTTTGTACATAAACATATAGCCCACCCAGAATCTTCAACGATGACCTACATACTTGTTTCATTGATTACACCAAAGCTTTCGATTGTGTACAACATCAGCAGTTATGGGCTATTATGAAAAATATGGGATTTCCAAACCACCTTATACAACTCATCGCACTGCTGTACCAAGAACAACAGGCAGCCGTAAGAATAGAGGGGGAAACTTCAGAATGGTTTGAAGTACAGAAAGGAGTAAGACAAGGCTGTACCCTTTCCCCTTACCTGTTTAACATTTATGCCGAGAATATCATGAGAAACGTAAGAGATGACCAAGAACACACAGAGTTTGACTCATTTAACATCGGCGGGTACCAGATCCCGGAAATCAGATATGCTGACGACACAGTCCTCCTATCGACCAACCCAGAAGGACTTGAACAATTACTTCTGTCCACCAAAAAACACAGCGAGGCCCAGAATCTATACCTAAACACCAAGAAGACCAAAGTATTGACAACAGACAAAGTAAAGACCAAACCAGAAATTGAAATTGATAACGAAGAACTGGAAAGTGTCAATGAATTCGAATACTTAGGATCAATCATTAACAGCTCTGGCGACTGTGCAGTAGAAATTAAAAGAAGACTTGCAATTGCTTCACATAAACTAATACAGATGAAAAACCTATGGCAAGGCACAAGCAAAGAAACAAAGTTACAACTGATCAGAGCATGTATATTCCCAGTAGCAACATACGGCTGCGAGACTTGGACACTCAATAAAACAGTGGCAAAAAAGATTACATCATTCGAAATGAAATGCTACAGAAGGATGTTGAGAATACCCTGGACAGAAAAAAAGACCAACAGAGAAGTACTGCACTCACTAAACGTACAGGAACATTGGCTCCTAAATACCATCGCAATAAGGAAGCTGAAATTTTTCGGTCATATAAAAAGACATAATAGTCTGGAAAAAACAGTGATGGAAGGCATGGTCCCTGTAAAAAGGGGTCGACCTAGACGACGGTGGACCCAGGACATCACAGAGAGTCTGAACTTGTCTTTGGCTGATGCAGGTCGACTTGCCCAGAATCATGATGCGTTCAGAGCAGCTGTAATGGAGACAACTTTCTGGAAAGAATACGTCACATGATGAGAATCTTCCATCAAACATATCAAAGAAAGTTCTATGAATCTGTCACTAAACAACAACCTGCTGACCTCAATGCACTAACTAACATGCAACAAAGTGCACAGATCAAAGCATTCAGTAGATTGTGCAGATTTATGACTAAATTTGTATGCACCAATTTTTACAAGTACCAACACGATCACCAGTACTTACTTACTTACTTAGTCATTCCTCTTCTACCGTGAGGTGTAGAGGTTACTTGCTATTTCTATCACTTCAAACTGAGGGAAACTGAAAGCCAAGAATCATACAAACCAAAAATCTTGTTGAAATGTTCAGTAATAAAGAAATGAATCAAATGTTTTTAATCTAGTGTCGTGGTACAAAAATAACTTACTTACTTAGTCGTTCCCCTTCTACCGTGAGGTGTAGAGGTTTGGAAGAGAGAGCGCCAGAATATCCTATCGGCTGTCTTCCTCCTGGCCTGGTTCCATTCTAGTCCTCGGTCCTTCAAAGATTGTCTAATGTTGTCCTCCCAGCGGACTCTGGGTCGTCCTGGGGGTCTGGATCCCTGGCTCTTTGTTTCCCATGCTTGTCATGGTAGCCGATCTTTTCCCATTCTGCAGACATGGCCAAACCATCTTAGTTGGCACTGTTCTACTTGGGTCTGCAGGGGGTGGTATTTTAGGCCTTGACGTATCGTCTGATTGCGGACCATGTCTCTTCTTGTTACTTCAACCACCATCCTCAAAAATAACACACATTATAATTCTTCTTGACCATGTCTAAACTAGCCCTAGACAGTCCCCATGGGAGTCTTCTGAGGAGACAAAGACAAAACAGGACTACTCCACCCTCAGGCATGACATCAAAGGCAACTAATACGAGACGGTGCATGGGACTGGCAATTGCAATATGAAAAACAGAAGCTACAGAAACCGCAGCTGTGATGGTGGCTCCATCTGGAGCAAAACATAGAAATGATAATGATGTTAAAACTAAAATATTCAATATTTATTAAATTATTCCTCCTGTGAACACATTAAACTACCACCCTAAAGATCAACTCAGCCTAAAATTACACTACCAATATAAAGCTGTGCTGCCAGTCTAAATGTGTACTCCAGTGATAGAGATGACCTCAGCAAAAATCATTCAGAAACTTATTTACAAGATTTTCAATACTGGCAGCAAAGCAAAATAAAGTATGTGTTGAACTGTTCCAGTGATTACACAAGACTTGGTTAATTTTACCACTGGCTGCACAATAAATTTATGCTATTTTACCACTGATCAAGCAAGATATTTCAGCGTTGAATCTTGACACTAGCTATGCAAGAAATTTCTATGCTGAATTGTACCACTGAATAGTAAGGCAATAACAATACAGTTCAGCTGAATGCAGTATTATAAACTATGGCACAAGAATTGTCTTTTTTCTTTATTCTGGTCAACTACCTATTACACCTCTTTCCTCTAAGTCCTTCTAGGCTGTAAATTATCTCTATGTTTTTGCCAACCTGAGTTTGGTCAAGATAAATTATCAATTTTTGTCCTCAAATTCCATTCCAGGTGAAATATGTTAAATCCTCCTTCTCTGATCAAAAATAAGCAATCTTTATTTGTTCCCCCCACAGAATAGCATTTTCAAGATGTATATTTCAATTTTTTTTAAATCCATAATAATGAAAATATCCTGAAAGTGCACATTTCAAAGGCTTCCAATTTTGTTGTTGTCACTTTCTAATGGAATCATAATTACACAAACACAGCCAGTAAGATCTAACATAAGCAGTGTAATGGACTTTTACAGACTCCTTCCAAATCAACTATTTACACAGGATGAAACAAATATTCTGGTCAAATAATATCACAGACATAATGCACATTATTTCCCCTTGTCATTCCCGGGGGCCTCTGAAGAGACAAAGAAAGAATAGTATTACTATACCTTCAGACATGTTGTACAAGACAAATAATAGGATTACTATACCTTCAGACATGTTGTACAAGGCAAATAATAGGATTACTATACCTTCAGACATGTTGTACAAGGCAAATAATAGGATTACTATACCTTCAGACATGTTGTACAAGGCAAATAATAGGATTACTATACCTTCAGACATGTTGTACAAGACAAATAATAGGATTACTATACCTTCAGACATGTTGTACAAGGCAAATAATAGGATTACTATACCTTCAGACATGTTGTACAAGGCAAATAATAGGATTACTATACCTTCAGACATGTTGTACAAGACAAATAATAGGATTACTATACCTTCAGACATGTTGTACAAGACAAATAATAGGATTACTATACCTTCAGACATGTTGTACAAGGCAAATAATAGGATTACTATACCTTCAGACATGTTGTACAAGACAAATAATAGGATTACTATGCCTTCAGACATGTTGTACAAGGCAAATAATAGGATTACTATACCTTCAGACATGTTGTACAAGACAAATAACATGTGGATGTGCATGGGGCTGGCAGCTTATCATGTAAAACAAACTGCCACAAAAACCCCTGCTGCAAGATCATGTGACTGGTGCAGGCTTCCTGTGGGACCAGCTGCAGAAGTGGATCCATGTTTCATAAGGGGTGCAGAAGGAAAATGATGATGATGAATGAACATAGCAGAAACATTGAGAAGGGACCAATAACTCTGCCATTAGAAGAACATCATCACACTGACCTGGATGTGTTATATGGGTGCCAGGAGACTTCTCAACTATTCACAGTTTATAAGGCAGACTCCACTGGACAAACAAAATAGATGATGTTCCAAAGCAGCATGAAAACACACAACAGGGAAGATGTTCAACTGAGACCTTGCCTCGGGAAAAAGGGGGATGGAAATTAGCAGACAGGCATCAATGACAGACCCTTGCAGATTCAAGTGTTAGAACCAGACTGTGTGGAGTGCCCTAATTCTCTATAAAATAAGCCTATAAAATCAAGTTTATGTCTTGCTCCTCTAGTCTGTGACAACAGACGTGTGTCTTTACGTGATAAAATTTTCAGGTTATGTGTTGTTTTGTAAATTGCATTTTGTGTGAGTGTGGTATCCTGAATCCTAAAGAAAGCACAGAGCAGCTAATATCTTCTCCTCATTCCTTTTTTAATCCTGATATTCCAGGTCCCTAGCATTTGTTTTCACACAGCGGTAGTTTCCGTAACCATTTTAACAGTTTCCATAACCATTTTAACAGTTTCCGTAACCATTGTAACAGTTTCCATAACCATTTTAACAGTTTCTGTAACCATTTTAAGTTTCCGTAACCATTTTAACAGTTTCCGTAACCATTTTAACAGTTTCCGTAACCATTTTAACAGTTTCCATAACCATTTTAACAGTTTCCGTAACCATTTTAAGTTTCCGTAACCATTTTAACAGTTTCCGTAACCATTTTAAGTTTCCATAACCATTTTAAGTTTCCGTAACCATTTTAACAGTTTCCATAACCATTTTAACAGTTTTCCCGTAACCATTTTAACAGTTTTCCCGTAACCATTTTAACAGTTTCCGTAACCATTTTAACAGTTTCCGTAACCATTTTAAGTTTCCGTAACCATTTTAACAGTTTCCATAACCATTTTAACAGTTTTCCGTAACCATTTTAACAGTTTCCGTAACCATTTTAACAGTTTCCGTAACCATTTTAACTATACAATAAAGTTGCCAGCTCCAAGCACAACCTCATATTAGTCACCTCTTACAACATGTCTGAGGTAGTAGTTGTCCTATTCTTTCTGTGCCTCCTCAGAGACATCTGGTAAACTATACATGGTCAAGTGGCTAATACACCTACAGTAAAACGGGGCCAAGCAGCTAATACAACTACAGGTTAAAAAAACACTTAAAACAAGAGAATTTGCTGTTAGCTCTACAGTCTATGATCAAGTTCACTCAGTCCTGACCATATACCAAATACACTGAAGATAAAGATCAAATTAATACTAAGTTTCTCGGTGGTACCAATTGCATATATTATTATTCTAACAGAAAGCATGCTACTATAACAGGACATAAAACCACTTTAAATTAGACAATATTCCATAAACTCCACTTTCAACAATCAAGCCAATTCAATCTTGAACATATACCCAAAAATCTGAATGGTAAATATCAACTGACTTTAAGGCTACCATGTGATACCAATATTTTCTTTATATTATTCCCACAACTGCTACATCCAGCATTGTAGTAATCATTCCCAAGTCTTAATTTACTATTATGATACTATTTATCTGAGTGTTTCTTTAGTTTTTAGCTACTTTCCAGTTCTCATGTATTATTTAAATTGAGGAGGCGTTTCAACAACATGTCTGTTATCTGCTTTACTCATCTGTGAAACTGGCAGACAGCTCTTATTTACTGAGAATATTTTAATACAAACCGCCGTAGACAAGAAACATCACAATCATCTTATTAAACACAGTTCACAGCAATGAGGACACATGTGAAGCCCTTCACAAATTAGAGAACCAATGTTGCCAAAAAAAAATCTACAAGTAGATATCAAAACTTGGCTGGCTAACATGAAACCTTAAGACAACAAGAGACAAACAGTGGGTGATTTTAAAAAGTGACAACACTCAAGAATCAAGGAAACCATCTCCATATTACACATTAGCCTCGCGGTAAAGATATATCACTAAGTCACTCCCTGTAGCTTCCTTCATGGGGGCCAAATGCAGTTAAGGACGCCATTCTCCTCAACTCTTTTATCTTCTCCAAATCATTCCCATTGGCATGATGGGTACCCCAAAGACACTCCTAGCCGTTTGTTGACTAGATACAGTTAACCAGTATAACATAGCTTCAGTTAACCACATTATAGCTTTTTCCCCCAAATGTAGTAATTCAACAGTACTTATTTCCAACACATGAAAACGGAAATTATTAATTGTTCCATAACGTGATGCTGGTTGCAAGCTGTTTCAATTTTTTCTTCAGCCCATTATTTGTCAGCATGATGATTTGGCAATGCCCCCACATTTTTTTTCACAAAATATAATTCATGACTTCCTAACACTGATATTTCATTAACATATGTTACTGCAAGAAATAGCAGCTGGAAGACTCTTTTCTGAGCATTTTCTTAACCTTTAGCACGCTGCGGTCGACATATGTCGACCGAAGGTTAGCACGCTGCCGTCGACATATGTCGACGGCAGCGTGCTACGTTTTTTAGCATTAGAATGTGTGTACACGTGATCTCACCCCCGGATGTTAAGTTTTAAACTTATCTGAGAGAGAGTTAGCTTCCGTTTTCGATCTTTTTAAGTAATGGGTGCATCCGCGTTTATTTTCTGTGAATTTTTTAATCGAAATGAATCGGCATCGAACACGCGGCCATTTTCGCTCTAATTTTATTGGATTCTGACGCCATGCGGTGGGGATGAGATTTTTGTCATTATAAGCGCTAATATTGGTTCTCAGAATATGGTTGATGACAGAGATCGAAATGAAAGTAGAATGTCATTGCTAGTATGTAAAAGTTTAGGGGTTAGGATTAGATTTATCGGAAAGATTTAGGGTTACGGCCGAATGTCACTGCTGACATGGGCGTTTGTTGCTTTGCTACTGATGATGGGTGTAACGAAAAGATCGTCATTTGATTTGTATTGGTCAAATGACTTTCATTGAGATGTAAGAGATAATTTAGATATGGACACTTCGTTTGTTGGTTTTATTTTTTTTTTTTTTTTTATTTTAAAATTAAAATTTTTTTTTTTTTTTTTTTAAATTATTTTATCGTTTTTTTCATCTTTCCTTTCCTCTCTTACTATCACATCTAACATGTACACAAACAAATTTTATATCATCAGATTCACCATTCATTTATTTATATAAATTCCAAAAATTATAGCAATTGACCAAGAAACACAAAAACTATAGTCATTACAAGTCACCCACTATAAAAACGGGGCATTGTGAAAAAGAATGCAGCTGCAGGGGAAGTTTTCTGGAAGAGAATGCAGCGTGCTAAAGGATAATGAGTCATGGAAATAAAAAGTAAAAAAACTTGTTTGTGTCTTTCTTACTATCTCATGTTATCCTAGACACATCTTGCTCTTCTAGAGAAAGCTCATTCTATTTCTTGCTATAGTAAAACCTCACTAGAACCTGATACCTGAGGTTAAAAAATGTGATCATAATAAATGTGAGGTCTTGATATCAAGAGATAATGAGGTGTGATCGTTTTTAAAGTTTTTGCATTTTAAGCATATCTGGAACAACAAAAAATGGAGCGAACTGATGATCGCGCTACAACTGTAATTATGTTATCACAGGATGCTTTAAAGTGGGGTTTTACTGTGTGTGTAAAAAGAATTATTGATTTATTGTAAGTAGTTATGATTCTATCTCACTTTCAGACCCACATGTAATGTCATTCTATGACTTACTAAATCTGATGATTGGCTTGAGCATAGGAGTCAAAAAAAAAAGGACATTAATTCATTTACTAAACTTCTCCACTATCTAAAAAGATGTTTTCATAACTGATGATGCACCCCCCCCCCCCCCCCCCCCCCCCCCCCCCCCCCCAAAAAAAAAAAATTAATACACTTCCAGCTTACATGATTCTCTACAGCACTTTTACAACATTTTGCTATAAATCTCCATTTTCTTGTCCATATGTCTGATGTGTCTTTCAAGTGTTAATAATCTAATCACTATAGTACATCTTTGCCTTAACATGTGTTTTCTAGTTCACAGCACATAATTAAGAGGGTAAAGTACCCAACAATAACAACAAAATCAACAGTACTACTTTGCATATCACCAAGAGAACTCACTTTTTTATAAGTGAAAACTGAATTGCATATCCCCAGTAAATGAGACTAACTTCTGTACATAAATTATTTACATCAGACCTTACTATCAGTGATTTAATGCCCCTTAAGGAAAGCAATAAACTGAAAAAAAATCAGACAGGAAAAAAAAATTGTTAAACAATAAGTCAAAATACATGGCTGCTGCAGATAATAGCAATTTTGTCCTTCCAGAGAATTCTATCTACATGAAAATGTTGTTAGATATATTTTCTATTGTTTGTACACTCTTCATATACTGACTGTGTCTCTCAACTTTTTACATGTAGGGTATGTTTTTATACTGTTTGGATTCAAGGGTGGTTTAATAAACCTTTCTCCTCCCAAATGTTACCAGTGAATGTTTCTATAATATATTGTTCCAGTCTATAGGACTGCAGGACACATGTATTTCTAGTGTTTTGTCCACTCTACCGACCAATTAAGTGTGCAGTTCTGTCCACCTGAGTGACTATGGTATTTTAGCCTGCCATATTTATAATGCAGCCACACTGAAACATTCATATTAACAGAAAATCTATATTCAAATGAGACCTACCCTAGTACAAAAGAATGGCAGCAGAATGGGATTTCCAAAACACAAGCTTCTTAAAACTGCTGCCAATGTTCATCACTGACCTATATTGCCAGGATGCTCTGAGAATTACATATGTAGTTTTAGTCCACACACACAAAAAGAATATACCAGTGTGTCATACGCCAAGTGTGTAGTATGCAGCCAAGTATGACAGCTATGGATCCAAAATAACTATAGACAGGAGTCTAAATCAAGAAAATCGTTAAAACATTGTAAGCATTGAGCATGTGCACTTTGCATTTGCTAATTATTAATACACTCTGACATTTCAAAGTGCTTTGCGCATGCTTTTTGTTACAAATCACGCACACGCCTGATCTGACACACTTATTCCCAGAATAAAAATCAGACCTAGGACCTAGAAATTGGAATTCATTCATTCACTTTCCTTATCACGCTTCATCAAGTTTAGAGTCACCACTGCAGCTGGCCTGCTAGCAGGAAACCTGCACCATATTCTTGCAGCGGTGATTCCTGTAGTAACCTTTTTAAGATGAGGATGCCAACCTAAAGTACCTCATATTAGTCACTAACGACGATGAAGCAGTAGACATATTCTTTATTTGTCTCCTCAGAGACCTCCCCAGGAAGTAAATGGGGTACATGCAGGAAATTACAACGGAAAGGGTTTATGTCCGATTTCAAACCTAATTTCTGATGCTGAAATAAAGGTAGGTTATTAAATTTACTGGCTAAGTCTAAAGGCCGTATAAGGGAAATATAACATTTGCTACAAGGAGAACTCTTGTCATGAGCCTAGCAGTGAATGTGATGGAGGTTGAATCTAGGTCTTCTTGTACAGCTTCATCTGATGCGGGTAAAGAGATTCAACACAGACTTAGACTCCTGAAATGAGAAACAAATTCAACATCAATATATCATTTTATGACTAGCAACTGTAACGATGGCTAGAAAAGATTATTTAAAGACGAGCAAGTTACCAGCCAAAACATAACGGGGAAATAACACTGGACAACAAATTTTGACTTTTTGTGTGTATCTGAGATTAAACCAAGTTACCTTCATGTTGTTTGGGCTGCTGAATATGAAAATGGCTGTTAAAACACTAGATTAGCTCTAGTTTTTTAAATATCTGTAAAACAAGTTTTACACATTTGCATATACATACCATATGATAATAATGCTCATAGCGGAAATGATTCACAGCAACGCCTTTTTGCCTGTCGCTTGTAATGAGTTTCTGGAGCATCTCTCACAAGGTTCCAACAATAGTCTGCTAGCATCGCTGCATTCCATTTCCCTTGGTACCTTTTTTCTATGGTAGTAATGTCCTGATGAAATCGTTCCCCATCTCCTCACTGACAGCACCGCAGTTAGCAGGGAAGAAATCCAGATGAGAGTGTAAAAAGTGTAATTTCAAAGACATGTTGCACCCTAGTCTCTCGTAGCGCTGCAAGAGGGTTTCTACAAGCTCCTGGTAATTGTCAGCCTTATTGTTTCCTAGAAAGTTTGTGGCCACTTGCTGGAAAGCATTCCAAGCTAACTTTTCATCACTTGTGAGGATATCATCAAAACGCTGATCTCTGAAGAGCTGACATATCTGTGAACCGACAAATACACCTTCCTTGATTTTGGCCTCACTAAGTCTGGGAAATTTATCAGAAGGTATAAAAATCCTGCCCCATTTCGATCCATGGCCTTTACAAAATTCGTCATTAGTCCAAGTTTGATGTGGAGAGGAGGGACCAAGATCTTGTGGTAAAATGTTACCATTATGGAGCAGCACAGCTTTTAACCCAACGGGCTGATCACCCGTTTGCCAGTCACTTTGATTACGGAAACAACAACAAACGGATTGATTTGTCGTTGCCCTAAAGACGCCATTAGGCGTGATGGGAACAACGGCAAAGAAAATCTATTCGCTGTTGCCCTTAAGACGCCACTAGGCGTAATGGCCACTGACTGCTTTGCCGGTCGTTGGCTAAGGACGGAAGAAGAAGAAGAAGAAAGCTTTTAAGCTCAACTTGGACGAATCAATGAACAGCCTCCAATCGTCGTCTTTGTAGTTGATGTGCAGTGCTGCCATCAGACCCAGTATACCAACGCAAGCAATGAGGTTATCTGTTATTTTGAAATATGGAAGCAGACCTTTTTGCCGAGCACGAAACACAGACACATGCACATTCTCTTCTAGAAGATTCCATTGCTGCAGTCTGGACCCCAACATCTATGCTTTATTTTTTGGCAATTCCAGATCTCTCACTAGATCATTCAATTCACTCTGGGTAATTGTATGTGGCTGTACAGACTCTTCAATAGGCACGAAATCAGGATCTCTTGATGTAGATGCTTTCACGGGTGACGGATGTCCACTGGCCTTATCTTCTTCTTCATCATCCAGAGTATAAGATTCTGGTGGGTCTGGAACAGGAAGCCCTTCCCCGCGAGGCACTGGCCGCATAGCAGAGGGAATATTTGGATAGGCCACAGGCCGCTTTTTCTTCTTAGAAATACCATGTCCAATTGGAGGAGTCATGCAAAAGTAACAATCATTAAGATGGTTTGTCGGTTCCCTCCACACTATCGGAACTGCAAAACGCATCGATCATCCTTTTCGGTTCAACCAGCAGCGCAGATTCGTTGCACAGGATTGAGAACACATATGCGGGGCCCAATACCAGTCCTGGTCACTGATCTCACAACCAAAATAAAGGCTGTAAACTTTCATTAACCCTCCCACCCCCGCAGATCTTGAAAACTAGAGCTAATTCGTGATTTTTAAGTTCATTTTCGTGATCAGCATGTCCAAATTAGTTAAAAATAGCTACTTTTGTCTCAGATACATTTTGGCTGTTGTCCAGTGTAATTATGTTGCACCTTTTCTGCTGCATGTCATATGACTGCACTAATTCTCCAGTGGTCCTTTTTATTCCATTTTAACTTCATTGGGTCTTTGCAGTCAAACTTATCATGACTTATGGTCATTGGGTCTTTGCAGTCAAACTTATCATGACTTATGGTCAATGCTCCATGAAAAAATTGAAAGGCCAGCATGCTCTTTTTTTATGGGTGTTCAATTTAGTCTTCACAGAACAATGCATGCCAATTTCCATTTTTTCCCAAAATGCTGCCAAGTTTATTTACTTTTAGTTACAAGATGTTTCATGCTGACAATTAGTAACATGAGGATTTCAAATGGACAGATTGGTGAAGTTCAACAGACTTTCTGGAAACTGTTACAGATAGTCTGGTCAAAGCCTCATCAGATTTATTTATAACGTGCTTCCTTTGTGGCAGACAACAGCATTAGCAGCTTACCTGTCAATGTTACATAGGATAACTAGTGGTATTGAGTCAAACTGGGTGTATGACAGAGCAGTAAAAGGGGACAACAAAGTTATGTTACATACAGTGCAGTTCCGATAAGTAGAGGTCGCTGGGACCACTAAACTTACTTACTTAGTCGTTCCCCTTCTACCGTGAGGTGTAGAGGTTTGGAAGAGAGAGCGCCAGACCATTCTATCAGCTGTCTTCTTCCTGGCCTGGTTCCATTCTAGTCCTCGGTCCTTCAAAGATTGTCTAATGTTGTCCTCCCAGCGGACTCTGGGTCGTCCTGGAGGTCTGGATCCCTGGCTCTTTATTTCCCATGCTTGTCGTGGTAGCCGATCTTCTCCCATTCTGCAGACATGGCCAAACCATCTTAGTTGGGACTGTTCTATTTGGGTCTGCAGCGGATGGGATTTTAGGCCTTGACGGATCGTCTGGTTGCGGACCATGTCTCTTCTTGTTACTTCAACCACTTTCCTCAGATACCTCATTTCTGAGGTTTGGATCTGGCTTTTGTGGGTTGTAGTCATTGCCCACGACTCGCATCCATATGTCAAGACTGGGACATAGGTGGAGCGGTATACAGCCATCTTCGTTTTCTTACCAACCTCTTTCTTGCTGAGGAATCCACGATTTATGGCCTGAAAAAGTCTCCCAGCCGCTGCTTTTCGAGTGGCCAACTCTTCTTTGATGCCTCCCTTTCGGTCTATAATAGCTCCGAGATATTTAAAGTGGTCGACCTGCTCCAGGACCTGTTCTCCCAACTTAATCTGATGTTTTCTTTCTTCTCGTGATATCACCATGGATTTTGTTTTAGAGCTGCTTATGACCATCCCTCTCTTCTCCAGCTCTTCCTTCCAGACTTGCAGGTTGGATTGGAGATGTGCCTCTGATTTAGCAATCAGGGCAACATCATCAGCAAATGCCAGCTCCGAAATATAGACCTGTCTCATCTTCCAGTACCCCACTGAATACTTTCTTGTTCTCTCCTTACATGCCTTGATGACATCGTCCATAAGGAGTATGAAGAGGTAAGGTGATAGGATATCACCTTGTGGGACCACTAAAACATATTCTATTTATCCTAAATTCAGCACACCCTAATTTTCTCAAAGATGGACATTTACACCAGAATAAGAGGCAAAGCATGAAGCAATTATTTTAAACATTCAGAAACAGGTAATCTTTTAAAGTTTTTTTTTTTTTTTTTTTTTTTATTTTTTTTTTTTTTTTTTGCGTTCGCCCGCTAATTCTCGAGGCGAAATCTCAGGTTATTATTTTATGTCTAAACTGACATTGATTTTACGTGAGTATCCCTTTATTTCTTGTACAGAGACAGGTGTCCCTCGCCATTCAGGCAAATACTCGCCGATTTCGGAGGTACCCATTGCAGCTGGGTCGGCTCAGGAGCCGCCAGTTCGAAACAACTCTTTCAAATGTTCTCGCCAAATCCAGCAAATTTACGAAAAAATCCTCAAATGCCGTCGCCCGGGTTTGATCCTGTATCACCCGGTCGCCAGAGCGGTGTTGTAACCACTACGCTAGCGCGGCTCCCCTTTTAAAGTTTTCAAAAGCAATTTAGCGAAGACTAAAATGTAGTGAAATTAACTGCTAGTAGCATAGAAGCAAATGTAAAAACATTTCAATCGTGTTTTGGCTTAGTATTTTTTGCGTGCTATTAGCAGTTTCTACACAGATTCCAAGAGCAATAACTATTGCAAGACAAGTAATACGATGTAAGAGTTACGTAGCCTGACATAGCGACTTTCTGTTGTTTAGTGTTTCCCTTTCTTTCTTACCAGTGCCTGCCAAATACTGCTTTATGTTTATTATTTACTATTCACATGCCTTGGTTGCTGCCAGCTATGAGGTCATGTATTCGGTAGGCTTGATCTCACATTCAGCCATAATATTAATGTGACATATCATTTTATGTAATAAAATAAACACTTAATTATCTTCATTTTGAAGTTGGTTTCATAAAGACTGGTGGATAGGAGTGAAGAAATAACAATTTTAAAATAGTGAGTGACTTTTCAGTCACGCTGTACATTAACTCTTTCAGTCCCAAGCAATAAAGTTGGTTTGGCCCAAGCAAAAATGGCCACCCCGGTGCATTTTTAAATAAATATCTCAAAACAGAAACCCGTTCACTCTTAAACACATGCGGTATTTAAAAGAATGTACTTGCAGTCGGAAATGACGTTTTGGGTGGTTTGTGTGTAGTTATAATTAGAAACAGTCTCAAACAGAGGCACATATACTAAACGCTTTATAAAGTTGATTGGGCCAAGCGCGTCTAACCCCTGAGGATATATAAAGTCGATTGGGACTTAAAGAGTTAAACAACGGGGAACTGTGGTGTTGAAATTTTTTAATGGGGGATTACTGTATATCAACTTAAAAAAAAACAAAAAACTATGAACTGATGCAGAGACTGATGATAAGTCACAACTAGAGGGCATGGAAGTATCTCACTAGTACTTCTTCTTTCACCTTTCAACTCCCGTAGGAGCATAAGCCTTTAACAAAGTTATGCCAAGTCTTCCTGTCCTGTGCCACCATTAACAAGATCTCCGCAGTTGTTGCATTTTAAATGGATAATATAGCGAAACAAAATAAAGATCCAAATAGCAGCATTCAGGACATTGGTCATCATGAATAGATTGCATTCATAGTGAAATATTATTATGCGTAGAAGTTAATTATATGGACCTGCAACACAAAATGAATTTTTTTTTTTTTTTTTTTAAATCACTCAGATTTCAGGACACTTTAAAATCTTCCTTTTTGGTTATTGGGGAAAAATTCATCTAATAAATAAATTAACAACATTGAGGACACCTTTAAATGAGTTACTGAAAATCAACTGAAAAAATAAGGATAGCAAGACCCAGAGAAATGTGAAAGAGTACAATACAGAGCAAGGAGAAGCTGAAATTTCCTAGAATAAGCTGGCTGACACACAACTCTAGTCAAAGAGGAGAAAATCTGCCAGTTTATTGTTCTTCAAAAACATCCTGGCAAAAGAAAAGGCATCCTTATAAAAACCTTGAATATCTTCCCTTCCAGTCTGAAAATGCACTGCAGAATCACACAGACTAAAGTCCCTGAATCTATGTTTCTTCTAAGAAGAGAGCCTGTGCAGCAAATTTAACAGCGTTGAGAAGATGCTGTAACTGTCATTAAAGCATATTAAAGTGTAGTTCCTGGCGGTCTCTGGGAAGACAAAGAAAGACTATGACTGCTCCCACAAGCATGTCATAAAAGTCAACTAATATATGAAGCCGTGCTTGGGGCTGGTAGCCTCTTCGTGTAAAATAAATTGCTACACAAACCACTCCTGCAGGAGTGTGAAGCATGCTTCTTGCAAGAAGGCTAGCTGCAGCGGTGGCTTCAGGCCCTGTAAGGAGTGAAAATGGAGATAAAGTAAAAGTATATTACTGATGTTTTCACATTAGGTGTCGGAACTTGCTCATGAACGTCACTTACAGGCAGCAATAAACACAACACTATTCTCTTTACTAGTTCACTGTACTATTCAGTTCACATTATCAAACAAACACCATGTTTTTATTGGCACATTCTTACTTTAGTTGACCTTGTTTTACTAAAAACATTCCAAAACCTCAGCGTCTCATCTCCTGCACCAGTCACAATAGCTTCGCCATCTGGAGACATTGCCTGAAATATAACATCAAAATTAGTACTAAATCAGAAAGGTAATATGCTTATTTCCTACGTTATTTTTCAACAAACATGACAAAACCGTAAGAGAGCATGAGATACAATAAATATTTACTAAGAAAAAAAAGGCTTTACAACAATGAATGGAAGACATGTAAAATGAGACTGCACATGCAGTAAGAAATTAAAAACAGACTAGCCATCTAACTATGGATATAATGAAGAGTGCAATAATGTTAACATTCTGGGATGATAACACACAAATGAAACTACATGCAGCCCACATAGATGAAATTGTGTGGCTTCTACACGCAGCCACAAAGATGTGATTTTGTGGCTTCTACATGCAATGATAGTAGAAAAAAAAAAACCCACAGTAAAACCTGATTACTTAAAATATGTGCAACAAGAACTGTACTTTAGACAACAAAGAGTGGAAAATGATAAAGTATACTGAAAATATGGCAGACAGGGAATGCCTGACTTACATTACACAGTGAATGGGCTGACAGATGTGCCTGCAATTTGGGAAGACAAAATTGTCTTTTATGAAGATAGAATTGTCTCAACTGGCAGAAAGAATTATGAATTATTCAGCATAAGGATTTTGGATGACAAACACCTTAAAATAAACAGGTGTGGAACTGCATGACTATCTATGCCAACGAGCACTATTCTCTCATGAATGAGAATATTAAATCAGAAATGATAAAATTAAGGTTTGTCGCAATCAAAGATTTATAGAAATAATAAAAGACATTAATATAATGTCTTTTAATATATATTTAAAGGGAGCCGCACTGGTGTAATGGCTTCGGCGTTGTACTGGCGACCAGGTGTTCATGGTTCAAACCTGGGCGTCAGCGTTTGAAGAAATGTTTACGGCCGGAAATTTGACTGAATAGCCTGAACGGCTCCTGTGATAAACCCTCTGTGGATGGGAAGGAGCGAAGCTCCTGACCAGGTTGGAAGGAAAGTCCTCAGGTTCCCCAGCCTCGCAATGACATGTCTTTGGGTCAAAGGGCTGAAAGCCCAAGTGCCGCTGGTTAAGGAAATATATATATATATATATATATATATATATATATATATATATATATATATATATATATATATATATATATATATATATATATATATATATATATATATATATATATATTTAAAGTGCATTACTATAATTATAGACAGCAGAGAAAATACATACAGAAGAGAAGTGTTGATATAAAGTAATCAAATCCACAGAAAGAGCCGCTGGGGGCAGGAAAGCTAGGAGAGATCTGGTTAAAGATCTATGCTCCATGCCCCATGTAGTTCCCAAGTAGAAAGATAGAAGAAGTGGAGAGTAAGAGACAAGAAGAAAGATAACTCACCAGGTAAAGTAGAAAGATAGAAGAACTGCAGCGTGAGAGAAGAAGAAAGATAACTCACCAGGTAAAGTAGAAAGATAGAAGAACTGCAGAGTGAGAGAAGAAGAAAGATAACTCACCAGGTGAAGTAGAAAGATGAAGAACTGCAGCGTGTGAGACAAGAAGAAAGATAACTCACCAGGTAAAATAGAAAGATGAAGAACTGGAGCGTGAGAGACAAGAAGAAAGATAACTCACCAGGTGAAGTAGAAAAATAGAAGAACTGGAGAGTAAGAGACAAGAAGAAAGATAACTCACCAGGTAAAGTAGAAAGATAGAAGAACTGCAGCATAAGAGATAAGAAAACTCACCAGGTAAAGTAGAAAGATGAAGAACTGGAGCGTGACAGGCAAGAAGAAAGACAAATTACCAGCTGAAGTAAAAAGATGATGAACTGGAGCGTGACAGGCAAGAAGATAGATAACTCACCAGGTAAAGTAGAAAGATGAAGAACTGGAGCGTGAGAGACAAGAAGAAAGACAAATTACCAGCTGAAGTAGAAAGATGAAGAACTGGAGCGTGAAAGAAAAGAAGAAAGACAACTCATCAGGTGAAGTAGAAAGATGAAGAACTGGAGAGTGAGAGACAAGAATAAAGACAAATCACCAGGTGAAGTAGACAGATGAAGAACTGGAGCGTGAAAGAAAAGAAGAAAGACAACTCATCAGGTGAAGTAGAAAGATGAACTGGAGAGTGAGAGACAAGAACAAAGACAAATCACCAGGTGAAGTAGAAAGATGAAGAACTGGAGAGTGAGAGACAAGAATAAAGACAGATCACCTGGTGAAGTAGAAAGATGAAGAACTGGAGAGTGAGAGACAAGAAGAAAGACAACTCACCAGGTAAAGCACTCTGAAAGAATGTCCTGTGAGTTTGGCAATTTGTACAAGTGATGGATACTTCCATACCAGAATCTGATTTTGAGAGTATCCGTGAGTGCTCACCTGAAATTTTAAATATAAACTTTAATTAAAATTTGTATTATTGTGTGTATATTATGCTCTGTAGAAGATTTATTTAGTCACAAATCTAGCTGATCTGTTCTTATGATTATGTAAAACTAAAAACACCCACTCTGCGCTACATTTTTAATACTTAAAATTACAGGTGCATGAGTAGGGGCTTTTTTAAAGCCAAATATAAAGTTGTTTAACTAGGGCTGCTGAGATTCTGGCTCTTTTGCAGCCAATGCAAAGTTAAAGACTCCTTGTATTACCTACACTGTAGATCTAGGCTTTTCCAGTGGCTTTTCTGCCATTCCGAAATGTTTTGAGTTGAAGTCATGAGCTCCAGTTTCTCCACCTTGGATTGCATTTAAAGGATCACTACATCTGGTCCCAAGCTAGGAGGAAAAAGGGCATGGCAAACTGTGCATTCCTCGCCATCCAAGGGGGCTCTCCAAATATGCAGAGCTAAAATACTGTGCTCTGGTTCTGGGCTCTCCCAAGGAATTGTCACATCCTACACAGAGCCACTTCTCAGCTCGCCCTGCCTATCATGGGATCCATAGGGAGATCCTTCTGCATGCAGGCAACCAGGTAAAAGTCTGATGCTCAAGTGACTCCTCCAAGCTTAGCGTGCAATGCTGGGTTTTCAATATGTTTCCCCACAGGGGGAATCCCTTGAAGTGTGTGGATGATTTCAAGAGTCTTCTTCTTCTTGCGATCGCATCTTTGATGTTTACACCGTCAGACGAGTTCTCATGATGAATTCGACTGTTGTTTGAAGTTCCTCTTTAGCTCCATATAGCTTTGAGTTTAGTACAAGAGTCAATGTGGGTGTTATTAGCGTCACAGAGGCTCACATCCAAATCTACATACTATAGCATTGTGTAAAACTGGTAGCCATATAAGGATGACTCCAGATACCTGGTACTTAGTTTATTTGCTTATACCACAGAAACCACTGCTGCAGGAGCATATGTGCAGGCACACAATGAAATCATGTCTAATAAAATACTGTAATGTTTAATATACACGGCAATGAAAGTGTCTACATAAATACTATACATCATTTTGTTAACAAAGAACATATGCCCATATGCCTACAATGTAAATTACAATGTGCTTTGCTTGCACATATATCCGTAAAAACTCACCAATTCATTAGAATGTTTTGACCATGCCAGATTGCAGACCTGAGAGCCTGTATCAACACTATGCAAGGGCTGACTAGTTAATGTGTTCCAAAACCGTATACACCTGTCTGCAGTTCCTCCACCGCTGGCCAACAGGCCATGCTGATGTGGTGACCAAGCAATAGCTTTAACTGCTGCCAGATGTTCCATGTGGGCCTGTAGTGGTGATGTACTTGTAGCATTCCACACAAATAATCTATTGTCATTACCTCCTGAAGCCAGATGCTGGTGATCAGGTGACCATTTCAAACCACAGACCTAGGGAAACAATGGAGAGACACAACATTATCTCATGTTATTCAGAATAGTGCTTGCTTCTCGATGCAAGGTTACCAGGTCCAAAACCAAAACATTATTCCCATATAAAGCTGAGTTTGGTATAGTGAAGTCTCTAATACTTCACTCCCCTTAGGCAGCCCTGTGTATAGGACTACCTTTTATTCAGAATGAACTTCGATAAAAGTGTTGTGAGCAGATAACAGTGTTGTGAGCAAATAACAGTGTTGTGAACAGATAACAGTGTTGTGACCAAGCTCCACTAATATAATACTTCAATATTACAAGTTCTCAAGTTAACTAATAATATTAAGTAGATGGTATGAAAACTCTACAATAGCTGACTATGGAATCAAAATTTTATAATTAATGAAAGAGAAGACTCAGCAGCAGATGAAGAAGAGAAACAACATCCTTGAAAGAAGTGACTCATTTGGAGGGAACCAGATAATAAAACAGAGTGCGGTCAGCACATGCACTTTGTGATTTATGAATCCAAAAATGTACAATCCCATCCAGGGGAGCCAAGATGTACTGATTCATTGATGACACCTTTTAAATGTGATACCTTCAATATAAATTCAGAAACAGAACATGGAAATTGCTAGGGCTCATATATAACTGCAAACAACTGGATTTCCTCAGAATGCCCAGTGACATACCACTTGGGGGGGGGGGGAAGGAGAGATGCGAGTTCAGAGAAAAATGAAAATAAATATATAAGGTGAAAACATAAGCAGGTAAAGACCTGGAAAGAACTGGGTGGCTAACTAAATACAAGTCTAAATGGGAAAAAACTGTGCATTTTGCTTCAGGAGTTAGAAAAATGTTGCCTCTTGACTCTTTTTAGTTTGTATTTTCTACACACTACTGAAGTACGAGTCTCAAAAAGGAAATGCTTTTGTTAATCATTTTAATCAACTGTAACAGCATTTCTGAATGCATCTCCTTTAAACAATGATGGTGAACGGGTTATCTGACATCTGAGGAAGACCATGTCAGGTCATGTTTTGGAACTTTAGCTCCTTGGTACCTGGAGCGATGGTAGGTCACCACAGATCTGCTTGGAACATCCTTCTGCTGATGAGGTGTGGGACAGATATGAGCCAGCATTTTTTATGTATGATTCCAACTTGGTGAAGTGATTAAATTTACTGTTGGCCAACAGCCATGCTAAGTCAACACAATTTTAAAACCACTAGATTTCCTGTTCAGATTTACTAATACTATACTGTCTACTACAGTTACTTCTCAGGATGTAGTAGAATAAAGCAACTTACAGAACCAGAGGAAAGTACACAGACATACTTTTAAGAAAACACAGAAAATGTATAGATGAGAGATTTGGTAATTTAAAGAATACTAAGTAATTAAAAAAATACAGAAATATAAGTAAATATACTGCCCAGAGAGGCCTAATTACTATACCTCCTGCTTGTGTCCCACAAGTTTACGTTCTGGAGTTGTATTTGGAGTTCTAACATCTCTTTGTAATATCAGCCTGTCTCTGCTACCAGAGGAAAGCATATCCCCATTCCAGGCCAAAGCCCCTAAAGAAAACACAAATCATGAAATTCTGAAAAGCCAAACATCACTGAACAGAAAATAAATTTAAACAATGAGTCATCATGTGTTAAATATACTCTACATTATTGTTTGGTAAAGAAAATTGGACAATGAACAAGCCACTCAAAGCAATGAGGAACCTTAAAGAACTGAAACAATTGAAAGCCATAACGGAAGGAAAAGCTGATGGCAAGCAACTGTGTGGGAAGAAAGAAAATCAAGAGATACAAAGAAAATAAATTATCAAAGTACATCAATGAGTCAAGAGGCAAAAGTTGCTACTGATCCATTAAAGCCAACCTTCAAATGCAGAAACAGCATTTGAAACCATCTGAGTGAATAAGAAGAAATGTTGTGATATAAAGAAGAAAACAATAATAGCTAAAGACAGGTTGGCAAGAGAACAACAACATTTCCAGTGGGAATGGTACATCAAGAGGTGGATAGACAATTGTCTACCAAAGTGTACCATTAAGGAAGAGATACAAAATACTGAAGACCTACTACAGACACCATCTGATGCAAAAATAAACTGATGAGATCTGGCTGAACAGAACAAATACAGAGCAAAATTAAATACCAGATTAGTTAATCTACTTTTCACTACTGGCGGAGCATAAAGCCACCAGTGCAGCTGGCTTCCTTACGGCAAGAAGCCTGCATCAAAGTGTAAGCTCCCGCAGCAATTTGTTTTATATTATAAAGTTGACAGCCTTATGCACTATCTCTCATTAGTCACTTTGAGCCTCAGGGATCAGTAGTCCTATTCTTACTTTGCCTAAATGCCAAACACTGATTAAATATAACACAAAATAAAATTATTTCTGAAAAGATTTAGCAGCATTTATGAGCACTTTCTTTATCAATTCACAAGTGCTATACTAGAAATATGAAAAGATTTAGTAGCATTTATGAGCATTTTCTTTATCAATTCACAAGTGCTATACTTGAAATATAAAAAGATTTAGTAGCATTTATGAACACTTTCTTTATCAATTCACAAGTTCTATACTAGAAATATGAAAAGATTTAGTAGCATTTATGAGCACTTTGTTTAAAAGTTTTTGTGGCTTAACATTTCTACAGGATGGGATAGCCGGTCCCACAACCAACCATTCTTGTCATCTCTTATGACATGCTTGGTAGGTTAGGTTACAGAGTTACTTTTCTCTGCTCCCTTTTCAGGTCCCGCTAAGTGTTCTCGAAGCCCCAGGGTAAGAGAAGTACAGAACGACTGACAAAACACAAAGAAGAGCACTGGAGACAGAAATGAAAATGATGAGGAAGACTTGGAAAGACCTTGAGCTGATGTCATGTGACAGGAAAGACTTGGTATGTGTCTCACTGACTGACTGACTGATGAGCATTCTCATCACAATCTAGTTCATGTTATGTCTTGTTTGGCTCGTGTCAATCTTTCTAATGATCTATCACAGAGGC
Source organism: Oreohelix idahoensis (assembly GCA_024509875.1). Taxonomy (NCBI): domain Eukaryota; kingdom Metazoa; phylum Mollusca; class Gastropoda; order Stylommatophora; family Oreohelicidae; genus Oreohelix; species Oreohelix idahoensis. The sequence continues at coordinate 125,557 of JAMPIV010020008.1, read as the reverse complement.
CAGCAGCTTATATTCCATAATGCAATTTCATCAGACCTGTCAACTCAACACTCAAGTAAAAAAAAAAAAAAAAAAAAAATTACTAATGAAAATGACATTGAAAGTTTATCTTTATATTATTTAAACTTTGACTAACCCGTATGGAACACTGCAGCTCTTTCCTTGTAAGATAAACTTTGGTTCCCTACTGTTCTTATTGTGCTATGTCATATGCTTCTTCCATACTTTGTAACAGTAACATGTACCATTCACTGGCAGCTATAATCTTATTACAAGGCACTTACCCACTCTGGCTCCATGCCCTGTAAGTGTATGTACCTTCTTGCTGACCGAAACATCCCAAATTTGTACATAACCTTTATTAGTACCAACTGCTACCTGATTACCCTGCAGATGTACAGAAAGTCTGATATTCTTAGCTGAACACCACATGTATCTGTATCATTAATAAATCATCCCTGACTATCAAAATCTCTTCAGCTGCCAAGACATACTGAAATACTTACTTACTTACTTACTTAGTCGTTCCCCTTCTACCGTGAGGTGTAGAGGTTTGGAAGAGAGAGCGCCAGACTATCCTATCGGCTGTCTTCCTCCTGGCCTGGTTCCATTCTAGTCCTCGATCCTTCAAAGATTGTCTAATGTTGTCCTCCCAGCGGACTCTGGGTCGTCCTCGGGGTCTGGATCCTTGGCTCTTTGTTTCCCATGCTTGTCGTGGTATCCGATCTTCTCCCATTCTGCAGACATGGCCAAACCATCTTAATTGGGACTGTTCTACTTGGGTCTGCAGGGGGTAGGATTTAAGGCCTTGACGTATCGTCTGGTTGCGTACCATGTCTCTTCTTGTTACTTCAACCACCTTCCTCAGATATCTCATTTCTGAGGTTTGGATCTGGCTTTTATGGGTTGTAGTCATTGCCCATGACTCGCATCCATATGTTAAGACTGGGACATAGGTGGAGCGGTATACAGCCATCTTTGTTTTCTTACCAACCTCTCTCTTGCTGAGGAATCCTCGATTTATGGCCTGAAAAAGTCTCCCAGCTGCTGCTTTTCGAGTGGCCAACTCTTCTTTGATGCCTCCCTTTCTGTCTATAATAGCTCCGAGGTATTTAAAGTGGTCGACCTGCTCCAGGACCTGTTCTCCCAGCTTAATCTGATGTCTTCTTTCTTCTCGTGATATCACCATGGATTTTGTTTTAGAGCTGCTTATGACCATCCCTCTCTTCTCCAGCTCTTCCTTCCAGACTTGCAGGTTGGATTGGAGATGTGCCTCTGATTTAGCAATCAGGGCAACATCATCAGCAAATGCCAGCTCTGAAATATAGACCTGTCTCATCTTCCAGTACCCCACTGAATACTTTCTTATTCTCTCCTTACATGCCTTGATGACATCGTCCATAAGGAGTATGAAGAGGTAAGGTGATAGGATATCACCTTGTCTTACACCAGTGGTGGTCCTGAACTCTTCAGACTTATGGTTTGCTGTCCTCACATAATTTCTGCAAGACTTGTAGAAGCTCTGTATAGCATGAATCAGAGGTGCTGGAATATTCTTCCTTGCCAAACAGTCCCAAAGTTTGCTCCAAGGGACACTGTCAAACGCCTCTTCCAGTTCTATGAAACAAAGATGGATCTCACTCTTATACTCAAGGGCCTTTTCACTCAGCTGTCTGAGTGTGAAGATTAGGTCTTGAGTACTTCGGTTTGCTCGGAATCCGCACTGGACCTCATCCAATTGTGGCTCAGCTAGGCGTCGGAGTCTCTGCTCTAGGATTCTAGAGTAGATTTTTCCAGGGACACTGAGAAGGGATATGCCTCTATGGTTTCCACACTGTTGATTGTCACCCTTTTTGAAAATTGGTGTTATGATGGCGATCTCCCAATCCTTTGGTATGGTCTTGTTGCACCATGCTGCCTGTAGGACCCTTAAGAGTAACAGGTCGCCTGATGCTCCCATGTACTTAACCATTTCTGGTGTTATACCATCATGCCCTGCTGCTTTGCCCATCTTGATTTTCTCCAGTGCTGCCTTCAGTTCTTCCATCTTTATGTCATCTTCATCACCATTGGTTTCCTCTTCTGTACTGAAATACTTCACCGGGTCAAACTGAATTTACAGCCTGCATTACGCTGGAATCTGCACCATGCAGTCCCCTGGGGTCTTGGATGAGACCAAGAAAGAACATAACTACTGCTCACTCAGGCATGTTGTGCATGGCAACATTATATGAGGTTGTGCATGGTAACATTATATGGGGTTGTGCATGGTAACATTATATGGGGGTTGTGCATGGTAACAATATATGGGGGTTGTGCATGGTAACATTATATGGGCGTTGTGCATGGTAATATTATATGGGGGTTGTGCATGGTAGCATTATATGGGGGTTGAGCATGGTAGCATTATATGAGGTTGTGCATGGTAACATTACATGGGGGTTGTGCATGGTAACATTATATGGGGGTTGTGCATGGTAACATTATATGGGGGTTGTGCATGGTAACATTATATGGGGATTTTGCATGGTAACATTATATGGGGTTGTGCATGGTAACATTATATGGGGTTGTGCATGGTAACATTATATGGGGTTGTGCATGGTAACATTATATGAGGTTGTGCATGGTAACATTATATGGGGGTTGTGCATGGTAACATTATATGGGGGTTGTGCATGGTAACATTATATGGGGGTTGTGCATGGTAACATTATATGAGGTTGTGCAAGGCAATATTATATGGGGGTTGTGCATGGTAACATTATATGGGGGTTGTGCATGGTAACATTATATGGGGGTTGTGCATGGTAACATTATATGAGGTTGTGCATGAGGCTGGCAACCTTATCATGTAAACCAAATTGCTACAGAAACCACCGATGCAAGAGGATGTGAATAGTTGGTGCAGGAATCCTGCAAGGAGACCAGCTGTTGTGGTAGTGGCTTCATGTTTCACAGGGAGTAAACAGAGAAATTATGAAGATTATTAAAGCCTTCGATCGAGTCTGGCATGAAGGCTTATGGCAAATAATGAGAAAATTCAATTTTGATACCAACATCATAGATATCATTGAAGCACTATACAAGGACGCAAGCAGTGCTGTTTTTGCAAGCAACGACATTGGAGAATTTTTCAAAACAACTGTAGGAGTTCGCCAGGGATGTATCCTGTCACCAGTGCTCTTTAATATATATCTAGAACATATTATGCAGGAGGCTCTCTACGATTATAAATCAACCATATCGATTGGAGGCCGACCTCTGTGTAATCTACGTTTTGCTGATGATATTGATCTGATAGCTGGAACAGAATCAGAACTTCAAGACCTTACCTCTAGACTGGAGAAAGTAACAAGAACGTATGGGATGGAAATTAATATAGAAAAAAGCAAGATATTGGTGAATAGCCATAAGAAACATGTTCCGACCAACATTACGTTAAATGGGCAAACGTTAGAAGAAGTTAACACCTTTAAATATCTCGGGTCCACTATATGTAGTGATGGAAGATCAAGTAAGGAAATCAAGACAAGACTTGAGATGGCCTCAGCTGCCATGACAAGGTTGAATGTGATCTGGAAAAGTAACATCAGTTTTCCTGTGAAGATCAAATTATACAAATCACTTATATTATCTATTCTCTTGTATGGGTGCGAGGGCTGGACACTCACTGCAGATACAGAGCGAAGGATTCAGGCTTTCGAGCATAAATGTTATAGAAGAATTTTGCGCATTTGCTATAAAGAGCACAAAACAAATGTCTATGTTAGAGAGAAGATAAACACCTATGCAGGCCACCAAGAACCACTTTTGTCAATAGTGAAACGTCGAAAGCTTGCCTGGTTTGGGCATGTAACTCGTCATGACTCCCTTTCGAAAACGATCCTCCAGGGAACAGTCGAAGATAAACGAAGAAGAGGAAGGCAAATTTGAAAATATGAGACATGCTGAAGCTCTAGAGGTTGTCATATAGGCATTCTAAAGCCTGATTGTCACAGTGGTTACAGCACTGGCCTCTCATGGCAAAGGTGCCAGGTTCGAAACAGTGGCATCACACTCCAGTCAACCCAACAGTAGATGGGTACCTGAACCCTGCTCTTGAGTTAGGGAAGGAAAAGGCAGCGAGGAAGAGAACTGGTGGTCACCCTACCTCAATGATGCTGGACCTAGTACAGTGAAGTCTCTAATCCTTCACTCACCTATGGCAGTATCTGCTATGAAACAAACTTTACCTTTTTTTTCTTTAATACTCCAGTTACTGTTTGAAGGTTTATTAAAGTCCTAATATGATTCATGAAGTTCTAGATTGAGCCAAGTTAAAGTTCAGGTTGCATCATACTGACAAAGCAGTGTGAGTCTTCCTTTTTTTTTTTTTCGTATTCCCGCTATTACTCGAGGCGAAATCTCAGGTTAGTATGTCTAACCTGAGACTGATTTTTAGGTGAGTACCCCTTTTTTTCTTGTACAGAGACAGGTGTCCCTCGCCATTCAGGCAGATTCTCGCCGATTTCGGAAGTATCCATTAGAGCTGAGTCGGCTCAGGAGCCGCCAGTCCCTGGTCAACGACACTCCTTCAAATGTAGTCGCCAGGGCTCGAGTTAATCCAGTCCAAATCCCGGTCAACGAAAAATCTTCAAATGTCCTCGCCCGGGTTTGATCCTGAGTCACCCAATGTGAGTCTAATAAAATTATAGTCTAAGTCATAAGGAAGCTTTACAGTTACAATAAAAATAATTTAAAAAAAACAAACAAACAAAAACAAACAAGAAAGACTTACTCTCAATGCAGTTTCATGTTTGTTGGGAGTCAACTGAATGTCTTACATACATTATATATTTAGAATGACACTGTTTTCAAAAAGCATGAGATCAGTGTACTGATCTGAGAGTATGAATTCAGTGAAACAACAAAGTACAATATTATGATTACAGATTCAAAATGCCCACTAATAACTAGTTATGTAAACTTCACAATATGTAATTTGAAAAGTCATTAATATCTTTGTACTAGTTTAAAAAAATATTTTTTTAATGAATAATTAAGCATTTATATAATTAAGTAAAATACAAATTTGTCTAATACTGAGCTTGAAACAGCAACAACAAGTTTTTTTCTTTTCTCTTTATGGATTACTCCCTGTGCAACTGCATTTTCAATATTTGTCAGTATTTTCTTACAATTGTGAACTATACCCAGTAACAATAAAGAAACAATAAATGTTTCTCTCAATTTATCTGGGACTTTGCATGTGTTTGTTGAACACCACTGCTCTTTGGGGAGCTAAAGGGTGGTGATTTATTAATATATCTGAATTTAAAAAGCTAATATATACTTAGCCATGCTAGATATTTCTCCAGAATTTATCTGGTTAAGTGCCTGTCTGTAACTGACTGATTTTGTGAAGTTAGTAAACATGAAGAGATGTCTAAATGAGAGTTCAGTAAGATAACAAAAGTTTTACCCTTTCAGCCCAAGACACAGATGTCACTGTGTCATTATCTGTCGAGAGATCACACAAGCGAGTCACCTGTTGTATAACCAAAACAGAACAGCTTTAATTAAAACTAGTTCACGTTATATGTGATCATGTACTGGTAGCAGTGAACAGCATGAAACAGTTTACAAACAGTGCATAACTTTCACTTCCTCTTTCTCTCCTCTCCCTTTCTCTACTATTTTCTGTAGCACGTGGCCACCAGCGTAGTCGACCTCCTGCAAGAAGCCAGCATTAAAGTATATGCTCCTGTAGTAGTAACAAGAAGAGACATGGTCCGCAACCAGACGATACGTCAAGGCCTAAAATCCCACCCCTGCAGACCCCAGTAGAACAGTCCCAACTAAGATGGTTTGGCCATGTCTGCAGAATGGGAGAAGATCGGCTACCACGACAAGCATGGGAAACAAAGAGCCATGGATCCAGACCCCCAGGATGACCCAGAGTCTGCTGGGAAGACAACATTAGACAATCTTTGAAAGACCGAGGACTAGAATGGAACCAGGCCAGGAGGAAGACAGCCGATAGGATAGTCTGGCGCTCTCTCTTCCAAACCTCTACACCTCACGGTAGAAGGGGAACGACTAAGTAAGTAAGTAAGTAGTGATTTCTATAACACTTTGTTTTACATCTTGAGGTGGCCAGCCTTAGGCACAATTTCAGTTAGTCGCCTTTTAGGAGCAGTATCCTGTTCTTTCTGTCTCCTCACAGATCCCTGAGAAGTACATGGGGCCAACACAGAATTACTAACATGCAACTAAAAACCTGACTGTATATTTTATATGCAATACAGGCATATCAATGTTAATATTCATTGTATGAAGGTATAGTTGACAAACAGTACAGAATGGCCAGTGCTTAGATTCCCAAGCATGAAAAAATGCAGGACAAAAAAAAAATGCTGAACAAACTTTGTTGAAACTTGAAATACATACAACACTATCAAAATGTAGACAATGGGGGGGGGGGGGAACAAAAATAAAACTTGTATCTTATAGGATTTTGTAGGTTATACTCCAACAGACAAGCAAAATACAAATAAATATTTAGGCAATGTTTCTGGTACCAGGATGTATTCTAATACATTTGTGTATATGATAAAAGAGAAAGAAATCTTAGAAAATACTCAACTAACAATTTGTTTTTTTAACACAAATATTAAGGCAGAAGCATGAAGCAGAAATGCTGGCAATAACAAAGGCTGCATCAATCAGAATGCATAAATACATGATTAAGGAAGATCCTGAACAATCTTATACTGAAAGAATAAAAGATCTTTGGGGACAGAGAGTAACAGGTAAGAAAATGGAAAGGGAACAGACCAGACAATTAATGAAGAAACTTATCTCTACTGCAACTTGTCTGGCACTGACATAGAATGACAAGGAAATATGAAAAGGGAAAAATTAAGAACCCACAGAGAAAGAGATATTGTTACACAACTGATGGATGCAGGAGGTACATAGTGGGTGGCTGAAAAAAAAAAAAGTGGCAGAGACACAATGACTGAAAACTTGTGGTCACTGGCTTATGACTGACAATGACTGAGAATTATACTTACTTAGTCGTTCCCCTTCTACCGTGAGGTGTAGAGGTTTGGAAGAGAGAGCGCCAGACTATTCTATCGGCTGTCTTCCTCCTGGCCTGGTTCCATTCTAGTCCTCGGTCCTTCAAAGATTGTCTAATGTTGTCCTCCCAGCGGACTCTGGGTCGTCCTCGGGGTCTGGATCCTTGGCTCTTTGTTTCCCATGCTTGTCGTGGTAGCCGATCTTCTCCCATTCTGCAGACATGGCCAAACCATCTTAGTTGGGACTGTTCTACTTGGGTCTGTAGGGGGTGGCATTTTAGGCCTTGACGTATCGTCTGGTTGCGTACCATGTCTCTTCTTGTTACTTCAACCACCTTCCTCAGATACCTCATTTCTGAGGTTTGGATCTGGCTTTTATGGGTTGTAGTCATTGCCCATGACTCGCATCCATATGTCAAGACTGGGACATAGGTGGAGCGGTATACAGCCATCTTCGTTTTCTTACCAACCTCTCTCTTGCTGAGGAATCCTCGATTTATGGCCTGAAAAAGTCTCCCAGCTGCTGCTTTTCGAGTGGCCAACTCTTCTTTGATGCCTCCCTTTCGGTCTATAATAGCTCCGAGGTATTTAAAGTGGTCGACCTGCTCCAGGACCTGTGTTCTGTTAGCTCGCAGCTTAATCTGATGTCTTCTTTCTTCTCGTGATATCACCATGGATTTTGTTTTAGAGCTGCTTATGACCATCCCTCTCTTCTCCAGCTCTTCCTTCCAGACTTGCAGGTTGGATTGGAGATGTGCCTCTGATTTAGCAATCAGGGCAACATCATCAGCAAATGCCAGCTCTGAAATATAGACCTGTCTCATCTTCCAGTACCCCACTGAATACTTTCTTGTTCTCTCCTTACATGCCTTGATGACATCGTCCATAAGGAGTATGAAGAGGTAAGGTGATAGGATATCACCTTGTCTTACACCACTGGTGGTCCTGAACTCTTCTGACTTATGGTTTGCTGTCCTCACATAATTTCTGCAAGACTTGTAGAAGCTCTGTATAGCATGAATCAGAGGTGCTGGAATATTCTTCCTTGCCAAACAGTCCCAAAGTTTGCTCCAAGGGACCCTGTCAAACGCCTTTTCCAGATCTATGAAACAAAGATGGATCTCACTCTTATACTCAAGGGCCTTTTCACTCAGCTGTCTGAGTGTGAAGATTAGGTCTTGAGTACTTCGGTTTGCTCGGAATCCGCACTGGACCTCATCCAACTGTGGCTCAGCTAGACGTCGGAGTCTCTGCTCTAGGATTCTAGAGTAGATATTTCCAGGGACACTGAGAAGGGATATGCCTCTATGGTTTCCACACTGTCGATTGTCACCCTTTTTGAAAATTGGTGTTATGATGGCGATCTCCCAATCCTTTGGTATGGTCTTGTTGCACCATGCTGCCTGTAGGACCCTTAAGAGTAACAGGTCGCCTGATGCTCCCATGTACTTAACCATTTCTGGTGTTATACCATCATGCCCTGCTGCTTTGCCCATCTTGATTTTCTCCAGTGCTGCCTTCAGTTCTTCCATCTTTATGTCATCTTCATCACCATTGGTTTCCTCTTCTGTGCTAGTGGTTATCATTTCTGATGTTTGACCTTGCTCACCATCAAGGAGTTCTGAGAAATATTCTTTCCATCTTTCCATTACTTCCTTCGGGGCAGTAAGCAATTTGCCTTGCTTGTCCTTTATAAATTTGAGAGGGCATTGTTTTTCCTTCCTCATGTTCTTTAGGGTCTTATAGAACAATTTCTGGTTTTCTTGTGCATCTTTTTCTAGCTTTTCTCCAAATTCTTCCCAGGACTTCTGTTTTGCTGCTAGCACTTTGTTCTTTACTTCTGTTCTGAGTGTCACATATTCTCTATATTTTTCCATTTGTCCTGTTGTGTTTTTAGCTCCTAAGTATTGTTTCCATGCCATTTTCTTCTCTCTTATTTTCTCTTTGACTTCCTCTGTCCACCAAGGTGTCCTCTTTCTCTGGTTCCCAAGTCGGACTTCACCACATGCTTCTGCAGCAGCTGTCTTTATGATATCCTTGAATTTAATCCAGAGGGTTTCCAAGTCATCAGGTTGTTCTTCTGTGTTGCTCACCGCTGCAGCAATAAGCCCCTGATATCTGGTCTTAATTTCTGGCTCTCTCAGCTTGTAGGTCCTAATGCTCATTTCTCCTGCTCGTTTACTTGGTTTCTTGCGTGATGTTGAGCAGTTCCTAGGCTGAGCAACTCTTTCAGTTGTTCGTTTGATTGTTAGCAGGTAGTGATCACTTCCAATCTCTGGCCCCCTCCAGACTCTTGCATCTCGGACATATTTGAATGAGCTTCTCCGAACAATGGCATAGTCGATCACTGACTTCTCATTCTTTGTTGGTTCACATCTAGTGTATGCATGTATGCGCTTATGGGGGAACTTTGTGTTTGTAATGATCAGATTCTGCTCACTGCAGAATCTAAGGAGTCGCTTTCCATTGTCATTGAGAGTATCTTCTCCATATCTTCCGATAACTCCACCCCATCTAGCATGGTCATTTCCAACTCTGGCATTAAAATCTCCGAGCATGATAACTTCATCTAGGCAGTCATCCACTGTCCTTTGAAGCAGCTCGAAGAATTCATCCTTGACCTCTGCTCTCTCATCCTCATTTGGCCCATACACTATGACCAGGTTGACTATGGTTTCTCCTTCTTTTAGTTTCACAACCATAATGCGCTCTGAGACAAAGTTCCACCCCTTGATACTATCTTTTTGATTTTGGGCCACAATGCAACCCACACCCCCTTTAGCTCTTTCGGATATGGGTACACCACTGTAGAGCAGCGTGTTGCCATTGAGATCCATGACTCCTTGTCCTTTTTTCTTTGTTTCCGTTATAGCCAGGATTTCTAGTTTTGCTTTCCTCATCTCTTCCACCAGCTCCTCTTCCTTCCCATTTATACTTCTTGTGTTCCATGTTCCATAAGTCGTAGTCCGTTCCAGTTCGTCGCCTTTAGAATCAGTCCGGTTTTCTCTCTTGTGTTACTCATAATCGTGGTTTAAAGCAAACAGGTGATTGGCCTGTTATGCCTTTGCATGGTGGAGGGGCTGCCTCCTTACGGCCTCCATGCAGGCCGCCCTCCTCCTTTTTCATCCGGGCTTGGGACCGGCATAGGCGGAGTTGACTGAGAATTATGACTACTGAAAACTTGTGGTCACTGGCTTATGACTGACAATGACTGAGAATTATGACTATCAACAATAATAAGAGTTTTTAATGTATTGCTATTGTTAATCAGAATCGACATCACTGCACCTATGGGTTTGCCTGGGCAAACCCATAGGTGCTCAGTCTATCTCAGAAAAAGTATAAGTGGTTATACAGGATTAGCAATTCTTAATTTTTCAATCGTGTAAATTTGAACGAAAAAAAAATTCTTTAAACAGCAAACGGTCTGCAACAAAATCATTTCATTACAGGTAAAGGGAGCCCCATATCAGCTATTGTCTGTCACAGACTTCACTATACTAGGTCCAGGCTTATGAGATGGGGTGATCAGTTCCCTTGCTCACTGCCTTTGTCTTCTTTAACTCAAGAGAGCAGCCAGGTACCCATTTATAGATGAGTAGCCTAGTGCATGACACTACCAGGTTTCAAACCTTTTAACTGTTCCTCAAGATGCAAACGTTCTAACCACTCAACCAACTGGGTGCTATTTCATTACACCAACATGTTATCTTCACTGGTTGCCATCTCGGTTGCTATCTCTCTGGCCAGCTTCAGCTTTTATCTGATTTCATTTCACCTGTTTATGCCATTTTTTGTTTTTATGCATTCTTGAACTAAGAACAATTTCTTTTGGCCACACAACATTATAACTGTGTTAACTGGAGTTTTTTTTCCTAAGCTCAAACAGTCATAGCCTAAGATATTTATTTCATAACTATAATGATACACTAGTCAGTGACATTAACACTCTTCAGACCGGATATATAAAAAAATCGTTCCAAACGGAACAATGACTTTTGAAGTAAAAAAAGCACATTTATTTTTTAATTCTGACTTCAAATCTATGTTTTATATTAAGAATACGTGATAAAAATTATAATTGTGCTAAAAAATATACAGCTTTCACTTATTTTGACTTTGAAATTACACGCAGAAAAACGTAAACACCGAATTTGTCCGTCCGTCATTTTGGATTTTTCCGATCAACTCGACTTAACAGGTCGTAAACAAAATGCAGTCTGAAAATGACTACAATGCATCTAGTGGTGTAGATTCCTGTTTTGATGATTATTCAGAGGACTTGGAAACATCTGATGAGTTGGATGGCGAAAATACAGCTCAGAACAACTCAGATCACCAGCAGTACATGTAAAGGTAATGTTACTTCGTTAACGAAATGACAGCTGATTTTGAAAAGTAGTAAAACAGTCGTTTTAGTGGGCTATTGTAGTCAGTATAGCTGCTTTGTTTGTTTTTGAAAAAAAGAAACAAATATTTCACCTTTCAAACAGTTAACAAAGAACTCGTGGCACCAGGAAATAAATATAAAGTGGATCTGACGTAACTTCTGAATCAGCTGATTTTTCTGACCTCATTTGCCCTGTGTCTCTGCTTTTAAAAATTATTATTTACATCATATGACTTTATGATTGACAGTATTCCTTTGTACAGAAAATTTAATGTGTGTCAATTTTCCTGTGTACACTAAACTGTAACTTTGAATTCTATTGTTGATCTGTAAAAATTAATTTTAAATTGTTCTTCTTGCAGATGTTTTGGTTATGATGGACTTGATGAAGGCCCACCTTCCAACCCTCCATCTTTTTCGCCTGAGAGGGTTCCAGTCTGCAACTGTCAGAGGTAAGCACCAGAGAAAATACAAAGCAGTTTTTGAGACCCATTGACTTCTTCAAACTGTAATTTTATGAAAGAATATAAGAAAATATATATAAGAAAAGGGTGTTTTCTTTTTGACAGTATATTAGAGACAAGCCAACAAAATGGGGGATGAAATTATGGGTTCTTGCTGATGCTGTTAGTGGATATACTTTGATGTTTATTTAGGTAGGATCACTGCAAATGGACCATTTGGTTTAGCTTATACTGTAGTTAGTTATGAAAGTAGTGGACAAGAGTGACCAGCCAATTAACAAGTACAATGTTTTGAGAAAGACCAATAAATATTGGATAACTCTTTTTTTTCATTTTCTGGATATTGCTATGGTAGATGCTTACATTTTATTTCAAGACTAGCAGAAAAAACACCCAGATGTGGAAGACCAGCTAGATTTGGTCAGCTAGATTTTACAGAAGAACTAATCCGGAATTGGGGAACATAAGTTTGTATGATGCACTACTCGCTTCAAAGCCACCAGTTTTTTCTCGGCACACCATGGACCCCAAGTTTACAGAGACAAAAAGAAGTTGTAAGTTTTGATATCAGATTGTAAAGATTGAAAGAAAAATAAAAAGTAAAATGTAAAGTTTGTGATATTTTTTTAAATGTTTTCCTGCAGGTAGGAATTGTCTGTCAGAATACCACAAGCCTTAGTAGGAAATATATAAAGATGTGTTGAGTCTTTATTATGTCACCCTCATAACTGATTTTACTTATGTGTTAGTGATCATACAGTGTTACACTAGAAATATGTCTACTGAAGTCATATTTCATTATTTTAGCTAAGATGTTGCAGCTACCTAAAATAACTGTAATGTATTCAGTGGAAGATTTTAAAAAAAAAAATTTTTTTCTTTTGAAAAGCATAGTTATGTAACATTTCAAAAATTTGCATAATTTTATTATTTAATGTTGAATTGTTTTGGAAATGTAACATATAATGCAGAAATGGTCAGACTACAATAAAATATGACTGTTGTTAATTGTTCTGATAATACTTTATTTTTTTTCTTCTTTGTGAAATATCATGTTTATAATTTTTGTGTATTTTTCCTGTTGACTTTCCTTCAATTTTTTAAAACTCACATCAATATAAATTTTTAAAATATTAATTTTACATCTAAATATGGTAGTCTGTTCAATTACAAACAATTTGATGTATAACACCCTTGGGTAGACTTCAAATTATAATGTATCAAGGAACATTAAAAGTCAGATATGTCAGAGTATGAGAAAATGATACAAAATATCAGGTCTGAAGAGAGTTAAACAGACCAAACAGCCGCATGTGATGCCTTATAATACTGTTACTACATTCCAATGCCCCACGAAGTTCCTGGAGGTCTCTAAAGGAGACAAAGAAAGAATATGACTATTGCTCCCTCAGCTCGTTGTAAAAAGTGACTAATTGTGCAAGGGGCTGGCTGGCAACCTCATCATGTAGAATAAATTGTTACAGAACCCACGGCTGCAAGGGCATTAGAATACTCTGGTAAAAGCTTCCTGCAACACGGCCAGTTGCAATGTTGGCTGCAAGCTTCATACTGAGCAAAACAATAAATAATAACAAATGAAGATTATGCATTTCAATACCAAAATTTATTTCTTATAAGACAAAAAAAAAAGACTGCTTTCAAGCCAGCATAAACTTCACTGTTAATTTAGAAATGAACCCACCTGGCTAGTACAAGCACTCCACAAATATACAGAGGTTCCTAAACCAACACTCAAAACATTCTGTGATGACCAGTCTACTAAGTTCAGATAAAAGTCGTCTTGAAGCTCTGGAGCATCTAAAACTTTAAAAGGAAGTTTGGATATTTTTCTCACAGCCTGAAATAACATCAAAATATTCTGAATAAATCACTAGCACAGAAGAGAAAACCAATGATGGTGAAGATGACATAAAGATGGAAGAACTGAAGGCAGCACTGGAGAAAATCAAGATGGACAAAGCAGCAGGGCATGATGGTATAACACCAGAAATGGTTAAGTACATGGGAGCATCAGGCGACCTATTACTTTTAAGGGTTCTACAGGCAGCGTGGTACAACAATACCATACCAAAGGATTGGGAGATTGCCATCATAACACCAATTTTCAAAAAGGGTGACAATCGACAGTGTGGAAACCATAGAGGCATATCCCTTCTCAGTGTCCCTGGTAAAATCTACTCTAGAATCCTAGAGCAGAGACTCCGACGCCTAGCTGAGCCACAACTGGATGAGATCCAGTGCGGATTCCGAGCGAACCGAAGTACTCAAGACCTAATCTTCACACTCAGACAGCTGAGTGAAAAGGCCCTTGAGTATAAGAGTGAGATCCATCTTTGTTTCATAGATCTGGAAAAGGCGTTTGACAGGGTCCCCTGGAGCAAACTTTGGGATTGTTTGGCAAGAAAGAACATTCCAGCACCTCCGATTCATGCTATACAGAGCTTTTACAAGTCTTGCAGAAATTATGTGAGGACAGCAAACCATAAGTCAGAAGAGTTCAGGACCACCACTGGTGTAAGACAAGGTGATATCCTGTCACCTTACCTTTTCATACTCCTCATGGACGATGTCATTAAGGCATGTAAGGAGAGAACAAGAAAGTATTCAGTGGGGTACTGGAAGATGAGACAGGTCTGTATTTCAGAGCTGGCATTTGCTGATGATGTTGCCCTGATTGCTAAATCAAAGGCACATCTCCAATTCAACCTGCAAGTCTGGAAGGAAGAGCTGGAGAAGAGAGGGATGGTCATAAGCAGCTCTAAAACAAAATCCATGGTTATATCACGAGAAGAAAGAAGACATCAGATTAAGCTGGGAGAACAGGTCCTGGAGCAGGTAGACCACTTTAAATACCTCGGAGCTATTATTGACCGAAAGGGAGGCATCAAAGAAGAGTTGGCCACTCGAAAAGCAGCAGCTGGGAGACTTTTTCAGGCCATAAATCGAGGATTCCTCAGCAAGAGAGAGGTTGGTAAGAAAACGAAGATGGCTGTATACCACTCCACCTATGTCCCAGTCTTGACATATGGATGCAAGTCATGGGGAATGACTACAACCCACAAAAGCCAGATCCAAACCTCAGAAATGAGGTATCTGAGGAAGGTGGTTGAAGTAACAAGAAGAGACATGGTACGCAACCAGACGATACGTCAAGGCCTTAAATCCCACCCCCTGCAGACCCAAGTAGAACAGTCCCAACTAAGATGGTTTGGCCATGTCTGCAGAATGGGAGAAGATCGGCTACCACGACAAGCATGGGAAACAAAGAGCCAAGGATCCAGACCCCCATGGGAGGACAACATTAGACAATCTTTGAAGGACTGAGGACTAGAATGGAACCAGGCCAGGAGGAAGACAGCCGATAGGATAGTCTGGCGCTCTCTCTTCCAAACCTCTACACCTCACGGTAGAAGGGGAACGACTAAGTAAGTAAGTATTCTGAATAATTACTTAAACATGAGCTGCCTGAAAATAATGCCAGATGTCAATATGTACTTAACTCAAAAGAATGTTAAAAACTACCAGGATTTTTTCTTACCTTTGATAGCTGTATCAGTGATATTATACGTGTTTTAGTTTAAAGGTGAAGGTAGCCCCATACTAAATACTGCCAAAGGGGTGTGAAGTGTTAGAGACCTCACATATTCTAGGTCTCAGTTTTTATGAGGCGAGGTGACAAGTTTCCTTTCCTTGAAGCCTTTGCCTGCCCTAAATCACAGCAGTCAGATACCTTTTACAGCTTGGGTAGGCGGGTGCATTATACAACCTGGTTTTCAAACCAGGTCCCTTTGCCTCAAGAAGTAAGCACCCTAACAACTCTGCCTCTCAGATGCTCTAAGTATATTATAAATTAGTGAGCCTCAGTGGACTGTCTATAAGGGCAATGTGCAAGACGAATCTTGTTGCTTGTCATACCTGAGTAGTCAACTGGTTTATAAATAAATGGCAGAGACTAGGAATGCCAATTGATGCATTATGCCCTACAAAATTAATTTCTTACACTAATTAGTGGGTGTTTCCTACTCTCTACAGAACGTTTATGTACATTTTTTGGCATTAAAAATAAAGTTTAAGATCTATGGACTAGATACATATCTGCACATCAAAAATATTTTTGTTTAAAAACACTTAAATGCAACAAAACTGTATTCTTCTTATACCTTTCTAGGTGACCTGAGCAGCTTCTGACTTTTGCTCCCAACAGGGGACAGAGAGTATGGGGATGTGTCACAGCCATCTGAACACCTTCTTGGTGTATGGAACTGAGGACAGCCAAATGCATGAGTAATAAATGTAAACACACATGCATGCACACATACACAGGTAAGTGTTAAGGAGATTGACGGTAGAGAAAACTCGATTTTACGTACAAAATATCGATTTTTTACTTTTGAGCTTATTTTATTAAATAATCATCGAGGAATCGAATGAGCTAGGTTTTATAACATAAAAAATGCATTTGATGCATCAAAAAGCATATTTTCTGTACCCACCCCCAGCTATGATTTGCAAATTTGTGCCGAAAATGCAAGATTTGTCGGTACATAATACCTTAGTTACCCTGTCCATATCGGGGACTATTTGGTATCGATACACAGGGAATTTCATTGTCTGCCGTAATATCGCAAATTCGAAACTATTTTTTCTCATAGCTTTGTGTAATGTGTGTTTAAAAATTTCCGTAATTTTACGCTAATTGCCTTACAAGGAGTTGTCACGTGGTGACCTCATTCCCTCATTCCCGACTCATTGAAGACACAATCGTAAACAACTGTTTTGATTGGTCATAACAACATTTGGGCTGCGTGCGCAGATGCGGAAAAAGCAACAGTCATTTCCGCCAGTCAACAATTATTGTTTGCTGGAAGTTCGATATTTTTTCTTGTTTAAATTTCAGTGAATTGTGTTCTATTACTTCAAAATGGGTAGAATAAGTAAGAGATCAAAGCAAATATCTGCTGCCAGGTTGCGTCGACAGTATGTGATTTCTACTAGTGGTAAAGGTAAGACAGAATTAGCGGTGAATTATACAAAAACTGATAGGCCTATACAAACAACGTGGAATTTCTGCATCCCACTCATCGATAGGCCCATGGTTCACATTGCAGATCCAGTAGTGCCTGGCCCAAGTCGATCTGATATAAAAATTAGCTTGAGCACGAGCAAGAATGTTGCATCTCATAATACTGTCTGCGCTCAGCCTAAACCTACGTATAAAACCATTGTCGATATTTCTTTCTTCAACAACCTTCTTAAAAATGTATGTTGCAATTTGTGTAAGCAAAGCACATTGCAAACAAGAACTGACAACACCAAGTCTAAAGGTTTCTCTTTCTTCCTGGAAGTTGTGTGTCACACATGTGAAAAAGCAATTTCTAGAACGTACACATCCGAGAGGGAACCAGCAGGCCGCGGCCCTCGTGGACATGCAATCAACAAATCTGCTGTTCTTGGTGCCCTCATGTCTGGAATGGGCCCATATACATTTAATCTCTTCTGTGAGAACCTAGACCTCCCTGGCCTGCACCAGAAAACATTTCATAAATATGCAGATCAAATTTTTGATCATTTGGATACCATGCACTCTACAGTATTTCAACGTTCCGTCAGCATCGTCCGAGCTGAACACGCTAAGAGTCAGCATCGTACCATTAATAAAAAAGAAGTCATTGACATCGCTGTCAGCTTTGATGCAACATGGCTAACTAGAGGTCATAAGTCACTGATAGGTGTTGGCAGTGTTATTGACATCTTGACTGGCATGGTCATCGATACGCATGTTATGTCTTCCTTCTGTCACACCTGTGAGACTACTGGACAGTGGCAACTAAAAAATCAGCCTGACAAATTTGAAAAATGGAAAGCAGAGCATCAGAAGGACTGCGGCCGTAATTACGAAGGGTCAGCCGGAATGATGGAGGTAAAAGCCTGTGAAGTTCTCTTTCTTCGTTCAGTCGCAAATCACAAGCTACGCTACACTGTTTTGCTATCAGATGGCGATTCCAAGGCCTACAACAGACTCTGCGACATCAAACCGTATGGACCAGAAGTTGACATAACCAAAGAAGAGTGCGTCAACCATGTTGCAAAGCGATTAGGCACTGCACTGAGGACACTGATTACTGACTGCAGGAAACAAAAAGTCACCCTTGGGGGAAATGGCCGTGGTCGTCTAACCCAAAATGCCATACGAAAAATTGTGTATTTACTACACCAGGGCCATCCGCAAGCATAGTACAGCCCCAGAGATGAAACAAGCCATCATGGCTTCTCTCTACCATGGGTATTCGACAAACGACAAACCCCAACATAATTTGTGTCCCCCAGGCAAAGACTCCTGGTGTTTCTATCAGGCTTCCATCGCCAAAGGAGAAGCTGCCGGACAACACGAGACCAAGGTTCACACTCCGCTAGACTACAACCTGCTCCATAAGCACTTAGCCCCTATTTATGAGCGTCTTACTGATCAGCATTTGCTGAAGCGATGTCAGCTAGGTGCTACACAAAATGCAAATGAAAGCCTACACAATGTTATATGGAGTCGTTGCAGCAAGCGGAAATTTGTTTCATTAAAAAAAAGCCAAATTCAGTGTCCTTGTGGCCATTGGAGAGTTCAACTTTGGTCCATCAGCCAGTGCAGAAATAAAAAGGCTGTGTGGTCAAGCATCTGGAACAAACTCAATACGCCTTGGACAGGTGCGACTGAGGAAACGTCTGGCCAACAGCCAGAAACATGAGGCTGACAAACTTGTAAAAAGAAGAAAAAATTAGGCAAGAGGCAAGACAAAGGCGAGAGGAGGAACTGCAAGAAGCTGAAGGAGGTGCAGCATATAGTCCTGGAGGATTTTAATTATATTCAGCCCCCCAGAATGGAGTATATTGGACAAGACAAGGCACTCGGTGAGTAAAATGCATTTTTCTTAAAACTAACATTTTATTAACCAAAAATTGGATTACTAACAAACTATCTAATAGATAAATCTAAAATTTGGCATGCATGTAGTACACATATATACCTTTAAATTGTCACATGCTTTTTTTTTATATTTTGGTAATTTGCTTTGATATTTTTTTTTAAAATATTTTTTTTCATACAAATAAAGTGCATTTGTTTTTTAAATCATTAAAAAAAGAATTTTAAACTTATCAACAAAAGCATGTGACAAATTGTTTTAATTGTCAGTCACAATATGTGTGTGCAATTTGATAAAGTTTGGTCAATGGTAAACAGATTTTTGCTCTTGAAAGTTGGTGAAAAACCCAATATGGCGGTTGTTTTTTTTTTTTGGTTACCATGTAGAAGGAAAGAAGAAAAATTAGGCAAGATAAAGACAAGAGGAGCAGCTGCAGGAAGCTGAAGGAGGTGCAGCATATAGTGCTGGACAATTTTAAACACATTTAGCCTCCCAGAATGGAGTATATTGGAAAGACAAGTAACTCGGTGACTAAAATGCATTTTTTCTCAAAACTAACATTTTATTAACAAAAAAATGTTATTTTTTACAAACTATCTAATAGATCAGTCTGAAATTTGGCATGCATGTAGTACACGTATATACCTTTAAATTATCACATGCTTTTCTTGATATTTTAGTAATTTGCTTTGATATATTTTTTTAAAATATTTTTTTTTTCATTTTTTTCATACAAATAAGGTGCATTTTTTTTTTAAATCATTAAAAATAGAATTTTAAACTTATCAAAAAAGCATGTGACAAATTGTTTTAAATGTCAGTCACAATATGTGTGTGCAATTTGATAAAGTTTGGTCAATGGTAAACATAAGATTTTTGCTCTTGAAAGTTGGTGAAAAACCCAATATGGCGGTTGTTTTTTTTTTTTGGTTACCATGTAGAAGGAAAGAAGAAAAATTAGGCAAGATAAAGGCAAGAGGAGCAGCTGCAGGAAGCTGAAGGAGGTGCAGCATATAGTGCTGGACAATTTTAAACACATTCAGCCTCCCAGAATGGAGTATATTGGACAAGACAAGTAACTCGGTGACTAAAATGCATTTTTCTCAAAACTAACATTTTATTAACAAAAAATGTTATTTTTTACAAACTATCTAATAGATCAGTCTGAAATTTGGCATGCATGTAGTACACGTATATACCTTTAAATTATCACATGCTTTTCTTGATATTTTAGTAATTTGCTTTGATATATTTTTTTAAAATATTTTTTTTTTCATTTTTTTCATACAAATAAGGTGCATTTTTTTTTAAATCATTAAAAATAGAATTTTAAACTTATCAAAAAAAGCATGTGATAAATTGTTTTAATTGTCAGTCACAACATGTGTGTGCAATTTGATAAAGTTTGGTCAATGGGAAACATAAGTTTTTGCTCTTGAAAGTTGGTGAAAAACCCAATATGGCGGTGGTTTTTTTTGGTTACCATGTAGAAGGAAAGAAGAAAAATTAGGCAAGATAAAGGCAAGAGGAGCAGCTGCAGGAAGCTGAAGGAGGTGCAGCATATAGTGCTGGACAATTTTAAACACATTCAGCCTCCCAGAATGGAGTATATTGGACAAGACAAGTAACTCGGTGACTAAAATGCATTTTTCTCAAAACTAACATTTTATTAACAAAAAATGTTATTTTTTACAAACTATCTAATAGATCAGTCTGAAATTTGGCATGCATGTAGTACACATATGTACCTTTAAATTGTCACATGCTTTTTTTGATATTTTAGTAATTTGCTTTGATATATTTTTTAAATATTTTTTTTTCATTTTTTTCATACAAATAAAGTGTAATTTTGTTTAAAAATCATTAAAAATAGAATTTTAAACTTATCAAGAAAAGCATGTGACAAATTGTTTTAATTGTCAGTCACAACATGTGTGTGCAATTTGATAAAGTTTGGTCAATGGGAAACATAAGTTTTTAGCTCTCGAAAAGTGGTGAAAATCCAATATGGCGGATGTTTTTTTTTTTGTTACCATGGTAACCACATGTTTTTTATCAAAATAAACTGTGGAATTTGGTTCATGAACATACACTGTGTCTATTGAGCACATAAAAAGTTTGAAAATGTTATTAGAACAAAAGTTAGTTTTCACTGTAGGGGAACGCCTTAAGCAAGAGACAAATGGGTATATCTGCTGTACGAATGGACTATATGCAAATCTGACATTTTAGGATAACCTCCGTCATCTACAAAAAAAGAAACAAAACATAATGAGGAAGATTTCCTCAGTGTCTGCCCTATCTGTCAAATATATTTTTCCTCACCCACTGTTCCACTGGAGCCGCGGTAGAGCAGTGGTTAGCGCACTGGCTTCCTAGCTCGATGGTCCATGGTTCAATTCCCAGTTGAAGTGGGATTTTTTATACCGCAAATGGCTCCAGGGTCGACCCAGCCTCATGAATTGGGTACCAGAGCAACTCTGGGAAGGTTAAGGTGGTCGGCGTGATGCTGACCACATCACCCCTAGTGTGCTGATGGTCAAGAAAATACGGGCCTAACACCATATTCCCAATATGCCTCAATGGGCGTGTAATGGGATCCTTTGCTGTTCCACTGGTATTTGTTTCTTTCCATTAATCCCAAAGTCCTGATCCTGGCATACCATTTTAATCTCATTCCAAAACAAAAAGCACAATATGATAAGTCTGTAACTTCTTGGTTGTCACTGTTCTTGTTGTACTTCAGGAGTCATTGTTCTTGTACTTCAGGAGTCACTGTTCTTCTTGTACCTCAGGAGTCACTGTTCTTGTTGTACTTCAAGTTTCAGTCACACAATTGTACATTTTAAATTAAAATTCTTAACTTTGTACTTGAATAAGATCAAGAGTAAAGCCTCATGCAGTGGCATTTTATTCTGTGAGCAAGAAAACTGACTAAACATCCTATGTACAGTATTACAAATTAGAGTCCAATCACTGGGGAACTGTACTATATTACATTGTTCACCCGCTTAATTGCCAAACGGAGTACTGTTCAAAGTAAATAATAAATGGTATCTATAACAAGCATGTGTATACAGCTTATAAAAGTTTATGTCCATTTGTATCTGCAATTAAAAAAAAAAAAACAGAAGTCTGTTAAATCAAAGTTTGACTGTATATCATTACCTTCCTTCTGGAAAATTCACCATTCCCACTTCAGTTGCTGCTTATTGCCTATGTGCCTTTTCTGGTAATTTATTAAGGTATCCCAACTTCCAATTCTTGGAGATGGAATATCATTCCTACAGTTTCTTTAAAAGCTGATGAAAATCTTTATACAGTGGGGCTGGAGTGGCTAAGAGGTTTGGCATCTGCCTCGAATTCTAGAGGTACCAGGTTCGATTCCCAGTTGAGGGAATATAATTTATGGAAATTTTTTTTTCAGAATCAGTCCTAATGATGTCATACTCCCTAATGAGGTCGGATGCCTAGCCCTCTCAGATAAGTGCGAAAAAATAACAGGCCCAGTGTGCAAGTTAAAAATCCCACTGCAGTTGGAAATCGTAAAGAGTAGCCCATAAGGCCACTGCCCTGGCAAAATTTAAAAATCAGAAACCTACCCACCAAATATATTTATAGAATGTGTGATTCCTATATATACACAGTGGGATTCTCGCTGGTGCTAGTGTTCGTGCACTGTGCTGAGATCCTCCTTGTGTGATCTAAGGGAGGAGATCGGAGCACAGATGGAGTTGTCTGTGTGCAATGAAGATAGTCCTTAAAACAAAACAAAACCAATCTTTATGCAGATAAAATATAAGTTGTAATGACTTCTAGCAGAATTCCCTCTGGTAATGCAGCCATTCCAAGTTTCAACAATTTTAGTGTCTTTGTGATTCCTTGCTCAGTGGATGTGTTTACATTCAGAAACTATTTTACTGGTTCTATTTTGATTTGGTGCAATGCTTTATTTCTGTTGCTTTAAAGTGTTCCATTCATCTTTCAAATGTCTTCCTCTTCTTTTCATGCAACTTTTCTGGTCTTTTACTGATGTATTATGCTTTTGCTGTTTCCCTGACAGTGTTCTAAAATGAAAATGTAAAGTGTCTTCAAATCGCCTTATTTTAAAATGTTATTTCTTTAATCTCTTCGGCAATCAGATTACGTTCTTGTTTGGCTCCCAAAACAATGTGTGCAGTTATGATTTTTTTTTTTTTTATTGTTCTTTGTAGACATTAACTTTCTGCAGGCAGTTTTTTTTCCCCAATATTCACAAACCAAGAATGGATCACTTGTACTAAATGAAGTATCAGTAAATATAGAATGAGACTGTACATGTATGCATAATATCACAGGCTTAACAAAAAATAAATAAAAATAAAGGTACAAACTGTAAACTATACAATCTAGAATCATTCATACACAATGAAATAATTTAACCATTAAAAGTTACAAGAAATGGAATATATTCTCTAACCTAACATACTCTATGTATCATAATTATAACCATTATATTCTAATGATAACTATTGTATCGTAATTATAACCCATCCACAGCTGAACATCATACCCATAAAAAAGGTATTACCTTAAATAAATTTTTTGTTTCCTTGAGTGCTAAAACTTTTTTATCTTCATTCTGTACATCCTGGGCAGAAGAAAAAAGAAATGTATATAAACGTATAAGGGGTGCACGAGACCAGACTGGAACCTAGTACTTTGATGAGTAATATTATCTGCCTAGATCAAACATATTTAATGAGACCAGACTGGAACCTAGTACTTTGATGAGTAATATTATCTGCCTAGATCAAACATATTTAATGAGACCAGACTGGAACCTAGTACTTTGATGAGTAATATTATCTGCCTAGATCAAACATATTTAATGAGACCAGACTGGAACCTAGTACTTTGATGAGTAATATTATCTGCCTAGATCAAACATATTTAATGAGACCAGACTGAAGTATTATTGTTATTGTTGATCAGAATTGACATCATTACACTCCGGACAAACCCATAGGTGCTCAGTCTCCCTCAGCAAATGTCGAAGGATATGAATGCTAATAGTTCCTGTTGCACGCTGGCTATATTCACGCCAGATGCATCATTTCATACGTCCATCCCTGCTGGTCTTACATTTGATTCCAAATTCCAGCAATCTTAGCCTGGATAATTCATCAATTGCAGTGTCATTCTCTAATAGGCAATCATTAACTGCCCTCAGTATCTCTCCCTTATCCATATCCAATGCACCTTCTATGGGTACTCTTGAAGCTAGTCGGTCGGCTCTTTCACTGCCGCATAACCCTGCATACGGATTACAGACCCATCAGTGTACACAATGGCATCATCATCCCCAGCATGATCATTTATCAGCTGATCAATTTCCAGCTCTGCCCTCCCACTGGCCTAAGTTCTGCATTCTCTACCAAGGCTGATGATGACTTGTTGGTTGTTAGTCCAGTTCTCATCTGACTTACTCCACTCTTTCCCTTTGAATATATTTTCAACTGTGGTCACCTGCTTAATCATTGCCTCTGCCTGTTAGAAACCTACCCACCAAATATATTTATAGACTGTGTGATTCCTATATATACACATTGGGATTCTCGCCGGTGCTACAGTGTCCGTGCACTGTGCTGAGATCCTCCTGTCACCGGTGTATTTGTTTTACAAGTTCTTCCTTTTATCTATTCTTTCTTTCTCTCTGTGTTATCTTCCAAGTTATTCAGTTAATATCTTTACTGGCCATCTCTGCCAGAGGTGTAAATTCCTGGATGATACTATAATCCTTTTCTTGTATACCTCGGGTTCGTTCAGTTCCTTCTTCGATGTTATAGTGACTTCTCATATAGTGGTAGTGTAAACAAACATGACCTACTTTCAGCAACTCTTAAAGATGGAATCAAATTCATTCCGATCCTTCAAAACTTTTAATAACATAATAATGCAACACATATTATGAGTCATTCAAATGATAGAGCTCGCATATAAGCATTAACTGGGTCTTTGTACATCAGGGGTAATTCATACATGAATTCTATGTCTTGTAAACTTCCGTATTCCTCTTTAACATATTATTATCTCCTGTAGACTTTCTTAGTCTTCCCAAATCTGCTCCTATTTACTCGTGGTACCCATGCTCTTTATTAGCATTCCCTACGTTTTTTAGGTACGTAAATATTTTCCTCGACGAACTGGACAGACATTTCTCTATAACCATTCCTAGAAACAAAATTCATCTCATGCATAAAAAATATATGTTCACCATTCTGATACTTACATGAGAGAGCATATTTGCGGTTCTCATATAAAAGTCGATACTCACTTTTTCTTAAAAGTCGTATGTAATTCTTGACAACTCAAACTTTGTTTAACATGGCTCCTCCATAATATCTATAGTTTCCTTCATATATTTACAGCCTTTCGTTACTTTATACATAGTCGTTATATATTCATAACCATCCGTTTCTTGATACATAGTCGTAAAGTTCTCATAGCGAACTGGCAAATCGTGCTTCTGCAAAACTCTCCTGGAAACAAAATTCTACTCTGTGCATAATATAATCACAATCCAATACTTACAAGACAGCATAAACGCTGATCTCCTTTTAGAAATACACACTAACTGTGAACTACAGAATCAAATACTATCTTCCGATAGAATAACACTGGCTAGTGATGGCTGGACATGTGTATATATATATATTCATATAAACCCTATCTGTAAAACCACAGATGGTACATCTTGTTCGCACAGCAGCTGATCACACACTGATCACCAACTCCGGACTAACTAATCACCTCTGGTCATTTCAGCGTGGTGCATTTTTCTCGCCACTCTTCTGATTCGCTGACCCAAATCTTTTTACTAAAATTTATTGGTCGAGCCTTTTTTTTTCCCTTGTTCTCGAACATTCTATTTACAACTCTTGATAATCACTCACTTTTAGTTAATGTGAGCCGATATTCTGAACTGTTGTCAGTTAGCAATTTATTATTATTTTCATTCATTATTTTTTTCCTTGTGAGCTGTCCTAACTGTTTATCTCACTCTATCAAAAGCATGAATAATGCTAGGGCAAGCCTCACGGTGAAACTTCTTGTGTGATCTAGTTGGTCTAGTTTTGATGCAGAGCAGCCTGAAACTAGTGAAACAGAATGAGTAGTGAACTACATTCGTCATCTTCATCATCACCAATATCTTTCAGCTACCCATGGAGCATAGGCCTTCAACAAAACCACTCTAAGACTTCCTGTCCTGTGCCATCTGTTCAAGGTCTTTCCATGCCTTCTTTATTCCTTTCATGTCCAGTTCTCTTTTCCACATGTTTTTTGTCTCCTACCTCTTTTACCCTGGGGGTTCCACAACAGGACATGCCTTGTAATGCTGGTTTCTTCAATGTGTGTCCAATACAACGCCAACATCCTCTCCTCACATCTTGTTCCATGTATATTTGTCTGGCTGTTTCCATCAATTCCACATTAGTGATCATCTCAAACCATTTCGGTCCTTCTATTCTGCGCAAGCATCCATTAATGAAAGTCCATACTTTTCTGGTAATCAAGTTTCGTTATTCTCATTTCAGGGCCACAAAAAGACTGACTCAGCATGAGTTCAAGATTCTTACTTTTCGAAAATTCAAAGTACTAAATCTGAAGATTATCCTAGAGGTAAATAAGGTGAGTCAGCAACCCAAACTCCTTTCAGCGAATCCTCCTTTTCCTAATTCTGATCATTCTTTTCCTCTTTCTCCAGTGGAGTTCAACTTCAGGACCACATGAAGGCATCTAGTTGTCATTTGTGACAGTCACTGTCTTTTCTTTTAATTTAATAATGACGCTGCTAGTGTTTTTAATTTATTAATTAAAAATGCATACTCAAACTTAAATGGCTGTCCTCTGTAAGGCAATAGCTATTCAGTCATTTGCTTATTACTGGTACAATTTAGTAATACACAAAAGAATAACACTGTTACCTTCAAGTCTTCAATTCCTGCAGACAGCAGTTCATTTTTAAGCAAACAGGCATATGCTAACCCATCTTTGCAGGTTTCACTGTTGGCATCTTTAGGTTTTAAAGCAGAACTTGGAGTTTGCTATTCAAAATATAAATGATAATATATAAACTGGATCTTATGAGAATAAGCTACCTGCTGGCATTCTATAGTTGAAATCTCTTGTATGGAACAATTGGGTCTTTCATTGCAATCCAAAATGATAATGTAAATTAATGGTATGGACAGGGTATAACACATTTTCACTGCCACATTTAATAGCTCCTCCATAACACAGTTACTTCACTATGAGTATTTAACTCTTTAAGTCCCAATCGACTTTATAAAGGCTCAGGGGTTAGACGCGCTTGGCCCAATCGACTTTAAAAAGCCTTTAGTATATGTGCCTCTGTTTGAGACTGTTTCTAATTATAACTACCCACAAAGTCATTTTCGACTGCAAGTACATTCTTTTAAATACCGCACATGTTTAAGAGTAAACGTGTTTCTGTTTTGAGATATTTATTTTAGATTTTTAAAGCGATTTTTTTAAGCGCATATCCTCCATTTTACCTTGAATAACTAATCATTTTTTTTAAGCGCATATCCTCCATTTTACCTTGAATAACTAATCATTTTTCAATGAAAGCTTTTATACTTGTAGCACAAGAGTAAAGTACATCCAATTACCTTCAGTTTCATATACAACAACAAAGTTATTTATGCATATGAACATTTAAAAAAATTATTTCCAAACAACAACAATAAAAACGCACTGGGGTGGCCATTTTTGCTTGGGCCAAACCCACTTTTTTGCTTGGGACTGAAAGAGTTAAGTCAGCAGCTAGTTTTATATGGCACATCAAATGAAACAGCATTTCCCCCCATTTTTCATCCTGTAGATGTGTGTACAAAGTAAGCTGGAGTTTTCTTAATTTTGAACAGATTTTTGTGAATTTTATATCATTTTGAAGATAAATGAATGTACTATTATTAAGCTAACAGAGCGGTACTTTTTTATGTTATGGTGATATTATGAATAATACAAAATGATTTACAGACAAAAAAAGCATTTCAAAATTGTTTTAAATTATCTTGCCATCCTATTCTGATTTCCTAAGGCATTTAATGTCTTTATCTTGCAGGTAGAATATCCAATAACAAGAAAAAAGTCCAAGAACACCCAAATCTAATCTATGTTTTTGAATCTCTGT
This sequence comes from Oreohelix idahoensis, assembly GCA_024509875.1. Taxonomy (NCBI): domain Eukaryota; kingdom Metazoa; phylum Mollusca; class Gastropoda; order Stylommatophora; family Oreohelicidae; genus Oreohelix; species Oreohelix idahoensis. The sequence goes on along the minus strand of JAMPIV010020008.1, from coordinate 97,505 downwards.
TGGTCTGTCCCCTACAAAAACAGGGGACGCAATTTTTTTTGTTTGTTTGTTAATGAAAGTTAGACATTAATTGTATGGTTTCCCTTAACATTAATATTGGGTCAATATATCAATGGATTTCCCATTTAAAAAAAAAAGGATTCAACAAGATCAGGGGTCACAATTTTTTTGGTTCATCTACTTTTAGAGTCTTCACTGTCACACACAGCAAGAAACATCAGATGACATTCTACTTAGAACCTGCAAAGTTGGTGACTCACTAGCACTAATGATGAAATACAGAGATAATCTTACAGATTTTAAACATCAGGCTCAGTTAAAATCCCCTGAATTGGAAATTAGTTTCAGTGATGAAATTTACTATACAGCTTTAATTGCCATAGAAGATAAGGTTATTTTTTTGGTAGGGAAGGAACTGCCTACTCTTGGTCTCCCTCAAACTAACCAAACTGAAGGTGGTACAGTGGAGGAAACGATTGGAGTAGATGTGCTAGAGGTGAAAGGTATGGTGGAGGACATGATTGAATTAGTTGTCCTGGAGGGGTATAGCGGAGGAAATGATTGAAATACATGTGCTCGGAGTGAGAGGTATAACGGAGTACATGATTTGGGTAGATGTCCCGGGAGTGAGAGGTATAGTGTGCCTAAGACAGCCTAAAACAATTCTTTGGATGCAGATGGGGCTTTTCTTCACCATCATTACTGCCTGCACCATCATTACTATTGTTATCAATATTATCAAAATCACTGTTTGAATCATTGTCCGTGTTTTCACTATTCTCATCATAGCTGGACCTGTCAATCAATTGTTTAAACAAGTTTCTATTCTGTTCAGCGGTTCCGCTCTGTTCTGTACACAAGGTGTACAAGTGATTTGTGGCAATATCACAAGTTGCCATGGTAAATAAATGTATACAGTTTGGTAACTAACCTGAAACGTTGAAAAATATGAATATAATATTAATTTTCCTGAGCTCGACAACAAACTATGTTTTGAAAATGACTTTTCTGGTGGGAAATTAAAATCTTAAACTAGATCATAAAGTGTTTCTGTACATTTTTTATTCATTTTACTACTAAACAAGAAATGACATTCCCAGTGGCAGCTGGCCACAGTGGACAGATTTACGTGTAGCTGTGCTGGCTTGCGGCAGTTATTGTGTTAATATGTGCCCTAAAAGTCACAGTCTTTCCTATTTTAAGCTCAATCAATGATGCTGCTAATGAATGTAATTTATTAAATGTTTACTTTTCATTACTGCATGAATAATTATAAATTAAACACTAATACATATTAACGATGTTGGCATAGTTTGGGTTTGTTTTTTTTTAAATAGAAATTTTGCCTCCTTTTGGGGAGGTGGGCCTCATTCAACCTATTCACAAGGCCTGTCGGTTATATTAGGGCACATGTCCAAATATAAAAGACCTTGTTATCTAGTAATAGTTATGCATATTATTGATCCACCAACTCCATTAATAGAGGACATGAATAGTGAACACGGCTAGTAGTTAAATAAAGAAATTTGCCAGATAGACTTTCTTACCTGCTGTATATCAAAGTTTATATTCCAGCAAGGACTTGCTCTTGAGGGTATGAATCTATCACCATATGTTCTTTTGTTTGGAGACACTATGGGGCTGGTATATCCAGGCTGAAGGACAGGAATTTGTGATAATTAACAGCCTTTCAACAAAACATGTAAAGGAGACTATACTTTGCCTATATCTCTTCTGGCCACATAATTCGCAAAACATTTTCTAAAGTAGATGATGTAAATTATTAATTACATTTGATTATTCTATGTTTTATAAATTATGTTATAAATAGATTATGTTGTTTAAGAGTTATTTTATTAGCAGACAATAAGTTATACATTAGGGCTTAGCAGACTATGCTGTTTCAGAAGGAGACTTAAAGTTTAAAACATTAGTACAATGGTAGTCTTTTAGCACAGGATCTATTTTTCATAGAGTACCATTGTCGACTCTTGGCATTCATATAGTATTAGAACAAAAAGTGATCATGGCAGCCATCTGAACAGACACAAGCCAAGGGAAGTTACTCTTATTTATTGAGCAATGGTTGATGGCAGCTTGAACATTTTTTGATTCAGATTTGAGCGGAATTTTTTTTTTAATGAGTGAAACTGTTGATTGTTGCCATGATTCCGATTATAGATCTCAGCTGGCCTTTGAAAGTGACAACAGTTGGTCTAGTTTTGATGCAGGGCAGCCTGAAACTAGTAAAACAGACAGTGTAACCCGAGTTCTAGTATTCATGAAGGTGCCAGGTGGTGATGGTGATTTTCAGGTCATGTTGTGAATCAGGGGCGTAGAAAAAGACCTGCTACTAGGATAGGGTTTGGCAGAGAAACAGCTGACTGTTTCAGTGGGACTTGTGGGACTTTGATGACCCCTATGTGAGTGACTGGCCACCTAATTTTCACTCAGCTGGGTTCTAGTGCAAGGCACAGAGCAGATGAACTGTATAGATTTTTTTTCACGTTGTATTTCCTGATTGACACCATTGTAACTGAAACTACCAGATTTGATAGTCAGATCTTGAATGCCAGTGAAACAGAAAGAAGGCATGGACTGACTGTGCATCAGAGTAGATGCATGCTTTTATTGGTGTAAAAGTTGTAATGGGAATTTATCCCCAAACTTCCTTGAAGGACCACTGGGCTTCTTTTATGAAAACAAATTCTCAGAGATCATAGCCAGAAACTGGTTTCAATACCTCAACTCCTACCTACATTTTACTTATATTACTGAACACATTGCACATGGGGAAGAAGGATATAATCTCCTAGATAAAGTTAAACCACTGCTAGTGGAGACACAAAATCTCTATGAGCAGTATTAGGCCAACTTAACTCCATCATCTGCCAGCTATGATGGTGTGCTTGTCCTCTTGGTTGCTCATAGTAAGCAGTTCTTGGTTAGTGATGGTATTCTGCCAAAAGATTTAGAGAATTTTCCCTAGACAGACTGTGTGGAAAGAGAAAAATTTCAACATATCCTTCTCTGTTACTCTCCAGCATCACAGAGAATCACAAAAAATACACAACTCTCATATAATCTTAATTTAGTGTTTGTGCTGTACTGAGAGGACTTCCAGGTGTTGTTTAGACTAGCAAAGGCTGTTCTCGCTTTATTCATTATGTTGTTGATGTCTTTGCTTGTTCCGCCATCTTGTGTTACTCTGCATCCTAGGTATGTAAAAGGTTGTTATAGCCGGGAGTTGTAGTGAAGATAAGCTCTCACTGCAGATAAATACTTCTATGGCACGCGCCTCAAATAGCCTCTGACAACCAAGTCCAGCTCCCGACCTTCACGTGTGGCTCAATTTGAGCCCGGCGGAACTGTTTCCACTGACGGGAGAAGGGGCGAAGGTGAGCGACTGGTGCCTTAAAACCAGCAGCTTCAGGCAGACAGGGCTCGTTATCCTTGGTTGGAAGCTTATCTAAGAGAAGGAACTCTGAATTCAAACCATCCCTGCGTTGCGGGAATATCCATTTATGGAATTGGCTTCGGGAGTAAACCCTGAGGATAAATCCGGAGTCGGAGTCCATAAGGCAGTCTAATGTTGATTCAACATTAATTGGGCAACTCCTACGACGTGGCTGGTACCAAACTGTATCAGCTACTGCCGTTCCTTTAGATCTACCGGCTACGTGTAGAGGGGGAACATGCTGCATGGACATCAGCTTGATCTCCATATAACTGTGCCTAAGCTCGCGCCATGGAGAGGACACTCCAGCTTCACCCTATAGGTGTTGGCAAAACACGGGAAGTAGCAGTTGGCTATGCTATTTACGGCGCCACCTCAGATTGGGCAAAAAGAAGGTCACACAACAAGCAGATGAGAGTAGAAAACCAGGAAAATAAACAGCCGAGGGCTGTCACCTCAGGGGTGCATTCCCATAGTCAGTTATGACTGAAGGGGCTATTATTATTAGGTATGTAAATGTGTCTGTTCCAGCTTCTGGTTCCTTATTGTTATGGGCTCAGGATTGTCCACATCTGTCTTCTTTAGATTGATGTTCAGACCTACCTGCTGGCTATATTTATCTATCTGTTTTTTCTTGGATGTGTTGACGTGAATGTGCAAGTAGTGCAATGTCATCTGCATATTCCAGTGCAGAAAACATCCATCTTATTCCTCTTGGACTGCCCTCTGTTGTCTGGTGCATCACCCAGTCTATGACTGTCAAAAATAAAGTGGTTGATAAGGGGCATCCCTGTCGTACTCCTGTTTTCACCTAAAAAGTTAGATTGCTCTGCCCAACATTACATGTAAAGTTGGCATAGAGGCTTTTTATGATGGAAACAATGGAGCCGGGAATTCCATAAGCCCTCAGTATTTTCCATAGGCTGTCCTTGTGTATGCTGTCAAAAGCCTTTTCAAAATCAACAAGGTTAATGTACACATAAGGAAGGGAAACCCGAGGCCTGTAAACAGTAAATTAATATGAGACAAACATAAAGGTATGTTATCAGGCACTCGTAGGAAATAAAGAAGTAGAACACTAGACAACAGAAAAACAACAGACATGAGTGGCTTACCCAGGATTTGAACCCTGGACCTTCCGTGCGACAACCCCACCTAGCTATGCAAGTGAACCTCACTATCCTCCCTGCCATTTATACAATACCAAACCTACCCTCTGTCCTGTTCTTACTGTTCAAAGTCTACTATCATTTACTGGACACATTATTAAGGTCTTTGTCTTGTTGGACTGGCCTATACTGTATAATAGGGGAACAACAGAAGTGATTGCGTCATTAATAGGCTGAACTGCCCATGGTAAACTTCCGGTGTTATGTATAGCGGTTCGCACTAATGACCTGTCATAGAAACATCATTTTTTGGTGATGCGTAGATGGCAGGGAGGATAGTGTGGTTCACTTACATAGCTAGGCGGGGTTGTTGCATGGAAGGTCCAGGGTTCAAATCCTGGGTAAGCCACTCATGTCTGTTGTTTTTCTGTTGTCTAGTATTCTACTTCTTTATTTCCTACGAGTGCCTGATAACATACCTTTATGTTTGTTTCATATTAATTTAAGGTTAATGTACAGCTGTCTCTGCCATTCTGAGCACTGCTCTATAATGTTCCTGAGGGTGAATATATGATCTGCACATCTGTTCTTTCTGAATCCCACTACAGTCCACCCAGCTGTAATGAGTACCTGACTTTGAGTTAGGGAAGGAAAAGGTAGCGAGGAAGGGAACTGATCACCCCACCTCTCGATGCTGGACCTAGTATGGTGAAGTCTCTAACACATCACTCCCCTACAGCAGTATCTGCTATGGGACTACCTTTACCTTTTTTACATGTAGTATTGTGTGTTCCAACTTTTGCACTGAGGTCTCCCATTGCTATGACAGATCGTATCTAGGTGCGGTCTCCTTTTTCTTTTGTAGCTATTGATAGAATTTGTTCTTGACCTCTTCATTGCTATCATTTGTCAGTGCATAGCATAGCATTATTGTGGTGTTGGTGAATCTTCCTCTCAGTCTTGTTCTTATCAGTCTGTTGTTGGTGGGATTCCATTCCAGTAAAGATATTTCTATTCCTTTCTTGAGGATAATGGTTACGTCTTCATTGTGCTATCCATCATCTTTTCCAGAGTAAAGTACTAGTTATCCTGTTGCTGTTTTTATTCTCCCTTTATAACTGCATCAGTGACCATATTTTATGTTAGACTAACACATCCAGCTAAACAAGTTGACAAGCATGTATTTTTTCATTTCTCTTTGCATGAAAACATATTAATACCTCATGAATATTTATCTTTTGTCTTTACAGACTGGAGTTTTTATGTCCATTTCAAATAGCTTTTCAACCCCAATATCAATCAAGAGCATATTAAACTTGCTTTTCTTAGAAAGAATGTTTACCTACAATATATATGGGAATGTTTGATGAGTTTTGGGCCGATTATAATATGTTTAACACATTTTTCAATAGTGCATACCAATTTTTTGTCTACTGCCACATTAATATTCAAAATGGCCACCACGATCATATGACACACACACACACGCACGCACGCACGCGCGCGCGCGCACACACACACACACACGAGAGAGAGAGAGAGAGAGAGAGAGAGAGAGAGAGAGAGAGAGAGAGAGAGAGAGAGAGAGAGAGAGAGAGAGAGAGAGAGAGAGAGAGAGAGAGAGAGAGAGAGAGAGAGAGAGAGAGAGAGAGAGAGAGAGAGAGAGCTTGTGACACTTTATCCACTTCCAAAATCATTCTGAAAGTGTCATGTCAATCTGTTGGCTCATTTGGTCTCGGTGAATTTGTAAATTTCATCACCCCAAGTAGGAATTTTTCCTAAAAACCCTTGGTACTTGAAGGTAATTGCTAACTGAGAAGCCTTGGTACTCAAAGTGTTAAGACTTTACATTTATCCACCTACAGTTAGATATGGGCCATACAAGCTTCACTATTTTCACTGTAAAGACTCAGGGTTAACCAATATCAATTACTTCTGTAGTTCATGCAAATAGTTTTTTTCTTGTTTTTTTTTAATGTTCAAATTATAAAACTAGAAATAAACTGACTTGTTTAATTCAAATTGAATTAAATTTTGTTACATAATATGATCAATGCCAGCTAATCATGAACTGCCACAAGTAAACTGCCAAATAATACGACTTTCACACATTTTACTTCAGTCAAATATTTATTTCATACTGTAAAACTATGCTTTAATACAGTAATTGGGATCACAAAATATTTGTTTCAGAGTAAATGTAGTTTTCAAAGTCTTGTATTTTTAGAATGATCTGCAAAAAAAAAAAAAAAAAAGGAACTGATGATTATTTTACAGTCTAATTCGTGTTATCACTGGGTGCGTGATAGGTGCTTACAGTAACTACTTTACAAGATACCAGTTTCTTACATCAGATGTGCACTAAGTGTACACATGTTTGTTTCAGCGTTAACAAAGAAAATGGTTAAGGATCGAAGAAGAAGAAGAAAGAAAATAGTGTGATCAAATTGTTTCACTTGAGCTATAATTTAAAATATTAAAGGTAAATTAGCAGTTAAACTTACAGAGCCAAAGGAAGAGAACTGTCCATTCTGCTGGCGAAGAAGTCGTTTTTCATACTCTGGGTCCATACGGCATTCACTAAGTCCGTTGTTAATGCCAATCACTGCAACTCATGGAGGGTATAACTATAATCTGGCTGTGTGGCTTCTTGGCCAAAAATGCAGCCAAATGATGCCTGTCTTCAGTCCAAGGTGTTATGTTCAGTCACTAGTGATAAAAAAAAGAAGAGTTATAAATTCTGATGTTATGTATTCACATTTTCTTTAGTGAGTTTACTAACTATAAGTGGCTATCAATACAGCATACATGTTAGCAGTGCCACTTGGAGTTGTTAAAATGTTTATTTAAATTTTATTTTTATAACATACAACCTCAAATTTTGTCAGGTGCTATTATCTTTGACAAAGCTCAAAGCAGGGTTGAGGTTAGATAAAGGCTAGATGTAGCAGCTATTTTTTATTCAGTGCAAGCGACATGGTGAACATATCAGGATCCTCAGAATATCCGTCATCGATCAATATATTTGCCAGTTTGTCTGCGAGTGCATGCACAACATGTGCATGCAATCATGTTTCATGGTGGTGTGGAATGCTGTGTTTTCTTGAATGAAACACAAACTGTTGTGAAATGGCATCACACATGCATGTGCCATCTGCACTAATCATGCACGGTGACAGTTGGCATATGCCGCATATTTTTGAATGAAGAACTAATTGTTGCAAATCTTTTTATTTGGATGGATAAGCCTGTGTTCTTGACTTCAGTAAGGAGGAGGCTTTAATTACGGATCGTTATGAATGTTGAAAGCGCAAGAAGAAGGCACAATAAAGGTCTATGTGCATTTAATGCAGATGGAGCATAAATGCTTACAGTGTTATTTGCTTTAACAAATTACAAAATAATCCAGATCAAGCTGACTTTAAATTTGTGACCCAACACCCACCCCCTCTTTCAAAAATTGTTCTGATAAAAAGAAACAGCTCCTAACACAAGTCTGTGAACATATATTCAGCTCAAAACAGAGTGGGGTGTAGGGTTTGGGATACGGTTAGTTTTTACAGAGGTTTTTTTGTAATTAATCAAAGTGACATGGCAGATGAATCATGAGTGACTTGGGTAATGTGGCTGACTACGTCCACTACTACCAAAGAATGGGGTACATCTCATGGAATGAGAAGAAAATAAATAATTAGGTCCTAAAAAGGACAGGAATGAAAAGAGAAATAATGAATAAGATCAAAATCAGACAGATTAAATATTATGGTCATGAAAAAAGACAGCACTCTGTTGAAACCTATAATGGAAGGAAGGAAGGGTTGAAATGAAAGAAAAAACCAATATTAGATTATTTACAGGCATGCAACTCATCCATAACTGTGGAACAGGTGTTGAGAATGGATAGACCTAGAGAATTGCACAATATAGTAAAATAGTATGTAACAAGAACTAAAATTAACATATAAGGATCAATGATGGTGTGAGGGTAAGGGGTTGTCTGATGGGATGCTCATATGAATGATGGCAGATAGGTGGATTTGGTGCAATCTCAGATACCCCCAGGCTTTCTCACTCCTTTTCACCTTGTTAACAAAAGGGCAGTTATGAGAAACTTTACTTTGTTTGTTTTCTTTTTCTCCGTTCACGTTTTTTCTTTTTGTTGTTGTTTGTATTTGTTTTTTTATTGTTTGTTTGTATTTGTTTTTTATTGTTTGTTTGTTTCTCGGAGAGGGGAAGTCACACACATAAACAATTTTGGTTTTGATTTACTCTATTTGGACTGAGTGGAGGGGGAAAAAGTTACTATATTGTCTCGAATTTATTACACTATAGGTGCCAACATTCTGATTATAACCTCATCGAGAGTTGACTATATATTTTGTTCAAAAAAAAAAAAACAAAGGTTGAAATGAAGAATAGTGTGACGCGTGTTCGATACTGCCTTATAAAAGAATTCAGAGACGCAATAACAAGAGGCAAGGGTTACATTTAGGAATCCTACGCCTGACCCTAAACCTTCCTAACCCTAACGACGGGGGGGCAACTTATTAGGATGTCATCAGAGTACACGTCCCACTGTTCTTAATTTCAACCAGAAATAAAAATAATTACTGGCAAACGTGAAAGAAGGAGACTATAACATTCAAGAGATGGACTGAAAATAGTTTATCAGAGTGGACCATCAAGACAATAGACAGAAGACGTTGGAGATCCCCTGATGCCGACATTCTATGTGAAGGTAGCAGTTTATCTGGGCCTAAGCTTATTCACAGGCTTTATGAGTCTGCTTAAGATATGCCTGTGTTAAAATTTATCCGTTCTGGAACACCTTTCGGCAAGCTTGCTCCATAAATAAATATTTCAAAATCTATTTAACATACAGCAAATATACAAGTCTTACCAATAACAAGGAGATAAACAATAATTAGGTTACAATATTTTGGTCAACTGTATTTTGGTCCAACAATGGCGTCTTTAAAATGAATTGTGGGAGAAATAATAGCGGCATTAACAGTTTTTCATTTATCAAGTTTTTTTTTTTTTTTTTTTTTTAAACTGGGATACCAAATATCGTAGACATTATTTTTATTCCCATTTTATATTAAATTTACAATCATTAGGCTGAAATACAATTTTTATTGAACACCAAGCAAAAGCTGCACAGATTACCACAGCAACGATATTAAGCGTCAGCAATCAAAATGGCAGCCACCAGGCAGGGCGATAAATCTAAAGAGCCCGTCAACTATGTACACCAAATCAGCATTCTGTCTGAAACGGTCGCCAAAGAAAACAGATGCCAGAAGATTTTCACTAATTATGGAATAAATCCATTTAGAAAAAGTAAATGTTCACTTCTTTTATATCGTTGTTCAACAAAAGCTCATTCTGCACCACACACACTCGCACACACGCACACAGTGGAGTGCATTTAATTCTAAGCTGGACGTTATTCAAAGCTTTGAATAAACCCATTCATTAGCTCTATTTGTTTATACTAAAATATAGTTTTCACTTTTAAGTTCGAATTAATGACGCTTATAAAAAGAAGTTCGCAAGCAGCCCCTACCATTGTTTTGTATCTGAAAATTTGCCTAAAGTCATAGCATGATATTGTGATGCACTTATCATTCATTCATTCACTGCATTATTAATGGGTTTTTTTTATGTTTGTTACCATGAATCACTTTTAGACTATTAAGGTCCACTATGTAGTTCCTGGAGGTCTCTGAGAAGACAAAGAAAGAAAACGACTACTTTTCCATCAGGCATGTTGTTAAAGGCAGCTAATGTGAGGATGTGCATGCTGCTATCAACCTGATCTTGTAAAACAAATTGCTAAAGAAACTATTGCTCTAGGGTCATGTGCTTTGATGCTTCTTCTTCTTCTTCTTCTTAGATCCTTAACCACCGACCATCAAAGCAGTCAGTGGCTATCACGCCTAGTGGCGTCTTGTAGGGCAACAACAAATTGATTCCACTTTGCTCGGTTGGTGGCCATCCTTCGTACAGTGCCCCAACTCTGGTTCATTCTTTGCATCTCAGCCTCCACAGTCCTCTGCCAAGTTGTTTTTGGTCGGCCTCTCTTTCGTTTTCCTTCAGGGGTCCAAAGCATAGCTGTTCTTGTGATGGCATCGGGGTCTCTTCTGAGGACATGACCAACCCAGCTCCAGCGTCTGCCAGCTATGATGGTGTGCATGTCCTCTTGATTACTACGAGTAAGCAGATCTTGGTTGGTGATGGTATTTGGCCAAAAGATTCTGTGAATTTTTCTTAGGCATGTTGTATGAAAAGAGGACAATTTCGACATTTCCTTCTCTGTAACTCTCCAGCATTCCGCACTATAGAGAAGCACAGAAAGCACACAGCTCTGATATAATCTTAATTTTGTGCTTGTGCTGTATTGGGAGGACTTCCAGATGTTATTTAGGCTAAAGAAAGCTGTTCTTGCCTTGTTCATTCTGATGTTGATGTCTTCGCCTGCTCCACCATCTGGTGTTACTATGCTTCCTAGGTATGTGAAGGTGTCTGTCTGTACCAGTTGCTGATTCCTTACTGATATGGGCTCAGGGTTGCTCACATTGAGCGTCATGACCTCAGACTTCTTTAAATTGATTGCTTTGATGCAGGCTTCTTGAAAAGAGGCCAGCTACATTGATGGCTCTGGGTTCCATACTTAGTGAGAAAGGAAATGTAGAAGTGTCTTCAGTCAAAATGGTGGTTACATTCACATCTGATTGATTTAAATTTCATCAATATCTTTCTATGTGTTTGCACTTTAAACTTTGACCTCCTTCCATTCTTAATTTTCAGTTCATGTACTGACTGGTAAACCCAATTCAACTCATGATACAGCTGAAGGTGAAGAAGATGGTAAGTATATCATATAATGGAGATTATAAGTGTATCAAGTGTAGAAGATGGGATGCATGGTAGATGAGGAAGTTACTGTGTGAAGAAGATGGTTAACTTCTCTGTTTTATTTTGATCTTTATATCATACTCTTAATACATCTAGCAGATTGTTGTTAAGTGGCTATGTTCTGGTTAAAGAACTGTTATGTAAATACTAACAATATGCTCTAATCCCGTTCGCAGCTTCTCAGTCTTCTGAATGTGCTGAAAGTTTAGAAGCTGGCTTTAATTATTCTCCTGTCATTGTTTTGATGAGTCTACATGCTTGTATTTAATAGTAATCAAGAAGCAATGTTCATTTACATCAATATCTGCTTGTCATTAAGCAAATCATGACAATCATTCTTTATTTTTAGTCAAATTTAGAGTTTTTAAGTACAATACCAGTAAAGCCAATGTTTAGTCATGATGCATTTGGTGTACACTACCCTGTTAAGTCTTCTTTCCATTTTTAATGCAATTTATGCAGCTTGGACCTACTGTAGCAGTTGGCTTCTTTGTTGGAAACCTGGATCAAAACAATTCCTGTGCTCTTGCTGTGGTCATTTCTTTAGCAGTTTGTTTTACATGATGAGATTGCCTGCCCCATGCACAATCCCACATTAATCATCCATCTTGACATATCAGATGGAGTAGTGTTTCTATTCTTCTATTGTCTTCTCAAAGACCCAATAAACCACATGACGTAGCAAAATATTTTTATCTATACATTATGCATTTTTTAAAACAGGTTTATTGCTTATACTACCTTTAATATCATATTGAATGTTTGACTGCTTGTGTTATGTTAGTAGCTGCTTGTGTTATGTTAGTAGCTGCTTGTGATATGTCAGTAGTTCCTTGTGATATGTCAGTAGTTCCTTGTGATATGTCAGTAGCTCCTTGTGATATGTTAGTAGCTGCTTGTGATATGTCAGTAGCTCCTTGTGATATGTTTGTACCAGCTTGTTATATGTTAGTAGCTGCTTGTGATATGTTAGTAGCTGCTTGTGTTATACTAATAACTGCTTGTGATATGTTAGTAGCTGCTTGTGATATTCTAGTAGCTGCTTGTGATATGCTAGTAGCTGCTTGTGATATGCTAGTAGCTGCTTATGTTATGCTAGTAGCTGCTTGTGATATGCTAGTAGCTGCTTATGTTATGCTAGTAGCTGCTTGTGATATGTTAGTAGCTGCTTGTGATATGTTAGTAGCTGCTTGTGTTATGCTAGTAGCTGCATGTGATTTGCTAGTAGCTGCCTTATTGTCAGCTTCAGGGTAAACATCAAGCAGCTTTGCATGACTCAACTTCTCCTGTCTTCTCTCTGATTAATAACTGTAACTGGTGTTGATGATCCATAGAATGACTAAACTAAACTATAACAAACTGGTAGGTCAATGTTCTAAAACAATTCTGTAGAGTCCTATAAAGATCTACTAACAATGTGGTATGGCCAGGCGTCCTGACAAAATGGGTTGTCCAATATTTTTCTTTAATGGACAGTATCAGGAACACAAACAAAAAGAAGGAAGTAAGCCAAATATATGCTGGACATACAGTTCTCAGCAGTGGACAGGAAAGACCTTCAAAGAGACACAAACACTGGCATAAAACAGACAAACATAGAAATAATTATTAAACTGTTCAGCAGATTATAGTGAGAACACCAAGATTTGGGGACGAAGAAAGGTCAATGGAACACTTGTGATATTTTTAGTAGTAGTAACACTTTCACAAATGTTTTTTCTAGTATGCATGTCCTCTGTCTGGCTGTGTAAATAATTTCTTGTTATGAAGTATTATATTTTCAGTGTTATCAGAATTTTTGTTCACAGCGTACCCTCTTGTTAATTTTGTTCATTTGCTGGCTGAAAATATGTTATTCTTTGCATGCTTATTGTTTTTAGAAAAAAAAACCAAAGTCATTACATTCAACCAGACAAATAAAAAGTATTACATTTTAGATAGCTTACTTTATCAATTTTCCCCTTCCTATATCATTTGTCCTTCCTTTCCTCCCACTTCCCTTTATTTTCATGTTTTGTTTCTGATTTCATATTTGAATGTGGCTTTGATGTTTTCTATTGGTTTATTCTTGCTTATTAGATCACTTGCTGTTCCAGTCTGTGTATTTTTTTGTTTTTTACAACCTCAATTTTATATAGTGAACATTCATTCAGTGCTGGAGATCTCATCCATTTCAGGCTATAATTTTCTTTTAGGTTATTTAATATCATTTGCTGCATTATTGTAGTCATTTTCTGTGCATTGGCATGTCTTTCTTGTTCAGTATTTTTATTTGCTAGTTAATTTTTTCCACATGTCTGCTGTGTCCTCTGTCATTTTCTCATAACCTTTCTATTTTTCTCATCTTTGTTTTCTGTTTGTATTTGTGGCTGACAAAGGGTTATTCTGACATGTACCAATTTTCTAGTACATTGTTCACTGACTTCAGTACCTTTTTTTCTCTTTTTTTTTTTTTTAACTTTTTACATTTTAGACAGTACATCTTGTTGGACCAGTGAGAAACAAAAAATAATTATGTTCCATTCAGATTATTTGATTGCCAATGGATATTCGTAATAATATGTGAGAAATATTTTTTGTTGTTTCAGCCCATTTCTTGCGTATCATTGAGAGAGCACATCAGGAACCTGGGAAAAAGTATCCATCTCCACAAACAGAGTCACAAGAATATGGATGGATTAACAAGCCTTTGGTATTATGCTAAATTTATTCTTTTAACTCTTAGTATACGAGCGGCCTTTTAGAAAGGCCGATGATCGATTCCCGTCAATAGCAAAAATGTATAGGTGAATGCTCCCCCTTTTTCTTTCCCTTTAGGTTTCCAGTCCATGTCAGGTGACTGAAGTTGGTTTCTTCCTCTGAAGTTAGTTTCTTCCTCTGTATATATATCCACTCACATTTCAGTTTCATTTCTTATCTGTTCACTGTCATTTGATTCTATTCCAAATGTCATCATTTCTGAGTCTTTGGAGTGTCCTCTGTTTTACTTGCCCTGAGGTGTTTGACAACCAGTGTGATTTCTGTAGTATGTAAGTGTAATTTGGAGTGTCACAGTTCCGTTAGATAAGTTGTGATTGTGAACCAACATTTTATTTATTGGTGCCACAGGTTCTTTATGTATATTTGTTTATTTTGACTTAAGGCCATGCGAGGAATGATTTTTGTTATGTAAAATCATCGATAATGTTCGTGATGTAAAGGGTAGTACTTCTACTGTGACCTCTCAGATGATTATTTATTTGTTATGAACCTGATCATTAATGTTCTTCTTTCTTCAGTATTTTCATTTAGTTGTTACCGTTCTCAACAAAAAAATCAAGTGAGCCAATACGTACAAAATAAAACGTGAACTTGAACGATGACAGTTCATAGTTCAATTGTACAAAAGTCTATGGATCTGATTTCGACTGTCTTACTTACTTTGTTGACTGTCACTTTATTCATTTCTTCATTTCCTGACCTTCTTTCTTCTTGTCGTTATTTTATTGTTTCATTCATTAAACTATGTACCTTTTATCTTGGCAAAAAGGACTCAATTGTGAGTGAAACAATTCATGTCAGAACAGCGTCTATGCCTTATTGACCTTTTCTTGTAACCAAACTTCTATAGTGAAAGCAAGCGTGGTTAACGATAGTTCCAATTTGAAATTTCCTTCTCAAATCAGTTATCACTGAGATGTTCTACAATTTGAACATGAATTTACAACAAAAAATCCCATGTAAATTAATTTAGCCCAGGTTGTTGGGGTTCTTATCATTCTTATCACCATCTTGTCTCTAGATTATCTTGTTGCCTAGTCTGTTATCTTTTACGTCACTCTTTTTCTTGTGACGTACTAATTAGCTACCATCTTCTGCATGTAGCCCTGAGAGTATCTCTACCTTTTATTCTTTTGACAGCCTCAAATAACCCCTTTTTTACATCATAAAAATAATATGTCACTATCCCTGTGACATAAGAAGACAAAAGAAAGAACAGAACCTCTGCTCCCTCAGGCAAGTCCTCATTATTATGAGATTGTGAATGTAAATGAAATTGCTACAGAAGCCACTACTGGAAATGCACATGAAGTGCTGTAAGTGCTGTGATGTTGGCTTCCTGCAAGTGGCTAACTATAGTGACCTTATGCTCTTATACATAAAAGGAAAATTATGATCAATGATGTCTTGGTGTAGTCTTCCAGTATTGGCAGTTTTAGCCAGTGCCATCTGCTTCTTCTTCTTTACACGGTTTAGTGATTCCATCAATGTTCCTGCTAATGGCTTGGCATTGGCAATGCATTCATTTCCTGTAGATGGGTCTTGACTTGTCCCATGACACTGGGGCACCGTAGACAATGACAGATTGTCTAGCAGTTGCCAGTTTTGTCTGTTGATTGTTAATCTGTACAGTTCAGTGACTGGTAGATGTGTTCATTATGTCATGTTGTCAATCCATTTATTTGTTTCTGTCTGCCCACTCTTATTTTGCCTGGTACTGTGCCTTGAAAGAAAATCTTTTCTTTTTTTCAAGCCTATGTGATTTTGCTTTTGTGGTGTATCTTGGGTGTATTCACACCTGGTGGAGCCCATCCTTCTTGAAGCAGCCAGAGCCTAAGGGTCACAGTTTTCAGTTTGCAAATGAGAAGATGAAGTCACGCTGTCTATACTTTTTATACCAGGGTAACTAGTACCACATATTTACCTTCTTAGCCACCTTTCACGTCATTCTTGTAAGGTACTTGTACATGATAGTTCCCAAGGTCTCTGGAGGAGCAAAGAAGGAATAGAACTTCTGCTCTCTTACGTGTGTCACAACTAATATGAGGTTGTGCATGGGTCTGGTAACCTCATCATGTCAAACAAATTGTTACAGAAACAACCACTGTAAGACCATATGATTGCCTTGATGCTGGCTTCCTGCAAGAAGACCAGCTGGAGTGGGATCTCCACCCTCCTTAAGGAGTGAAAAGGGAAATGAAAAATAAAAGAATTTGTGGGTTGCAGTCCTCTCATTGGGTTAAGGGATTCCCATAGTTGCCTTTATATATATGCTAAGTCGTACTCCCTTACACTATCTCATACTCACATTTGGTATCATATTAAATTCAGCTATAGCTCTGCTCTGACTTTTTATGTACATCTGCAGACCATTGAAGAAACACCCCTACAAGTTGTAGAATCGTGCATATATCTTCTTCTTCTTGGATCCTTAGCAAAAGCAGTCAGTGGCCATTACACCTAGTTGCAACAAACTGTCATCATTTTGCTCGGTCCGTGGCCATCCTTTGTGCTGTGCCCCAACTCTGGTTCATGCTTTGCATCTCGGCTCCATTGTTCTCTACCAGATTGTCTTTGGTCAGCCTCTCTTTTGCCGTCCTTCTGGGGTCCATAGCATAGAAGTTCTGGTGATGGTGTCAGGGTTCCTTCTAAGGACATGGCCAACCCAGTTCCAGCATCTGCCTGCAGTGATGGTGTACATGCCTTTTTGACTGTGTCATAAACATTTTAAATCTGTATGACACCACGCTCAAATTCCCCGCGTCAAAAACTAGCTATCGTATTTGAATCTAACGTTAACTATAGGATTTGAAATTTGTCTAAGAACCCAGTCAAATTTACCGCCAAAAATTTATCTAGTGTATTTGAATTTGTCTAGGAACCAAGTCAAAAGTTACCGCCCAACAGAAATTATCTAAGAGTATAGTACAAATTTAACAACCAATCAAATTGTTTCCTTTTCTTGTAGTGATAAGAAAATTTTGGTTGACGTGACAATAGAGGCTATTTTGTGTTTTTGACCAAACGAATGTCTAGGGTACGTGTATGATGAAGTTTAAGTCATAACAACAACAGACAGATAAACAATATAATTTATTCCACCACACTTGACAACACTGTGACATTCACATACATATAACACTCTAAAGGATATCTTAAAGGAGTCACTGATAACTTTTCAAATAACAATATGTATTCATTGCTGTTATGAATGAATATGTGTCCTGATTCAAATACAAAGGGAACCAGGAATCACAATCAATTTTAATTACAAGTTATATGTACAGAATTTCTCAATATGAATATTGTAGTGACATATATTATTAAAAGTATCCTATGTGTGTCAGTGGTGTAGTAGTAATATGAGGTAATACTGGTTTTGTTTTGTTCAAGCTCTGTTGGTATTTGTCATCATGACTTCAATAGTTTGTCTATATGGGAGCTAGTATTGGAGATGTTCTCAGTTCCTGTTATTAAAACAATTTACTTCCCCTCTTAAGTTTATGTTACAATGTTATTTTAAGATGGGGTACATAATTTTGAGCTCAGCTGGCCACATCAGCTTATCTTGCGTGATGGCGGCAGGAAAAGACTCCTCTGCTCGATTTCTCCCCTGTGCTCTGGAGACACCTCACTGATAGCTAAATGGACCAAGGAGTATGCTGTCCGACTCTGGATTCAGCAAAGCTCTGACCAGGTGCTGCTCAATACCATCAAGACCACGGTCCCACAATTCATGGAAACAAACACAGATACGTTGATTAGCAATGAATTCTGGCACAAATACTGGCACAAATTCCCATCTGCTTATGTTCCAGGCTTTTATTTTAGCAAAAATGTGAGCTGGCTTCAACGCACTGTTGCTTTATCAAGCTTATTTGAACTAGTGGTCTCGAACTAACGCTCCCAAGTGAGTATATCAGCGAGTCTGGCCAATGGAGCCACGTTTCGACAAGGGTTTGAAAAAATTTTAACTTCCTACGTCTCCCCTAACAACCAAAGATAGTATTTATAGTCCGACCAATCGTGTTTAGTCTTATATTTGTTGCGCTCCAATCAATTTGGAGTTTACATGGTAGGCTATTTCTGTACGTAAGGTTTTTTCAAACACGTTATAAAAAAATTTTATGAGCAGAAATGATTTCATGCTGTCAGGCATCCCCACTATTTTATTTTGGTTATAACTTGTTAATTCCTAGACTATTTGCGTAACGTTTTACATATTCTTTGTCAGCAAACCCTAAGGAACCCAATTAAACAAATTTAAAAGAGCTAAGTGGCTGCGTTCAAAATATGCAATTTCTTCGACCTCCTGTTTCGAAGATGTGCTGTCTGGGTACTGTAATGTTTTCAAACGTAAACCCATCTAATGTTATCTTTTCAAATAAGAGTTTTTCAGGATTTTAAAACCTAACTCTGGGAAGGGTAGTGAATTTATCACTGTCCGTCTGAAAAAAAAGTTAGTGCATGTGGCCTTACACGCGTGATAGTAGTAATTGTGTATCGCGCGACGCGTGTTGCATGCGTTCCTGATTTTCAGCCCTCCCTCTCTCTTTCTATTTGAGTCCATCTGTTCGTTCGTTTTGGTAACGCAGTATAATTAATGTTAGGATTAATTTAGGTCATTACGCAGTCTGCCTCTCAATGTTTTTCCAAGAAATACAGCACACGTTTCATTGAAGAAAGCGGGTAATAATATAGTAGGCTTTTACTATCAACGTGAAAGCGTTACAATTTGCAGACGAAGCATAAAACAAAGGGGATTTCGAGTACTGTCATTGTGACAGCACTGTTCTTTACCATTCTTCTTCCTTTCTTTATACGTATTTATTAGGCTTTATATTTACTTGATAATTTATATATGTGGATTAGAATATTCCACGACACTAAGTCAAAATTCCTAGAAAGTCTTTTTGACTTTGCCTCCGATTGGGCGGATGTAGTTCTATAAATAGTAACATGGTAGTACGATCTGGGCCATTCGATTAAAAAATCTGCACCGAGCTGACAGAAACTAAAAGACAGAACAACCAAGTCTTTGCCTTCTGATCTGAGAGCAGTTCTAGATCCCGTAGAAGGCCAGTTCAGCTTGTGTGTGTATGAATATATTTGCCTGAGGGTAGAAAGATATATTTATTTGCATATTTTGTTAATTATTAACCTGTGTATAGCCAGAGTATGTGTTAATGCTAAGTGGAAAGTGAAACTAATGTGTTGTGCCATACTGACCCATTTATGAATGTGTGTAGTTTTGCAGACATGTTCGAAATGACAAAAATGTGTATAGTGTTTGCAAATATGCAATAAATTACGACAGTAAGTGTTAGTAGTGATTTAAATTGGTATTTTCTTCTGGAGTGACACACTGTTCAAAGATCAGGTGATAAACGTACAGGAAAGGTTAGAATGAAGTAATCAATAGGTCACATGCTGTTTGGTACTTAACATGATTATCGTACGGAAGCCAAGCATGGACTAAGGACGATAACATTGAATCAATACAGAGAAAGAATGATCATATGGAACGGACTGTAGGCAAAGAATTTCTAGGTCTTGTGCAACTTGTTAGCACAATAACTGAAAAAGGGTAAGACTTAGTGTTGTTTGTGGGTGAGTGAATTGAGGCAGACTTCTACATGGAATGTGATTGTCCTCTTATTCCAGGTTATAGGGCCTATCATGAAATTACCTCGTGGCTGCATTCACTTGAGAGGAAGTTTGTGGGAGATGAGAGTTCCTTATATATCTGGAGCCAGACCCCATCTTCTCAGTCAGGAGCTATAAAGTTTTTGGTCTTGACTTGTGTATATGAACAGCAGCAGCAACATTCTAAAATAAGTCCTTTATAAAGGCCAGTGTCAGTTTATCCAATCATTCACCCAAGAGTAATCAAACTAGGATTACAACCCTTTTTAGGATGAATAGATAAAACCATCAAAATAATAAAGAGAACTTACAGCATAGTAATAGCAGACGTTATCACTCATATGAACAGAAACTGTATGTGTAGTTATTCCAGTGAACACTCTAAAAGAAATGGAACAGTTTTTCCAATATATTTATTTTGATGTGTAAATATCATTTTATTGCTTTTGAGTAATCCTGACCTGTAAAGATTGAGGTTCAGAACAATTAAATTGTACATAAAAATTTCATACAGTCTTGCTTAATAATTTTATTAAAGTTAAAGTCTGTTGTGAAATTAATAACTGTTATATTAGATAAATTACCCTAGACGTAGCCAAATAAAATAACACAGTTAATCATTTACCAAATTGGGATCTTAAGAGGTAGCAGTTAGGGACTCAGAGTTCTACATCATCATCATCTTCTCTGAGAACTTACATAGCTTGACCCCACTTTGATGTCTATACATCCTTGCTCTTTTCAGAGAAGGGGGTATTACCTATAAGACCAGTCTCTTATCTGGCACTATCCTGGTATCCTCTGATACATCTATTTGTCCAGGATAGCCTATAGTTTAGTAACATCAAAACCTCATGACAGACTGCACTGAGTAAGCAGTTCCTGGTTGGAGATGGTATTCTGCCACAAAATTTGAAGAATTTTCCATAGGCAGGCCATGCATATATGTTGGCAGCAATGTAGACAAAGTTGGAGTGATAGTGATACCAAAATAAAAAAACAAAATGCAAGAGGATCTTTCATTGCATTGGGACATATATCGAAATCACAAGAAATCAAGTTGAGCCCAAAAATCAGTCTTCAACTCAAATGTTAAGACATTACTATTTTATGACTCTGAAACATGTAGAACATCAAAACAACAACAAAGAAGCTACAGACTTTCATACATGGGTGTTAGCATTGAAAAGAAGGATTGAAATGGTATGCTAAAATCACCATTGTGGAACTGGGGACAAGAAAGACAGGTGCCATTTGAACCAAGAACAGAAGAAGGCACTGGCAATAGATAGATTGAACTTACACTAAGAAAACTTGTCGATAGCATTACATAACAGTTCCTGCTATAGAATTCCCAGTGTAAGAGATGTAGAGGAAGGACAAAAATCACATGGAGAAGAGAACTGGAGACATATATGAAATGAATAAAGAAGACATGGAGAGACCTTTAGCAAATGGCACAGGACAGGAGGGTGTGGTACAGATATTTGTTAACAGGCCTATGCTTCTTGGGGAGCTAAGTGGTAATGATGATGATGCAGATCATTGGTTGAAAGAACGCTTTAAGAACATGTTAAGTTTTTTTAAAATCTGTCAATGAGATTACATCCTTTTTTTCCTAGATTGAGCATGATCTCACAGACAAGCGTCTGAACTTCCATCGACAGAACACAAGTATAACAAAGTACATGGATACTGCCTGGAGAATGAAGGGACCGAAAGAAAATGTGAAGTGATCACACATCTTACCACTGGAGGAAGGATTTTTACCTTTAAAACTGAAGTGATTATATTCAGATATATTAAAAACTAACCATATCATGGTAGGAAACTTTTCTCCCTAAAAACGTAAACATAACAACAATAAAATACTTCCATGAATAGGCGTTTAACTGAGTACCAGTACTGAACATATTATCTTGTATGGAAATTGTTTGGCAAGAAAAATGTTTTCTGTATTTGAAGACAGTTGGCATATATAGTATTTACAGCATTTAAAATAGACATGGACAAGAGGAAAAAAAACCTGAAAACATCTGTTTTTAAAATACTTTATATGGAAAAAAAAGAAAGTCAGTGTTTAAAAAACTGTTTGACAAGAAAAGTGTTTTCTCTATTTGAAGACAGTTGGCATATAACATTTACAGTATTTAAAAATAGCAGAAATAAGTGTTTCAAAAACTGTTTGACAAAACAAAAACAAAAAAAGTGATTATTTTTGCAAGAAAAAATGGAAACATCATGGAATATCCATAAATGAAAACTATTTAACACGAAAATACTATTTTTTTAATACTTAGTTTAATCTCCATATTAGTTTTTTTTCTAATATTTCCTAAGATATCAGCACCAAAGTTCATGCTATTACTGCAAGTCATTGTTCAGTCATTGTTAAGCATCATATTTTATTTATTTTTTGTTGTTGTTCCAAATCACACAATCTGGTCACGTATGCAAAAAAATATTTTTTTTTTTTTCGGTTACAACATTCTTTTTAACACAATTTTTTTTTTTTTTTTTTTTTTTTTTTTCTATAACCAGCGGCACTCGAGCTTTCCAGCTCTTTCGGCCCAATGACATGTCATTGCGAGGCTGGGGGGTCAGTGGACTTTCCTTCCAACCCGGTCAGGAGCTTCACTCCTTCCCATCCACACGGGATTTATGTGCAGGAGCCGTTCAGATTATTCAGTCAAATTTCCGGTCTTAAACATTTCTTCAAACGCCGACGGCCAGGTTTGAACCATGAACACCTGGTCGCCAGTACAACGTTGTAGCCATTACACCAGCGCGGCTCCCTTTAACACAATTAAAAAATACAAGATCAGTATGATTATGATGCAAAGCCAGAAAAGTTTTTAGCATTGCTTGACTTATTCTGAGGAAAATGTATAAAATGCTGGTATAAAATCTTATATGATGAAAGTGTGTGTAAATACTTTCTATTTTTAAATGTAGATAATTGTTGAACTGCTGCTTTGAATATACAATATTAAAATATGGAGATTCAGTGTGATTGTTTTCAGATTCTTTAATATTATGAAAATATTTTAAGGGTTTCAAAGATTATGAGAGTAAATTGCAGATTGCAATTCGAGAAACATTATAAAATATGTATATCTTGGCCAGCGCTGGATGATTCATTAGGCCTACAAGACATGGGCCTAAAGACCCCAGGCTTACAGGGGGGTACACTGAAAGAAGAAAGCAGCTGAGTCATAATGCACACAGCTCTACAGTAATGGCACATGCATGATAGTGCGCTCGTGCATGCAGGGTAATAGTATCTGTACAACAGTTAGGTTATTAGTTACTTCCACACCCGCTTTTTTCCTTTTTTTTAATTATATTTTCACTGCACTGGGGAATATATGGAGATCAGGAGAACTCAAGTCCAAAACAAAAATAAGAATTTTCAAATCAAATGTCAAGTCAGCCTTAATTATGACTCTGAAGCATGGGGGACAACAACAAAAACAAAAACCAAGAAATTATCCACTTTCATAAATGGGCACTTGCAGAGAATATAAGGGTTAAAAGGGTGTGATGTGATCACCAATGTGGAACTCATGACATGAACTAGGCAAGTGCCAGTGGAATGAGAGATGAGAATTTGTCACTGGCATTCGATAGGATACAGACTGAGGAAATTTCTTGATAGCAAATGAGTAAAAAAGACTTTTTATTTTTTAACGTGGACATATTGGAGGTCAAGAGACTAATATGGGATTCTTGCAATCTCCCAATTTACGCTAGTTGTTGTCTTGTTGGGGTTCAGCCGTGGTCTGTCTATGCTCTGTTGATTGTGTCATTACAAACCTATCTTTTTTATGTGGACTTACTCTGAGTGGTCAAGATGGAAGAGATAACGCCGTGACACAAGCGACTTGAGGACCCCGAGATCTTTTTTGGGGACTAGCACTGCGGGCCACGGGCACGGCTCTGGCACCTCCCAGGTCCTTGTTTCCTCTTCCCCCCCCAGTGTTACCGTTTCCAAAAAAAACAGTCATACACCAGGAAGTTGTTCAAATCTGTGACTATGATCCATTCTAGTCCCCAACCAATATCATATTTATGTTGGATCCCTTCTGATGGAGCCAGGGATCGAGCCGTGTCAAGTGAAGACCTATGAAAGCAGACAAGAAGAGACAATCTAGTCTCGAAGCAGACTAGAGACACTTCATAAGATTACCAATGTGCCTTCCAACTATTACGCACAACTATTCTATTACTAGAAAGGAGGACTACTGATTGGAGATATGCTAGAAGAATAGATTCGAGTACGTGTCGAGGACCTACCCATAAAGAACTGCCGGACATCGCAGTGTCAGAGCACCCGCATCCACCTTACCGACTAGAGGGGGGCCTAGACACTCAGAGAACACTAACTATCATAAGAGGCAGAGTGTGACCCACGGAGGACGGCCACACGACCTTGCAGAGACACTATATACTGAGATCTAGGACTAATATCAGCGATTCTTTGCACCCTGGCATTTCTCCCAGCTTGTTGATCTTGTCTGCAATTTCCTCAACACAATATATTTTATGCTGGACATTTTGGAGGTTACAATGAAGGTAGAGATACTAGATGGGCAATACGAGACAGAACCGTAGACCAGAGAAGAGGCAGCGATAGTAACAGAACACGAGACTCAAGAGGGGAAACTACTCCAAGAGACCCCTTAGGTCAATGCTGATGAGGCCATACAGAGCATGCTGAAACTTAGCTACCAAACAGAAAAAGGAGCACCTCCAGCAGACTACCCTGGGTTGTATTCCTCCTTAATTATGGTGCATCAGAATTCTTACTTGCTTGACCCAATGCGCCTCGTAGTACGCTATCCGTTGTTGGAGATCTTCATGGATCTGCTTATGTATTGTTGCATGTCTCTCCAAAGCTCTATATATGTTATGATCCACCTACAAGCTCCGGTGCGACGTTCGGTCTACATCTTCCATACATCTTATTGGGGGTCAATGATGAGAAGGAGAGAGAGACTAGACAGTAACGACGAGACAATACATATAAGGATCCCTCGGAACCCTTGGGAGACTCTAGGACAAATACTACCAACTCCATAAGATGAATAATTACTTGCAATACATCCTACTATAAATAGTCATTTGACTTCCCGAAACCCCCCCGGGACTAATATATACTACGTAACGATCGCGATTCAGATACACTACCAGAGTAACCGCTCGGACATATTATTGTGGACCCTGACACATTTACTGGACGCAATAACTCATATCACTCAAAGATACCTCCCTAAGACCCTATCATACAACCCCCTATGACCAGTCACAGCATCTCAGTCCTCTAAGCATATCGCGGATCTCTGCAATTCTCAAGTTGTTGAATGGATGCCCATTCAACATCCAATATATTTTTCTTATGTTGGTCACATATTTAAATCTGACTGGTGGCTATTGACGAGGACGGGGTTCGTCCAAGAGGTAAGGCTTCACATCAAAATGACCTATTCAAGGAGCAAGACGGACGGAAGAAGACGGAGAATTGTATACTACGTATCTACCCGGTGGTTCCTCATTTTTACAGTCGAGTTCTTGTGGGGCGCTTCTAGTCTCTTAGGACGTCCCTTCCGTGGTAGATTCAGGTAACGTTTCCATTGTGTCTAGCACGAGTCTAACGCATACGTATGCTTTGTGGCGTCTCTTTCTTTCTAAATTGTGGACTCTCTTTGAGCTTGGAGGAGTCTTCACGGGATAAGCCGACACCTGTGGGTGAAAAGGTGCATAGGATTCCATGAAGCGGGGGGGGGCTTGTCTGCGAAAAAAAATATCTCAGGTGTGGGATGCTCGATCGGAGGATCACTGGCATACCAACATCATTCGGCCACGGGCGGAATGCTGCTGGATGGGTGGGGAACATAGAGGCCTGAGATATAGATATTCCACCCCACTCTGGTGATGGTCGCATGCCCATGTGGATCGGGAATTTAATTAACGAGCCTTACAACCTGCGCGGACAGCGAGCTGTAGACTCGTGGCACCTCTCGAGCCAATCTCCGGGAACTTTACCCAACCATCCTGGCACCCCCCCCGTCGTGACACCTAATATGCAGCCAGGTTCACTGGACGGACAGGGAGGGGGATAACAGTCATTTAATGATCAGTCTGTGCTACTTTTTTGGGCCACCTTCTTGCACTTTATTCCCTTGGGGGTAAGGTCTGAATTGAGGACATTATTATTGTACTGGGATTATACTTTCATTTTTATCGTGGACACATATTACGGAGGTAAGAGGCTCAAGATCTACGAGAGACTAAGCTGAACAATCCACTCTTATAACCACACGGAGCAGACTCTCAGTCAGAAGTACGAAGTAGTACTGTGCATTGAGTGGACGTTGTGAACTGACTTTCTGTGTAGCTCACCAGTTATTTCGTCCTGTGTAGACTGCTTACTCCAAGTACTGTATTTGTAGTTATCCAAGTTGCATTTGTATCTTGTGTAAACCAAGTTGTGTTCGCTAGTAGTGCTTGTACGTGTAAGTTCATCACACGTTAGTAGCTTAGGCACGTTATCGGTTGGATGTCTAACGATCTTAGGACCGATTCTAGAGGATACGTCTGCCCACCGAGGTGGGGTGCAAGTGGTAGTTATTCGTACGTTACATAGCGGTGATCCCCTCAAAGTTAGACTTCCAATCCCTCTCTCAGCCCCCCACCCTACAACCTATCACTGTTACACGCCTCTAACCTTTCCCGTCGAGAAAACTACACCAGGAGACTGTATACCCGGAACCACCCAACCCTGTAAAGTCGAAGGAGTCATAACCACTCCCGCTATCATGAACGATCGAGCAGGGGTTACATAGACTACATGAGGACCTAGTTTGGGAGAACGATTCTTGCATGTCGCTGATGCACATTTGCGTGCTGCCAGTGTGAATTCATTGACTTGCAAGCTGACATGTTGACGTGTCTGGGTGTGAGTTGTTGGCTAGGTGGCTTCATCTCACAAACATGAGAGTTGTTATGGACTTAGGGGTGGACAAATGAAGACGTAGTTTTGTGGGTTTATTCGACATTCTAGCAACATGGGGGCAACATGGTGCATGCTAAATATCATATATTGTGTATTCTTGTCCAATCCATCTGTCCATTTGAAATTTGGGTGGGTTAGGGTGGTTGTGTACGTTATTGTATGCTAGTACTCAGTTACGGTGACTTTACACCTTTGTGGGGTGGCGAGGGGGCTTTTGATCGAACGTTGTGGAATGTGCTTTTCATTTACTTGTGTGCTTGTGCGGCATATTGGAGGTCAAGAGACTAATATGGGATTCTTGCAATCTCCCAGTTGTTGAATGTGCATTCAAACAATATATTTTATGTGGACATATTGGAGGTCAAGAGACTAATATGGGATTCTTGCAATCTCCCAGTTGTTGAATGTGCATTCAAACAATATATTTTATGTGGACATATTGGAGGTCAAGAGACTAATATGGGATTCTTGCAATCTCCCAGTTGTTGAATGTGCATTTTCAATCAACATTCATTATTATTTTATGCCGGAAATCTTATCGCCCGTGAGGTCAATATACTAATAGTGGTATTACTTGCTATCTCCCATTTTGTTTGGGCAATTTAGTATGCATTTTGCAAACAATATATTTTATGTGGACATATTGGAGGTCCTAAAGACTAATAACCCTGGGATTGTCTTGTCAATCTCCCCACCTCTTGTTTGAATCGTGACAATTCATTGTTTCAGTTGTCTCCAGGGGTGTAATTGTATCCTGATTGGTGACAAATGGAGGTCAAGAACAATATGGAATTTCCCTATGTGGATGGACAATCATTGGGGGGTCCCAGTTGTTGAACAGTGGTATAGTTCAAACAATATATTTTATGTGGACATATTGGAGGTCAAGAGACTAATATGGGAAACTTCTTGATCGCCTGAAGAAGGTCTTTTACTGTCCTTTAAATATTAGACTTGCTAATCTCCCAGTTTGTTGAATGTGCAAGGTTCACACAATATATTTTTATGTGACATATTGAAGTGTCAAGAGACTAATCGTGGGAGGATTGGAGCGTTTCACATCCCAGTGTTTCTTGACATTAAGTGGTCAGAGTTCAAACATTATAACGTGTTAGAAACCTGGACAATTGAGCGTCAAGAGGACTCAAGAGAGTATGGGATTCTTTATTAGATTCTCAGATTCCAGTTGTTGAATGTGCATTCAAACAATATATGGGTGTGTATATGCTATGTGTTTTCATTAATGGATTCAAGAGACAATATGGTGATTCTTCGGGGGTCTTGCAACTCGGCAAAATTTGGGGTAGGATGGGCAATTATCTCTGCAATGGATATTTTTATTTGTACATAATGGAGGTCAAGAGACCTAACCGTGGACACTTCTATTGGGAATGCAATCCTCCCAGTTACAATGAAGTGGTCAATTCAAAAATATGGATTTCATTCAATGTGGACACCCACGTATTTCGACGGTCCAAGTAGACTAATATATGGTATTCTTTTCACTCTTTTGTTTCAATCAAACTCGATAGATGTTGACATGTGCAAACCAAACGTGTAGATTTTTATGCCATGGGCTTATGTTGGACATATTGGTAGTGTCAAGAGACTAATTGCGATACATTGCAATCTCCCAGTTGTGTTGGCATTCAATAGCAATATGCTCTATATTGTCGTGCAAAATTGGAGGTCAAGATGACTAATATGGGATTCTTTGCCTATCACTCCACAGTTGCATAATTGCTCGCAATTTCAAACAATATTATATTTTGATTCTGCCCATATCTGTGGAGGATCAAGAGACATATTTGGATGGCTCCATGCATCTCCCTTGCGGAGAGTAGATGTGCATTGTGGTCATTTACTTGGGTTGGAACCATATTGAAAGTCAAGAAGACTGGCCGGGGATCCGGAAGTTCGGTTCTTCTACTAATATGGGCATTCCCTTGCAAAATCGTTCCCTCCCAGTTTGTTGAAAGAGGATGGCCTACAAACATTATTTTATGCAAGACAAATTTGGTCAAGGAAGATAATATGGGGAATACTTGTGCAAAAATCTCCTACTCCCCTGTCAGTTGTTGAAAATGTTGTCATACTCCAATTCAATATATTTTGGTATGGGCTATTGGTGTCTTGATGTTGGTACAGTATTGGAGGTCTGGGGGACCTCAGTGTTGAGGGTGGGATGTTTGGACGATAATTGTATCGTGGGTGGACTTTTGGATTCTTTTCTTTCTTTAGCAATCTCCCCCCTTCCCCAGTTGTTGACATGTGGCATATCCAATCCCAGTTGTTGAATGTGCATTCAAACAATATATTTTATGTGGACATATTGGAGGTCAAGAGAACAATATGGGATTTCTTCCATCTTTCATTTATGGACATGAGTACACTTACTTTTTATTCCCCCCTCCCTCACCCAAATAAGGATAGCTTAGAGGCCAAGATAACAATATAGGATTCATTCAGCCATCGTTAGTAGAATGATTACACTTTAAGCATTTTGATTTCAAGAGGACATACTAGAGATCAAGTGGACAATGTGATGTCCTTTTAATCTCACAATTGTGGAGTGAATAGACTTGAAATATTAATTTTCATATGAGGACGTAATGGAGGTCAGTTCTGGATGCATTCAATGGTCTGAATTATAATATTACGCTTAACAAAGTTCAAGCATAGAAAAAATAATTAATTTCTGTAGGTAGGAGATGTCTAAGAGCAGGGGTTTTGACCTGTCTTGTGCCATGGACCACTTTGATTGTCTGTTGAACGCTACAGACCACTTTGATTGTCTGATGAAGGCTGTGGACCCATTTGATTGGTGAACACTACGGACCTCTTTGATTGTCCAGTGAAGGCTACGGAACCTTTCTTAGAAAAAAATTTAAATAAATGTCTAATTAAAAATGCTACACAGAAAAGATGCAGTTTATTACAAAGAAAAATGATTAAGATTACATATAGTCGTGCTGAAATACAAAAAATAAGCTTCAGAACAATAAAACAATCTGAATAACAACTAAAACATAAATAAATCATCAAGGGGATTCAAATAGAATTTTAACAATCAAGGAAGATATCAAAGAAAAGAAGGGGGTGTGCTCCACAGATAAGTAGTAAACACATTTAAAAAGGGAGATGGTGAACTATTCTTTCTTGGTGCACCAGATCGAACGAGAAAATGTGCCTTATTAATTTGCTACTTGCAAAAAACTTGAAAGCAAAATGAAATCATTCTTCTGGTGGAACCATAAGGAACAACTATGTGACAACAAGACACACAAACGTGAAAAACTATGGTTAATTGGGTATGGGTCTGACCAACACACAAAGTTAAGTTTCTTTTGTTGTTTATTATCATTAAACTTGACAACACCAAATATCTAAAGAAAGATCAAATAAAATCAGAATTACATACATAGGAAATAACAGAATAAATGTGCCCTCCTCTTATTGAGACAAGAACCCAACAAGTTAATAACCCCAAAGGTCAAAGGTTAGCACTAGGTTACAGAATAGACAGTAAGGAAAAACAAAGTTCCTACAAAATGCTACCCAGTAAAGTAAACAATTTTTAAGCCAAATCGGAGTTGGTGTAATATTTGTAACAAAGAAAAATATTCACTCTCTCTGTGATACAGAGGCCACTCAATCACGCTTACCCTATTCTTGGTGATATCCCTTTGGAATTACAATGGTTCCTGAATATTCAGAATGTCAGGGGTATTATCCAAGTTGGCCCCAGTCCATCTTCTATAACAAATAAAATGTTATGAGGAGGACGCCAAATTTGGTGGTGTATTCCTGGATGAAGCAACAGGAGAAACAGTACTTTACTCTAGAAGAGAGGATGGACAGCACAATGAAGGCGTAGCCATTATTCAACAGAAAGGAATAGAAAGGACATTACTGGAATGGAAACCCATCAACAACAGACTGATAAGATTAAGATTGAGAGGGAGATTCACCAACACTACAATAATACAATGCTACGTACCAACGAATGATAGCGATGAGGAGGTCAAGGATGAATTCTATCAACAACTGCAGAAATAAATGGAAGACACACCTAGATATGATCTTGTTATAGTAATGGGAGACCTCATTGCGAAAGTTGGCACACACAATACATATAATGAAAGAACAATGGGAAAATGCGGCAGCGGAACAGCAAACGAAAATTTGGATAAACTAATAAGTTTCTGTAGCATTAACAACCTGGTCATTGGAGGAACACTCTTCCCACATAAAGAAATTCACAAATTAACATGGGAATCACCAAATGGTCGGGACAGAAACCAGATAGACCACATCATAGTTAACGGTAGATGGAGACATGCATTACAAGATGTGAAGGTAAGAAGAGGTGCAGATGTGGGAAGTGATCACCATTTAGTAGTAGCAAAACTGAACGTGAAACTAAGAAGGGCTGCACCAACTGTAACTACACAGAAAAGGTTTGACATCAGCAAATTGAAGGACTCCCTTACCAGAAAAGCTTTTGCGGCCGACATAAAGAAACGATATCAATTTGCCAAAAGTCAGGAAAAGACATTGACTGATGATATAGATCAGAATTTCAACACCATTTCAACAATATACAAAGAAAGCAGCAAATCATGCTTGGGATTTCAGGAAAGGAAGAAGCAAGACTGGATAACGCCAGAAACATTAAATACCATAACGATGAGAAAGGAAATGAAGAGAAAGAAAACAGAAGCGAAGTCCCCCAGGTTAAAGCAACTATATAGCGAACAGTACAGTCAGCTGGACAAGGAAGTTAAACGCCAAACCCGAGCCAACAAAAGGAATTTCCTAGATGATCTTGCAAGACAGGCAGAGGAGGCAGCACTGAGAAATGAACAAAGCACAGTATACAAAATAACTAAATTCATCAGCGGAAAACGAGGTGCAAACAATATTACATTAGTAAGAGATAAGCAAGTAATCTCATCACGACAGCAGAGGGACAGGAAACAAGATGGGCAGAGCACTTCAGAGAAACTCTGAACAAGGAACCACCAGAGACACAATTGAATGTTCCTGAAGCTGAAAACGATCTAGTTGTGAATACAGACATTCCACGAAAAGAAGAAATCATCACAGCAATCAAAGGGTTCATCATCATCTCAACCCATAACCCGGCATGGGTCGTAGGGGTGCCATGGTGGAAACATCAGCAGACAGGGTCCTCCACTGCTCTCTATTCTCAGCAATGCGTACAAGTGTGGAAAAACCGTGTCCTGCCCATTCTTTGATGTTATCAGCCCAGGATTTTCTTTGCCTTCCTCTTCTCCGTTTACCTTCAACTGTTCCCTGGAGGATCGTTTTCGAAAGGGAGTCATGACGAGTTACATGCCCAAACCAGGCAAGCTTTCGACGTTTCACTATTGACAAAAGTGGTTCTTGGTGGCCTGCATAGGTGTTTATCTTCTCTCTAACATAGACATTTGTTTTGTGCTCTTTATAGCAAATGCGCAAAATTCTTCTATAACATTTATGCTCGAAAGCCTGAATCCTTCGCTCCGTATCTGCAGTGAGTGTCCAGCCCTCACACCCATACAAGAGAATAGATAATACAAGTGATTTGTATATTTTGATCTTCACAGGAAAACTGATGTTACTTTTCCAGATCACATTCAACCTTGTCATGGCAGCTGAGGCCATCTCAAGTCTTGTCTTGATTTCTTTACTTGATCTTCCATCACTACATATAGTGGACCCGAGATATTTAAAGGTGTTAACTTCTTCTAACGTTTGCCCATTTAACGTAATGTTGGTCGGAACATGTTTCTTATGGCTATTCACCAATATCTTGCTTTTTTCAAAGGGTTAAAGAACGGCAAAGCTCCGGGCCATGATAACTTAAATGCAGAGCTATTTAAGACAGACCCTGAGCTAGCAGCAGAACTATTAGAACCATTATTTGCACAAGTCTGGAAAACGGGGACAACACCATCAGAGTGGAACAAAGGAATAATTGTCAAATTGCCCAAAAAGGGAGATCTTGCAGACTGCAATAATTGGAGAGGAATCACTCTTCTCTCAGTTCCCAGCAAAATACTAGGCAGGATAATTATACAGAGAATTTCAAAGGCAGTAGACCACAAACTGAGGAAAGAAAAAGCAGGATTTAGAAAGAACAGGAGATGTGTAGATCATATATTCACTCTCAGGAACATTATAGAGCAGTGCTCAGAATGGCAAAGACAGCTTTACATTAATTTTGTTGATTTTGAAAAGGCTTTTGACAGCATACATAGGGACAGTTTATGGAAAATACTGAGGGCTTATGGAATTCCAAGCTGCATAGTGTCAATCATAAAAAGCCTCTATGCCAACTTTACGTGTAGTGTTGGGCAGAGCACCCTAACCTTTGAGGTGAAGACAGGAGTACGACAGGGATGCCCCTTATCAACCACTCTATTTTTAACAGTCATAGACTGGGTGATGCGCCAGACAACAGAGGGCAGTCCAGGAGGAATAAGATGGACAACATTTTCTACATTGGAAGATCTGGAATATGCAGATGACATTGTACTACTAGCACATTCACATCAACACATCCAGGAAAAAACGGATAGACTCAATAAGTTTAGCCAGCAGGTGGGCTTGAACATCAATTTAAAGAAGTCTGAGGTCTTGACGCTCAATGTGAGCAACCCTGGGCCCATATCAGTAAGGAATCAGCAATTGGTACAGACAGATACCTTCACATACCTAGGAAGCATAGTAACACCAGATGGCGGGGCAGGCAAAGACATCAACATCAGAATGAATAAGGCAAGAACAGCCTTCTTTAGCCTAAACAACATCTTGAAGTCCGCCCAATGCAGCACAAGCACAAAATTAAGATTATATCAGAGCTGTGTGCTTTCTGTGCTTCTCTATGGTGCGGAATGCTGGAGAGTTACGGAGAAGGAAATGTCGAAATTGTCCTCTTTTCACACAACATGCCTAAGAAAAATTCACCGAATCTTTTGGCCGAATACCATCACTAACCAAGATCTGCTTACTCGTAGCAAGCAAGAGGACATGCACACCATCATAGCTGGCAGACGCTGGAGCTGGGTTGGTCATGTCCTCAGAAGAGACCCCGATGCCATCACAAGAACAGCTATGCTTTGGACCCCTGAAGGAAAACGAAAGAGAGGCCGACCAAAAACAACTTGGCGGAGGACTGTGGAGGCTGAGATGCAAAGAATGAACCAGAGTTGGGGCACTGTACGAAGGATGGCCACCGACCGAGCAAAGTGGAATCAATTTGTTGTTGCCCTACAAGACGCCACTAGGCGTGATGGCCACTGACTGCATTGACGGTCGGCGGCTAAGGATCAAAGAAGAAGAAGATTCCTGGATGAACAAATGTCACCTCGAATGGTTAGTGTAGAAACCGAGATCTTGTGTTTACAGCAAACAGTGAAAAATACTTCCAGTATTTGGAAACATCTAGTTGCTAAAACTGTTACATTTGTTAAATGATGGTAATCCTATCGGCTGGCTCTATGTGAGTGCCGATTATGAAACAGCGTAAATCTTCTGGATAAAATCCACTTGGATACGACTGTCAAAAGTCGGGAGAAATGTTGTTGTTTCACAACCCAGTGGGCTGATAAAATTGAACAAATTATTTCTGCCGACCTTCAGTGCGAATATGGCAGCTGATCTTGATCCTGTACTCAGAAGGGTCTGAAAAAAAAAACTTCATGACAACGGGAAAGTTGAAGAAAATGAAGAAGAGGGGAAAAGGGAGGCTATTAGGGGTTGCACGACAAGATGGCAAGAACAACAGCGGCTATGTGAACAGCAATAATGTACAAAGAACAGCTGTTAGAGGGAATGATCGTGAACGCTAATAGGCTTTTAGCACAGGATGATGTTGAAAATGCACAAGCAAGCATTTTTTCTTCCAGCGTTATCACGTACGACAAGCACAACATAACAAAGAAAGAAAAGTCAGCATTATTAACCTTAATTCTGAAGTGCTTGAATTGTCTGAGTTTTTTTTTTTTTTTTTTTCTTTGTTCATTGAAAATCAGGGTAAAACTAAACCAGATGTATTTATTTATGTGTCACCGGAGCATTAGAAACAAAAGTGGTAGATAAAAGAATCAGCTGCATAAACAAAATCTAGATCAGCGGTTGTTCATAACATGGACACCGCTGCTTCAGGGACGTTTTCCCTCCCTTTTAAGGAAAAGTGAGGGAGGTGCTCAGTTACAAGCATACTTGGGGCTCTTAAAAATAAAATAAAAAATAAATAGAATCTTTTGAAGAAAATAAAAGTAAGACAGTTCGCTCTGGGTGACGTATCTGCAGTGGCGTACTAAGGAAGATGCGAGGGGTATAGTCCGCCCAGGGTGACAGCCAGGAAGGGGTGTCATCGGACACTATTTAAGATAGTACTTACTGTTAAATATATACTCGCAAATATGTTTCTTCATGTGGGGGGGGGGGGGGGGGGGGGGGGGTCATAAATAAGATCCGCCCCGGGTGCCAAGTACTTTAGGGACGCCTCTGCGTATTTGACAGACTGAAAGAAGCTAATATCAAATTTGCCCTGTGTAGTTCCCAGAGGTATATAAAGAGACAAAGAAAGAATAAGAATACTGCTATCTCGGGCAAGTCGTACTGAGCGACTAATACGAATAAGGTTGTGCATTGGGGCTAGCATCATGTTAAACTATAGAAGCCATCACTGTAAGACCACGTGACTGCGTGATGCAGGCTTCCTTTAATGGGAACAGCTACAATGGTGGCTCCGTGCTCTTTAAGGAGTGCAAATGAAATTTATGAATGATAATACCAAATTTCCAGGAATCAGATTGACTTTAATTTAAAGCGCAATGAATAGCTGGATTCATGGC
Source organism: Oreohelix idahoensis (assembly GCA_024509875.1). Lineage (NCBI taxonomy): Eukaryota > Metazoa > Mollusca > Gastropoda > Stylommatophora > Oreohelicidae > Oreohelix > Oreohelix idahoensis. The sequence continues at coordinate 61,727 of JAMPIV010020008.1, read as the reverse complement.
CAAGTTGAAATGTCATTTTAGTTTCCCTTTTCACAATAAATAATGATCCACGCGAGTTCTGTCCTGGTACATCGTCTGGTTTACCCGATGGATAGAAAATCCCATATTTATGAATTATAAATTAAGCAGTTAATCTAAACAGACACCAACAGACCATAATTTTCAGCCTGAGAACTGGCTACTGCAGATTACTTGGCCATCTCTATCGCCATCTCATACAAATGAATGTCCACGTGGAGCTGGAATCCAGAACCCCGAACACATTCTCCAAAATTGCCCAACCCATGATGACCCCACAACGTCTGACCTGGCCAAGGGGTGCTGAGCTCAAGCAGAAGCTATGGGGCTTTCGCGCTGACTGGAACAGACTGTAAACATCGTCCTGGCGACAGGCCTGCAGATTTAGCATGACCACAAACTGAACGCAGAAGAAGAAGCAGTTAATCAGCAGAAGCTCCCGGGCACAGATATATTAAAACAAGAGTGCACTAACAGTAAAATTCACCATCGTCAGTTGCCATATCCACATTAAATGTCGGCTGTAATTAATCTCCAACATCTTTTGCCCCCTGCCTTGATGGTACACTTTGATAGATTCTTGACTGTCTATCTCAATGGAGTTACAATGAAAAGAAAAGAACAGTAAACCAACTTACAGAAAGAACTAAATTAAGCTAGCAATGGCACAGCGTTACCATGGAGGGGTGTAACCCAGGTAACAGTCTGGCATGTTTCCATGAAGCCACTAACAGTATCACATAGCAAAGGCGCAAAAAATGTAATAGCTTGCAGAGTGGTCTAAATGTGTAGTTTTAGACAGAAGAAAAAGTGATTGTACATAATTTTAAGCACCTCCTTTAATGTGCATGTGGGATATTAATTTTACACTTCATAATACGGGATAATCTGCATAAAACGATATGCATGAGGGGTTGCTGGTGAATAACTTTATTTAGCACACAAAAAATCGTATCGTTGAAATGAAAAGGTTTTAAAACCGCCTTTTCAAAGCAAATGAATTTTTTTTTTTCGGGGTCGGCTAAAGTGGTGTTTTTGTTTTTTCCCTTTGATACTGCCTGGCGGGATCTGAGATAAGAACTGTCTTTGTTCGGTAGCAGTATTAAATTCCCTGTTGACTTGCTGGGTCAGAGCCAGTCACACCTTCACTAGAACCACTTTAGCCAATTCTTGTCTTGGTGTTTTCATGCAGCCTTCTTGGCTACCGTAAAGACTTCAAGGGAGCACTCATACAGTTTCACTCATGTCAGCAGTACACATGGTAATGTGAAAATCGCTAATGGATGTCCAAGTCATACGAGGCTGGCAACCTCAGCATATAGAATGATGATTTCATGAACCACTAACTGCAAGAGCTGGTGATTGCTTTATGCGGGCTTCTCACTGAGAACCAAAAACAGAAGTAATCCCAAGATCCATATAGAGAAAGGAATGGATGATGATAGAACTGAAGTACACACTTATTATATTATTCACCTTTTCAACCAGTGCAAATGTAAAGATATTCAATATAAATGTAATGAATATTTTCAGCTCAATGCGATTAACATTAATGCTCAGAAAGGGTAAAGTTCTAAAGGGTAGATGGGATTGTTGAATGAAAAAAAGGGGGGGGGGGATGATTGTGTGTCAGGAAACCCAATACTCAGGAGGGTATTTGTTTCTCTTCTTTCATAATACTAGTTGGTGGTACCAGTTGAGGGTACTATCTCTGGAACAAAGTGTGTGGTATAAGTGGTCTGGTGTCAACGCTAGACACCATCATCAGACGGGTCTTGAAGATGCTGGACCAGCTAAGTGATTACTCCCTGATATTTCTTGGACATTGTCACAACTTCCAGACTTGACCAGTAATGTGAGTGAATCAGTCCATAACCTGTAAAGAACCAAACATCGGCTGGAGCAGAAACCAAAAAACTTACTGGCAGCTAAGTACAAACTTAAAAGCTGCCAAGTGAACTTTCATAAAATTCCCTCATTATCCATAACATCACCCTGTGATGATAACCCTTTTTAAAAATTCATTTTTACACTGTTAAATATAACTGATTATTAAATTTAATATTTGTGTATATACAAATTTATAGTTGATTTAATCCTTTTGAGTGTACTGCACCCATATGCCTCAACCACCTTAAATTCACTTAAAACAGAGCTACAAAATTAAGATTTCACTGAATTAAATCATTTGGTGGGCGTGAACGAGTTAAATCATACAAAATATTTCTTCACAAAAGTTGTCGGGCAGATAATAAGTTAACACTGCTAAGATACATTCAGTTTTTTTCTTGATTTCTGAATATCTTGTGAAGACTCTCTCGAGGTAGAAGCATCATCGTTCTTCTATCTGCATCTCTGCCAAGAGTAATCATGTGCGAAGGTAGATACCTTTGAAGACCCACATTAGATACTCTAGGTTTTGGCCATTGATGGATCATCACTGTGAAACGGATTGCCTCCCATGCTTTGCAGTAGTGGTCCACCAAAAGTATCTTCTTCTTCTTCTTCTTGCGATCGCATCTTTGATGATTACACCGTCAGACGAGTTCTCATGATGAATTCGACTGTTGTTTGAAGTTCCTCTTTAACTCCATATAGCTTTGAGTTTAGTGTTGAGTCATTGGGCCAGTATATCTTTCTTAACTGGTCATACAGAGGACAGTCCTGTAGAACATGCTCAGCAGTTTGTTCGTTTAATCCACATGTTCACAGTGGTGAAGCAGACAATCGTAGCTTGTGCATGTGTTTATTCAGTTTGTTATGCCCTGTCCTGAGTCGAAAAATAGTTATCTGTCCCTGCCGGTCGAGAGTGTGATAGTCGTCTTTGGGTTGGTTCTGTTCTCTTCTGATAGTCTGGATGGGTCTCTTTTTCTCAAAGTATGTGACTTCATTATCTTCTTGTTCACATTCTCCTCCCTTTTTTGCAAGTTTATCTGCCTTTTCATTTCCGGGTACACCACAATGAGATGGTACCCACTGAAGTATAGTTCTCTTTTTGGCAGCTACCTTGTTTAGTTCATTTCTCAGATGCGGGAGTTTACCACCCTTGAGAGCTTGCAGGACAGACAGTGCATCTGTGAGGATGACTACCTGGTGGCAGTCAGAGTTGGTGTTATAAATCATATTTGCAGCTTGCTCTAAAGATTGAACCTCAGCTGTATAGTTGGAACAGAATTTACCAGTGGGAATGTGCCTAGTCTCATAGTGGTTGTCAGGATATGAGATAAAGATACCGGCACCTCCATTCCTAACAGCATTAGTTGCTGATCCATCTGTATAGGCATGTATCCATGATTGATCGGGATAGCTTTCTTGGATCATACTCAATGTAGCAGTTCGTTTTTGCAGATCATTATACTCATATCCACTTGTGAGACCACTGACTGATGTATTAATTTGGAGGGCACTGCTGGCCTGCTCCCATGATACAGGGTATAGGGTGGGCTTCAGTGGTGTTGTCTTCATGGATAGGTCTTCTTGATGCTGTCTTATAAGTCTTTTCCCCCGATGCACAAAGCTGCTACGCTTTAGACGTCCCAATGCCAGATCAAAGAGAACTAATGAGAGAGGTCAAAGTTCGGCAGCTAAAATACTTTGGCCACATAAAAAGGCATAACACCTTGCAGAAGACCATAACAGAAGGGAGAGTTGAAGGTAAACGTGCAAGGGGAAGACAGCGCTATAAGTGGGAAGATAACATCAAGAGATGGACGGGAAAGAGTCTATCAGAGTGTACCACCAAGACAAGAGACAGAAGACGTTGGAGATCCATTACAGCCAACCTCCGTTGTGGAGATGGCAACTGATGATGATGATGCCAGATCATCTAGTCTTGCCTTCATTGGGTGCATTGGCATACTGTAGTACTTTTCCATCTGGATCATGGTTTTTGTGTCTCTTCTATGGGACAATGTCTGTAATCCAGCAATCTTCTGCATCTCTGTTATTGGTGTAGTTTTCATGGCTCCTGTAATGAGCCTGAGAGCTTGATTGTGCACCTTGTCCAAAGACTGCAGATGTGAGTTAGCAGCTGATGACCATGCTGCTGAGCTAAACTCTAAGTGTGGTCTTATTACTCCATTATAAATCTTTAGATTTCGTTCATTTGCTCCCCAGTTGGTACCTGCTAATTTTCTGAGTATGCCTAGTCGTCTTCGGGCCTTTCCTTCTGCATTTTCAATATGCTTATTCCATGTAAGCCTTTGGTCAAATGTCACCCCAAGATAGGTGGGGTAGCTTTCTTCCTTGATCACGGTTGTCCCTAGGTGTATGTTAGCTGATTTGTCCTTGGGGGCGAGGGAGAACAGTGTTGTGGAGGTTTTGTCTGTGTTTATTGTGATAAGCCATTTCTCTGCCCATGACACTAGCATGTCTGCTGCCCGCTGCATTCTATAATTTGCTGTGGTGACATTTTCATCAGCGCACCAGAGTACTAGGTCATCTGCATATAAGGCAGCTTTCACTCCTGCAGGGAGATCTTTCACCAGGTCATTGATGTAAACAAGGAAGAGTGTTGGGGAAATTACTCCTCCTTGAGGTACCCCCTGATGGAGCAACACTTTTCTGCTCTGCAGACCGTCAAGAGTGACTCTAGTTCTCCTGTTATGCAAGTATGACTGGATCCATTTCATCATGTTGCCTTGGATTCCTCTTCTCCTAAGTTTTGCAATGAGGCCATCTTTCCACACCTTGTCAAAGGCCTGCTTGAAGTCGACCCAGATCGTTAGGACCTTTTTCTTCTCCTGGAAGGCATCTTCTATTGCTTGAGACAAGTAAGTAACTTGGTCTTCTATACTGTAGCATTCTCTAAATCCAGCTTTTTCCGGCACCAGGATCTGCTCAGACTCTAAATACCATTTCAATCTGTGGTTGACTATTCGCTCCATAGTCTTCCCAACACAGCTTGTGAGACTGATTGGCCGGTAACTTGCAACCTCGGTCTTACATTTCCCTTTCTTTAGTATGGGTATTGTGATGGCTTCTCTCCATACTTGGGGTACCGTTCCTTTCAACCTGCTGTGGTTGAATATCTCAAGCAGTTTTGTCTTTGCTGCTGAGCTCAGATTTACTAGCATTTCGTTGCTGATTTTGTCTGGGCCGGGTGACTTTTGAAACTTAAGCTTGGAAATAGCCTTCTGTAGTTCTCCTAGTGTGATGGGTTCCCTCATTGGGGCAGGAGTATCTGTCTGTCCCATGGTTGCCAGTATTTCTTTTCTTATCTCTCTCTGATGATCTATGTTAATGGGTAAGTTGCTTTCTGAACTGTATCTTCTAGCAAACAAGTCTGCAGCTTGTTTTCCTCTGAAAAGTTTGCCACCTTCATCCAATGTGATAGTCTGCCTAGGTGAGGAACGCTCTTCATTTAGAGACTTGACTAATCTCCAAAGTTTCCTGCCGTCTTTCTCAAGGTTCAGCGATGCCGTTTTAGTTCTCCAGCTTTTCCGTTTTTCTTCTAGCTTTGTTCTCTGAAACTCTGCTACAGCCTTTTTCCATTTGTTGTGAGTTTCAAGTGAAGGCTGAGACTCTGCGTCCTTTCTAGCCCTGTCCATAGCTTCCTGGCGTTCTTGGAGTGTGCTGGACCAGTATGGTATGTAGTTACGCCGGCATCCTTTGGGAATGGTTTCTTTTGCAGCTTGTAGTATGCATCTGTTGAAGTCTTTTACCACTTCATTAATGTCTCTGTTCTGTACCTTGAGGGTAGACAGCAGCGTGTTCACCTGATGCCTGAATAAACCACAGTTGGCTTTTTTGTAGTTCCATCTTGTAATGGCTGGGCCTGTACTGAGAGTTGCACTCTGGACAGTAAGAAAGATTGGGCGATGGTCGCTTCCCCCTAGTTGGTCTCCTACTTCTCTACTAATAGATCCAGCTATATCTGGTGTGGAGAAGGCAAGATCTGGTGTTGAAGTTGTGTGCCATCCTCTGGAGTAGAAGGTAGGAGTATCTGTGGCATTATTGACTAGGATTAGGGAGTGATCATCTTGCCAAGTTTCAACCTCTTCACCTCTGTGATCCAGATGGTTATAGCCCCAGCTCTGGGAGTGGCTATTAAAGTCTCCAACTGCTATAAAGTTGGTGGCTGGTACCTGTATAGAGCTGAGACTCAGGGGTTTGTTGTTCGGACAGTAATAGTTCAGGAAATCTATTTCCATCTTGTCTACCTTTATCTGCAACAGCTGATATTCTGCTCCATCCATGAAGGTTTTCCTTTCGTGTGTAGGAATGTTATTCCTTATAAGAGTAAGTACTCCTCCTTTTCGTCTATCTTTTCTGTCGGATCTGAAGCATTGATATCCCCTTATTTTAAAGGTTTGATCTGCTTTCAAGTGAGTCTCTTGGATACAGCAAACAGTGACTTGCTTCTCATACAAGATGTTTTCCAGCTCTGTCTTTTTGCTGTATCCAGCCTGCTTGCTGTTCACTCCCTCTGCATTCCAGTGCATCATGACAAGTGGCACTCTGGGTTTCTCTTTTTCTGTTTTGTTTTGGTCAGTAGTTCTCCTCCGCCGTCTGCTGACTCCACAAGACGGTCTAGAGGGTCCTCCAGTAGCTGAGGGTGGGCTCTGTCGAGGCTCAGAGCCCGGCACTGCACCTGCCTGGTGGAGCTCCACAGGGCGAGCACCAGTACGAGATTTATTTGACGGTGTACTCTCCATAGAAAAAAAAAAGCGAGTTGCGTGATACTGTGGTTTCCGGTGCGCCTTCTGGCCCAGTATCTACGACTTTAGCACCTGTTCAACGGGAGAGTGGGCTCATCCCTAATCTGTTTATGTTCCCAGTAGTAGACTATTCGCAAGCAGCCTGGGGGTGTCACTGCTCTGCGCGGACCTTGTTTACCGAGGCGGCGTCCGAGCTCGTATGGTGAAAATATGGTTGCGTTATCTTCAAAATAGCCCTGTCTTTCCCATGGCTTTTCTGCCATCCTGCAACTTTGAGTTAGGGAGTTCTGAGCTCCAGTCTCTTTCCCAGGCATTTTATCCTGGCCTGGCACGCATACAGAGGACCCCACTTCTGGTTCTAAGTTAGCAGTTGGGGATAGGTGGGGTAGCACACTGTGCATTCCCCGTCATCCAGGGGGCTCTCCAACTATGCAGAGCTTGCACAATGCTGTGCTCTGGTTCTGGGCTCTCCCAAGGAATCCTCACGTCCTGCACAGAGCCACTTCCAGATACCCACCACCTACCAACCCTCCATTGTAGAAATCTACTGCATGCGGCCATCCAGTCAAGAGCCAGTATTAAGTCTGGTGCCCAAGTGATCCCCCCAAGCTCAGTGTGCAATGCTGGGTTCTCATCATGCTGCAACACAGGGGGGATTGTGATGCTCAGCCATCTCTCTCAACTCTGCACCGATATGTGACATCGGGGACTTAACTGTGCCTCAGTACTGGGAGGCCCCGTTTCCGGGTACACCACACACAGCCAATTGAGGTAACGGTCGCCGTGGGCGTCAAAAGTATCTAAAATTGGTCGTCAAAGGTGTCTATCTTCGCATCAGATTATTCTTTGTAGAGTTGTAGATAGAAGGGTAATGACGCTTCTATCCCAAGTGAGTTTCACAAGATATTTCCGAAGTCAAGAACAATGCTGCATTGGTAGGGCAATTGTTAACTTATATCGGTCCGCCGCCTTTTGTGAAGAATTAAGCAATGGTTTAAGCCCGTTCAAGCCCTTAGCTGGTGTAAATCCAGCGAAATTATTTTCTCAGAATTAGCTCTATATATGTAAATATATGTCTATATGTCTATATGTCTATATGTCTATATATATATATATATATATATATATATATATATATATATATATATATATATATATATATATATATATATATATATATATATATATATATATATATATATATATATATATATATATATATATATATATATATATATATATATATATATATATATATATGATTGTTATGTTTTAAAATAACATGTAACAAATTTAATAATCAATTAGTTTTAACAGGTTAAATAAAGATGAAATGATGATGAATTTTAGATGTAAATCAATTTTTGTCTTCACTGAGACTTAGGTGAGGATTTTAAAGAAAAAAATATTGTCCTTTTGCTGTTTCCTGGTAATCAGAACTTAACTGATCTAGGTGAGTCCTGCAGCCGTGGTTTCGTCAGTTCTTCTGTGATGATGACACTTCACAGTCTGATAGCTTTGTTCTACGAACAGTCTGATAGCTTCGTTCCACGAACTTTAGACAAAATAATAAAGAAGAAATACCACTTCTAAGTACATTTGTGGGCTGCAAATTAAGAGGCGCATTGTCTCGCGGTGCACCCACCAATGTTAGCATCTCCGAATAATTATTCTTTTTGAGTATACACAGCGTAACTCAGGGAAGATGATTAGAAATCACCAATATTCTTCTGGGTATTAAACTGGTAAAATATGTGCTTGGACAGCGCGGAAGCAATCATTTGCCTGAATTACAATTAACAAGGTACATATATCTCACAAAATGATACTTTACACTTGAGGCACATGCGATGCAATCATCACTCATCACTGCTCCAGTTGAAGTCTGGGGTCTATTCTGCTGCCGGTTGTCTGTACGACTAGCAAGACGAAATAACCAGCGTTTACTGTAGTGGTTTATGAATTTACTATTTTCATATGTTGAGGTTGCCAGCCTCATACATAACCATTTAGCAAGAAAAACATGTCAAATTCACATTTGTAAAATAAATGTTTACACTTACCACAAAGTAACTTTTGGGAACACAGTCTCCTGGCACAGTTTAGAATGGACACTAGCAACTTAGGTTAAATGCTTTCGAATCACTTGGTCTAGAAATTTTGTATTCCTCTTATGACGGGTGATCTGATTCCTTAGGTCTCCAGTCTTTGTATTTAAAAATGCGGGTTTACTTTTTTAAGTTTTAAAGTTGCCCAAATACTTCGATCTTGGTCCTTTAAGTTTCAGTATTTGTATTTAAAATTGCGGGTTTACTTTTAAGTTTTAAAATTGCCCAGATACTTTTATATGTCACTTATAATTTTGGAATCCTTTGTCCGCTCCTTCTCTTTCTTCCTCTGGTGAATTGCTTGCTTGACGGGGCGATGCAGTCTGATCTGTGACTCTGATTTCGCTAGATTATATTTCCAATTCTCAGTTCAAAATCCCAGATTGTACTTCCAACGAATTTTCCAATGAAAGTCAATGTCTATTCCGTCTCTCGAATCAAACCAATCGAAAGCTCTTTGGTACTATCTGGGTTGGGGTGTTTAAATCAAAATAACCCAGCGTGTTTTAAAATATTACATTTAAAAATTCCATCGCGTGACCTCTTTCTAATAATACTGTAATACTTCCGCCCAGATTGTCTCATCTGCCAGGTCATCTGTAATAATTACACAGGAATGTGCCCGCGGAAGCGACTATCTACTTATCACCTGTGTCTTTGCCCATCCCTCAGACGGCTTTCTTTTCATCGATCATACGAGACCATATTGTACAAACGCAGATCGCCTTAATCAAAGATGGCTAGGCGACTTACTTGATAAAAGTATTACCCGCTGCCCGGTCTAATTAATCTGGTATTATTACGGTTCACGTAACGAAACTTAAACAAGTCTGGCAGTGGTCACAGCAAAAAAATGATTCTTCTTCTTCTTTGATCCATAACCGCCAACCGTCAAAGCAGTCAGCGGCCATCACGCCCGGTGGCATCTTGTAGGGCAGCAACAAATTGATTCCACTTTGCTCGGTCGGCGGCCATCGTACAGTGCCCCAACTGTGGTTCATTCTTTGCATCTCAGCTTCCACAGTTCTCCGAAAAAAATTAATGAAGGTGCATAAAATATGCCAAGTAAAAAGCGGATGAAGGAGTGAGAGAGGGGCTCAAATGTACATGTACAAACGTTTTGTCACTCACTGCAGAGCATAGGGGAGGAATTCCGGGACATAGTCTTATAGCAGATACTGTAGCAGGGGAATGAAGTATTAGAGCCTTCTCAATTCTTGGTTGAGCTTAGAGAGGTGGGTTGACAAGTTCCCTTTCTGGCTGCCTTTACTTATCCTAACCCAAGAGCAGAGTCAGATATCCATTTACAGCTGCGTAGACTGTAGCATGCGCTCTAACCATGCATGGTCTCATAAATGGGTGCTTGTCTAAAATAGAAGGATGATAGTGGTACGACAAGATCACTAATGAACTACTGATGACACGAACCAGGCAAGTGCTAGAAGAACAAGACATGAGAAGACGACGCCGAAGATGGATAGGACACACATTGAGCAAACTTGCTCATAGCTTTACAAGGCAGTCCTTGTTCTGGAATCCCCAGGGTAAGAGAGGCACAAGAAGACCAACGAATTCAAGGAGAAGAGAACTGAAGACAGACATGTGTCACGAAATTGCCTCCCCTGCTTTGTAGTAGTGGTCCAACAATGGCCAAAACTCAAGAGTGTATAATATGGGTCTTCACAGGTGTCTACCTTTGCACAAAATTACGCTTGGCAGAGTTGCAGATAGAAGGATAATGATACTTCTATCTCAAGGGAGTATTCATAAGATATTTCAGAAGTCAAGAACAATGCTGCGTTGGGCAGAGCAATTGTTAATTTATATCTAATCCGCCGCCTTTTATGAAGAAATAAGCAATGATTAATTTCAGCTCGTTCAAGCACCCACCATGATTTACTCAGTGGAATTCTTATTATTCTGGTATAGCTCTGTTTAGTGAGTATTTAGTAAATTTACTGAGACAAATATGCAGTACATTCAAAATGATTAAATCGACGTTAAATTTGTATATTTACTGTGACAGGGGCTAGGTATGGTTGAGGCGAACTTATGTCGACGTTGCTACCTCACACCCAAGACACATGCACTAAGAAAATTTAATTAAGGATCGTTTGACAGGGGTTACACTTATTGGTTGTTTGCAACACTTTCAGCAGCAGACTTAGCAATTCAAGCAACACAAAGCCTTATATAGGACACCATTTAATTCTACCGAACACCCTGACAGTTTTCGCGGACGTTGTGTCCAAGGCAACTGCGGATTTCAATTCTGGTTCTCTCTTGCGGTCTTGCAATCGAAATGACAAAAAATATTGAGATGTTAAGCTTTGCGTGGTTAACATCCGGACAGTTTGATTGGCCGTTGTCCGTCAGCGGACATGACTAGCGTTCCATAATTAGATAACGCTTATTCATTCATTCATAACCCTCCACTCCCAAAGGAGCATAGGCCTTCAACAAACACATGCCAAGTCCTCCTGTCACGTGCCATCATCTCAAGTTCTTTCCATGTCCTCCTCATCATTTTCACCTCTGTTTCCAACTCTCTTCTCCATGTACTTCTTGGTCTTCCTCTGCCTCTCTTGCCCTGTGGGTTCCAGAACAAGGACTGCCTTGTAATGCTATCAACAGGTTTCCTCAGTGTGTGTCCTATCCATCGCCATCGTCTTCTTCTCATCTCTTGTTCCACTGGCACTTGTCTAGTTCTTGTCATCAGTTCTACGTTGGTAACCTTGTCATACCATTTCAATCCCTCTATTCTACGCAAGCACCCATCCATGAAAGTCTGTAGCTTTCTGGTTGTTGTCTTTGTTGTTCTCCATGTCTCAGAGCCATACAATAGGACTGACTTCACATTTGAGCCGAAGACTCTTATTTTTGTGTTGGATCCTATTTCTCTTGATCTCCATATATTTCCCAATGCAATGAAAGCTCCTCTTGCCTTCTGCATTCTTATTTTGATATCGCTGTCTGTCCCTCCAACTTTGTCTATATTACTGCCAAGATACGTATATGATTCCACATCTTGTATTGGTGTTTCTTCAAGTTCAACCCTATTATCATTACCTGCATTTATTCGCATTATTTTTGTCTTTTCCCTGTGTATTTTCAGACCCAATTGCTGTGACCTCTCATCGAGTGTTTTCAATTTGTCCTGCATCTGATTACGGTTATGGGACAGAAGAGCCAAGTCATCAGCAAAATCCAGATCATCCAACTGCTTAGTCAGAGTCCACTGGATTCCATTTCTGTTGTGTGTTGTCGATGATCTCATAACCCAATCTATTGCCAGCAAGAAAAGAAATGGAGACAAGAGGCATCCCTGTCGCACTCCTGTTCTTATCCCAAATGGTTCTGTAAGCTGTCCTTCATGAAGAACTCTGCATGTCATGTCTTCATATGTTTTCTTTATTAAATTAATGATCTTCAGGGGAACTCCATAATGCCTCATCAATTTCCAAAGTGATTCTCTGTCTACACTGTCAAATGCCCTTTCACAGTCCACAAATCCGATGTATAGTGGTGAATTCCATTCCAGACTTTGTTCAACTATTATTCTCAAAGTGGCTATCTGGTCTGTACATGATCTGTTTTGTCGAAAACCTGCTTGTTCATCTCTCAATTTCTTGTCTATGGACTCTTTTAATCTCTCAAGGATAATCCTGTTTAATACTTTTCCTGGCACTGATAGTAACATTATTCCTCTATAATTTGTGCACTCTTGTAAATTTCCCTTCTTAGGCAACTTAACCAGATATCCTTCCTTCCATTCTGCTGGTATCTCTTCCTTTTCCCAGACTTTACCAAGTAATTTATATAACATCTCTGTAGCCGGGTATAAAGGTATAACGCTTATGGCTGCTACATAATTAGACTAAGGAAATGACGGAATGGCGCTGTCACATTACAAATACCAAATTTAATAATCAACTAAGTTTTAACAGTTTAAAACATTGAATAATCTTTAAAAGAAAATACTCATCATCGTGCGATGGTAGTGTTTATGAAAGTAGTCACTTGGCAGCTTTTAGGTTTGACATAGCTGCAAATAGTAGTTTCTTTTCCCGCTGGGTTTTTGGGTTCTGTGCAGATAGGTCACTAGAGTTCTCGCGTCTCTGGTCAAGATTATAGGCGCAGCACGTTCCAAGTAAGATCAGGGAGTAACTGCAAAGCTGGTACCGCGTCTCTAAGACCCTCTGATGATGGTGTCTAGTTCGACGTCAGGCACTTCTACCCTCACTTTGCTCCAGAGATTATTACCCTCGCCGGTACCACTAACTAGTATGGTAAAAGAATAGAAACGAATACCCTCTGAGTATTGAGCTTCCCGACACACGCTTACGTGTCCCCATCTTCCTATTCCACCATCCCATCTACCTCAGAATTTACCCTCGATGAGAATTAAGCTTTAATTGCTCGAGAGAAAACTTTCTTTGCATTTAAATAGAAGCTTTATATTTACTTTATATTCAAATGAAAAGGTTAATAATATAGATATAATATGTTTACATTTAAATCTACACTGGTGGAAAAATGTTCACAATATAGATTGAATATGTTTTCAGCTACATCTACACTGGTTGAAAAATGTTCACAATATAGATTGAATATGTTTCCATTTACATCTACACTGGTTGAAAAGCTTTGAAACTTTCATTGATTTTAAAGTGAATGTGTTTACATAGACATTTATACTGGTTTGAAAATGTAAATATTATAATTAGAATGTACATCATTTCTTTCATCTTTCCCTCCCTGCTCCATAGGAACTTGGGACTACCTATGCTTTTTAGTTCTCTTTAAGAAACTAGCAATAAAGCAGTCACCAGCCCTTGCAGTTGTGGTTCATGAAATCATCATTCTATATACTGAGGTTGCCAGCCTCAAATGACTTGGACATCCACTAGCAATTTTCACATATTAATATTCACATGACAATATATACATATTAGTTCACATGTTAGTAATTTTTTTTTTGAACGTACGCCCGCTATTACTCGAGGCGAGAATCTCCGGTTAGTATATCTAACCTGAAACTGATTTTTACGCGAGTATCCCTTTTTTCCCTGTACAATGACAGGTGTCCACTCGCCACATGTTAGTAAGTGAAAAATATAGAATGTAAAACGTACACTTTCGCCAATCTTGGTTCACAGACTGTTTGCTCAGAGGAGTAAAGGCACTAGAATAGGCCTCTTTCACGTTTCTAGGGTGGTGTTATGTAAACAATGAATTCCCACTATGACTCCGTGTTTTCAGTTTCCTCAGATCCCGGTTGTCCGCTTTAAAAGGTAGAGTTTATTCTGGGCTCTGAAGTCCTCAACATTGCTCAAACAAAGTCCAGTCAGATATATAGAATTGATTCTAGTCTTAACTCTGGCAGTCTTGTGGTCTTCTTGGCAAGCGATTCTCACAGTGAACTAGACTTGAAAAAAGCCAGGTTATATTGCCTGTCTCCCCCCGCATTTGTTTGTTACGATGTTAAGCAGAGCGCCAATCGTTTCAAACATGCGTGTTTTGTTGGGTAATGTCAAAATTATTTCAGCCTGAAATTATGTGCGTGATGCAAAAGGTCATATATGGTAATAAAACATCCGATTGCCTTCTCTGCAAATGCCTACAATTACATCTTACTTTCCTCAAGGTGTTCAGGAAACGATTATGTCATTCCTGTGCGCTGACAAATAAGTTATCTTCCCGTAGTGGCTATCAAACTTTCAGCGTATTACCATCTTGGCGAAGAACGCAGCCCGGCCTTATTAGCGATTAAACAACTGCGCTGGGCGATTTTAGTGTTAATCTATAGTCTGATGTCGGCCCCACACGAGATTAACCAACATGGTTATCGGTTAATATTGCATCACCTGTTTACTCTTTCAGCTGGGATGGCCAGGTGTTAAGTTATAATTTCGCGTGGGAGTTAAATGTTTTAGATCCTCACACGAGAATCTAGTATAGACGCACTTTTGAGTATATCTAAGTTCATTGTATGTATTATTATTTGCGTGCCACCGCGCACGATGTTTGAACGGGATGACGCTGTGGTGAAAAATACAGTGATACAACGTTAAAATATCTCCAATTATAAAGATAACGGGTAAGATAAAATGTAGGGATAAAATTATACGTAAGATACGAGGATACATTCTCGCCTTTGCCAGCGGTTTCTACCGCCATTGAAACTAACTAGTTAGACATGCAGACGAAACGGTTTACCCTTTTAGACGGGGGGAAACGGAGATAAAAAAGGAAAAAATATGACTGAACACGTGTTTGAATCTAAAAAGCAAAAAGACGAAATTGGTAGTTTAAAGAAAAAAATCACGCCACTAGTTGACACAATGTAAGGAATTGGTAGAAAAAAGGACCTTGTCTCTTATTAGAAACAATCATATCTTGGACGCTTTTACGGTAATTGGTTGTTTTATTTGAATGCAGCGGCAAACGCAGTGGACGAAGGTTCAAAAACATCTTTCAAAAAAACTAACCTTGAGAAAAGTAGGATTTTCTTTAATAATAAAGTTATGAAAATAAAACCTAGCTAGTTTGATAGCCCATCTTGAGCAGAGAAATAATATACTTTTAATTATACAGACGGACAGATAACACGGAAGATATTGACGAAAGACTGTATTGTTCACATCAGACTAGCGAACAGTTTTTTGTGCATATTTCACTAAAGTTACCTTTTGGTGTCCTTGAGCCCTAAAAATGCAAAAATCAAACTGCAATGAACTAGGGGGGGGCAAAGTCGGAGGATAGAAGCTAAAAATAACTTAAAGGGGCAGGTTTGTGCAGTTTTTACGTGTAGTTGGTCCAAGAAACAAGTGTATTTTTGTGAAAAGCCACGTAGAGACAGACGGACCAACAGACAATAATACACACTTGACTGAGATCTGACTGAAATTTGACTTTTGGTTTGAATATTTGAAAAAAAAGTTAGAGGGGAAGTCCGTGATTGGGCAAATGTATTTATATTGGTGAATGGGAGACGCGCACTTGTACCATTTGTTAGAAGACTGTCCAGTAACACAGTTCTAGACTGATAGCGGTGATTTCCCAGAATTAATAAATAAAAATCAGTGGGACGCCCTAATCTAGCCAGCAGCTCAGCTGAGTTTTGCTAGTCCTAAGTAACTGTGTTCTCATTTCTGAATTGTGGTAAGGCAAAAAGCATTTATCTTGTTTATTTTAATATTTTGAGTGATTGATACTGCCATATCATGAAAAATGATTACGACAAGTGAGTGCTTGCTCTAGGTCCCCAGCCGCAGTCCAGGGTCTAGAGACAAACTAATAATATATGGAAACCTATCTAAGACTATGGAAGGAGGATCGATTATTGACATCAGTGGGAACATATCACCCACCTTATTAAATAGAAGAGGAAACTATTGAACATATTTCGGATGCAATGCAGTCTTGGGGAACTTGTACAAATTGATAACAACTGGGTGAGATGTGTTACGTTGGTCAGAGAGATCTGACTCAATCTGTGTAGTGTTGTTTTGTGGTATTGTGTGTAAGAGTGGCGCAGTGAATAGAGTACTGACACATGGCACAAATTTTGTTTCAGAGTTTCCGATCTGGCACTACGATTGTGCCAGATACTCTTGTAGAAGTACAAGAGCGGGTGTCTGTGCAGCCTAACATTTTACTCCAGCTGCTGGGAGGAGTGGGCCACAAGAATTCTATACTACATCATTTCAGGCCAGTAAACTGCAAACCTGGCCTGCTGGAGATTCATTCAATATTTCCACCATAAATAACGAAATAAAGCGGGTTAAAGAAACATTAACATCAGTCCATATGTTAAGGACTATAAACTTTTGTAACCATAGATTGAGCATGATGACGCCACCCCAACTAACCATCCAGTGCTAGTGTTCCCAAGACTTTGTAGATACCATTCATATTAACCATTGTAATAATATACCTATGTACAAAAGTTATATTTGATTATGCAATATATATATGCATTTCATTGATAAATACCTATCATTTCATAAGTTCTGACCAAAAGAAAAAATTGGTTCAGGACTAATAAATTAAAAAAAAATTTTAAATTTAAACTTTAACAGCCAGTGTTAGTTCAGTGTATTGTAGAGTTTATTATTATTATTAGACTTATTATTTACATGTGTGTGTCAGTGTATTTTATTACCTACACATTACATTTCAGTACCCTAGACTTTTAACGTAGCTAACATTCATTATAGTAGAATAGGTCTGTTTGAGGTCGTAAAGTGGT
Organism: Oreohelix idahoensis; assembly: GCA_024509875.1. Lineage (NCBI taxonomy): Eukaryota > Metazoa > Mollusca > Gastropoda > Stylommatophora > Oreohelicidae > Oreohelix > Oreohelix idahoensis. The sequence continues at coordinate 44,688 of JAMPIV010020008.1, read as the reverse complement.
AGCAGAAGGGCCTTCTGTAACTCACATAAGCTTTTATCTCAGGAGCCTTCACAGCTGACCTCATACAGTACACTAGGTAACATATCAACCATACAATAACATCAAAAACCACTACAAATATTGGGGTCTTGTCCGGGGATTAAGTTATTAAAGATATTGGGGTCTCCTGGTCTGGGAATTAAACTAGTGGGGCATAAGGGAATAAATTTAAAAGTGTCCCTTAAAATAAAAAGTGGAAAATAAAAGTTGATGAATCTTCACAGCCAGTGGTAATTAATTAATTAATTAATTAATATATTACCTTGATAATTACACTTTGTTGTTTACCTTGGCAATTATATAATTGGAATTTATCTTAGTCATTGCTAAATTGTATGTTAGAGTATGGCAGATCTAGCAAAATTTAGATCGGCTGCTGTGCTGACGGCGAAGGAGATGAATATGGAGGGTCAAGTTTTAATTCAATATGTGACTTCAGAATGTGACAAGTATATTGAAAGGGAAGATAGGAGGTTAGCTGAAGAGAAGAGGTTACAAATTGAGGCTGATAAAGAACTTAAGAGGCTGCAGATTGAGGCAGAAGAAAAACGACATCAAAGGGAAGCAGAAGATAAGAGATTGACTGCCGAAAGGGAAGCAGAAGATAGAAGATTGCAAAGGGAGCACGAATTACGACTAAGGGAGCTGGAATTACAAGGCCATGCTCCTGAAAATGGTGCCAGCCCTTTTGCCTCAGATGCTACGCCTAGTCAGGGAGCCTCAACCTCAGCTATGGGGTTCCATTTAGACCATTTTAGTGAGAAAGACGATGACATCGAGGGGTACCTCAGTAGATTCGAACTATTAGCTACTACATATGGGTTAGAGAGAGAGAGAGGTGGAGTCTTAAGTTATCCCAGGGACTGAGAGGTACTTCTTATGAAGTTTTTGCTAAGATGCATAGAGACGACCGAGACAATTATGACATGCTAAAGCAGGCTTTGTTATTGAGATATGAAAAGAATGGTGAATTTTATCATAAGAAGTTTAGAAATGCCAAACTGTTGTCTGGGGAGACATACCACCAATTCTCTGCCAGATTGGAAACCTATTTGGAGAAATGGACTGCTCTGGGGAAGACCCAAGATCTTAAAGAGATGATCATGATAGAGCAATTAAGAGAGTCCATGGCTCCAGACCTGAGAACATTTCTCATGGAACAAGGTGCAGAGAGATTGGGGGAGGTTTTAAATGTCGCTGAGAGGTATCAGGCAGCCCAGGCAGAGGTAAGTGGCACTAAAAAGAAGCACATAGACAATTTTAAAGCTCCACAGCAATTTAGTAAATTTGATACCAGAGAACAAGGTAATAAAGGCAGGACAAACTTTGATAGGCCACGAAATGATTATCGGGATAGAAACTCACAGTTCAATGACCAAAAATATAACGAAAGAAAACCGTTTAACCAAGGAAAGAGATGGTGCAAATGGTGTAAGAAAGACAAACATAACACCGAATTTTGTAAAAGGAAACCTTCAAACATTGCTGCAATGAAGTCGGGGAAACAAAGATTAAAGGTTAATCCTAATGGACAGCAGGAACCGTATCACCCCCCCAGTTTGTGAGGATGTTATTTGTAATGGGGTCACCATAAGGTGCCTATATGATACAGGTTTGGATTATGATTCAGTTGTGAAGTCTAGCCTAGTGGACCCAAGTCAGTATACCACAGAAACAGTGGAAATACAAGGGGCAACTAAGGACATACCACTCATGACACTTCCCATCGCCAGGATAACGGTGAAAACTCGCTATGTGGAAGGAGAAATCAGAGCAGCAGTGATAGATGAACCAATCTACCCTCTGATATTGGGGTGTAGATACGTCTTCTTGGGGAATCCCGAGAGACCTGTGATCATGGCGACAGTGCAGACCAGGTCACAGAAAAAGGAGGAAGAAGGTGAACCTATAAATGCTCATCCAGAAGAGATGAGGAAGGCGCAGGCTGAGGATAGGACACTCAAGCCATGTTTCAAAAAATTGCCCAAATGCCACACAGCTCCAAGCAAGGGAGAGTACTTTATGAAGAACAAACTGATCCACAGAAAGGCCGGAACTGGAACAAATGGTCACAACCAGCTGGTTCTTCCCACTTCATATAGGGAAAAAGTGATGGAACTAGGGCATTCGATTCCCTTCAGTGGTCACATGGGGATCAGCGCCACAGGACAGCGTATAGCTTGTCATTACTTCTGGCCAGGGATAACGGAGGATATAAAAAGATATGTCAAATCCTGTCCAGAATGTCAAAGGGTAGCTCCAAAGCATTGGACTGCTCCTGCAACTCTAGGGGAAATGCCCATAGTGGGAACACCTTTTGAGAGGGTTGCAGTGGATATTGTGGGACCTCTCACTCGGACCAAGAGGAGGAACAGTTACATCCTTACTCTGGTGGACACTTGTTCTATGTGGGGAGAGGCAGTAGCCCTGCCATCAATTGATTCGAAACATGTAGCAGAGGCACTACTTACAATATTCACAAGATTAGGATTCCCGCATCAAATCTTGACTGATAATGGCTCACAGTTCAAGGGGAAACTAACGGAAGAAGTTTTTAAGCTATTTCAAGCCAGACACTTTCATTGTATTCCGTACCATCCACAAGGGAACGGCCAGGTAGAGAGGTTCAACGGGACTCTCATTTCTATCCTGAGGAAGCTGGCACATGAAAAACCGGACATGTGGGATCAATTTCTGCCCGCCGCGTTGTTTGCGTATCGGGAGGTACCACATAGTTCAACCGGGATTGCTCCCGCAACCCTGCTATTTGGGAGGCCAATAAAAGGTCCATTAGAAGCACTATTAAGGACCTGGACCGATGAGAAAGCAGAAGAGACTGTTACCTCATCATATCAATATGTGAACGAGCTGACCACTCGTCTGAAAGCTGGATGGAAACTGGCAAATGATAATTTGAGACAAGCCAGGAAGAAACATGCAGCTTACTTTAATAGGAAAGCAAAGGACAGAGAATTAGCTGTGGGAGAGAAGGTGCTTCTTCTACTACCCGGCAGCCAGAATAAGTTGCAAATTGGATGGCAAGGTCCATATACGGTTCTAGAGAAGGTGTCTAGAACAAACTATAAAATTGACAAAAAGGGGAAGGAGAAAGTATATCATGTAAACCTTTTAAAGAAGTATCTGGACAGACCACTCCAGGAAAGCACCCCCTTACTGACCTTGGCTATCGCCACTAAAATGAAAAAGGAACCACTCACCTCACATGAATACCCATTACATCCTTGTGAAACAGCCGCACAGGTAAAATTCAGTAAGCACCTGACTAAAAATCAGAGGGAGAGAGTTCAAAAGGTTCTGGAGGAACATACAGATGTATTAACAGATAAACCAGGACATACAAATTTGCTACAGTATGACATGAAGCTGGTAGACTCAAACCCAATCTGTATGAGAGCCTATTCTATTCCGTTCTGGAAGGAGAAGGCATTGAAAAAGAGGAAATAGATTATTTGTTGAAAGAAGGGATTATTTCACACAGTGAATCTTCTTTTAGCTCCAGTGTAGTTTTGTTGAGGAAACCGTCTGGGGAACATAGACTGTGCATAGATTACAGGAAACTGAATGCTGTCACAGAAGGACAAGTGGATCCATTACCAGACACAAAACAGTTATTTGCCAGATTGAACAAGGCAAAATACTTTTCGAAGGTGGATCTTAGCAAAGGCTATTACCAGATTCCAGTGAAGCCTGAAGTTAGACCTTATTTAGCCTTTAGCACCTCGGAAGGACATTATGAATTCAACATGCTACCATTCGGACTGAAAAATGCTCCGAGTGTATTTTCTAGGATGATGCGGATCTGACTCGCAAAGGAAATCCAGATAAAATTGTTTGGTCTGCGCAATGTGAATTAGCATTTCAAGAGTTAAAGGAAAAACTCACTAGCAAGCCTATTCTCAAATTGCCTGATTTGACTCAGGACTTTGTGGTGAGAACAGATGCAAGTAATGTAGGCCTGGGGGCGGCTCTGTTGCAAAGGTCCTCTTCACCCAATGGGGAACTGAACCCAGTCGCTTATGCAAGCCGCAAGTTGAATAAAGCGGAGCAAGGGTATTCCACAAGCGAAAAAGAATGTTTAGCGTTAATCTGGGCAATAAAAAAGTTCCAAATCTATCTGTATGGTAGGACTTTTGTGGTCCAGACGGATCATCAGCCGCTCGTGTTCTTATCTCAGGCCAAGCATGAAAATGCAAGATTGTTGAGGTGGTCTTTATTGTTGCAACCTTATCAGTTTATTATCGAATATATCCCGGGGTCACATAATGTCGGTGCAGATTTCCTCAGTAGGCACCCCTGTGATCAAAATTAGAGTAGTTGGCAAGCGTGAGGAGTAATTTTATCTATGTGTATCACTGGTTTTGGAACTTGCATTAGTGCATGTTCTCAGGTGGGCAGATGTGTGGTGAAAAATACAGTGATACAACGTTAAAATATCTCCAATTATAAAGATAACGGGTAAGATAAAATGTAGGGATAAAATTATACGTAAGATACGAGGATACATTCTCGCCTATGCCAGCGGTTTCTACCGCCATTGAAACTAACTAGTTAGACATGCAGACGAAACGGTTTACCCTTTTAGACGGGGGGAAACAGAGATAAAATAGGAAAAAATATGACTGAACACGTGATTGAATCTAAAAAGCAAAAAGACGAAATTGGTAGTTTAAAGAAAAAAATCACGCCACTAGTTGACACAATGTAAGGAATTGGTAGAAAAAAGGACCTTGTCTCTTATTAGAAACAGTCATATCTTGGACGCTTTTACGGTAATTGGTTGTTTTATTTGAATACAGCGGCAAACGCAGTGGACGAAGGTTCAAAAACATTTTTCAAAAAAAAAACTAACCTTGAGAAAAGTAGGATTTTCTTTAATAATAAAGTTATGAAAATAAAACCTAGCTAGTTTGATAGCCCATCTTGAGCAGAGAAATAATATACTTTTAATTATACAGACGGACAGATAACACGGAAGATATTGACGAAAGACTGTATTGTTCACATCAGACTAGCGAACAGTTTTTTGTGCATATTTCACTAAAGTTACCTTTTGGTGTTCTTGAGCCCTAAAAATGCAAAAATCAAACTGCAATGAACTAGGGGGGGGGGGGGGCAAAGTCGGAGGATAGAAGCTAAAAATAACTTAAAGGGGCAGGTTTGTGCAGTTTTTACGTGTAGTTGGTCCAAGAAACAAGTGTATTTTTGTGAAAAACCAAGTAGAGACAGACGGACCAACAGACAATAATACACACTTGACTGAGATCTGACTGAAATTTGACTTTTGGTTTGAATATTTGAAAAAAAAGTTAGAGGGGAAGTCCGTGATTGGGCAAATGTATTTATATTGGTGAATGGGAGACGCGCACTTGTACCATTTGTTAGAAGACTGTCCAGTAACACAGTTCTAGACTGATAGCGGTGATTTCCCAGAATTAATAAATAAAAATCAGTGGGACGCCCTAATCTAGCCAGCAGCTCAGCTGAGTTTTGCTAGTCCTAAGTAACTGTGTTCTCATTTCTGAATTGTGGTAAGGCAAAAAGCATTTATCTTGTTTATTTTAATATTTTGAGTGATTGATACTGCCATATCATGAAAATATCTGATGACTATACGAAGATCAGGCCAGTAAACTGCAAACCTGGCCTGCTGGAGATTCATTCAATATTTCCACCATAAATAACGAAATAAAGCGGGTTAAAGAAACATTAACATCAGTCCATATGTTAAGGACTATAAACTTTTGTAACCATAGATTGAGCATGATGACGCCACCCCAACTAACAATCCAGTGCTAGTGTTCCCAAGACTTTGTAGAGACCATTCATATTAACCATTGTAATAATATACCTATGTACAAAAGTTATATTTGATTATGCAGTATATATATATGCATTTCATTGATAAATACCCATCACTTCATAAGTTCTGACCAAAAGAAAAAATTTGGTTCAGGACTAATAAATTTTAAAAAATTTTAAATTTAAACTTTAACAGCCAGTGTTAGTTCAGTGTATTGTAGAGTTTATTATTATTATTAGACTTATTATTTACATGTGTGTGTCAGTGTATTTTATTACCTACACATTACATTTCAGTACCCTAGACTTTTAACGTAGCTAACACTCATTATAGTAGAATAGGTCTGTTTGAGGTCGTAAAGTGGTAGCAGAAGGGCCTTCTGTAACTCACATAAGCTTTTATCTCAGGAGCCTTCACAGCTGACCTCATACAGTACACTAGGTAACATATCAACCATACAATAACATCAAAAACCACTACAGACGCGTTTGTCGCGGCGTTCTGTTGTCATCCAGCTATGATGATTGAGGCAGAGCCCGATATTAGCCGTCTAGGAAAGACATGTTTTTGATGTACTTGCCCTAGGTCTAAGGGAAGACATGCAGTTGATGTTATTATAATTATTTTAAAGACAAAGAAGCCATTCTTGAAGCATCCTACCAAGAATCGTTCCAGAATGTATATTTAGCCAAAAAAACGGCTCGTTTTTTAAGTGTCTCACCTCAGACGCTTGACCTCCTGCAATGTTATGGCAGAGCTTCGGCTGAACGCAATGTGTCCAGCCGCTAGTGCGACCCTCTGATATCAGGAAGGGATTGATGTTATAAAGTAATATACGAGGGGTGTTCAGAAAGTAATGCACCACATCGTTTTTCTCAGGAGCTGTTTATTTAAAAAGCACGAAATTTATACACAATATACATGGATATGTCATGTAAACATCGGTGTTATTCACCATAATATCATCAACTTGTACGGCTTTATGCCAGCGCGAAACAAGTGCATGTATTCCTAGCCCGTACCAGATTTTGTCTTGATCATGTAGCCATTTCTTCGCTGCATGAATCACTCCGTCATCATCTTCAAACCTAGTCCCATGGAGTGCATCTTTAAGTGGACCAAATAGATGAAAATCAGAGGGTGCCAAATCGGGACTATAGGGTGGATGGGGTAGTACAGTCCAACCCAATTTGGTGATTGCTTCCCGTGTTGCCAGACTTGTGTGAGGTCGCGCATTGTCGTGAAGGAGAAGCAGGTCTGCTGGATTCTTGTGCGGCCGAACTCTGCGAAAACGTTGATTGAGTTTTTTCAATGTCTTAATGTAAGCTTGCGAATTGATTGTCTCTCCCCTTGGCATAACGTCCACAAGAATCACACATTTAATGTCCCAAAAGACAGTGATCATGACCTTTCCAGCTGAAGGAATTGTCTTGAATTTCTTTCTTCTTGGTGATTGCGGATGATGCCACTCCATTGACTGTCTTTTTGTCTCAGGTTCAAAATGATGTGCCCAGGTTTCGTCACCTGTAACGATCTTAGCCAAAAAGTTCTCTCCATCAGCATTGAAACGCTCCAACAATTCAGAAGAAATTGCTTTTCTTTGCAATCGGTGGTCATTTGTGAGACTTCGAGGAACCCATCTTGCGCAAACCTTAGAAAATCCGAGAGTTTTTATAACTGCATTTGCACTACCAATGCTGACTGACAGCTGTAAGGCCAATTGTTGAGTAGTGATTCGCCTATCAGTAAGAATAATGCCCTCAGCGCATTTCAACATTTCTGCGTTGGTGGCTGTGGCAGGACGTCCACAGCGCAGCCGATCAAGCAGCTCCGTATCTCCACTTCCTGATTCTTTGATTCTCTGAACCCAGCGACTGACTGTACTCCTGTCGACTGCAAAACTTCCATACACATCACATAGACGCTTGTGAATATTCACAGCAGTTTCCTTCTCTGCAACGAGAAATTCTATCACAATTCGCTGTTTATAACGCAAGTTGCTAACACGCTCCATTTCAACGGTTTAGGGCAGCCGTATTATTTGGCCGGTTGCGGTGCAATTTGGTGCACACAATTGGCACATGCCATATTTGAAGTGTGCAAAATTTCATGCTTCTATCTTCATTATTAGCTGAGAAAAACGATGTGGTGCATTACTTTCTGAACGCCCCTCGTATATCTACGTTAGAAAGAACTTTTTCCATTCGACAGTACTATGTATTCTGTCAAACCGTTAACCGAGAAGGCAAAACGACCAGTGAAGTCCGTCAATGGCCATATTGCCTGTTATCTATGCCAATGCTTATTTGATGATGTACTTTGCCATGAACCATGTTCATGCTGCTATACCTGCCTATGATGTCGATGTTCTTGTCTTCAATAAATCGTATTGTCAGTGATGTCAAACAATGGGTCCAGCCTGCCTGACTTACCAGTTGGTCAATCTTATGACCCAGTCGTTGCTGTTTGTTTTGGTATTGTCTCCATCATCCTTACGAATTAACAGCCCACAAACATTCGCTTAATTGTAAATACGTCGGCCACTGACAGTAAGCCCGACAGGCCAAATAAACGTACCTAGAGCAACAGCACACGCACACCTCAAAACAATACGGTAACACCAGGTAAACAGACAAGACGAATTATTACTGAAAAGAGTGAAAGAATGCTTGAAAATACAAAATGTCTGCTACATAGGAGAGAAAGAAAGAGGTGCCGACCATTGAAAAGCATGTAACTAGTCAGTACAACAAACGTAACTGACTACCGCCGTAGTGAAGCAGGGATCGACCCAAAATAATTATGTGACAACATAAAGAAGATATGAAGAGCATATATTTGCTGTTCAGACCCACCTGCTGGCTATACTTATTCAGTCTATCTGTTTTTTCTTCGATGTACAATAATACATTTGATCAGCACTAAATCTTAAGCTTAATCGAATTTACAGATTAAGGTAGGGTTTCCATAATGTTTTGTTCAAAAACCGGGACATTTCCAAATTTTTACCTAAAAAACCCGGGACATTTTGTAAAAAAACGGGACATGTTAAAAATTAAGGTAAAGCACAAATAAATCTATTATATATTATATGTTGCACTTAAAATAAGATACTGGTATAAAAATACACACATTAACTAACACAACTTCCACTTTAAAAAAGAATTCTAAATTACAAACATACTTAATTAGAAAAATCGCACCTTTAAAAAATACACAATAGTCAAGTTTATATTTCAGATTCATCAGAATATTTATCAGATTTATGGGCCTGTTCAAGAAGTTTTTTTGGTTCTTGTGCGTTTATTCACCGGTTAAATCAAATTGTGGATATTTATTACCCAAACCGATCACCGTACTCTTTCTTGACTGAAAAAGTGTCATTGTCCTCTCCCCCCTCCCCCGTTGCTTAGAATTTTTTTTAAAACACGCCTGCCGTTCGTAAGGTTGTAGTCACGTAGCACATTCTGCCGTAGGGGAGTGAAGTGTTATAGACTTCGATGTACTGGGTCCCAGCTTTATGAGGTGGGGTGGCCTGTTCCCTTCCTCGCTGCCGTTGCCTTCTCTAACTCAAGATCAGAGGCAGGTACCCTTTTACAGCTGGTTAGACTGATGCGTGACACCTGTTCCCTTCCTCGCTGCCGTTGCCTTCTCTAACTCAAGATCAGAGGCAGGTACCCTTTTACAGCTGGTTTGACTGATGCGTGACACCTGCTCCCTTTCTCGCTGCCGTTGCCTTCTCTAACTCAAGATCAGAGGCAGGTACCCTTTTACAGCTGGTTTGACTGATGCGTGACACCTGTTCCCTTCCTCGCTGCCGTTGCCTTCTCTAACTCAGGATCAGAGTAAGGTACCCATTTACAGCTGTTATGGAGTGTTAGAGACTTCACCATACTAGGTCCAGCATCGAGAGATGGGGTCTACCTAGCTATAAATGGGTACTTAACTTTGAGTTAGGGAAGGAAAAGACAGCGAGGAAGGAAACTGGTCTCCCCCACCTCTCGATGCTGGACCTAGTATGGTGAAGTCTCTAACACTCCATAACCAGCTGTAAATGGGTACCTGACTCTGATCCTGAGTTAGAGAAGGCAACGGCAGCGAGGAAGGGAACATGTGTCACGCATCAGTCAAACCAGCTGTAAAAGGGTGCCTGACTCTGATCTTGAGTTAGAGAAGGCAACGGCAGCGAGGAAGGGAACAGGTGTCACGCATCAGTCAAACCAGCTGTAAAAGGGTGCCTGATTCTGATCTTGAGTTAGAGAAGGCAACGGCAGCGATTTCCCTTGTTTCCTTTGTACCGTTAACTTGTAGAACTGATTCAATTCCGTTCTATTGGTTTATAAACTTTTTTTTTTTAAATACGGGGGGGGGGGGGGAGGGGGGGGGTTGAAGGCGCGGGGGGGGGGGGGGGGGGGGGGGGGGGGGGGGGGGGGGGGTCGTAAGCGTGTCAACTATGAATGCAAGAGAAACGCTTTTTTTTTAACTTGCCTCCCAAATCACAATGTGAAATCAACATTTTCCAGTCAAGAAAAAGTACGGTTCTCAGTTTTGGTAATAAATTTCCAGAATTTGATTTAACCGGTGAATAAACGCACAAGAACCGTTTTTTTTTCTTCTGATATTTGGACATAGAACTCAGCACAAGAGAAATCCTTAAAATTGGCCTTTATAATGGCAAGCTTTCACTGTCTCAATTTTAAGTCTGTTATTTTTTCGTCTGTCCAAAGCGCATTTATTAATGAAAAAATACGTTCAACAGCTGCATTGGATCCTGGCAATGCCAAACAAAAACTAACTAGGCATTTCAGGTTCTCAGCATTTATATCCTGCTTTGTAAAATGAGCGAACATCTCACACCATTTTTCACTGACACTTTGATCCTTCAGTTCACTCCACACATCAAATTTGCTTTCACAATATTTTTTCACACATGCAAACTCATCAAATAAGTCCTCTTCATTCACAGTAAAATTTGGTGACACTGTCTTCGTGAATATGTAGCTTTCTTGGATGTTCTTCCAAGTCACACACTCCTTTCCCTTCAAATTGATCCAATCCATAGACTGAAGAGGCGTAAGAAATGGTGTACACCACTACTGAATATATTCAATGCAGATGTCATAGAAATCTACTGCATAGCTTTGAAACTTTTCAACTGTTATGTGTCCTTCTTTTTCTAATTCTTGCAACTGATTTCTCACTGTAGTAGTAAGAAACTTTTCTGCCTTCCTGTAGTTAAATCATTTGGTAGATGCTCACTGAACACTGTTTTGGTCGACTTTCGAATTTTTGTTCGAGATTCAAACCGAGGGTCCACTGTAACCGGAAATTGATAAAGTAACACTATAAAACACGGAATAAAATCTGTTACCCAAAGATTTTTTTTTTAAGGAAGGACCCTTAAAAAGCGGGACATTTGGAATAAATTCGGGACACCAGGACATTTTATTAAAAAAAAAACGGGACTGTCCCGGGAAAAACGGGACGAATGGGAACCCTAGATTAAGGACACATGGTCTAAGTTTTTTTGCCGCCAATAAATGTGCGCGATATATTTTCCCCCTGAGCCTGGATGGTAATGTTTACATAACTAAAGAATATTATTGTTCTCATGGTCGATGTATCTCGAGACGATTGTTCAGCAACAGTGTCCACTAATGTCTCATAATTTGAAGTAAAATATGTTTGCATAACGGAGTTCTTGTAATGTTTGGGTGATATGGCTTAACACATGAGCATCTTTTGTTTCTACTTTAAAAAAGAGTGCATTATGAATGAGGATGGGGAGTTGTTTCACCAAAATTTGCAAGTCTCGAGTAGAGTCGCTAATGCCAGAATCGCAAGTTGTCTCGAGTCGAGTAGCTGTGGTGTTTAAACTCGAGTCGACAACACTGCTAATTATTGATTAATCATAACTGGCTATAAACTTTTATTCATTGCAATAGAACGTATTAAAAACGTATAAGGTGTGTTTTTTTTTAAAAATGTTTTTGTATTTTTAGTGCACAAAAGTGGATCATTGAACTTTTTTCCCCTTTATTTCTTTCTGTCATCCAATTGTATATGCCTTGCTCATGCAAATACAATAATACATTACCTTCTTTCGAAGCAGTTATCTTTGATAATAATTGCTTTATTGACTTTACGTGCCACCCAGTACGAGGTAGCAACGTCACTTCCGCCTCTACTCTTTTGGAGTTTATTTATATTGTATCCATACCAGCCAACCCCATTCCCGTATCGTCTGTCTTTGTATACAGCAACAAGCAAAGCGCGTGCGCTAGGTTTTATCTACAACGTTCACCTTACCGTCTCGTGATTGATGTCTGCGACAGTTCTTAATTGATCGGGCACAAATATCCCGCTATACTGATCCGCCCAACGTCCCGCGCACGCACGATAAAGGGATTAACGCCAAGCATCAGCATGGAAATTGGAAATCTTTTGACTTGACAAAGTAATATCAGAATAACTTGACAAAGTGGGCAGGGCAAATATGCGGCCAATAACGCATGATGAACCGGTAACTGCCAATCGCTGGCATCTGATTGGCTCATCTCTGACGTAAGAGGGTTTGCACGTGTTAAAATTAACTGTCTTTGGAAAGAAGTAACGGGAATTGAAGAAAAAAAAAGCAGTCTAAATTGGCTAGAAGAATGGTCCCAATCCCCGAGCTGAGACCTAGCATTAGTTCGTTAGAATGTTCTAGTTCGTATATAGTCTCAATAGTTATATTAAGCCGAGAAACAAAGAGTATTGAGATCTATATGGACTGTATGGCGTGGTAAATTGAAATGTCTTTCAGATTATGGTTTCCGATTTAAAAAAAAAAAAACACGTTCTAGAACTACTGGGCAAGTAGTAAAGTAATTACTGAGAAGTTATCATTGTACCCCCTGCAAACCCAAGTAGAACAGTCCCAACTAAGATGGTTTGGCCATGTCTGCAGAATGGGAGAAGATCGGCTACCACGACAAGCATGGGAAACAAAGAGCCATGGATCCAGACCCCAGGACGACCCAGAGTCTGCTGGGAGAACAACATTAGACAATCTTTGAAGGACCGAGGACTAGAATGGAACCAGGCCTGAAGGAAGACAGCCGATAGGAAAGTCTGGCGCTCTCTCTCCCAAACCTCTACACCTCACGGTAGAAGGGGAACGATTAAGTAAGTTATCATTGTAAATTCAAATGAACTGCCGCATCCACGTCGGATGTTAGCTATAATGCAGATGCAAAGGCGTACTGGAAGCATTTGGCACCCACAGCGGATCCTTTCTTTGCCCCCCCCCCCCCCCCCCCCATTTAAAAAAAAACAGACAAATTACTGTGTACAATATAGATTGTTAAACAGTGTACAGTACTGTAATGGTAGTGTCCGATGGCACCCGCCCCCCTTTTTACTGGGTGGCTCTCTGGGCGGACCGCACCCTGTTAGTACTCAACTGTGCCAATGATTTGTGGCGTTCTCTTTCTCATGCACACAGACTAAGTCCAGTTCGTCTACTTGAAATTTCCTTCTCGCTTACATAGTTTTCGTTCTTAGGGTTTTCACTCTTCAGTCTTAACTTTCATAGTCAAATGTTGTCCCATAGCATATACTGCCGCTAGGGAGTTAAGTGTTGGAGACCTCACTGTACCAAGTCTCCCACTTTATTAGGTGGGATGACGATTCCCTTTATTGCTGCCTTAGACGTCACAAAATCAAGATCTCCAAAAATTGGTGAACAGGGAAGATACAGACAGACAGACAGACATACAGACATGCAGATAGACAGACAGAGGAAGGAGAGAGAGACAGGCAGGGAGGGGGGCACAGAGAATTGTTTGCAAGACAAACAGGGGGACGATACTATCGTGGTGGGTTTTGATGTTATGAAATGATGTTGGTATTTTTCCTTAATGTACTGAATGAGGCCAGCTGTAAAGGTTCCTGATTCTAACAAATTTAGGGTTGAGTTATCAGGATACCTTTCTGCTACCACCTTATGGCCTCAAGCAGACTTATTCTTGACTAGTATGAATGATAGCTACGTCTGATGTCTAGAGATATGCAAGTGTGGTGTGATGGTACTTTAACAATAATACCCAGCCATACAAACAAGTATTAAAGGTCTAAGATTAAAGGAAGTAACACCTGGTATAACTTTGTACAATTAATAATTTTCTGTATGATTTATTTGGTCCTGAACCTAGTATTCTTCTGGTCAGGACTTTAAAAATGAAAAGAATTCAAGATATATACAAAATATAAATTTTTGACCCACAGGGACAAGTGTCCAAACAAATACTGTTAAGTTATATTAATAGTGTTACTAAAATATGTCTATAACTGGTTTCTAACACTGGATGGCTGTTTGGGATTTTTTAATCACTCCCAGTCTCTTTACAAACTAATGTCACTGTTCATTTCACTATGGACATATTTTATTTCTTGGATACAGGGATATGCTGCTCTTATAGCTGATGTACTGTTAGGGTACCAGATATTTCACTTATCTGGCCCACTGGAACTGTCTGAATTCTTTCTGCCGAATGACCACTACTCCAAAAGTAATAGGGGGGATACTGGCGACCCCTATCACTACTGGCCTCCAAAACTTCTCAACAGCTTTCACTTAGAACTCTGGCACCAGACTAGTGCCAGATAAGACCCTGTAATAATGAAACAATGTCTCCGGGGTGATATCTTATTTAGACTGTATTTTATATACAAAAGAGCATACATAAGAAATAAAGAGCTGGGTCATATCCACTGGACCAATCCAGCACATCCATTACACGGTGTACCAGTGTTGTTCACATGTCTCTCCTACAAAGGCGGCACTGCATCTGCAATAATCTTATTAATCTTTCTTTTCTGCCATACAATGGGATAGGTGAGCTGTGTCCCTCTGGTCACCTAAGAAAACATTTTATTTCACAAGACATGTGCATTTACCAAACTGGCAATGTGTTTCATCTTAATTTTCCTTCAAGCCCTGCATAAATCAGCTTGGGACCTGATTACTTAGTCGTGATGGCAGCATCTCTCACTCACATTTTTAAACAAAATATATATGAATAATGTCGGTCTTACCAGAATTCAATGAAAAAAAACACAGGTACGTTGAATAGCAGATTCCAGATGTACTGCTGGCTGAACTGTGATGCCTATACTTTCATATATATTTGCTTTAATAAGGCTAATCACTTTTCACAAAATTCACAACGTCCTGCTCTCGGGACTATCTTCTACAAATGGCGTCAAGCCGTTGAATTTTCTTAATAATTTGAAAGGCTTTGGCCAATGACCGAACGACAATTTTGAAATTTGAAATTAAAAGCAAAGCAGACTTGATTTTTGGACACTACCAAGTTTTTTCCTCTCTCATGCTTAGATCTCAACTGCTAAATATATTTTGTGTTAAGCCATCCCATAATTTTTCTCCCCCTTTTCTGCCCCGTTCTACAACAGACTACTTGTAACCTTTTCCTGCCTTTTTCAAGGACGTGTCAAAAAAAGTCACCGTTAGTGCAAGTCCAAACGAGCATGTGTTGGTCTGTCTGTACGAACAAATACCGTCTTTTGTCTATAACTTTATTTCTATCTGTCGGATTTTTTATTCGAAAGCATATTACCCATCAGAACAAGACTAGCTCTTAGACTAGCTAACTTTTATGATCATAAACCTATTAATAAAGAATTCAATATATTTTCCATTTTGGTGTTCGTTGTTTTCTAAGTTTCCACTACTTGAATGTTATAAAATTCGCCTCAGATCTTCCTTTTTCCCGATAGGAAGTAATTATGCGTGTGTGTATATGTATATATTTTTCCACAGTGTCTGTGGTTAGAAATGTATTGGACTAGCGGGGTATTTTTAAATTTTCAAACTTGCGACATCGTTCTCGACACAAGCTAACGGCATGTCTCGCACTGTTGGCCTGAGTAGCTAATTCAAACCTCTAACACTTGACAAGCCGGCAGCAGGTGTCCGCTCTCTCAATCTTATGCGTTTGTGTGTTTTATTCTTTCTATCTTTCCTGGAACCAATACACTAGTAGCTTTTTTCAAACTTTTATCGTTAACCCTTGACGGGCGCGTTTTAAAGGCTAAAAGTACCAACGCGGCGATAAGATTTCTCACTATGTTCTATCCTACCTAAATCAATGCGTTTTCTGGCGCGGTAAAGAAGACGCGTTACAACTTTACTAATTTTATTTCTTCTGCTATTATTTTGACTTTAATATATAATTAATTAATGATTTTATCGTTGCATCAATGTACTTCACCACAGATACTAGACACTGGGAGTAATGCCCTATGTGGGCCCGCCTCGCTAGAATGTCTTACTTACTTAGTCGTTCCCCTTCTACCATGAGGTGTAGAGGTTTGGAAGAGAGAGCGCCAGACTATCCCATCAGCTGTCTTCCTCCTGGTCTGGTTCCATTCTTCTAGCCCTCGGTCCTTCAAAGATTGTCTAATGTTGTCCTCCCAGCGGACTGTTATTTTTACTCCATCTTTAAAAGGGTGTAGTTAAATGTTAAACTCATTGGCTATAGTTGTTTGAATCTGCTTTATTTGCTAAATGATG
Source organism: Oreohelix idahoensis (assembly GCA_024509875.1). Taxonomy (NCBI): domain Eukaryota; kingdom Metazoa; phylum Mollusca; class Gastropoda; order Stylommatophora; family Oreohelicidae; genus Oreohelix; species Oreohelix idahoensis. The sequence goes on along the minus strand of JAMPIV010020008.1, from coordinate 28,252 downwards.
GGTGAATGTCCCGACACCAGTGGGAAATAAAGTGTAGATGTTGGGAACTGTGAGAGCCAAAGTAGTAAACGTGGTCAACATCATCATCAACCCAGCTCAGTTTGTTGGAACTCCATACAGTTCATCTTGTCCTGGAACGTGATGGTAGGGACAAGAATGGGAAACAAAGAGTGTGTATCTGGCTTGCGAATTGGTCAATGGGATTCGCTTGAGTTGACAGGAAGTACCACTATACCTCACATTAAGAAGTGACTTGGAACTACTGTGGGTCATTTTTATAACATTTAATGAGGACCACATTTGGACCAGTACGTGTATGGTTACAGGAACAAATGTCGTCAGACAGCACTATGGCACAGGACATCTTAAGTTGGGCAAATATCATTCCCAATTAGCATTCGTAAATAATGCATTCAAGGCGTTCCATCATGTGTGGGCTTTACTGACTGGGCACGTGCAATACATAGGTGGACATTTCATGTCTAGCGAATATTCCTAAACCACGTAAAGTTCAATATATATATTTTTCATAATATCAGGAAAGCCTCAAAGACATGTTCTCTCATGTATCAGTGATCTCCCTTTTTATCTCACTCGATAAATTACGAATTTCGAACATGGCATGTTCTCTCTCTCGTGGCTTCACCACTATAGAATATAGATGAACCAAAGTTAGTCATTCAATTAAATGTCCTCATTTCTTCATAGGTTCTCTCATAGAGGTAAAGGAATATAATATCCGATCCAGTACTGATACATTGACAATGGCGGATATTGCTTTTTTAAAAGTACCCTACTGGCATCCTGATCAACAACGAGGCGAAGCCCAATTACATAACGGATTAAATTGTGGTTTTACCTTTTTATGCGAAAATATAAACTTTGCCATTCCTTGTAAAAGAGATAATAAACACTGGGGTAAAGTTAACATACAACAGTGTGTGATTATCACTTTTCACCTTCATAATAGATCACTAATTTCGGCATTACTGCTACAACAAAACTCGGCATCCTCACAGGACGACAGTCCATAAACCTTTGCTAGTACTTCAAGCTGCATAGTTTGACCTTTGTCTAGCGACAAACGACAAAATTAGTTTCGAACTTAGAAATGCAAAGAATCCATATATAAGACTCGAGACCGTTCACTACTCATACAAACAACTACGTACAGGCCATAGATATTGTTGTTCACCTACCCAGCCCACTAAATAAAGTATTAGATTCTGCGGAGTCCCGATCGTTAGATGTTACAGAAATCTATTGTTCAAGGGAAGCAACCCAAAAATGACCTATTAATAAGCACTTATAAATATAGGAAATACTTACAACATATTTGCGACATAAACAAGAATGGGGGAATCCGCCAAGCTGAAGAGCACCATTACAAACTGGCAATGCTGTTCGAGCATTAGCCACTCGCGGCAAAGTTTTCAGGTTCGAAACCTGGTAGCGCAACGCTTCAGCTTACCAGCTGTAAATGGGTATCTGATCTGTTTTTTTAGTTAGGGAAGGCAAAGACAGCGAGGAAGGGAACTTGTCGCCCCACCTCATAAGGCTGGACTTAGTAGAGTAAAGTCCCTAAAACTTCATTCCTCTACTGCGTTATCTTCTGTGAAGCGTAAATCGGAGAGTAAATCTCCATAATATAGTTAGAATTCATGTTGATTGATGTCAATAAGTGCTGATAGATTAAAGTATATATATATATATATATATAATTCTAGCTCTGGCAGAAAAGAGGTTAATTGGCAACATGAAGTAAAGTTACAGTTCAACAGTTGCATACGGTGATTCTCCAATGTTGCTATTTATAAATTTATGATTCCACTAGCTCATCTGGTTTCCGCTAAAAGGTGATATTACAGTAAATTTGGGCATTATCCTGCTACTTTCAAATTAGAAAAGGCGGAGAAAACAAAATGTCCAGCTCCACTTCCATTTAAAAGCAATAAGAGCTTACTAACGACTTTAATGACAAAGCCTTTCTTTAAGTATAGAAAAAAACATATTTAAGTAAATGAAGTCATTCACCCTTCATGTTTCATTCATCCAACTAGTTTCATTCACCACCAAAACAATTTCATTCACCCTTGGGTGAACCATTCACCAGTTTAAGAAGCACTGTTCTATGTTTCAGTAAACTTCTGGTTCTGCAAAGACAGTTTACAAGTCTATCTTCAGTATTCTTAAATCGCTTTTATTGAAGCGTTCAGGGTGAAAATTTAGATGAACGACAATTGGGAGCTTAATCAGTGGGACCAAATGGAGGAACACCCAGCCCAGTAATAAGATAATGCTTTCATCGTACGCAGTGGCGTACTAAGGTGGGGGGGGGGGGGGGGGGAGGGGGGAGGGGAAGGGGGTGGGTGGGGGGGGGGAGAGGTGTGGGAGGGGGGGGGGGGGTGGGGGGAAGGGAACGGGGGGGGGGGGGGGGGGAGGGGAGGGGGGGGAAGGAAAGGGGGGGGGGGGTGGGGGGTGGGGGGGGGGGGGGGGGGGGGGGGGGGGGGGGGGGGGGGGGGGGGGGGGGGGGGGAAGCGGGGCAGTCCTCCCCGGGTGACAGCCATGAAAGGGGTGCCGTCTGACATTATTATGATAGTGCTCACTGTTAAAAGTATATCCGCACAGTGGCGTCACTAGGGTTGGTGTCACCCAGTGCGGTAACTCATAGTGTCACCCCCATGGACCTCCTCCAGTACCAGACCATACAGAATCCTTAGTAATGTTTTTTGTTCTAATGTTACTCGTAAATCGTTATTCCCGTATTTCACTGAATGTAATGGCAATAGTAGTGACATAAACAACTAGGAAAATTAAAATGACACCTTTAAATCACAATATCATACGCCTAAATGTATTTACATTGACATAGTTTCATGTGGTTAAAATGAAAATTCGGTAAGAAAACAATAGAATCTGAAGTAAAAGCGTAGGCATATTAATACAGTACATGTAAGCTGGGCTTACGAGAAATGTTTTTTTGTGGTTATAACTACAAGTAACTACAGGGATATTTTTATAAAACATAATAAATTTCTGCTGCAACACTGCACAACAATTTATACAGTCATTTTGGTGTCACCCCCTCGGGGGTGGGTGCCACAGGTAGGATCCGCCCCTGGTGCCAAATACTTTTGGGACGTCTCTGATCGAACTGAGGTAGTTTTGTCTCCAGATTCCTAATCCATTACTCCTTCGCTTTACCGGAGAAAACTGTAATCTAGCGCCAGCTATCCTGACCGACCTTGTGTCTGGGTTGAGCAGGGCGCGTTTCGCCAAATGAGGCAAATTTAATTAAAAAAGAAAAAAAACTTTGAGGGCGTTTACCAGCAGGCTGTAAAGGTGATGATTTTCAACTTCATCAAGCCAGATATATGCCGAGTCCTTGCCCCCCCCCCCCCCCCATTTTTTTTTTCTCCTCCTGTACAAGTGAAATCGTCAACATCAAATTCAGCGCAGTTAATCTGAGGGTTCTAGAGAAGATAAGTTCAAGGCCCCCTCTTTTCTTTGCGTTAAGAATGGAGGGACACTCATGTGAAATGTTATATATACAAGGGGATTGACATAAGTCTTGGGCCTGACCATGAAGGACATGTCACAGAGAGCTGAAATTTTGTATAGTGTTTATTCCTTTTCAATATAGCCACCGTCTGAATTGACACACTTCTGCCATCTCTGCTTGACCTTGAAAAGACCTTGGGAGTAGAACACCCTATTTTTCAAACTAAACCAGTCATCACATGCCAGTATAACCTCTTCATCTCTGTCAAAATGATTTCCTTTTAGCTGTTTTTTAAGATTTGGGAATAGAAAAAAGTCTGATGGAGCCAAATCTGGAGAATATGGTGGGTGTGGAAGAATTTCAATATTCAAATCGTTGGCTGCTAGCTGCACAAGCCGTGCTTTGTGAGAGGGCGCGTTGTCTTGAAGCAAAGGAAGATTTTGAGTGCGCGTTATCGCTCGTTTCCTGGTCACAACCTTTCTTAGTTTTGTGAGAAGATCTGCATAGTACTGTCCATTAACTGTGTTGCCACGAGGCAGATAATCTTTCAAAAGGACACCTTTGCCGTCCCAAAAAACAGTCAGCATCACTTTTCCTGCAGATTTCTGCGCCCTCGGCTTGACAGGTGTTGGGGAGCCCGGGGTTTTCTATTGCATGCTGGCAATTTTGGATTCGGGGTCATAATGGTGTACCCAAGTTTCATCTACTGTCACCATGGTCTCCAAAAAATTTTGTGACTGACACTTTTTGAGCAGCTGTTGACAGCAATTTACCCTCGTTTGCTTCTGTTCACGTGTCAACAGTCGCGGAACCCAGCGTGCACACACTTTTCTCATGTTCAGTCTGTTGTGTAAATTTCTATAAACTTTTCTTTCATTTAGTTTTACTCAACTAGCTATCTCCACAATTGTCATTTTTCGATCCTGGTCAATGATTTTCTTCACTCTTGTTGCATTTTCATCATTGCACTCTGAGGCTGGTCTACCAGATCTTGGCAGATCAGCAACATTTGAGCGGCCGCACTTAAACTGTTGACACCAGTTTTTTTACCGAAGTATATGAAGGACAAGAATCACGAAACACTGGTTCCATCTCCCTGTGTATTTCTGTAGGTGTTTTCCCCTAAAACATCAGAAATTTTATCACAGCTCTGGCCTCCTTCTTTTCCATTGTTTTGTCAAATCTTTGGAGCAGCAAATCCGGTCAATAGGGTACATTGCGCCGTGCACCGTAGCGGGAAAACCCATTGAAGAAACAAACGCGTACTTTACACATTCAGTGCAAATATGATGAACTTTAAATGTGCCAAGTTTCATCTTCCTCCTGTGACTCCTTCATGGTCAGGCCCAAGACTTACGTCAATCCCCTTGTATATAACATCATGTGACATTAGGGGTCGGCTAACAGTAGATCACAAGGGGTGATTTGGTAGATCTCTGGTGACTGAAAGGGAAGAAAGAAAGATTGTTTTTTAAACTAGGGAAATTTCGATCCCACCAATATCTAAAAGTGCAGTAACACCCAGGATTAAAGGTAATTTTTCGTGTTTCCTGTGAAAAATCCAAGGGCTTGCTTACTAAAACCTTACTTACTAAACGTTTATTTGTTAAATGCATTAGATAGGAACGCGATCTTTACTTTGAATTGAAGATAAAATTCGATTAAAAAAAAGTATTTAGTTAGAAATTTCCATCGTTCTGTTCATGGAAATACGGGCAGCAGATCGTCTGTCAGATATGAAAGTTACATTTAGCTGCACTTCTCCTAATTACAAACACTCTGAAACACGAGAACAGTCATAATTCTATCATGGTGTCTTTGAGCGTGCGATTGACAGAGTGGTTAGAGCGCTAGTCTCTCGCGGCAAAGGTGCTGGGTTCGAATCATGGTGCCGACACGCTCCAGTCTACCCAGCTGTAAATAGGTACCTGACTTTAAGTTAGGGAAGGAAAAGGTAGCGAGGAAGGGAACTGGTCACCCCACCTCTCTATGCTGGACCTGGTATGGTGAAGTCTCTAACACTTCACTCCCCTACGGCAATATCTGCTATGGGACTACTTTTAACTTTTATTTAACTTTAGAGAGCTGAATGTTCCTCAGGTAGATCACCACAGCTCCTGGGCTACCTACTAATGTCCTACAGTATAAAATGATTACATAATCCCCATGAGCTGACGCGCAGTGATGGTGGATCAGAGACAAGACGAACTGATTACATAATCACCATGAGCTGACGTGCAGTGATGGTGGATCAGAGACAAGACGAACTGATTACATAATCACCATGAGCTGACGTGCAGTGATGGTGGATCAGAGACTAGACGAACTGATTACATAATCACCATGAGCTGACGCGCAGTGATGGTGGATCAGAGACAAGACGAACTGATTACATAATCACCATGAGCTGACGTGCAGTGATGGTGGATCAGAGACTAGACGAACTGATTACATAATCACCATGAGCTGACGCGCAGTGATGGTGGATCAGAGACAAGACGAACTGATTACATAATCACCATGAGCTGACGCGCAGTGATGGTGGATTAAAGACAAGACGAACTGATTACATAATCCCCATGAGCTGACGCGCAGTGATGGTGGATCAGAGACAAGACGAATTGATTACATAATCAGCATGAGCTGACGCGCAGTGATGGTGGATCAGAGACAAGACGAACTGATTACATAATCACCATGAGCTGACGCGCAGTGATGGTGGATCAGAGACAAGACGAACTGATTACATAATCACCATGAGCTGACGCGCAGTCATGGTGGATCAGAGACAAGACGAACTGATTACATAATCACCATGAGCTGACGCGCAGTCATGGTGGATCAGAGACAAGACGAACTGATTACATAATCACCATGAGCTGACGCGCAGTGATGAGGGATCAGAGACAAGACGAACTGATTACATAATCACCATGAGCTGACGCGCAGTCATGGTGGATCAGAGACAAGACGTGACAAACGGATTACAAGCGTGTCGTCCGTTACAATACCCTCCAATTTATAACTTGTTAGAAAGGTTTTGCTTGTGTTATACACAATGTTCGACCGTACGTATGATACGTATTGTATTTTTGACGATAAAATAAGTATCACAAGCGCACGGTAAAACTTCCGTTCGTTGAAATACATTGCATCACTGCGTCAAATGACAATTTTTCTGTAAATGTGAACGTTTTAACACATGTTGGTCTCGCAATTCAAGCTGTAGTTTAAAATAAAACATTTATGTATATTTACATTTAAAGTGTCAGCAAAACTCTTGTTACATAAAAACAAACAACTTGTTTTGTTTTACACATTATGCGTCAATGACGTAATTTCACGATATACCTATGGAAAGCGCCCCATGTCAAACTTACGCATATTAATTTAACGTATAATAACGTATTATACGCGTATTTTATTTATTTTACTTTTTTTTTGCAAAAAAATACGTGTAATACGCGTATTTTATTCTCAGACGTAACGTACGGACGAACACTGGTATACAGTGGATGTGACTCAGTTTATTTTTTTAACAGATTACCTTTTACACGCCCGAAAGTGTTGCTAACAGAACACTTTGGTGATCATCAAGGCACACCCAGCAAGCAAGGCGGTTAGCTATGTTATTTTAACAGCTACGACTACAGATCAATCCAAGATCACATCAGAGGGCTCGCGGATCAAAACAGTTCTTCACTGAATGTCTTCACATCTTCTAAATAAGAGACTGATTAGGTTGAAAAACTGTGGTAGCATCGATACAAACTGGCATTGTTTTCACAAACGTAAGACGACTTTGCTTGTTGGGGCTGTTACATTAATACTAACCTGTTATGTAGTATCTATTATCTTTCATTTACTTATTTCCGAGTAAGTTGCCCGCCAAAACATGGCGTGAAATAATTTTGTTATGCTTTTTTTTAATTGCATGTCCTCATGAGGACACTAATTCTCCTGTGATAATTAATCTAGATGCACTGGTTATGAAGCTATGGAGAAATGTGTCAAAATGACACGGGGATAAGTGAAGAAAAAGTCAGTGGACTGACTAATTAATTAACAGCTATTGTATCACATATTTTGTAAATTTACGGATATCTTTTAAAATCTTGCCTTGACACGTTTAAAAATTTTAAAAATTCGAAATAAGCTTTCTATTACTCTGTCTCCGAATCATTTTAAGGCGGTATCAACTTGAGCGACAAAATTTTGCCGAGTTACTGCAATTGTAACGAATTCCACTTATAATCTATTGCTAAATATAAATAAGACACTTATTCATATGCAGCTGAATACAAATAGGAACAATTTACAGAAACTGTGCCCAAAAATCAAACATTCGTCATTATTAAGGATGGGACAAAAATGCGCATTCTGTCCACTGGCGCGCAATTTAGTTTCCAGAGCATAATTGCGCCGTGCAAAGAATGCAAGTTTGATGAGAAATTTGTTAATGGAACAGGTTACTGATAAAAACATTAGTATTGTCAGATAGAGAGACAGATACAAACACATATGCTCAGCCAGACAGACAAATAGACAAATAGATAGACAGGCATACGCGTAAATAGATAGATATGTGTGTAGGAAGGCAGGCAGACGGATAGATAAGTAGGTAGTTAGGTAATAGGCAGGCAGGCAGATAAGTAGTTAGGTAGGAAAGTAGGCAGGTAGGTGGGTAAATAGGTATGTAATAGGCAGGCAGGCAGGTAGGTAGGTAGGAAAGTAGGTAGGTTGGTAGGTATGAGGATGGACAGACAAATTTGCAGATAGATAGACAGACAGACAGACGGACGGACAAAGACCGACAAATAGATAGATAGAGACAGACAGACAGACAGATAGACAGATAGATAGATAGATAGATAGATAGATAGATAGATAGATAGATAGATAGATAGATAGATAGATAGATAGATAGATAGATAGATAGATAGATAGATAGATAGATAGATAGATAGATAGATAGATATATAGATAGAAAGATAGATAGATTGATTGATTGATAAATTGGTAGATTGATAGATTGATAGGTATATGTATGAATGTGTGCATGGATACGTAGGTATATAAATAGATGTAAAGAATGCTTCTTTTTAAAAGCTTCTCTTAACATCAAGGGTTTAATTTAATTAATTTAACATCATGGTGATAGTGTCTTTCACACAAGCACGTTTATTTAAAAAAAAAAAAAAGATGTACGTATATCCCAGTCAACTAAATCATTTATAATAAAACATGCACATGAACTTACACAAGCCTAATATCTTAACGAAACAATATTGTCCTCATTTTGTGAAATGGCGACACAAATAAATTTATTACACATAACTATCTTTAAAGCAAAACGCTACATTTTTTTGGCAAGGAAAAACAATTATGTGTCTTTAAACCCCACACGTCTGGATTCTAAAACTCTTTTAATAGCCGACACAATCCTGGTTATATATTCATACACACCTAGGGCAATGAAACATTTGTTAGTCTACTAGTTACACATTTTGTTGGATGCATTATGGTGTCCCCAGTAAGTTCTTTCAATAAATATAGATAAAACAAATAAAAACATGAATAGCAGAATTATTCAAGGACAACGTATAGAATCCTTTGAATTGGAGTGCGGCAAGAGTGTCACAATTTATCTTCTTTCTGGTTATAGATAGGATTATTAAAACGGCTTCAATCGTCTGTGATGGAACTCTGTGACCTGTGACAAATCAGCTCAACTATCCAGATTGTGACACATCCGACAAAACAGCTTGTCGTGAGAAATTCTAATCCACATATCTAAATTAAAAAGTAAATGTAAAGCCTAACGATGTATTTCAATAAAAGGAAAGAAGACTGGTAAAGAACAGTGCCGTCACTATAGCGTACGCCTGTGTTATAGAACGTCATGCTAGTTAAACAAGAAATCCCCCTTTTCTACTCCGTCTGCATAATTGTAACGCTTTCACGTTGATAGTAAAGCCTACAGCATCATACATGCGTTTCTAAAAATAAAACTGGTACTGTGTTTCTTAGAAAACCTTGAGATACGCAAGATGCTTAATGACCCAGATATAATACTAGCATTAATTAAATTATACACACTACGTTAACCTAAAAGGACAGACGGACTTAGGATAGAGAGAGAGAGAGAGAGAGAGAGAGAGAGAGAGAGAGAGATGTACGGAGGGACGCATGCAATACTAACACGCCGTCTCGCGAGATACAATTAATGCCACCCTACGCGCAAGGCAGGCAGGCTTGATTTTTTTTCAAATAAACAGTGACAAAAAACACTACCAATACGAGGGTCAGGTTTTGGAAACATGTTTAATGCTTATTAGGAAACATGACACAATACTGTTTTACGTTTGAAATCCTGACATTAGCCTGACAGTACAGAAGACACCCCATAGTATGGAAGTGAGGAGGTGGTAACAGCACGACTATCCTAGAAGAAAATACATATTTTGAACGCAGCCACTTAGCTCCCTTAAAACTTATATATTTGGGTGCCTTAGGACTTGCTGACAAAGAATATGTTAGGTGTTAAGCAATTAGTCTAATAATTAACAAATTATAGCCAAAATACTATAGTGAGGTTGTCAGAGAACACAGGATCATTTTTGCTCATAATGGCGTGTTTGGACACTGCTTTAAAAAAAATGAGGCCACCACGTTAAATCCGATTTGATTGGCTAGAATAATATGTAAGGCGAAACATGATTAGTCGATTGCAGATACTATTTTTGGTTGTTAATAGAAACGATAGAAAGAGTACATTTTTTTTCAAAAGCTTTTGTAAACATGGTCTCATTGGCTAGACCATTTAATATAGTCAATTAGGAGCGTCAGTTCAGTGCCACTTTTTGAAAATCCAATTTGTAAAAGCAAGTGCGTTGAGATCCAGCTCATATTTTTCTAATAAAAGCCTGGGACAGAGGCAGATCGGAATTGTGCCATAACTCATCGCCAGTCAACGTATTTGTTTAATATTTCCATGAATTGTGGTAAGCTAGACATTTGATATCTTTTTGATGAAAATTGAATGTGAATTGATAATGTATGTCTGTTTGTGTGTGGTTCAGTAATACACAAGAGGCAAAACCTAGATATTGCTCCACCATTGCCAAAACTTGTCGAAGAGAAGTGAAACTGCATGGGATTGCCAAATAGTACTATGACACCTATCTTATTGAATAGAAGGAAATAATGCTGGAATTGCAGAGGCGTTGTAACCATTAGGGAGAGGAATACTGGTGTAAATTGTTTCATGAGAAGCTAGCAGTTGGCCTACCGCGCTGAACTCTGTGTTTGTTATGTATTGTGTTTCAGTGTGGAAATAGATTATAAATTAGTTCTGAAGTAGGAGGTACGACCTTCTTGTTTCAGGGACCGTGGTACTAAACTATTAAAGCAGCACCTGGTCTGAGTTTTGCTGAATCCAGAGGCTGATAGCATACTCCTTGGTCAAGATAGCGACCAGTGTTGTTTCTCAAGAATACGGTGAAGCAAACGAGCAGAGGAGACTGTTTCCTGCCGCCCACACAGAAGTTAAGATTCGTTGGCCAGAGCAGCTCAATCTTGTGTATCCCCCCCCCCCTCTAAAATTGACTGTATATTAAATAAAGAGGGACAATTATTTGTTTCAAATAAAAGAAACTGTGAACCTTTCAAATACTATTTCCACCAGAAACAAACACATGAAGTCATGATGACAAACAACAACCTAGCTTAAAAAAAGCCAGTATTACCTCATAGTACTACAATACAACTTACACACATATTGTAATAATAATAATATATGTCAATACAAAGATCATATCTATAAATTGTGTACATACAACTTGTAATTACATTTGATTGTGATTCCTGGTTCACTTTGTAGTTGAATCAGGATATCTATTATTGAAAGGAATTAATACATATTTTAAAAGTTACACTTGACTCATTAAGATAGTCTTATAGAGTGTTTTATGTATGTGAGTGTCACAGTGTTGTAAAGTATTGCATACACTTCATCACTTTCATAACCCTAGACATTCAACGTAGTCATCACAATATTCCAGAATAATTCTGAATGAGGTCTAAATGTGGTAGCAAAGTAAGGTCATCTGTAATACACCACACTTATTAGATACAGATACCTTCACAGCTGATCTCAGCCAGTACACTAAGTCCCCTATAAATATTTATATCATCCCACTTTACCACACAGCTCAACGATTCAGATTTTGCCACGTCTGACAAAATAGCTCATCTATCCAGATTTTAAGACCTCTAACAAAATAGCTCATCTATCTTGATTTTGCTACCTTTGACAAAATAGCTAAACTATCCAGATTTTGCTTCCTCTGACAAAATATCTCAACTATCCAGATTTTGCCACCTTTGACAAAATAGCTCAGCTATCCAGATTTTGCTACCTCTGACAAAATAGCTCAACGATCCAGATTAGCCCAATGACCTTGTCCTCCTGCCTCATAATCAAAACCAGATGAAAAACAAATTGAGAATACTTGATAAGAGGTCACAGCTAGTGGGTGTAAAAATACACACACAGATTATGTAAATACATGCGGCAAATTAAGCCAGTTTGTGCTTGCAGAAACATCTCTACACGATGTAAGCTCATACATATATTTTGGCAGCAACTCAGACACAGTTGAAAAAACAGACAATGATATCAAAATAAGAATACACAAGGCAAAAGGAGCTTTCATTGCTTTATAAAATATATAGAAATTAAGAAATAAAGTGCAGCACAAAATTATAAATTTTCAACTAAAATGGTACGGCAGAGTATAAAAATCAACCCAAGCAGCTACACGATTTTAATAATGAGTGATTGCGCATAACAGAAGTATTGAAATGATATGACAAGATTATCAATGTGGAAATGATGGAAAGAACCAGAGCTACACTAGTTGAACATGAGGTGAGGACATGACGTTGGCTTAGGATAGAATACCCACTGATAAAATCAGCTGATGGCAGAACAAGGCATTCCTCGTTCTGGAACACCCACAGTATTAGAAATTGAGGGAGATCTAAAAACACATGGAAAAGAGAAATAGGTGACAGGTGTAAAAGGGTTTCTTAACCTTTTTTTGTGCAATAGATCCCTTTGATTGTCTGACGAAGGCTGACGGGAGATTGAAGGCTGGAGACCCTATGGGCCCCCTTTGATTGTCTGATGAAGGCTAAAGACCTTTTGATTGTCGAGTGACGGCTATGGACCCCTTTTTGAAAAATATTTACATGAAAGTGTAATAAAACATTCATATTTTAAATTTTAGGTTATGTACATGGACCCCTTAGAATCCATTCATGAAACAACCCCCCCCCCCCGCCTCCCCATCCCGGTCCGTGGACAACTGGGTAAGAAAGCCTGCTTAAAAGAGATAACGTAGATGAGGCGTGAGCTTCTTGAAGGAATATAATCCACAGTTAGTTGGATGGTAGTGAATAACTGAATGAGATTACAGATATGTTGCGTGATAAATTCTCGCAACATCGTTTTATTTCAATATCTGTTTTATAACGCAAGGGCAACAACTGCTTGGAATTTATAGTCACTTTTCTCGGTAAGCATTTGTCTTCTCGCGTTGGTATCGAATGCAGTTAAGTTTGAGCTGTGGTCGTTTTGCGCTGGACTGCGCATGACTTGTCTTGCTTCTTTGTCGATCGGTTTCCGCCCACCACTAGTGGGAAGTGAGCGATTTGGAATGGCGAAAGAGATGCCTCGTTGAAGAGGGGATCTCCGCTATTTTTGTTCTGTCAGGGATGTGTAGTCCTCTTATGGATATTTCGTTTATTCGGGATAATACCTCTAGTGTATTTGCACATGCCGGGAGGCGTGATATTTCTGTATTTCTTGAAAGCAAGGTAAATTAACATTTTCATTAACTCTATCGATTTTGGGTCGTGAGCGATTTCGATTCATAGCCTGTCTGCGAAAGTCGTCGTCACGAGATGTTTTCCTAGCTCACATGTCGCTGCATTGTACTGCATCGGTTGATGCAGGTACCAAGGACCATTACTTGCTACTTTGTTAAATGAACTAGGTTTGGAAAACCTTTATTATCTAGAGGATATTTTTGAGGACATTATTTATACTTCGGCAGACGTGTCTGTCTTGCTGAAGTCAAACTAAGGAGAGTGAACTGATCTCATACATCTGGTTATCTCCTGGCTGTTATAGAAAAGGATGGAGTTTTCCACCTGACTACATTTACAGCACTTTGAAATATAACATGCATCTGACTCATCATTGTAATGCTGTCTACCGTTTATTGCTGTATTGAATGTTGCTGTGATAATGACTGTTTGATGTGCCTACACATTTGCGTAACCATTTTGTCACTGTGGCGTCCACAATAAATAATGAAGAAAAAACGTCAACGGCTGTTTCAAGACTCATTGACTTTATACGTCGTGAGTTTACTGACGTCCTATGTGGATTGCCCTGTTATTGTTGCATGAACATTGTTTTGACTGAACACATCTACACACTACACAAAACCAGACATGCGGATGCCATCCATCATCATATGGCATCACGCATCATTTGGTGGCCATAAGCTGGTTTGATTCTGGTACCAGCAAACACGGGGTCCCTTACCCACTTCATTTTCAACAAGAATTCATCAGCATCCTTCAAGAAATTAACATTCTTCAATACAGTCAACATCTTCAAAATTTTCAAAGTACTCGGCGTTGCCCGGTAAAAGTCAAATTTCAATTTTTTGACGGAAACAAGAATTTGACAGTACCCGGCGTTGTTACATGTTGCCGGATAACTCGGACTGCTGTTATCTTTTACGCAAGTCAAGCAAGTTGCTGCTGTCAAGGTTCCAGTGCTGTCGTTTTTTGAGAAGGTCAAGTGCCGGTTGAAACGGGTTGTTTTCTGAAGAAGGCCAAGTACCGATTTCCATCAACTTACTTTTGGATTAGAAGGTCAAGTGCCGAAACAACTCAACACACAGTATGTCAGAAGCTCTTGTACCATCGTGTTAGCAGTGGAAGCAGTTCAGATGTGCCATCATCGTTGGAGCTTCGCTCTTTAGGACGTTGATTGACATCCGTTTTTCTGCTGTTCTACGATTGGAAGCCTATAAGTTAAGTGGCCTGTTTGTATGTAAACTGTGCCCTTATACTTCTGCTGAGTCTTCTGTGTATCATCTCATTCTATATGTTTTATGTTTATATGTTATTTGTATATTTATATGTTTATATTTCAGCGGGTTCTCGGTTGGGTGGTGTCTCCGTTAGATTATGCCACGTCATAGAGGTCGTCTATTGTGAGCGTTTTCTGTAAGGTTTGCAAATTTCCAATACTGGAATTTGCTAAGCGACTTCTGTTGCTATTTATGTTAGCTGTGATGACATGTTTTAATATTGTTTTCGTTATTATTTCGCATTCTTTAGTTTTGTTTTGATTTGTTTGTGTTTGTTAGCCTACTCTTGTCTATAATTTAGTTTCATACAACATTTTTGTTTATACACTGTGGTGTCATGTATTTTGTTTAATTCTATCGCAGATATCGTCACATTTTTTGTGATATTTCATTAATTTCTGCTTTATTTTTAGTTGATTTCTGCGAAAGTTTTTTTATTGTTGCTGATCTTTGTTATTGTTTACATTGTTATTGTTTACATTGTTTGTATTGTTTACATTTTCAATGTTTACATTCTGCATGTGTTTACATAGTCATTGTTTACAGTTATAGTAATTAGTTAATGGGCTATGCTAATGCACTGTTACTACTATACTGATGATAAATGAATGATGAATAGTGTCGTGCACTATTGAATGAGAAGTGCACTTATGATCAAGAATTGAGTGCTGATATTTCATATACAAGTTCTTTGATTGGAGACTTGTTTCCCACAGAGACTGGGATAATATAAGGTGATGTGAATATACAAGTGCTTAATTAAGACTTGTTACACTTAGGTTTGAAATAAATTAGTTAATTATTTCAGGTTTTGGACTCATATGTTAGACAACATGTCTACATTTGAGCACTTTATTGAGCAGGGTAAATTGCTTGGGAAGACTGGTGATAAGTTAGAAGAATTTGCAACTGCTCGATATGATAAAGCAATGGAAGCTGAACAAAAGAAACTGCAGATGCAGGTGGATGAAAAAAGATTCCAAATGGAAATGGAAAAACAAAAAAGGGAATCAGAAGCTGAGGAGAGAAAACTCCAGCTACAGCTAGAAGCTGAAAGACTTCAAAAAGAGGCTGAGAATAAAAGACTTGAAAAAGAGGCTGAGAATAAAAGACTTGAAAAAGAGGCTGAAAATAAAAGACTTGAAAAAGAAGCTGAAAATAAAAAGACTTGAAAAAGAGTCTGAAAATAAAAGACTTGAAAAAGAAGCTGAAAATGAAAGACTTCAAAAAGAGGCTCAGGCTGAGGAAAGAAGATTACAGAGAGAGTCTGATGAGAGGAAAGAGAAAGCAAAAATGGAACATGAAGAAAAGGTCTTAGCTTTAGAGTTGGAAAAATTGAAATTGACAAGCATGAGTAATGGTAATGATTCAAACAAGGGTTCATCTTCTGGTAAGGCTAATAATGATACTTTTAAGATTAAGTTACCAACATTTAGTCCTTCCAGCGATGACATAATGTTCTATCTGGACAGATTTGAACAAGCATGTACAGCTCATAACATAGACAAAGCAAAATATGTTTATCAGTTATCAGGGATACTGACAGGTAAAGCTCTAAGTATATTAAATATGGTGGATGAACCTGACAAGAACAATTATGAGGTTGTCAGGGCCGCTTTGTTAAAGAAATATCAGCTTAACGAAGACGGCTATCGTCTACAATTTAAAAACATGTTACCTGAAAATGGAGTTGAATTCTCCGAGTTTATTGCAAGAATACGCATTACTTTCTCACGATGGGTTGAACTATCTAAGACGGAAAAAACTTATGAAGGACTTATGGACTTAATACTTAGAGACAAAGTCATGTCGTCTGTCAATGAGTCTTTCCTTGCTTTCCTTCATGAACGTAAACCTAAAACAATAAAAGAAATGGAAGATTTCTGTTGCCAATACGTAAATGCGCACCCACACATAACCATGGGTAACTCTAAGGTGAAAGAAGGTTTACCAGTTGCTTCGGCAGCTCCGTATGGTCAAAAACTTTGCTCGTAGATCCCAACAAAATTTTGATAGAAAGAGTAGCGGTAATTTCTGTCAAAATCATGGAAATCAATTTCATGGTGATTCTTCTTCGAAGAATTGGAGACAACCTGATAGTGATCGTTACTATCACCCTAATAATTATAGGCATTTCAAAAGAGGATATGGTAATAGAGGTTATTCCTGCCGAAGACCTCAGAACCAAACAAATAGATGTTCGCATCAATGTGAACATGATAGTAATCGTGGAAACTGGAATTCGAACCAGTATAACAATTACAATAGAGACAATAATAACTGCAGAGATAATAATAACTCTGATAACTTCAGAGGTAATAATAGTCGGGGTAGATCTCAACACAAAAAAAAGAGATATCAGCAGGCTAATGCTGTACAACAGGAAACTGAGGGAGCCTGTAATCATGTTGTTGATAGTAAAAACTTTGACGCTGTCACTAGTTCTGCTTTTGACTTTGAGAGAGCAAACAAATGCCCCCAATGCAGTACTTTATTCGAACCGGGTACCATAACTACTTTGAGTTGTGGTCACCCACTTCCCGCTCTTCCTGCTGCTGTTGCGCATGACGGGAGGGGTTCTTTAATTCTACATAAGGGTCTTGTTAATGATACTCCGGTCTCACTACTTTTCGATTCCGGATGCACCACTATTGGTGTTTAGACAATCGCTTGTAGATCCATCTTGTGCTACAGGAAGGGTTATTAAATGTGTCACATTTGGCGGCACTCTAGAAAAATATCCTACTGCTGTAATTCGCATTGCCACTCCTTTCTTTACTGGAGATGTGCATGCTTGTCTCTTACCTAATCCTATTGCGGACCTTATTATTGGTCGTATTCACGGAGTTAGGGTGTGTACCCCACAGCAGATTGCTGCTTGGGAAGATAATAACATGCAAGCTACAAATGCAGTAGTTACAAGAGCACAAGCTCTACAAACACCCGAAACTTCACTGAATAGTGATAATGAAGTTGATAGCCAAGATAGTCACTTAGTAATCACTCGTGACTCTTTCATAAAATTGCAAGAAGAAGATCCTTCTTTAAAAAAATTCTTCGTTCTTGCGAAGAAAGGTGATCCGAATCAGGATACAAATAGAAAAATCTTGGATTGCAATGAGAAACGGCGTACTTGTACGTATGGTACAAGATTCGACTACGTCGGCACATTCGCAAATTCTTGTTCCCAAGAGCATGAGAGTCCAAATATTGCAACATGCTCATGACTCGCAATGTGCTGGACATATGGGTTTTGCCCGTACGAAGTCGAGAGTCCTTGCGGCTTTCTTTTGGCCTTTTGTCAATAAGGACATTCGTATTTACTGCCGATCATGCAAGGTATGTCAGGAGGTCAAATCTAGAGGACCACGACATGCTGCGCCTATCCAGGCTGCTGACATTCCTATTCGGCCGTTTCAGAAAATGGCCATAGATATTATTGGCCCTTTTAAGGTCAAGTCGGCCAGAGGACATCAGTTTATCCTTACATGTGTTTACCCGCGGCTCTCTTTGCCTATAGAGAAGTCCCTAATGAACGCACAGGATTTTCTCCCTTCGAACTTGTCTTTGGCGCGCGTCCACGCGGCCCTATGTCTTTATTACACGATCTCATCACTGCCGATGATATTAGCGATGAAACTCAATCCTCATATGAGTATGTCATTGCTCTTAGACAAAAGATCATTGAGCATGTAAGCTAGCAACTGCTTCATCAGAAATTGCTAAAGAGAAGGCAAGGCAGTTTGCTAACAAGAATAGATGTCTACGACAACTTTGTCCAGGTGACAAAGCATTCGTCCTACTCCCCAGTAGGGAAAATAGACTTCTTATTGCATGGAAAGGTCCGTATGCAATAGTCTCTCGGATTTCCGATGTTGACTATGTGGTCGATATTGATGGAAAGCATAAAACTTTCCACATAAACATGCTTTCGGAATTTCACGAACGTCCGGACTATTTGCTGCCTATTTCCAGGCAACGGATGATGCTCCTGCACCTCACGGTCATTATTCATCCCTGTCTGTCATTCAGGATGAGGAAGCTACCTTCTCTGATGTCAACCTTCCCCTTCCAGTGGTTCCATTACATCCCACGGAATCTTGGAAAAACGTTTCTGTTTCTCCTAATCTTTCTGGTGACGAACATCGACAAGTCTCGTCGATGTTACAAACATTTCAGGATGTTCTCACTGACATTCCTGGACACACAGATGTCATAGAACATGACATAATTCTTACCGACAATAATCCAATTAGGGTTAGGCCGTATCCTATTCCTATACACTTTCAGTCGCAAGTGGAAAAGGAATTGGATGAAATGATTCAATTAAATATAATTGAAACCATCGACTTCACCATATTCTTCTTCCATGGTTATTGTCCGGAAGAAGGATAAGAACATACGAATTTGCGTTGATTATCGCAAATTGAATCAGGTCACAAAGTTCGACGCTGAACCGATGCCTTTGTTAGAAGATCTACTGATTAGACTTTCTAATTCTAGATTCTTCACTAAACTTGACTTGTCTAAAGGTTATTGGCAAGTGCCTTTAGCAGAGCATGCCAAACCTCTTACTGCTTTTTCTACACCTAGGGATCTATTTCAATGGAATGTTATGCCTTTGGTCTCATGAACGCCCCTGCCACTTTCGTTCGCATGATGCGTCGAATTCTGTCACATCGTTCGGATGTCATCGCATACTTAGATGACATCTGTCTCTTCAGTGATACCTGGGAAGATCACTATATAGGGTTATATGACTTACTGTCCACTCTACGTGAGAATAATTTGACAGCAAAACCTTCTAAAGC
The DNA here is from genome assembly GCA_024509875.1 of Oreohelix idahoensis. Taxonomy (NCBI): domain Eukaryota; kingdom Metazoa; phylum Mollusca; class Gastropoda; order Stylommatophora; family Oreohelicidae; genus Oreohelix; species Oreohelix idahoensis. The sequence goes on along the minus strand of JAMPIV010020008.1, from coordinate 8,765 downwards.
TTTTGTTGGTTTTGGTGAAATCTCTTTCCTGGGTCATCGTGTTGGTCATGGTCTCTTGAAGACAGAAGACCACAATACTTCCAAAATACTGAACATCTCTGTTCCTAAAACGAAGAAACAAGTTAGGAGTCTCTTAGGTTTAATTCAATTTTATGGGAGATTTATTCCAAATTTATCTTCGATCATGGCACCTCTATCAACATTGTTGAAGAAAGGTTCGCCTAATCTGGTCCGTTGGTCTGAAGAATGCCAATCTTCACTAGACCAAATCAAGAATATATTTTCTTCTCCTCCCATCTTAAGATTACCTACTCTTGATAGGACTTTTGTTCTTCGGAGTGATGCTTCATCCACTGGGATTGGAGCAGCACTGATGCAAGAATATGCAAATACTCTGCATCCTGTTATGTACATTTCTAGAAAACTAAATGCGGCAGAGAGGAACTACTCGGTTTTAGACCGTGAGTTGTTAGCGATGGTTTGGTCAATTCTAAAGCTACAAAGATTCCTCCTGGGCGCACATTTCATTCTAGAGACTGATCAGAAAGCTCTTACAGCTATTCAGACTAAGAATTTGAAGAGTTCGAGATCCACTCGATATGCTATAGCTCTTCAACCTTTTCACTTCACGGTACGAGCTATCCGTGGTGCGGATAATGTGATGGCTGACATTTTGTCTAGATGCCCACATGACTCCAGCTAATACTTCTGTCCTATATTTCCATATATTACAGAGTCATAACACACCTATATTTCTACAATAGATTAGCACATCTGTACTTACTTTATATGTACACACTATCGTGCTTTGTTGTCAGCTTCTTCTGTTCGTTTTTTAAGATGATAGAGGAGGACTGAGTAGTTAATATAAGGGCCGTTAGTTTACTAAACAGCCACAATTATTAATAATGTATTGTACCTTATGAAGCATATTAGTTATTAATTAGCATTATATTGCTTGTACTTTCTCAGAATGTCATTGTTGAGCTGAGGACTTACTTTACGAGTTCTAGATTGTGTACTTACCCTCGGAATACCAGAGCATATGTCCTGGATCGTCATGTAGTTTAACTTTACTATGTACTTATGTCATTACATGTCAAAGAATTTACTATCTAAATTTTCCTATCAGATTTGTACATCCATTTTTAAAGACAATATTAGAGTATGCTGTTTAATGATGATTATAGTAACTTGCATACGTATATTGTGTTTACATGCTAACGTGATGTGTGTTGGTGACACCTCCCCGATGTGAATATTTTTTGAGACATATTTATTTTTCTGTTGAGGTATAACCTCACCAGACACTCTATAATTAGCCTATTGTTTGGCAATTTAGTTAATTATCAGCGCATAATTCGTGCGTTTGAGCCGCTTATCGCTTGCTCTTTGATATTGAAAAAAAAAATATGTTCCACATTTTTTTTTATCGGGAGGAGGTGGTGATATGTTGCGTGATAAATTCTCGCAACATCGTTTTATTTCAATATCTGTTTTATAACGCAAGGGCAACAACTGCTTGGAATTTATAGTCACTTTTCTCGGTAAGCATTTGTCTTCTCGCGTTGGTATCGAATGCAGTTAAGTTTGAGCTGTGGTCGTTTTGCGCTGGACTGCGCATGACTTGTCTTGCTTCTTTGTCGATCGGTTTCCGCCCACCACTAGTGGGAGTGAGCGATTTTGAATGGCGAAAGAGATGCCTCGTTGAAGAGGGGATCTCCGCTATTTTTGTTCTGTCAGGGATGTGTAGTCCTCTTATGGATATTTCGTTTATTCGGGATAATACCTCTAGTGTATTTGCACATGCCGGGAGGCGTGATATTTCTGTATTTCTTGAAAGCAAGGTAAATTAACATTTTCATTAACTCTATTGATTTTGGGTCGTGAGCGATTTCGATTCATAGCCTGTCTCCGAAAGTCGTCGTCACGAGATGTTTTTTCCCAGCTCACATGTCGCTGCATTGTACTGCATCGGTTGATGCAGGTACCAAGGACCATTACTTGCTACTTTGTTAAATGAACTAGGTTTGGAAAACCTTTATTATCTAGAGGATATTTTTGAGGACATTATTTATACTTCGGCAGACGTGTCTGTCTTGCTGAAGTCAAACTAAGGAGAGTGAACTGATCTCATACATCTGGTTATCTCCTGGCTGTTATAGAATAGGATGGAGTTTTGTGCGTGCGTAAGCCCGCTATTACTCGAGGCGAAATCTCAGGTTAGTATGTCTAACCTGAGACTGATATTTACGTGAGTATCCCTTTTTTTTCTTGTACAGAGACAGGTGTCCCTCGCCATTCAGGCAGATACTCGCCGATTTCGGAGGTACCCATTAGAGCTGGGTCGGCTCAGGAGCCGCCAGTCCCTGGTCGACGACACTAATTCAAATGTACTCGCCAGGGCTCGAGTTAATCCAGCCCAAATCCCGGTCGACGAAAAATCCTCAAATGTCCTCGCCCGGGTTTGATCCTGGGGCACCCGGTTTGGTAACCACTACACCAGCGCGGCTCCCATCACAAAGCGTGTTGATAGCTGGGTATGGCTATCTGGGAGCAGAAAGGTTGACTACGCCGTGCCAGTCATGCTATAAAAGGCGACTAAGAAGGTTTGTGATTAACCTTGCAATCCCCTCATATAGTACTACATAAACCACTACTGAAAGAGTAGGGTAGCCCTGGCGCCAGCTCACAGGAAGGAGCCAACACCGAAAGACAATAATACACTTTGTTTATTTGTGTTAACAGAAATAGCCACTTTTTTCAGCTGCAGTAAACGTGTTTTTTATCTTTTATTTCTTTCACAGAAAGTGGGCATGTGGTAGAGACTTCAGATTTCCACAGGACACACCAAACAAACTTAGACTGTCACAAAACATGTTTAAGAAAATAGCCAGCATGTCTTGGATTGTCACAAAACTCTAGTACAACTTGTACTGCCATAAGAAACACCTGCATGCTTTGGATTGTCATAAAACTCTCGCATAACTTGGACTGTCATAAGAAACCCCTGCACGATACAGCATTTTTATGATGAAGCAAAGCGTCTCCACTTTTTTGATGATTTTATGTTTAATGATGTAATATTATGTCTTGTGCATTTGTGTCTCGTCTTTGTAACATCGCTTTTCAAACCATAACCTGCACCGCTTCTAGAAAGTCGGTTTTTCAAGGAACTAAGACTTACTTTAGACGTGCAGACACTGTTGTTCAACTCAGTACTGGCAAAAGAAAGTTCATGTGTTGTATCAGCTATTCTTTTGACAAGTTTGGTCCCCTCTGTTAATTGCGTGACACGTGTGACCGATTTGTCCGGAGCTGAATAAATGTCATTCTCGGAACAGTCATTAAGGGTGTTTTGATGCTGCAGGTTGATGCAATGACCCTGCGGTATTGTGTGTACTTCTTCAATACTGCTATTACTCTCTTCAGCCGTCGTAATATGTGGACTCGGTTCATCGTTTTCTTGGTACTGTTTCTGTTGGAAGTCAAGAACTGTCTTAAGTAGGTCTATATAACGAATAGCCAGGCGCAGAATTTCGTTTTTGCTGAGTTTCTTATCAGGTGGATGTGTGGGTACAAGTTTTCGAAGCTCACTAAACGCTCCGTTTACGTTCTGTTGTCGCCAACGCTCACGGGTGTTCGTAAACGTGCGCCGAACAATTTTACGACCTCCAGTTCTGCTTCCGACACTGCACACTTCCCTTGCACGGAGGCATCTGCTGTCTGTCTGGATGTTGCCGTTATTCGAGATACACTCAAAAGATGGAACGACACTACCGTTGTAACCATTGTCTAAGGTCTCTGGAGATAGGTCACTGGTCGATGTGGTGTACGGGACCTGGCGTTGTCTGTGGAAAGACAACGTTTAAAGCGGAGTTACAAAAACTAATTTTCATGTTAAAACTGTACTAGTAAACATGTCATTGTGATCGTTCTTTTTTCGATCCCCACGGGGCATAAAGCCACCACTGCAGCTGGTCCTCGTGCAGGAAGCCTGCACCAAGCATTCATATGCCCTTACAGATATGGTTTCTGTAGCAGTTTGTTTTTCATGATGAGGTTGGCAGCCTCATTCACAATATCTTATTAGTCGCCTCGTCGAGGTTGCCTGAGGAAGTAGCTATTCATTCTTTGTCTCGTCAGAAACCTCATGGAACTACATGAGGCACATTAACAGTAGAAGCAGCAACAACAGGGTTCGGTGCAAAGAAAACAAAGGAACTGAGATTACGATCAAATAAATATCAAATAAGATCAAATAAGAGATTGCAGCAATGCTGAAGCTGTATTTCGCAGGGTTTTCTGTCAGATTTTCAACCAGAGAGTACACAACGAAGTGGATTGGCCTTGAAGTTGGAATTGCGATGGGATGTACCATCTCTCCGATACTATTCGTCATGGCTATGCAGGTAATCCTCAATGCGGCTGAAGGAATGGCTATAGGCCCAAAGCTCGGTGGAATGTGTCACATGCCACCGCTCAAAGCATTCATGGATGACACAACAATTCTGACATCAGATGAACATCAGGCCCGGAGGATGTTAGCACGCCTGGATGAACTAGTCAGCTGGTGCAGAATGAGCTTCAAACCCAAGAAGTCGAGAAGCCTATCAGTCAGGAAAGGGAAGATAGCAGAGGTCATATTCACGGTTTCTAGCCAAAGAATCCCTACTGTCATTGAGGAACCTGTTAAAAGTCTTGGCAGGGTGTACGATGCCTCTTTAAAAGACTCGAAGGCAGTGCAACAGACAATATAAATGGCAGACAGAGGACTACAGACCATAGACCAAAGCAGACTCCTGGGAAAGTTCAAACTGTGGTGCCTCCACTTCATATTGATACCGAAGTTGCTGTGGCCACTGCTTGTATATGAAATAAGCACAAGTACAGTGGACGCTATAGAGCAGAAGGTCAACAAGTTCATGAGAAAATGGCTAGGGGTACCACCAGGTCTGTCAGATGTAGCACTGTACTGCAAAAAGTCAAAACTTCTGCTTCCCTTCAAGTCAGTTGTTGAAGAATACAAAGTTGGAAAAGCAAGGCTTGCAATGATGCTACGCGAGTCAGCTGATGACGTGATTATGTCCATTCAGCCCACACTGAAAACGGGAAGGAAGTGGAGAGTGGAAGAAGCTGTTGATGCTGCTGAAGAGTCACTCAAACTGAGAGAGGTAATCGGATACACACAAACGAATAGACGGGGATTTGGGCATGGTGACATCCGCTGGTGGTCCAAGGCATCAAGCAGGGAGCGCAGAGACATGGTAGTTCAGGAGATACGAGGAGCTGAGAATGATAAGAGGTTGCAAAAAGCAGTGCAGCAGGTCCAACAAGGCCAATGGACCACATGGGAAGGAGCTCTGCAGAGGTCCTTGACATGGAATGATATATGGCATATGGCACCTCTTAGGCTCAGCTTCGAGGTTAGATCAATGTATGACCTGCTGCCGTCGGCCACCAACCTTGTGAAATGGGGAAAGTCGGATGATGAGCAGTGCCCCCTGTGCCAGGGGAGGCAGACACTTGAACACGTGCTCTCAGCGTTAAGGTGGAACATAGGGCAAGGGCGATACACTTGGCGCCATAACAAAGTGCTAAATGAGCTTGCTGCGACAATAGATCAGGCAAGAATGAAAGCGAATAGCAAAGTCCTGCCAGACACCGCAAACACATACTTTCTGAGGGCAGGAAAGTCAGCACACCCCAAACCGAGTAAACCTGGTAGCAGTTTACCATCTCTTCTTGATTGTGCAAACGACTGGGAGATGGCGGTAGACCTACCTGGACGGGGGGCATATCCAGAGTGTATCAGAAAATCGCGGAGACGGCCGGATATTGTGCTTCATTCTGCAGCAACGCTTCAGGTCATACTGATTGAACTGACCGTGCCATTTGAATCAAGATTAGACGAGCAACATTCATTCAAAGCGGCCAAGTATAGCGATCTGGCCGCGGATCTGAGACACGATGGATTCAGTGCAAGGGTCATGGCGGTTGAAGTGGCCGCAAGAGGGCTTGTGGTTGTATCAGTGTATGATTTATTGAAACTGTTGGGGCTGAAGGGACAGTCTAGAACAAAGGCACTGAAGAGGCTTAGTGAAACTGCCGAAAAGGCATCAGGCTGGCTGTGGAACAACCGCAATGGGCGATGGACATCGTGACAATAAACGCTGCGGTACAGAAAACACCAAAATTTTTCTAAGTCCACAACGCTGAGTTTTTTTTTTGGTGTACTAGTGAAAGAGATGCGACTCTGGGGCAACAGGCGATGTATACTATAGGGAGAGTGTCAGGTACAAAATTTCAGTGGCTTGCGGCGCGCAGCTCGTCGGCTGCGCGCTAATGTCTCAGTGTGTGTCCTTAGTTGTGAAGGGCGACGGAACGAACGGAATAATTTGTCTTCTCTTTGTTACTTTCACAATTGCCTCCACGGCTGGGATTTAAAAGTTGCTACCATAAGTGAAATGGGTTCATTTTCGATACAAGACAACAGGAAGCTGAGACGCTTGGGAGTCATGACCCAAGTGGGCCCGCCCCCCTTAGAGTGTAAACTAGTAATTGGGCCGAAACACTTGTCGGATGGGGGGACTACTTCTGATGATCAGATTGCTTCCTGTTGTATCGCTCTGTAAAGAGTTTCCTATCATCATCAATGTTCAAATCACAGACAAAAAAGGTTACGGCTTTACTTATTGAGGAGTCGCGTTAGCATAGTGGTTAGTGCACTGGCTTCCTTGCTCAGTGGTCCATGGTTCGATCCCCAGATGAGGTGGGATTTTTTTAGGCCACAAACGGCTCCAGGGTCGACCCAGCCTCAATTGGGTACCAGAGCAACTTCTAGGAAAGTTAAGGCGGCCGGCGTGATGCTGACTACATCACCCCTAGTGTGCCTATGTTCAAGAAAATATATGCCTCAATGGGCGAGTAACGGGATCCTTTACCTTTTTTAACTTATTTGGGTAGGAACATCCACAAAGAAAGAGGATTAATAAAGTCAGATTTACCCTCTCCTATTTCTTTGATCTTTTTACCGTTTGTTTATTTCGCAGGAAATTAAAATTAAGTTATTTAACGGAAATATAAAATCTGTTCTATTCATTTTTTATATGGCCTGGGTGCTGTTTTTTCCCATTTGGACTTGAATGTGGCTTTGATGGTTGTTTCAGCCATTTTATAAGTTGTCCCTATTTTATTTTATTGCAGTGCTCCCCCTTCTTTAGCAAGTTTGTCTACCTCTACGTCGCCTGGAATGTTGCAATGGGAAATTGTAAGTACAAAGCGCAGGCAGAAAAACAGATAGTAATCTGTACAAATGCACTGTCAGAAATAACAGCTCTGAAGGGTCACCATGCTAAAGGATTGAAAGATCTGATAAATTCACTTGAAAGCCTGGCCAAATGCTTTAACAAGTGCACAGCCCGGTGGATAAATATCATATAAAAAGGAAAATAGAATTACAATGAATGCCCAAATTATAACCGAAGTTTAAGTTGAATAGGGTAGATTCTCGCGAGATTGTGGATGAACGAAGCAAGTGAAGCGCATCTGGTGCTATTCCGCTCGCCTTTTCCCATTTCTTTAAGAAAAAAAAAGAAGAGCAATTAAAGCAGCGTACTGCTTTGCAGTAAACAAGAGAAGTAGTAGCAACACTGAATGCAGGAAGATTGGCTCGACAGTTGTCCATCAGTACATCACCATAGCAACTGTAGTTACTTTGCAGAGCAAAATATGTAACAGTTGCGCTGAGTGCACGAAAATAGACGCTACGGTTGCCTTGCAGTACCCCAAAAAAATGTATTAGCTGCACTGAATGCAACTCGATTTGCATCACAGTTGTCTTGCATTTTAGTAAGAGATGTATTACGACAGTTTCTTGCACGGGTACGTGCCAATGAAAGAGCTGATAGACTAGCTTCAAGAGCACCCATAGAAGAAATACTGAGGGCAGTTAATGATCACCTATTAGAGAATGATACTGAAATCGATACATCATCAAGGCTGTGTGTGATAGCAGGAATTCGGCATCAAACTTAAGACCATCAGAGGTGGAAGAATTAGAGGATGCATACGGCGTGTATGCAACCAAAGTCGTAAGGGATAATTAGCATTCATACACTTCGACATTTGGATGGAGACTGAACACCTATGGGTTTGCCCGGCTTGCAATTACGTCGATTCTGATTAACAATAACAATAACAACAACAAAAAATAAACCTGAAAGTATATTTACCTTTCAGTAAAAATGTCCTGTCCGACACTGGGTAATCGACTACTAGTGTGATCCGAATACAAATCTGCTTCATCGGAATAGAACACATTGTCATCGACCGTGTAGCCGTCCTCATCGTCATCTGAATCGTTACCAACATCACTAAAAATTCTGTTGGAGAAGTCATTACTGCCTTCACTGGCCTGTCTACAGCTGTAACTTGTCCGTAGTCTTCCACCCAAAGTATCGGAATCACTCATTACTCGTAGACTTGATGAGCTAATCTGCATAACGAAAATGTGAAAGCAGACGATAAGAAAAATATATTTTAGTTCTCAAGAACTTTTTGTTTACTACTGTATGCTTACTGGCAGTTTCAATTTCATAAACAATAAGAATTATTGAAATTAATTTATTCATTAAATTTCAGTCCACCAAGAAGCTTATGTCTTTAATGAACTTATACCAAGACTTTCTGGCCCGTGTCGTCAGCTCAAAGTCTGTCTATGTCTTCCACATCCCTTTTATTTATGTCTCCAGTTATCTTCTCCA